>CM053409.1:99393865-99410647 GCA_028644305.1 Xerus rutilus | reverse complement strand
TAGTTCAAAGTCCTGTGCTAGACTGTTCAGATGTAGAAACAATGTGTTTCAGCTCTTATTACTGAGACTAATTTCTCCATGATGTGTGGAAACACTCAGATTAATTCCACATTTGGAATACTTTCAGTTCCATGAATGATTACTCTTTAACTTTAAAATATTGGAATTATCTAAATTTAATTATTAATTTATTAATTCTATTTTCAAACCTCCGAGCCTTAAGTACATTGTTAATCATATTTTCCTTGAAATTCATTTTATAAACAATTATAGAATAATCTACTCAAATTGTAATGTCATTATCCAGAAGAAACTTTAAATAAAAATCATTGCAATTATTTGACTAAGTAAAATATTGAAAAATATAGGCACAGATAACCTCTTCATGTCAGTTACCTGGATGTGGCATTATCATAGTTCCTCAGGTTAATCATTAAAAAAATCAATATTGATAATTGTGGTACTGTTATCATATGAATATCTTTGTGCTATGTATACATTATCAAAGAAAAGACAGAAACAGAAGATTAAAGGTTTCTTCTCAAAAGGATAAAATTTATTACTCTTCTTAATTCTAAAAATGAACTTGAGCAAAAAGTGATTATTTTATTGCTATTGTTTCCAAATTAGTTCTAATTTAATACTGCGAAGTCTGTCATATTTTATTTTCTAAGATGTGCTTTTAATAGAGCCAAAACAATGCTTAGTAATAGGTGGAATATTAAGTTCTAAAATATTAATTTTACAAATTTTTCATAGTGATAGTCTCTTTCTCTCCATTTATTTATTTTTACTCTTTCCTTTTTCACTTGCTCTTTTTCTACTCTTTCTGATGCATACACACACATATGAGAATATAAACAATATCCATAGAGTATCTCACACTTGTGATCAATGTCATGGTTTTTTTTTTCTTCTTTCTTTCTTTTTTTTAATTTTGAAAAATGAAGCCACATTTCACTTCATTAATCATGGAGGTATACTATTTTTAAAATAATGTTTATTTCATTTAGGTGCTTCCATTTTCTAATGCAAAACATTAGAAACACATGCCAAAAATCCTAAGAGACAGATTTACTAACTGACTAACACTAAAATTAATCCTCTATTAAGTACATATTTAATAGTCATTGTCATGCCTATGTATAAATAAAATATACGTTGATTGTTTAAAGCCACAAAATCATGAAAAGAAACCAATTAACTATTAAATTGTAAGTTTTAAATATCAAAATACCTTGACATATGAATTTGTCTATATAAATGTACACAAGCATCCCTATGCTTGGTGTGTATAAAAAGGATTTGAGTACTGATAGCAACTTGTAATAAAAGTGATGATTTGGAATAAAAATGGAAATGACTAGATGATTATTCCATTTACTACTTGAAAACTTTAACAATTGATATTCATTCTGTTAAAATGCTTTCAGATAATTTTGAATGACACTCACTTACAAAGCAAAATATAAAGATCAGTGTTTTGCCTTTGGTGTTTATCCATTTTTTTCCCTTTGGCATTTATCCATGTATTTTATTTTCCTTTTTTTTCCAACAGTTTTTCATTGATTTCTGTCTCTCCTTTTTAGAATTGCAGAAATGTTTTGGTGAATTAATGGCTTCCAAGTGGCCAAATGAATGTTTGGCAAAACAACGACAGAGGAGGCTTCTTGCTTTGCCTGTTTTGTGTTCTTTCTGGCTGCTTTGGTATGCAGGAGGCTCTAAATAAAAGCTCTCGAGGCATGTCTCTCATCTTTGTTGTGGTTCCATTACTTTCTTACAGGCTTGTTCATTGTAACTATTCTATGAATAGCACAGATTATTTAGGGGGTGGGTACATTTGTTTAACCCTTGTTATCATGGCATAAAACAAATGGAATCATTAAATCAAAATAGTTTTCATAGCACAAGTAATTTTTCAGCACAAGAAAAAAGTATCCAACCTATCTACTTAGTGAAATGTTTACTTTTTCCATAAAGCAATAATTACACAGGAGAATATAAATATCTTTCTATAAATTCTTAATAAACCAAGCAAACTCCTAGTCAGTGGGGAAAATAATATGAAATAGTGTGAACATCAAAGAAAAATGCTCTTATACTCCTTTTATTTTGGATGTAATCCTGAACATAAAGTTTCATGCTGTGATCTGCTTGTATTCCAAAATAAACTCAAAGTTTACTAATCAATCTGGGATAAGATTATAAATTAAAATTTGTAAAGAATATAAGCTTATTAATGAACTACAAACAATTAATAACATTTCAAATACATAAAAATAACCCATGATAGAAGAATAACAAAAATGTTTGATAGGAGTCACAAGAAAGAATAAAAATATGGTATAATAAAATAGTTCATATCAAGTACTAGTTTTCCTTGCCCAGACCTAATATGTTCATCTTGATTGCCATTCCTTAGAATCCCATTGCTTGTCCTAAGGTAAGTTAAAATACATGTTTAACACATATATAATACCTGCCATACTTGTCTCTTCTATTGTTCTCTGTAACTTTGGCACAAATCAATCAATAATTTTTATATTTTCCTCCCTATGCCTGTTTGCTTTGTTTAGACTAGTCAGCAGAGAAACTTCTTACCTAGTTTATTACAGGAAACATTCAATATTTGTATAACAAATTTTGGGTTAACTAAATAATATCTTTTCTCAAATTATTATAAAATGAAATAACACACTTCAGCATAAAACTATAATTTATACTAGACAAGAAGACATATTTACATACAAACTTTTATGAGTAACTGAAAAATAAGTTACATTAAAACTTTAGATAATAGCTATAGTTTACTTTTAAAATTATCCAGACCACAAATGGCACTGGAAAAACTGAATGTTCTCATGCAAAAGAATAACACTAAACTACTAATTTATACCATGTACAAAAATTAATATTAAATGAAACAGAGATATAAATGTAAGAACAATATAAAAATCTTAGAAGAAAATATAGAAGTGAACTTTGTGTCCTAAGTCTAAACAATGGTTTTCTTGAGCATGATATCAAAAACACAAATAAGAAAAGAAAAAAATGAAAAATTAGACTTACTCAAATTTAAAATTTATGTTGCAAAAATACTATAAAAGAAGTGAAGACAACATATAGAATGTGAGAAAATATTTGCGAGTCATATATCTGATAAGGAACTTACACAATTAATAAAGAAAAACAAAACTTTTTAAAATATGTAACAATATAAAAATACATGAAAGATTTGAATTACCAATAAATTGGAATATATATTTCAGTTTTATAGATGTACATATGTTTATTAATAAAAACTAAAAACATATACTCACAAAAATTCATATATGAAAGTTGGCAGCTGCACTATTTTTAATAGCCCAAAAGCAAGGGAAAAATGGATAAGCAAGAGGTAACAAACCTTTATAATGAAAAATTTTCAGTAATAAAAATAAATTAAATACTGATACTCCATGCAACATGCAGGAACCTTGAAACTATACGAAATGAAAGAAGCTCATCATAATAGTCTACATATTTTACCATATCATTCATATAAAATATTCACATTGGCCCAATGCACAGGAAGAAAGTAGACTAATGGGTTCTAGGAACCGAGAGAAAATTCAGAAATGACTGCTAATAGGTATAGTGTTTCCTCTTTCTTTCTTCTTCCTTCCTTTCTTCCTTCCTTCCTTCCTTCCCTCCCTCTCTCTCTCCATTCCTTCCTTCCTTCCTTTCTTCCTTTCTTTCGTGTGTGTGTGTGTGATGCATTTAAAAGCATGACATTTGTGATATGTAAATGGCATTTCAATAAAACTGTTACTAAAAATAAATATGACCTATACCAGTGGTCAGCAATTTTCATTTTTTTTTTGTTAAATGGCCAGATAGTAAATAATTTAGGATATGTGGTTACATACACTCCTTATTACAATAGTGAACTCTTCTATCTTTTTATACATGTCATAAGAAATCGGAAACATTTCTTAGCATGAATAATATCTTAACAATACAGAAAACATTCTTATCATGTGGAACATAATAAAGCAGGCTGATTATCAAAATAGGTTTATGGATTATATTTTTCCTTCTCTACTTTAATTTAGACCATTGACTTTCCAACTTTACTGGGCACTAGAATTACCTAAGAACTTAAAAGTATAGGTGCCTAAACTCCACCTCAGTATTCTCAAGCAAAATGTGAAGAGATAGACTTTGGAGAGGTTTATTTTTAACATTATTTGTATGGGATTATTAAACTGACTATCCCCCAGCCCGCCGTGTGTGCACGCACACACACAAAACTAGAAAAAAAAATGACTTCTGTATTTATAATATTTTATAATATTTATCACATTCTTGGTGGTCCAAATAATTTATAAAACCTCATCATAATTCCTTTCATAGAAATTCTGTAATGGATATTAGAATTAGAAGTATTTTTAATACCATATAATAGAAAATCATTATTATTTATATTACATGTTAGTATATGTAAACATCCTTACTACTTTCCTTATTTATTATCAATAAAGACATTTTCCTAAATTTAAATATATTAACATTTCTACAAATTTGGACTGTAGCTAGTCTTATGAAGTATTTCAAATTAGTTTATATATTATTAATATTTCATTTTTAATTTTATATTAGCAACAGTCTTTAGTAAATTAAAATACTTTAACTATCTTGCAGAAAGAAATCTACCTAACTTTACCACAGGGTTTCTTACTTTCTTTTTCCCATCTACAGGCAGCTTACTTTTTTAAACCTTGTTAATGTCTGAGTCACATATTTTGAGAACAATTTTATTAGGTTGTTTTCTTGGAATTCGCTAACCCATCATTCATTAGCTGATACAGATACTATTAAGACAAAAACTGTCAACTCAGTATTCATGCAGTTGTGTGCTAAGAAATGAGAAGAGATTAATAGGTGGAAAGCATATATAAAAATGAAAATATGAGTGTTAATCCTCTAAGACCAGAACCAATTCATTTATATCTCAATAGGAATCTGTGAATCCAAGAAGAAACTAAATATTTTCTGCATCATTGAATAGGGCATTTTCTTCATCAAGAAAATAATATGGCTCTAAAATCTCAGTATATCTCATCTTATTAAAACAAAACACTCAGTAAAATTCTCTCAGGGATAATTCATTATAAAGAGTGTTGCTGCTTGGATACTTCCAATTTCAGATAAAAAATAATAGAGAAATTATATTTGAATTTGAAACAATACAAACCATGAAATGAATTAAGGACATTGCTATAAAGCATATATAAATAAGCTTTAGAATTCTCATAGGCCAGATTTAATTCTACAGAATTAACCTCATATTAATAAGACACTACTTAAAAATTTTATCTTGAAATACAGAAAATATAGAGAAATGTGTCTGTTTTCACTTTTTAGTGGCATTATCTCATTGCTTTTTGCACATTTATAGGATGATAGCAAAAGTTATTTTGAATATGTATTAAAGTAACTACTTAAATGTAGTTTTGCTACATATAAGTTCTCTAGAGTTTTCCTGAATAAATAATATAACTAATCTAAAGGTGCTTGCAAACATAAGAAAATAGAAGAGACATGCAGAAAGCAATTCCTAAAGGTGCATATTTTTCAAATTTCTAATCATTCATAAAAAGAGTACAGAAATAGTGCAATAGATACCATGGTGCTTAGACAATAGCTGTCTTCTAAAGTAAAGGGGATATTTGGTTGGCTCTGTTTGTTGATGTTGGAGACTGAACTCAGGTCTTGCACATGCTAAGCACATGCTCTACAACTGATCTAAACAGCCCACTCACAGTAGTTTTTAATAAGAATGTTTATACCTATTAGTTTCTTTTTCTTAAAGCATGATACAGGGTAAAGAATGTTCTAAAGTGACAGTTCTCTCTGTTCAGAGGTTATCACAGTTATCTATTGACTCATCAACAACTGGAATTAAAACACATAGGAACCATATATGACTTATTGTTCTTTGTTCCCCATGGTATGTAGCCTGCTATTTGCTCTGTAAACATGATTTAAATGTTTCTGACTATGTGGCAGAATTACATTGGCTACAGACTTCTCCTCCTTAACCTAACACAAAAGTATTGAAATAGGGGCTAGGATCTGAAAAAGCAATATGAGGTCTTCTTATCACTTGACATCATTAATTAATAGATACAGTATTGGCTGGTGGCAGAGAGGGCCAAAAATACTCTGCATATCACTAGGCAATAACTCCATAGTCATATGACTGAGTAAATGTGTGATATGTATACAGAGATTACTAATGGAACAAGAACACTAAGGAATCGAACAAAGTTAAAGTAAAAAGTATTCAAAATTTAAAAGACTTACAGAAATAGAGATAATATAAAACAACCAAAAAAAAAAAAACCTTTGCAGAAAGAATCAACTGACAATGCTAAGCATGAAAATATAAACTATATTAAGAATAAAATAGATGAAGGAAACAGTAAAATGATTCCAGCCATGGAACATTTTTCTCTGATTATATCTATATTAATTATAAATTATTTAATAAAATAAATTAAAGATATATTTTTTTAAAAAATTAGATGGTTTAGAAACCAAACTAATCCATGGTCATTTAAAATTGAACTTTGATTATGAGGTATAAGACTAACAAGTTTATAAGAAAATATTCAAATAAAATATAAAGTTCTATAGTTTGATTATTGGTGTATGTACATGGAAACATATATTTAGTTTTATTCATATTAATATTACCTTAAGATTGTACCTTAATATATTAATAGTTTACCTCAGCCGAGCATGGTGGCTCACGCTTGTAATCCCAGCACTTTGGGAGGCTGAGACAGGAGAATTGCGAGCCAGCCTCAGCAATGGCGGGGCACCAAGCAACTCTGTCTCTACATAAAACACAAAATAGGGCTGGGGATGTGGTTCAGTGGTTTAGTGCCCCTTCAATCACCAGTACCAAAAAAAAAAAATAGTTTACCTCAATAAAACACGAACCTTAAAAGATAAAAATAATGCTATATGAGAATAGATATAGAAGTAGAATATCCAAAGATACATATAAAGACATTAACCAGATTGCTTCCAAGAAAGAAGATGAAATGCAAGCAACTGAGGTAATGAGGCAGTATAGCGAGAGTTTAACAAGTCTACTTGGACTTACAATAAGAACAGGGAGAAAATGGGACAGAAGCAAAATTAGAAGAGAAAAGGCTGTAAAATATTTCAAAGCAGATGAAAAACTGAATTCAAATAAGAACACCTATAAATCCAAAGTAGGATAATAAAGGTGAAACAGATAAGGGAAAATGTTGGAAAATCTAAAACATGCAAAAAATGTATCATTATAATCTCACTCTTGAATCTGAACAGATATAAAAATGATAGGGCTGAGAAAGCTTTGCATGTATCTTGGGGTAAAAATCAACAAATAGAAGGAATAATTGAAGAAAATAGAGAGTAACTGTACCTAGCATACTTGAGAACCACGTAAGTACAGCAAATTAAGTCAGAAATATGGAAAGGTAAGTTAAAGAGATGGTGAGGAAGAGAAAGTTCATATAAACCTACATGCTTTATTCTGAGAACAGAATCCACTGTGTAGTTTTGAGCAGCAGTATAACACTATTGGACTTGAATTTTAACATGATCATTTCCAAACAAAATTATAGTAGGATAAGGATGTAAGCAAGTTTCCAAAAAATCATTTCTGCAACTATTGTAATAACTTTATTGAGAGAGAGCAGGGACTTAGATTGAGGTAGTCGCTTACAACAAATAATTTGCAAAAATTGTCAAAATTGTGACCGTAACTGATGCATGTTCATATAATAGAAACAGTTCAGATGATTCAAGATATTTGGACCTAATGTAATTCTATTTCTGAAACAAATTCTTAGAAAAATCAAAGCATTTGTACAAATGCTTTGTACAATGCTTTGAAAGTACAAAGCATTTGTACTTTTCTTGGACGTGCAACAATGTGCTATGTACTTTTATTTGTCATTAAGAATTTCATCCAAGCAAGAAATTAGGGATTCCACCTCCTTCTATATTAAACTCTTATCTTTACAGTTGGTTTCCAAGGTGGAACTGCTATTGTGACCATACTAGCCACCAGGGTGGGATGGATTATGGAGGAATGAAATATCATATACTATAGACTAGGACTTAAAATTGTAGACATCACTTCAAAATTAGGGGACCACATTCTGGTGGTCATCTATCACAACAGATACTAGGACATTTTATTGAAGACTAGATAGGTTTAGTTAGTCAGTTGGCCAGTTTCTATCATAACCTATATATCAAACTAAATGAAAATTCAGTTTACTTAGGAAAATGCAGGAGCTGATTTATGTGAGAAAAATCAGGATATCTTTTTTGAATGTGACGCTTGAGAAACATTTTAGACATACAAGTGGGAATATTGAAGAGATATTTGGTATGTGTACCTTAATTTAAGGAAGAAATCTAGGCAATTCAGCAAAATGAGGAGAATCTAGCATGTAAATGATGCTTAAAATCTCCTTTTCAAATGAGCATGGGAAGGGAAATATATAAGGACAGCACCTTGACATACTCCAAGAAACAAATGTCTCTAATAGTAATAAGTCTGTTATAGTACAAGGTCATTGATGTCATGTGCAAGTTGATTTTTCGTTTCTTTTTAATTTGTCAATGAAATGGGAAGAAAGTTCATCAGTTGACAGTGAGATTCAAGGTGTATTCAAGGAGGGGGCTTTTGAAGAAGAGAAAGAACTATGAAATAAAAGAATACAAGTATAAATGGACTTGTAGAAATATGAATAAATGGCAGGCAAGTGACATTAGCAATTGGCAAGGGCATCATTAGGTTAGAGTGTCTAGATTCAAAATACGGTTACTCAGCAAACTGTTAGGTTTTCTTCTGTTGCCTTTAGCTGCCCTGCTGGAGACATTAACTGGTCTCGCTTGCATCAACAAAAGAGTGATTTGTGGCAAGGTAGTTGTGATAGTATGTAAGTATGATTTTATAATTACAAAAAATGGAATCCAAGCTGGTAAGGGGTGAATTAGGATGCTGCAGGAATGAGTGCAGAATGCAATAGAAAATTGACAGGAATCGTGAATTTAAAACATCTTTGTTATACATAAAAGATAAGTAAGTGGAGCATTTTGTTTTCTTCACTGATGAGATGATTTAATAACAGCACAATATTTCGTTTCTACATTGATCAATAATATTCTATGAAATCCCAGTGATAACAGTGGGACTCTATGGATGATTTTAAATAAAATATCCTATAAATTTCACAAGTTTTGAGGTCTATTAATAACTTTTGTTATGAAATCATAGTAAAAAATGATATAATCCTGAGAGTGGAAGAACAGGATATGATAAAAAAATTGGGAATTTATAACTGGATTCCTGTGTACATTAGAAATTGTATCATTATAAAAGTAATACCAGTAAGATAAAGTGACTTTTTTTTTTGGTACCAGGGATTGAACTCAGGGGTACTGGACCACTGGGCCATATTCCCAGCCCTATTTTGTGTTTTGTGTAGAGACAGGGTCTCACTGAGTTGCTTAGCTCCTTGCCATTGCTGAGGCTGGCTTTGAACTCGCGATTCTCCTATCTCAGCCTCCCAAAGGGCTGGGATTACAGGCGTGGGCCACTGCGCCTGGCTCAGATAAAATGATTTTTAATAAATCATTTGACAAAAAGTGACTATTTAGAACTACTTCTTTATATTTTGCTCTATAGAAAATATGCCCCAAGCTGGGTGCGGTGGCAAAAGCCTATAATCCCAGCACTTAGGAAGGCTGAGACAGGAGAATCGCGAGTTCAAAGCCAGCCTCAGCAAGGGCGAGGCGCTAAGCAACTCAGTGAGACCCTGTCTCTACATTAAAAAAAAAACACAAAATAGGGCTGGGGACGTGGCTCAGCGGTCGAGTGCCCCTGGGTTCAATCTTCAGTACCAAAAAAAAAAAAAGAAAGAAAGAAAGAAAAAAAATATGCCCCAGTTGAAATAATGGCCCAAGTGTGAAAGAGAAAACTTAAAAAGTTAGAAAAAATTACAAAAATGTATTTTTTATTTCTATATAGAGAAAGAAATTAATAACAAATATCAAAGGAGTATATGATAAGCAAAATATGAATTTAACTACACATACATAAATTAAGAATTTTTGTTGAGCAAAAACATGAATTTACACAATTTACATATTTGTTTAAGTAAATTATTTTCCTTGAAACACAAGTGCATTAGAATATTGTTTTGTTCATTTGTGACTTAAAACAAATTAATACATATAAAAATTAACATCTACTTCCAAAGACTTTCTAAGTTTCTTTTTATTTAGCTTTTATTCTGTTTTCTTAAATGTGTTCTAAAAATGAAGCATTTTCCTTTCAATATTTCCTTTAATAATGGGAAAATAAGAGTCTATGACAGGAAGGGAGAGAACGTGTATCTTGTAAACTCATATTTGAATTCAAATTCCTTTAATCCTTAGCCTTATATTATAAAAATTCCCTGAAAAACATTGTATTTAGTGTGACCTTAGCAAATCAGTACGTTTGGGAATTCCTGTATACATTATATTCCTAGTTTTAACTGCTCTTACCAATAGAAAGATATGTTCAATAAAGCAAAAACATTTTCTTCTATACAATAAATTAAATTTTAATAAAAATTACATTAGTGAATTTTACTACACAATATTTAAAATAATGCAATGTGTTTTTATGTAGAAATATCTGAAATAATAAAAGTTAGCTAGCACTTTTCTTTTCCACTTTCAAATTGCTTTTTCTCCTGTTTTGAAGTTGAATTTAGAAATGGCAGAATCTCAATAGAGGTAGAGGGTAATTTCCCACAAGACCTAGCTAATTTATAGTTTTCAACACACCAATGACCCCTGCAATTTGGCAGTTGCTTCATTAATTCCTTTACACCTGCTCCATTTATCTTGGAAAAAAAAAGATAAAAAGCACAATCTTTCTCACTGCAGCTATTGTAAAGAACAGTTCTTCATGTCGTTCTGAAGCAAATTGTAACTAGCAATACGGAGACAGCAGTGTCAGATGGATGTACCCAGGTTGTCACTGGGGTGGAGAAGAGTTTGAAAAGCCACATATTTTGGATGCGGTTTTTTCTATGTTTTGAAAAATAATGTTGCTTCAAGGAAGAATCTAGCTTTCATCAGGGACTACCATCAGATTCACACAATTGTGGAATTAAAAAAATAAACAAAAGTAGTATGAATTATAAAAATAATGTTTCCTCATACATAATAAATTGCATAAGCACTTTGATATTCTCTCTCTCTCTCTCACTCTCTCTCTCTTTCTCTCTCTCTCTCTCTTTCTACCTATTAGTCATTTATCCTTTCAGTGGAAAAAACCCTATACACAAATTTTGGCTACTTGTATATTATACTTAAAATATCAAAGAATTTATTTCCAAGAAATTTAAGCTGTAACTCTGGCATTTCTAAGAGGAGAGTCAATGTAGTGTGATTTCCATTAATAATTTAATTTATTAAAAACAAAGTATTTTACTTATTATTATAGTTAGTAAAATATTTGCTTAGCTAATTGACTATGCAAGATATTTTCTTTTTTTAATTATGTCTATTTTCATAGAATATAATCATCATGAAAACAAGTTGTGTTTTCTTCTTTTATGTCAAATTTAATTATTAGTTTCTAGTAGTTCATAAAATTTTAAATAATTAAGAAAATTAACAAAAATTGTCTAAGAGGATCTTTTAAGTCTTATCACTTAAGACATACATTAAAGGTAGATAAAAAATAATATTACATATATCTAATATGTGATGTACACAGCTCACAGGTTTGTTTAATTGCTAGCAACAGATTGAATAATAAAATATTGATAAATCACATCATCTTATAATTAATGATATATAAACTAAAAAGTATGTTGTAGATTGATACAGGATTAGCGTTTCAATATTTTAGTCTATACTCTCTAGTTACAAGTACCATAAGAATATAAATAATAATTAAGATGCTACTAAATATGGCTTAGGAGATTTTTAAAATAATTCATAGAAGCTATATTCCTATGTTCATTGCAGCACTATTTACAATAGCCAAGAATTGGCAATAACCTGTGTCCATTAACTGATAAATGGATGAAGCAAATGTGACACAAATACATAGAAGAATACTACTATTCTCCTATAGAAAAAGAATGAAATCCTGTCATTTGTGACACAAGGGTGGTACTGGAAATCATTATGCTAATTGAAATAAGCCAGGCACAGACAGAAGAGAACCATGTGACATCACCTATGTGTTGAAGCTAATAATGTTAATATCAAAGAAGTTCAGAAATAGACTGGTGGTAACAAGAGGCGGGAAAAGTTGATGTAGAAGGTAGACAAAGGTTGATCTTTGAGTACTAAGTTATAGTTAGCAGTAAGATGCTCTGGTGTGTTATTGCAGATTAGGGTAACCATAAATAACAAAAATGTATTGTATATTTCAAAAAAACGAGAAAAAAAGGATTTTGAAAGTTCTAATCATGAAGAACTTATTAATGTTTGAGGAAGCTTGATTTAAACATTATATGGTTTTCATTAACATATAGAATTTTTATGTTTTATATATAAATTAAAATATAAATTTAATGTAAATTTTAAAAAATTAATATTGAAACTTGCAAATGCTTCCTCCAAAGGATAAAAATGAATAATTCATAAGTTGTAGTAAATAACATCAGAAATGATTTAAACACAATAAGTATGCTTTAATATTGTATTAATCCCTATTTATTTTTATTAATGAAGCATTATTTCCTACAATGAACTAAAATGCACTATTAACAGTGGTGGATTAGAAGGAAATAAGAAACAAAGACTTAAAATCTACTTTCCATTTTAGGTTATAATAAGATGTTTACACAACTATTGAAAAAATGGTGTTCTGTTTTATTGTTTATTTAAATAATTTTATTTAGGAAATTGTGATTTACATAAATGAAAAAGAATTGATAGGACATTTGTTCTTTTCTGTATGATACCGGCCTTTTTCTTTAGAAATAATTTTAATCAGACACCTGATGTGAAATAATTAGAATTTCACATGCTTATTTCAAAATATCATTTACTATTTTGGCCAAATTCTATCAAAATCTTCATAAAATATATTGTCAACAATAAAATATAATTTCACTTCAATAAAGTACATAGTAAAATTAAGAAATTCTGTCTTCCAAATGTAATATCTGGAAGTTACTTTAAATTTAGCAATTCTACCTAAAGCAATAAAACATAAATGAAATAAATAAGGAATCTAAGAGCAGGGAGCTTTTATAGGCCTAGTCAAGACCAGAATCTAAAATGCAGACCCATAACAGGGATCTTGGTATGTGAGTAGTCTCTTGCTTTGTAACAAAGTACCTTAAAATCTAGCAGCATACTCTGGAAGACTGAGCCCACTAATCCTACTCCTTCCTCAATCTTTCCTTTTTGGAATTGTATCAACACTTCTTGACTCCCTACTTTTCCACATGGAATTTAGAATTTCTTTATTTTATTGTTTGTGAGGGAATCCAATATAAATTCCTCTACCTTTATTTTGTTTATTCAATTTCTGCTTTTTTGGTGTGGTGCTTGTCTTCCTTGTGTTTCTAAATTGCCATATGACTATTTACTTTCTGTTAGGATTCTTTTGCCGGAAGGATTACAGGGACATGACACAAACATCCTCTGTGACCCAACTTCTTATGGTTTACAGTAATTAATCCCAGTTCCTGCTAGGAACTGAGCTGTAAGCTGTGAGCTGTAAATTCCAAGTGCAGTTCATTTCCAGGCTTAAACCAACAATATACCAACATCCAGCTCTGTGTGTTTTATGAACTCTTTCTACTAAAACTGTGGAGAATAATTTCATTGCCAAATTAGAACATAGGCACATGGAATTATCCCAAAAATGTTAGAAACAAGCCGGGTGCGGTGGCTCAAGCCTGTAATCCTAGCACTTGGGGAGCCTGAGACAGGAGAATCGTGAGTTCAAAGCCAGCCTCAGAAATGGCAAGGTGCTAAGCAAATCAGTGAAACTCTATCTCTACATAAAACACAAAAAATAGGTCTGGGGATGTGGCTCAGTGGTTGAGTGCCCCTGAGTTCAATCTCCAGTACCAAAAAAAAAAGGTTAGAAACAAGTCTACAGACCCTGTTAGGATTATTGAGGTTGGGCCAGAATAACTCTGTTCTGTGGACAAAATAGTTTAGGCTTCTATCCTCATGAGCTTGCCCTTTATGGACCACAAGAGTATTTGTTTCTTATATCTATTTATAGCTGTCTATTAATTTTTGTTGATAGACAAAATTGGTTACTACTTTTCAAACAGAAATTGAATAAACAAAATGAAGACAGAGGAAGTTAACCAAATTACCTGACAAGAACAAGTTAGAGGTGGAAATGTTTAGTTTTGCTCATGGTTTCAGAGGTATAGTCCATGGTGGTCTTAAAAAGGCAAAACCAATGCCATTTTACTTAGGGCCTCTGTCTCCATGACCAAGCCCCCACCCAGTTCCTGGAAAAACAGCAAACTGTTCTCTGGCACCAGCAAGTCGTTCCTCAAAACAGGGCCAAACAATTAAAAACAAAAAAAGAATGGCCCTATAGTAACCAAACCTATCAGCTTAAAGGTCAGCTAACCACACTTACCTTTCACCCAATCATATAATGACAAGACTGGAATTCCCCTGCGTGCGCTTTCCTTACCCAATCATGTAATGCCAAGGCATGTAATCCCCAGCTGGCTGTGGTAACCCATAAAAATCCTCTCCCCTTGACTCGGGACCTCACTTCCCTACCTGCTGTGTTGGTGTGGGTGGGCGGTCCCTGCTTGAGCTTGTAATTAAAGACCTTCTTGTGATTGCATCAGAATCAGACTCCTGTTGGTCTCTGGTGGACTCGTGAGTTCGGGCAGTACAGTCTGACTCCAGTGCTCTGGGCCTGAAGCGAGGTAGAAATCATGGCAGAAGGGCATAGCCAGGAAGCTCAGGGTAGCCAGGAAGCAGAGAGTGAGGGAGGAGCCAGGGACAGAATTTAATTCCAAGAGCTTGCCTCCAGTATTCTATTTCCTCAAGCCATATACCACCTGCCTTTAATTACCACTCAGTAATCCATTCAAAGTATTAATCCAGCAAATAGATGAATCCACTGATTAGATTACAGCTTTCATAATCCATTCTTTTTACTTCTGAAAATTTCTGCATTAACAATTGAGCTTTGGATGTTACTTTATCTCCAAACTCTTAAGTATCAATCAATGGATCAATCTATCTATCCATTCATCCATCATAAATTCTAACTTAACAGTGAATTTTCCTCAGAAGTTAGGACTCTTTTCTCCTTAAGGGGTTCAGAGAAGGCCATGTAACAAAAAAGTACTTTGAAGTGGGAATCCATTTATTCATTGTTGAGAAAAATGCCTGTGGTCTAACAGTGAGCTAGATGAAAATAAAACAAATATTGATTAAAGAATTTATTTATTAAGGATTTTACAATTTTATTTTTCCAGAAGTAGAAAATAGTTTTCCAATGCATTTTGAACTACAAATTTGTGGAAGAAAATAAATATTACTATCTCATAGAAATAGCTAATCTAGAACACTTTAAAAAACTAATTAAATATTGCCATATATTTTTGTTCATTTTACTTTTTCCTATATAACAGGCATTTGATTATGGATAATTAGAAATTTAATGAAAGACATTCAAATATTTTAGATAAAGATTATTATTTTTTTGTTTATGGAAAATGAAGAAAAATTATCAGAGCAAAGATAATTGTTATGTAAAAATTGACTCATACATATTTGTTAAGTTCATCAAAACTTGTTTCAATGATAATTTATACATTAAAGTTATGGAACTATATGTTACTCATTATAAATAGCTTAATGATAAGAATGATGGAAGAAAAAGTTAAGTGGATTTTCTATTAGAGTGCCTCATGGATGGCTGCCAACATATTCACATCCCATCTCTATAGAGGGTAGTACAATAATTTAATGAAAACTCTGTTATGAAATAATTTTCATGAGGAAATATATTTAATTTTCTGAAGTCCACAATAGCAGTGATAGAAGAGAAAATTCTAATTCAGAAAATGTTCAGCAAGTTCATGAACTTAAATGAATTCTTTTTAGAGCTTAAGTATAGAACATGATGGTATTATGTCATCTGCGATATTTTTCCTTAGTAACAAAAGGAACTTTTCTGAGGTTTTCGGTCCCAATTTTACACTTAAATGTGCCATATAATGCTTATAAAATATCATGATTTCAAACAACAAATTGGGATACTGTTCAATACCTAACATGATTAGGAGCTAAGTTTTTGATGTAATAAATAAGGAAATTTAGATAATAAAATGTTAGTAATCTAAATGAAAAACAAGAAATTATAGGGGCATTTTCTTTCTTAAAAACAAGAAAGACATGGTTGATTTGGTACATAAATATGTGCAGAGCTTCATTTGTAATTTAAGAACTGGTGAATTCAAATTATAATAAAAATAAATATTAGGATTTTCAAAAAATATTTTAAAAAATCCATCTCTTTTATGGTTTCTGTACATTTGAATGAAATTGAAAATTACAGTTTTTAATATTAATTTTAATATTAAATGTTAATATTTAATGTTAAATTGAAGTTAAGTATTATAGGTTGGGATAAAAGTCAAATGGATTTGTTGGTTCCCCTATACTCTATGCAATAATTGAAGTGGGCCCTAAAAGGAGAGTCTGAATTTATGT
>CM053409.1:99346411-99393365 GCA_028644305.1 Xerus rutilus | reverse complement strand
TGAAATATAATGTTTATATTTTAGTTTAATTGGAATTTCTAATTTTTAATCAGCTTAAAAATGACCAAAATTCTTTAAATTGAATTATATGGTGTGAATAAAATATAAACAATATTCTTAAATATTAGTCTAGATTATTTTGTTCAATGTCTAGTTTTTTGAAGTGGATATTATATTGATACTTTCCTAACAAATGGTTTTCTGAAATCCATTTTTTCATAGCAATGGTTTGTTTATTACTCTTGAAGCCTATTGATTCTTCAACCCAATCACCAGCAAGCTACAAACTGAGCAAATGTAATGGAATATTGTAAAATTTGTCACTTGATCCTTTCCCACAATTTTATAGGACTTCTTTCATCTTCCTGCACTTTATACTCTGATGGATAAAAAATGAACAGTATTATAATAGTTTACAAATTCACCTATTAGAAGAAAGATAATTTTATTGATGTATTTTACCTGTAATTTAGAAAAGCAATTATTTACATTTGACCACATATTCAAAAAAAAAAGAATAATTAACATTTTGTTATTGAAGACACTGCTTAGAGTAATTTATTTTGCTTGCCTAATTGATACATAGAAAGCTAGAAGAAAATATGCTATTATGTTCAGATATGTCCAAAGTGCTAAATGTTATCTATTTTTACTTAATACTCATTCTAATCATTGAATATGATTCATTATCATCTTCATTTTACAAATGAGGAAACTGGCAAGTGAACAATGGCTTATTACCAGAAAACTATTAAGTGACAAAACTCAAGTCCAAATTCAAAAAATATTGCTGATGAGTCACTATTATTAAGTACCACATTAGGAATTATACAAATAATTTGAGATAAAAAAGAAGATGTGATAGACAATCTGACAGAAGATGAAAAAAAATATAAAGCCCTAGAATTTTAAGACACTGATAAAAGACAGTAAATAAAATACAAAATGAAAGTTTCATAAGATGCTATAAAATAGGTTATTTTATTTTGGAATACAAAATAATAAAATTGAACATTGAGTTCTCAAATAAATAACTACAGGCAGAGAACAATGGTAGAATGTTATTAAACTAATGAACAAGAGTAACTGCTGACCTAGCTAGCAAACCATACTAGCAAAACAAACAAAAAGTCAACATTGAAGGAAAGTTAAATTGATAGTTTTAACTAAAAGAGAGCATAAAACACTAAATAATAGCAAAATAGACTTTAATATTCAAAATGGAAAAAATGGACAAAAAGTTGAAACACTCATTTATTCATAGAATGGATAAATGCCCTATTCATAGAATACTGTACAATAATGAAAACAATAAACTTTTACAGTCCAACAACATTTATAAATCACAGAAGTTGTTCAATAAAATAAACCAAAAAATAAAAGTATAGAGTATATGACTCTATTTATGAAAACTATAAAATAGATGATACCAATCCATGGTACTATGCCAGTTTTAGCAGTTAAAATGATGGGAGTATTTCTGGAAAGAGAAGAACCATACCTCTGCAGTATTTACAATGTTATATTTCTTGATTTTGAAATTATACATATGTCAATAATGAGTTTTTATTGATTCATCACAAAATCTGTACACTTTTGTGATGGTTAAGATATGATTCATCTTCTTAAAGTTCATGTGTGATATAATGCAAGTATGTTCAGAAATTAAAGGAATAAAGAATTATAACTGAATCATCAATTAATCCACTGATATGAATTAATTTTATGGTAACTGTAGGCAAAAGAATTATATCACTGGGGGCATCACTGCTGTTATGCTACAACAGCTGAAGAGATGCAAAATATTTTGCATAGGGACAATAGGAAAAATGACTGAGGGAGTCTCAAGAATTGGCAAGACCACAACCATATCAGGCTCAAGGGTATAAGAGTAAAAATTCCTTTGAGAAGAGACCATAGGGCCATCCTGCTTTCACAGAGGAGCTTAGGTATTTCACTATATTAGCTACCCAGGCCCTAGAGCTGTGGTCCTTGGAGACTTGTAATTGCTTGAGCTGGTGGCAGATCTTGGCATCAACCCTGTGGTGCTGGTTTTTCAGGAATGCAGGATGCTAGAGTTATAGGTTCATGAAAGCTTCCCCTGAGTTTTCTAAGACTGGCCTGGGAGGACAGGAATAGTGCAGCAAGTTTGGATTCCCTGAAGGCTCCTCCTGAGAAGGTGAAGCTACAGTGGAGAACCCCCACACAAGATTATGAGACACCAGTCATGTGGAACACATTACTGTTTTATTGGCAAATTACATTTCTCAAAAAATGATGTAGGAATCCGGTAGAAACAAGCCAAGAGAGAGTCCATGTGGGCTACAACTAGGAAGGTGATGGGGTAGAGCCATAAAAGGTCTTTGGAGAGAACATCATAGTGCCATGTGCCCCAGATACTGGATGTGGGACTATAGGACTTTTTTACCCAGCTGGATTTCACTATTACTTTGGCCCCACCCTTTTTTTTGTTGTTGTACCAGAGTTTGAACACAGGTGTGTTTAATCACTGACCCACATCCCCAGACTCCTTTTTTTTTAAATTTTGATACAGGATCTCACTATGTTGAGACCTCCATCCCTTCTTTTCATGCTTCTATTTCTCCTTTGTGGAATAGAAATGTCTACTCTTTGTCATTATATTTTGGATATATGTGACTTTTTTTTAACTTTACTCTCACAACCAAGAGTTTGCCTTGGGTCTCAGATGAGATTTTGGACTTGGACTTTCAGGCAGTGCTGGAACTCTTAAGATTATGGAATCTCTTGAAAATTGGCTGAACATATTTTTCATTTTGCAATTGGCACAGGCTTGTGTGGGCTATGGATGGAAAGTTATGGATTCGATATGAGGTGTCTTATAAAAGCTCATGAAATTATGAGAGTTGTAACAAAATCATGGATTAATCCAAGTATCAACTGGGCAGTAACTGTAGGCAAGTAAAGTGTGACTGGAGAAAGTAGATTACTAGTGGCATGATTTTGATATTTATATTTTGTTCCTGGTGAACAGAACTTTCTTTTCTGTTTGTCATGCCTTAATCTGCTACCCTCTGTCACATACTTCCACCATGGTGTTCTGTCTCACCTGGGACCCAGACCTATGGAGTTCACATATTATGGCCTGAACCTCTAAAATCATGAACCAAAATAAACTTTTCCTCCTCTATGTTCTTGTCAGGTTACAGTGATGCAAAGCTGACTAAAACAACATTTTAGTATGCATATTGTACAATATTAAAAATTTATGTATAAAAAATCTTCCTCTGAGGTAGGCCTGTGAATTTCTTATATGGCTCTGTCACTTGCTCCATATATTTTTGAGATTATTTAATAAGAAGTTAGTTTTTGTTATATATTTGTAGTGATTTGAATTATCATTATGTGAGGACTCAATTCATCCTTAATGATACAGCTATACTTAAGTAAATTTCACATGATATTAACAAATACATAGTTTCTAATTGTTTTTACTTGCTTATTGTTGTTTATTTAAGTTTTGCCTTATATACTCTTTTATCTTTATCTTTTATAAATAGAATATAATAAAATTTGTTATAATCCAATTTTACAGCTCTGCTAGTCACTGGAAAATTCAGTCCATTTGCATTTTTATAACTATTGGTAGGTTTCATAATATTTAAATTATTTTATTTTTTTTTACTTCCCTCATATGCTCCTGCAGCAAATGGTGTGGCCATCTTGTGTAGTATCCCCTATATCCTTTCAGGTATTTTTTTCATACTGTTGAATGTATGACAGCCTGCGTCTTTGCCTGTTGTTTGGAGGATCATGATCATGTATGGGAGGGCACTCGGCTAGTGAGCAGATCAGTGGCTTAGAGGATTTCTAAAATGCAGCATGTCCTGGAGCTCTCACAAAAGATTAGATTGAACATAAAGATTGAAGGATTTGATTAGATTGCTTGAAATCACATACTGGTTTTGCTTGTTTCCTTTTTCTGTCTTGTTTCCCTCCATGACTCATTAGTTTCCTTGTTCTAAAAAAAAAAAAAAATCGCTACCACAAGACTACTCATCGCAGGTTCTGCTTCGGTGGAAGTGACCTAAAACCATCACTTATTTCCCCTTCTTATGTCCTCTTCTTCTGCCTTCTGTTTGATTGCTTGTCTTGTTTTGTTTTGCCTTGTTTTGTTCTGCTTTTGTTTGTTAATCAATTTTTCTCGTCCCCTATTTTGGAAATGATATACTCTATTTCTCATTTATTAGTGATAACCTAAAATATTGAGTTGTTTGCCTAATCTGACAAAATCTGAAGTTGAAATATGTTTGTTTCCATTTCTCATGTGGTAAAGAGAAAAAAGAAATTGCAAAATATATTACCAAGTTTCACTCTTTTTGCTTCAAGTTGGTGTTTTGTTTTATTTTTTCCATTTTATTTCTATTGTTTCTGAGTAAACAAAAATAAAATAGCAATATTTGATAGCATCAATGTCTGGTTTCATATGCTTTTCAATTTCCTTCTTCAGGAGTGTTTATTATTTAATTTTGTATCTTCTTGAGATAATGTTGTTTTCTTTACTGCAGGATATCATTTAAAAATTGTTTATGAGACCACTTTGTATCTCCTGTCATCCCCCATTACTAGATGACCCATTTTATTTTCGAGTGTATTCCTGAACTTAAGGAGTAGATATGAAGATTTCAAGTTTTATGAAAATGTCTGCTTTGTAATCCACAAGCTTCTGCTAAGCTATTTCTGTTCCCCTGAAGCCAAGTTACTAATTGAACTAGTGAAGTGGCCATGTCTCCCTATCATGTTACTAATTCTACTTTTTATTCTTTTGGTCTTGAAGGAATTCTTCTTCATAATTGCAATTCTGTACATATAATAGTATTTATAGGTGCATCTTTGTGATGGAGCAGGTGTACCTCAGCTCATGATTACCTTTGCTCTCACTTGTCACATGATTCTCAAGAAGTCTCAAAGTAATTATGCTGTTAATTTGAAAGTTTTTCCTAAATCTATGTTTTTCTTGCTATGAGATTAACTTTCTTATTGTACATAAAATCAAAATCACATAAAAACAGAGTGATGTATTTAAAAAAAAAATGAGAAGCCAAGTTACTAACACACCAGTTACTCAAATACATATAACTAAACCATTTTATCCATGAAAAGAACAGTAAATTGCTTGGAATGTATGAATGTAAACAAATTGAATTAGATTGTTTTTGTATTTAATGGCAAAATACTATGTCATACAAATGTATGTGTCTGCTTCATAGGACTTAAGCAACCACTGAGGATAATATGAGTAAGTCTAAAGATGAAATTCTCCCTTAAAAAATACTCTTAAATCATGAACAATATTTATCTTAGTTTCTCCTTCTCTGTGATTTATCTCATTGAATATGTTCCCTTCCCATGGCAGGTTTATTTTTTGTATTTTTTATGTTTCAAGCACACTGGAAGTCAAGACATTGGCCTAGGACTTGTTCTGTTTTAAACAACTGATAATCAGATGGAAATATATTAATTTAAAAGTTCATCTTTCAAAAGGCATTGATTTTTAATTTATTTAACTCCAGATACCTAATAAAGATAATTTTCTTGCCAAAAACATCTTAATCTTTGCATTTCTTATGTGTGTAGGAGCTGATGTTATGACATCTAGAACTAAAGCAATACTTACTATTTTCTGCACAGCAAAGTTATTTCACAGTTTATCTTTAAATTCCTGCTACTTAGGGGTTTATTATTTTTTACTGGAATTAGAGATCATTCCCCCAAACAGAAAAAGTGTTCTAAGATCAAATTTATGTCCGAGTTTGGGAATGTCAGACCCATGCATATAGAAGACTAAGCAGAGTACAGACTTCATAATAAGTTTAAAGCAATATTTCAAACATCTACAGTAGCAATACTACTATGAAATCCTTTAATAATAGTAGTAGCTAGAGCTACTTATAAAACAAATTCAGATATTGAAATGCTGAAAACGGCAAATCTATCATTTTCATGGAAGATAAGTTTACACAGAAAGTGACATTGTCTTAAGACAACTGAAAAAATATTTCTTTTACTATCTCTCTATATTTTAAAAAGCATATGACATGTTGGAATAAATGAATGCCTTTTGGGTCATGATATTTTGTTTAAAATTAATATTTACCTAACTTAAAAGAAGTCATAGCAAGAAAGAAAAAATGCTGCCTGTGTCATTTTAAAATTAATTCCAGGCTAATTGTGAATTATAATTTACACTGCACTTTGGGAAACTTTGAGTTAAAGGGCTGCAATTTTTCTTCTTTAATAAGAGAGGTGACCTCAGCCTTCACTAAGTGCTTGGAGGAAACATTTAGCACAGCAAAATTGCAAGAGCATCCCAGGAGAAAATGAACTGCCATTGATACCAATGTCCTTTATAGAACAGGAACTTCAAAACACATTTTTACCTTAGTGAAAGAATGGAGATAGAGCTGATTAACTCCAAACTAATCAAAAGACTTGGCCAAAACACTAAGTGGAATAATCTCAAAGCATTTTTTTTTTAAACAAAAGTTATCAAGAATCTGTACCACGCTAATGACTTTTATCATAAGCCTCTGAAATCTCTGCACCCTTAAGTCAAAGGTGTTATTTTGAGATACAGTTTGCCCTTCGCCTCTATTGTTCCACGTACTTCTTTACACAATGATACTTGTGTAGACTTCCAAAGATTTTGTTCAAGTTCTCAACTATAGAATTTCAGAGGGTACAAAGGACTTTAAATCAAAAACTACAGAATAGAAGATTAATCAAGTTATGTATAAAAATGCTTGTGTTTATGTATTCATATATAGATACCTGTGTTCTAACGCATGATCATCTGAAAAGTCAAAATTAGTCAAGCTCAATATGAAGAAATAAATTGAAGTTATTTAGTACTGAAAAGCCTCTTACATTTGCAATTTAAAATATATTATCTTCATAATAGGCCACCAAGTCTTCAGCATGGTCATTTTCAGTGTTGTTATATCAATTTATGGTTATATCACAATAAGTCTCACATAAGTAAATTTGATCTGTATTAATAAAGATCCTCACAGATACGATACAAGCACCAAAATATAAGTTTTGACTTTCCAAATAAGATCATTTTTTAAAAGAAGGCTAATATGGGAATTTTGTTCAAGGCAGTGGTGACAAATAGCCCAAACTCATTTACTGTCTTGATGATAATAAGAAAATAAAATGAAGACACAATTCCAGACAATGTTATTTTTTGTGTCCTTGCTACTTAATGGTGAGTCTTGGTAATTCCATTTCTTCTTTACTAGTAAGAAAAATCCATTTGGAATAATTTAAGTAAGATTTCCCCAGTTTCCACAAGGGCATGCTATATGCAGTAGATCTCAGAACAGGACTGAAAATATGACCTATGAAATTATGAGGGCAAATTCAAAGGCCCGAAGCACTTTTTGGGTTTTGCCAAGTTTCTGTGCTTCTCCAAGCTCATGTTTTGTTTTGTTTTGTTTTTTATGATACTAGAGATTGAACTTAGGGGCACTCGACCACTGAGCCACATCCCCAGCCCTATTTTGTGTTTTTTTTTTTTCATGTAGAGACAGGGTCTCACTGAGTTGCTAAGCACCTCGCCGTTGCTGAGGCTGACTTTGAACTCCCGATTCTCCTGTCTCAGCCTCCCTAAGTGGTGGGATTACAGGCTTGTGCCACTGCGCCTGGCTCAAGCTCATGTTTTGAGTTGTAGGTTTTCTGCAGTTCTCTTAGACCCCTTATAAGTGAACAACCAAAAAGAACTGATTTCATGTCATTTCAAAATTGTGAGAAACTGCATTGTTTTGACATATGGTAGAGAAGGTGTTTTCTATTTTATAGCTTTCCTTTTTACTTCTGTGTTCTTAGAATTAAATTGCTCTTTAATCTTTAGTTTTCCAACGTGAAAGTTTCCAATATTTATTTTAAATCATGCACCTATTCTAATATATACCCTTAATGCTCTATCTTTACCTCTAAGCATAGATTAAAATGGAACCAACAAAATGTAATGTTTGTTTTTATTTTCAATTGCCTCAAAATATAGTTTTAATTGCTTTTGAGTATTTTGAGTCATGTATCATTTAGATGTATATTCTTCAAACTCCAAATATTTTCAAATTTTCCGGTTATCTTTCTGTAATTGATTTCTATTTAATTTCATTTTGTTCTCAGACAAAACCTTGCTGTGATTCAAATTCTTTGAAATAATATAAAATGTGCCTTGTGGCCTAAGACATAGCCTATCTTGATTGTTCCATGTGAAGTTGAGAAGAATGCATATCCTACTGTTGTGGATGAAATATTTTATTCACAGATGCATTGATTTGATAACGGCATTCAAGACAACTATATCCTTACTGATTTTATACTTGCTCATTCTATCAGTTGCTGGAATATACTCAAGTTTTAAATAATGATAATAGATTTATCAGTTTTTTCTACTTTTAGTCACACTTGATGTCATCTGTTTTGATATTTTGTTATTAGTTTCATGTATAATTAAGATGTTATGTATGCTTGGAAAATTGACCCTTAAATCATGCCTTTTATCATTGATCATTTTTCCTCCTGTAGAATCTGCTTTGTTTGAAATTAATATAGCAACTGCAGCTTTCTTTTAATTAGGGTTAATGTGATATAACTTTCTTCATCTTTTTTATTTTTAGCTTATCTGAGCCTTTACTTTGAAGTGGGTTCCCTGTGTATGACATATTGATGAGTGTGTGTGTGTGTGTGTGTGTGTGTGCCTGTGTGTGCATTTAACTTCTCTTTAGACATTTCTCTGGTACTTTATGGTGTGTGTTTCTGGACACCTCAAACATTAAAACCAGGGAATTGATGTTGGAACAATCCACAGAATGTATTTGTATCTTTAAAAAAATTAGAAAAATAACTGCATTCACAATGGCCACAAAAAAAATAAAATACTTAGGAATTAATTTAACAAAAGAGGTGAAAGACCTCTACAATGAAAACTACAGGACACTAAAGAAAGACATAGAAGAGACCTTAGAAGATGGAAAGATCTCTCATGCTCTTGGATAGACAGAATCAATATTGTCAAAATGGCCATACTACCCACTGTGTTATACTAATTCAATGTGATTCCAATTAAAATTGCAATGTCATTCCTTATAGAAACAGAAAAAACAATCGTGAAATGCAGTTGGAAAAAAAAGAGACCCAGAATAGCCAATGCAATCCTTAGCAGAAGAGTGAAGCAGGAGGTATCACAATACCAGACCTTAAACTATACTACAAAGCTGTTGTAACAAAATCAGCATTGTATAAGCACCAAAATAGACATGTAGACCACTGGTACAGAATAGAAGACACAGAGACAAACCCACATAGATACACTTATCTCATATTAGACAAACGTGCCAAAAACATACATTGCAGAAAAGATAGTCTTTTCAAAAAATGGTCTGGGAAATCAGGTAAATCCATATGCAGCAAAATGAAACTAAACCCCTATCTCTAACCATGCACAAAACTCAACTCAAAGTGCATCAAGGACGTAGCAATTAGACTGGAGACCCTGCACTTGGTAGGGGAAAAAGTAAGCCCAAACTTTGATCATGTTGGATTAGGCCCCAACTTCCTTAACAAGACTCCTGAAGCACAAGAAATAAAAAAAAACCAAGAATCAATAAATGAGATTAATTCAAACTATACAGCTTCTTCTTAGCAAAAGAAACTATCAATGAGATGAAGAGAGAGCCTAAATTCTGGGAGTAAATTTTTGCCACACACATCATATAGAGCACTAATCTCCAGGATGTATAAAAAACTAAAAAAACTTAACACCAAAACAAACAAATAAACAAACAACACAATCAATAAGTTGGCTAAGGAGCTGAACAGACACTTCTCAGAAGAAGATATATAATTGGTCAACATCTCTAGCAATTAGAGAAATGCAAATCAAAACTACTCTAAGATCTTATCTCACTCCATTCAGAATGGCAGTTATCAAGAATACAAACAACAATAAGTGCTGGCGAGGATGTGGGAGTAAGGCACACTCATACATTGCTGGTGGGACTGCAAATTGGTACAACCAATTTGGAAATCAGTATGGAGATGCCTTAGAAAACTTGGAAAAGAACCACTATTTGACCCAGCTATCCCACTCCTTGTCTGTACCCAAAGGACTTAAAATACAGTGACAGAGTCACTTCAATATTTATAGTAGCTCAATTCAAAATAGCTACACTGTGGAACCAACCTAGATGCCCTTCAACAGATGAGTGAATAAAGAAACTTTGGTATATATACACAATGGAATATTACTCAGCATTAAAAGAGAATAAAATTATGGCATTTGCAGGTAAATGGATGGAGTTGGAGAATATCATGCTAAGCAAAGTAAGCCAATCCCAAAAAAACAAAGGCTGAATTCTCTCTCTGACAAGTGGATGCTGATTCATAATGGGAGAGGAGGCATGGGAAGAATGAATGTCAAAGGGGAGGGAAGAGAGTTGAGAGGACATGGGGGCAGGAAAGATGGTATAATAAGATGGATATCAATGCCCTAGGTATATGTATGTCTGCACATATGGTATGACTCTACATTGCGTACAACCAGAGAAATGAAAAATTGTGCTCCATTTGTGTACAATGAATCAAAATGCATTCTGCTGTCATGTATAACTAACTAGAATAAATGAATTTATAAAAAGCTAAATAAGTATAAAAAGTTAAATAAGTATAAAAAGTTAAATAAACTAAATGTTACTGACACAATAAAGATATAAAAGTCTTCAATCATCCAAAATCATCTTCTCTCTACTCTTTTACAATTATATATCTCCTTCTTTCCCCTGAAACCTGGAAACTACTAATCTGCTTGTGGATTGTTGCACACATTTTCATGAGGAATACTTTTCTGTAGTCTCCAGGTTTTGCACTGTAGTTGTTGAATTTTTGTATTATTGTCATACTGGATTCATAAAGTGATTTGAGAAGTGTTATTTCATATTTTTCTAGAATGGACTGTGTTAAATGTTTTTTTGTAAATTTTGAGTAGAATTCTTGGATACAAAGATGTATACCTGAGGATTTCTTTTGGGGACAATTTTTTTAATTCAAAATCATTTTTTAAATAGATAAGAAGGAATTTTCAATGATCTAATTGTTGACATATTGTAGTTTGTATTTTATCAGAAATTAAGTATTTTCTTCTGAGTGGCAGTCCTCATGAATGCAGTATTGTTCATAGCATTCCCTGTCATTTTTCTGTGTTTGGGTCTCTGTTGTTATCCCATATTCTGTTCCTAATAGAAGTAGTTAATTTTTTTCTTTACTTTTTTTGTTTTGCTAAGACAAGACAAGAGTCAGCATCTTGTTTCGTTGATTATTTTCTTTAATTTCATTGATTTTGACTGTTTATTATTGTATTCACATTCTTGCAATGAACTTCTTTTGTTCTTTTCCTAATTTCTTAAAGTGGAAGCTTGAAGTATTGACTTAAGACATTTCTACATTTGTAATGTAAGTATTTAATTCTACAAATGTCATTTTCAGCACTGCTTAAACTGTTTCTTACACATTTTCATGTATTATATTTTTAATTTCATTCACTTCAACACGTTTTAGATGGTCTTTAATATTAATTTGTTCACCAATATATTGTTTGAAAATATGTTACTTAATTCCTGAGCATTTGGAGCTTTTTCCTGTGATTTTCCTGTTACTTGATTCTAATTCTATTCCATCGAGGTCACAGAACAAATTAATATGGTATCAAACGTTTTGAATTTGTTACATTTTTGTTTTATACCCAAGAATGGTCTATAGATGGAAAAGGGTTTTGTAGAAAAAGAATTCTAAACACAAAGGGGCCATCTCATGCAACTGGAGAAATTTCAGTGTTGAAACTTCAAGTGCATGGTTGTTTATTACCTATATTCAGAGTGTTGCCTGTTCTACCACATGCTATTTCCAATTTTTATTATCCCTTAAATAGAACCTTTTGTTATTCCAAAAAGTTTACTTAGTTTTTGTGTATTGAAGAAAAAAACATCTTTCCACATGTGGGGAAAGAAACAGAGAAGAAACAACCACCACTTGATCCTAGGTAATTATTAGTTGATTGCTTAGGATGGATACATACATATGGTAAATGACAAGAAAATATAACCCCATACCATTGCATCAAAATCTACAGAGGACTATGATGCTTGTTAACCCTTCATATGTCACAGACTGGGATATGAACTCCCTAAAATAGTAGAGGGCTTAACAGTATCCATGTTACATTTTAATTATAAAATAAATGTAATAAATTTAGTTTTGAGTTTTTACTCTAAAATGTAAAGTATTAATAACTTAAACAGAATTTTAACACTTGATTAGATTTCTGTTTAATTTAAAACATGCTTTCTCTTTTATGCAGTTTCACAATATAATAAGCAAAATTTTATGTTAAAATTATTTTTGGATATATGTTTTATGTTTGCATTTAAAGCATCATTTCTCAATAAATAATTTGATTTTTTAATGCAAAGACACATAGACTACACAAATACAACCGGCTATACCTCTATGAAAGAAAAAGAAAACTTACTTTAGGTATTATGTTATCAGAAACCTATATTTCATACTGATGTGTCCAAACAGAAACCCACTACTAAAATGATTTTTAAAAAAAAACCCCAAGGCATGTTTGCTGTGATTAAAAGAACTAGGGGACACAAAAATGAAACAAGAGCCATAAAAGTTTGTTGATATATTTTTTGAAGTTGAAATTCCACTATGGTATTTATTCTAGTTTCTACACAGTAACATGAAAATCAGATATACTTTACTATCAAGTAAAACTACAAAGTGGTTAGAATAAAATTAAAAAATGCTTTGTTTTTCTTTCTTTGAATGTAATTTTTCCTGCTTAAAAATAATTTCAGCTTCTTAACATCTTCATTTAAAATTTTTTATGTAAATATTTATTATATTTTTTCAATGCTACTTAAAAATTTTTAATTGAAATTTAAATTGGGGCAAAATATCTGCTCAAATATTTTCAATACTATGTGCAGTACCAAGTCATTAAATTTGAAAGAATTTGAGGCATCAAAGATAAATTCAAAATAAACTAAAAAAATTATAATGTTGAGATAATATTTCACCTATACTAAAGTGAAAATTCTAATCAGAGCACTTGCATATAAGACGATAATCTAAACTGATTTGATACAAAGTGTACATATAGAAAGATACTTGATGAAATACTTGAAAAAATTAAAGTCAGCAATAAGGCCAAATTATTTGATGGCAAACCATGTTATTTTTTTAAAAATTAAAACATTAAATCAGTTTTTGTCACAATCTTTAAACTTCTTAAGAATTTGAAAATAAAAAGTTATTATTCAATAAATAATGAATAAAATTTATTATAAATAAATAAAACTTATTATTCAATAAATAAAAATTTATTATCTTTTTTTTCCTTTCAACTGAGTATAATATCATGCTGAACGAGATTTTTCTTTTGACTCAATATTTGGTATTAAACCTTACGTTAGTTTTCAATTGCCATAAAAATATTGCATATTTTTATTCTAAAAGCCACTACTTAAAACAATAATCATCTATTCTTGTTAATTTTCAGATGAACTGAGGATCAGTTAAAATAGATTGGGTTCAGCTTAGTGACTCTATTGAGGTTCATTGCCCTCTCTCATGTGCCTGGTGCCTTAGCAGGGATTAGCCAGGGTCCCACTGATCAAATGTGGACTTGGGTAAAAGTAGTATGATTCTGTTCTATAAGTCTTTCTTCCTCTCCTGAGAAAAACAGAGTGGATTAATCATGTTTTTCTCATTATGATTTCAGATACTCTAGAATAGGTGCAATAGAACAAGCATTTACACAAGCTTGGACTTTCTCTGAAATGACCATCCTCTAAACAAATTGCACAGCTAAACTTTGAGTCTAGAGTGTAAAATTATGTCCTGTCCAAGTTTCATGATAGATAAAGTGAATATGTGATTCTGTTAATGAAGGAAGAATAGAATGTTGAAATAATAAGTCATTATACCACACCCTTCAAATCTCAGAGCATAAGCAAATGATGGGCATGTTTACTTGATGTTCTGAATAGATCTACCCAGATGTTGTCTTATACATGTCTGTAGGATCTTCATTACAGCACATGAAGAAGACTTCCAAGATATCCCTCATGAAGATGGAGAATAATTATATAAAAGGAAGATCAGGTTGGTTCTTTGATTTACATAATGGCATGGATGATTCACTTTTATTTATATGTATATCTTTTTGATGATTATTTGAACAGAGATAAAGCAAATAGAAGAAGATAGAAGGAAAGAAAGAAGAGATTCTTAATTGTCAGTCTCTTTGCTGTTATTTCATAAGAACATAGTAATGACTGCAAAAGTTAAGGTAAATTGTTACAAAAACAAACTACTAGAAGAAATAGTTATTCAGTAGAATATCACCTAAAACGGAAGTGGAGAAGACATGGAAAGGTTGAGTCAGAGGGATTGGGAACCTATGAAATAGGGAAGCTCTCATGTATTTTCAAGAATTAATACAAATGTATAACAAGTAAACAAACATCCAAACACATGTTGAATGGTTTGTTACTAAGAGAGAAACAACATCAAGCATTTGTCATTTGTGTGTATATTGAAGTCAACAATATTTAAGTAAGTTATCCATCCTTAAACAAGTAGAAGAACAAGATTTCAAACCCAATTCCCTCTCTTTCTCTCCCCGCCCTCAATATTTTTCAAGGCACCTTAGAATTTATGAAACATTTCAATTAGCCAGGAAGTGGATATATTATTATAATAATAACATAATATATCATTAATAATAATAAAATTTATTATTCCCTTAGTAATGAACTCTAACTTTCTAAAAATAGTTGTATAAGACATAGGTAAAACGTGCATGCCTGATACATTTGTAAAAATTTAAGATATTGCTTTAAAATGATAACAATATTAAAGGTAGTTCATTAGTGTAATTTTAACCCTAAATTTTAACCATCAAAGATTTAATGTAATAGATGAAATAGTTTTATCTTTGGTTAGCCATGTGAATGATGAGGTTAATCACTTACTCTGCAGTATAAGACCCTCATGATAGATTTAATGAAAACAGACCAGATACAATGTAACTGAAAGGAAACACAGATAGGGACATTTAGATTTTCTGTAGTAGGTGGTGCTCATTTTAAAAGTTATTAAGAGTGCATCACTTTTTATGGATAAGAGAATGATGTCATATAGAGCAGCACAGATGAATTCCAAAAGAGAATTTACATGGAAGAAGAAAAGAAAGCATAAATTATCTCATATTTTGGAAAGATGCAAATGTTAAGCAAAGTGAATATAAAAATAAAAAGCTCATCAGAACTAAAAACTAAGAAAAATGGATTCAAGAAGATATACATAATAATACATTCCAGACATAACCCTTTTTGAAGTCATCATAAATCAAATGTTCAGAGGAAGATCAGACTGTTTAGCAGAAATATATGACAGACTAGCTATAAATTTAGAGTACACGTCAAATAAGAAAGAAAAGAAAGACAATTTTACACATAGTTAACTGTAAGAAAAGGTCTGCTTCTGAGACATACTATTAACTTCACAGTGGTGCTTATCATGCTGTAAATGGATCATCCAGAAAGCAAAGGGTTTCTATTAGACTGTTGCTAGTTCTAAACTTCCAAGTAAGAAGCAGAAATTGCATTTGCAGTGTTCCCCAGAGCATTTCTTGCTTCTATCATTTTGGTCTTGGCTGGACTGACAGTGCAGCCTTGCACAGTACTTTGCTTTATGAAAAGCTCAAAGAGGGTAATTGAGTACAAGGAAAGACAAGAATTCACTTCAAGGTTATGTTCAAACTATTTAACATTGAATTCCACCAATAAGAAATCTGCTGGTTTGAAGCAAAGTTGAGCTAAGGAAAATAAATGAGCTCTTTGAAGTAAGCGGTAGAACTCTATATTGGCATTGGAATTTCATGAAAGAATAGTTGATACATATAGGCAAGTAATGGAAACTGTTCTCTTTAGTCTTGACAACATTCAATAAAAGAACTACAGCCACAATAAGAACTCCAGGAAAACAGACAAATTGACAATAAAAAATAGTAAACAGATATATATTCCTAAGTCCATTACATATATGAGTCAACTTTTGGAGGCTATTTATCATAATTTTTAGATAGTGAACAGAAACACAATGTAATAAAAAGTAATCTTTATTTAGCTAATTGTCTCCTACCATGAATGTACTACTTTTTTCTATATAAATGCCAGTCAATCTAAGAAAGGAGGATAAACTTGATACTTAAAAGAAATAAGTAAATTTTGTTGTGCAAAATGTTTAAGGGCAAGATGCTATACAGTTTTTCTAAACTTAAGTCAAATACTTAGATTTTCAGAGAAACAATTTTTACATGAACTAAAGTCAATTTCCTGACAAAGTAAAAGATTTAATAACATGTATTCCCATCCTTTTTGTTTATTAAAATAATTCCATTTTTGAAGAATCTTGCTGTCTTAAAATCCAAATGATGACAACATGTTTCAATTCATATAACCCATGATGAAATATGTTATGTTATATTTCTGGAACATGAATAACCACAAATAAACCAGCATTTGAAGGAAAAAGCAACTATCTAAATGGAACTCAACAGAATTTCACTTTTGGAGGAATGATTAATTACCTATACTAACAGTTCAGACTGTGGAGCCCTGTCAAGAAACATATATGCATCAGTTGTTATAAGACTGCATCAGTGGGTACAATTAAAGGCATAATGACCTCTAGAGTACTGGAACCAAACTTAGCAGATTGAAGCAGCAGAACTAAAAGGGGCAGTTTGCCCCTTCTACTGAATTCATTCCAGTTGAGGCTAAAATGAGTCTGATATTTTGATTTAATAGCAACATTAAAGGGAAAGAAAAAAACTAAATGAACCAACATTAACAGCACCAATGGTTGCCTGGCTTCCCAGTGTTGGTGGCCATGTTTTCTGATGTCCATACATTCATATAGATCAGCGCCACATGTAGGTGCTCAGCCATGAGTGTATTGTCTGTGTTGTGCAGGTTTTCCAGTCTACACTGTTAATACAATTTTAATGGCCACAATTTGAGGTATTTAACTATTTTAAGTGGAAAGGTAAATTCTTTAGATGAAGGCATTTTCCAAATTTATTTATTTATTATTAACTCATTAATTATACATATTAATTGGTGACAATTAGTGTGATATTTCCATACATGCATACAACATGCAGTGACCAAACACAACCTTTATTTTCTACCCACCTTTTCCAATCTCTAATAATAACAATGCTACATTTGGGTTGACATTTATTGGTGCATTATAGTTGTACATGATGATGAGATTTGTTTTTACTTATTACAAATGCAAGATGCACACAATATTACAGTAATTTGGCCACCTCTCAATACTTTACCTCATGCTTCCCACCTTCTACACTTGTTCTCTTTTCTCTATTGATCTTCCTTTGATTTTCATGAGATCTCCATCCCCTCCCCCCCATACAACTTTATTTTTCCTTTTCTTCTTTAGCTTCCCCATATGAGAGAAAAAATACAACCATTGACTTTTGGAGTTTGTCTTATTTCACTTATTTCAGTAATATAATAGTCTCTAGTTCCATCCAGTTTCCTGCAAAGGAATACTTTTACATTGTTGGTGGGATGTTTGTTAGTGCAACGACTAGGGAAATGAATATATAGGTTATGCAGAAGACTAGGAGTGTACCCACCATATGACCCAGCTATATTCTTGAGTGTTTATTCTAAAGAATTAAAGTCACCATACTATTATGATACATACATATCCATGTTTAAAGCAGAACAATTCACAATAGTCAAAGTATGGAACCAGCCTAGGTGACTATAAATGGATGAATGGATAAAGAAAATGTAGTATGATACATAATGGGGTTTTACAGAGCCATAAAGAAAAATGAAACTGTGTCATTTTCAGGAAAATGGAGATAGATTTATCTTAATTTAATTCAGTATGCTTTATTGGGGTGTAAGGTGATAGGGGAAGAATAAAACAGGTTGTTATAGTATCAAAATTTCAACTAGAGGATATGCTAATTTTCATACCTATAGACATCTAAAATACCTAAGAATATAATTTCAATGATTCAATTATAAGAATATAATTTTCAATTATTCTTTAGTTTTCAGGGACCAGGTTTAATTTGTATTAATCTAAGATAATATTCAAATTGTGAGCACAATTTGATCATAGTAGTAAGAAACTCAAAAGTAATTAAAGACTCATTACATAGTCACTAGAGCTTTCATCTGTCCCATTTCATATCCATAAGTGTATAAGCTCAGTGATAGATTTATAGGAACATTATTTTAAGGTGAAAATTGATTTTAAAGAGAATATAGATGAAAAAAGAAAGCTTCATTTTTCTGTATTCTTCATGAACAGAATGCTCCATTAATTATAAAACTGTACTTCTGTCCACTCTCTCACAAAGTTATGAATCTTTAAAATGTATTTACATATATATGCATAATATGTTTGTTTGTTTGTTTATTGTACTAGGTTTCAACCCAGGAGAGTTTTATCACTGAGTTACAACCCCAGCCCTTTTTATTTACTATTTCTTTAATTTCTTTATTTTGAGACAGGGTCTGCTAAGTTATTTAGGGGCTTGCTAAGTTGCTGAGGCTGCCTTTGAACTTGCAATCTTCCTGCCTCAGCCTCTTTGGGCTGCTGGGATGACAGGTGTGCACCACCACATCTGGCTATATTTCATGTTCTTAAGAAACAAAATACTGAAAGCTCAGAACAGTTCCAAATAACCCTATCAATGTTAGTCCTATGTAACTGATAAGATTTGATGGACTAATTGAGCAAAGTATAAAAAGATCATTGTTTATTCTCCTTTTACTCTTCCTGCCATGAGGACACAACTCATCTGAGCTATATCAGTGCCTCATGGGAGAGCTTTTCTGATGATAACTGAATGAATCTTTAATACTTTCGTGATTTCTATCAAAAATTACATAGACGGTAGTGCAACTGTGAGTCATAATAATACTTCTGAAATTCTGAAAATAAATACTATGTGCAACTGTTAAGTAATTTAATGTAACATTTGACACCTTCCAACATTGATCAAATTTGATCAAAAGTCTGTACAGTACATGGGAATATTGAACAGAGTAAGAATGTATGCCATAGTGTTCCTAGATTTTCCATGAATTATGTAGTCCTTGCCTGGGTAAAATATCCCCCTGTCAATACTTACAGAAATGGGATACAGCAAAACCTGTTCCCAAATACCTGACTAGTTCTGTAGTTTTCTACCACTGCTTTCACTTAAAAAAAATCCACAGATATCTTTCATTTAATAACAAAGGAGATTCAACAAAATAAGTTTTTCCAACTTTTCCAAATCAGTCAAACAAATTCAAAATATATTATTTACTTCTAATGATTTCTCAACTGTATAGTCAAAATACCACCTTCCATACAGCTATATTCCAGTTATCGTACAATATTAAAACATAACTTAAAATATTTGGAATCCCAACTCATCATGTGATAAGTGGCTATTTCTATTAGATGCGTTTGATATGCATTTTAATATTAAAACTGTTTTTGCAGAAGAGAGTTTCATCACTCTTATAGAAGGGCAACACGGGGAAGCAAATGAATTATGAGTTTAATCAAGAAGACTTGGCTTCTCTTGATGAGAATCTCAAAATTTTGAAAGTGCCAGCTTTACATTCATAGAATGGACATACTATCCCTAAAAGAAAACTTCCTAGTAATAAAGTAATAAAATTTTGTTACTGAAATCATGAAATAAATTCATTGTTTTCATCTCATATTCTAAATGTTCTCCTTTGGCTTTTTCTTAAAGTGATAAATGTCTATAAATATGTTTTTTTTCCACATGATTATGTATGAGGATAACACAAAAAAAAGTCTTAAGAACACAAGAGTTTGTTGTTCTTATACATTCTTTTCAGAGGGTTAAGTAAGACAAGGGAATCAACATCAAAAGTAGGAGTTTGAGTATGTCAATTAGAAGAGAGAAGTGAATTTATTGGAAGATGTATTTAAAAAAGGGGGACTTGCTAATTTTGCTATTGAAATCATTATTTAGAATTAAGAACACAAAGTAAAATCTTAGTCTAATCTATAGTATTACAATAGGTATAATAAGATATAGGTATTGAATAAATGAAGCATTACTATATTACTACTAGAAACTTTGCTGCTGAAGATAAAAATAATGAATCAATACCATAAAGCTTATACTCTTAGCTTTCTTCCAACCCATAAAAATGCAAGTTTGTTTATACTATAATATTAAAAGTATAATCTTAGCTTTTATTTTATGGAGTATTACATTCACAACATAGTGTTCATGTTTCACTTTCAGTAAGGGCACAATGTGTCAAGTGCTATAAATAGACTGTTATTAAAAGAAGCAAAGGATACTGTGTCACGTTAGCAAGTTCAGGTTTGTTGAAGGGTTTAGTGTTATGTGCAAGAGAGGTGAGTTGTGTTTATACTAAATAACATTGCAAAGTTTATTATTATGAATTCTGGTGAACACTTACAATTTATTATGCAGCAGCACAAATTTTTGTACAGGTGGTTATTCCTTTAAATATCGATTTTATAAAAGTAGAAAAAAATTCATCTATCCTGTATGACAATCAGTAAGTGATTACAGAAATCTTTCCTCAGAATATGGAGAAGCCTAAAGGATGTTATAATTGCTGTTGAGAGTCTATAAATGGTTTCTTTGGTGTTGCTGTGTTTCTAATTATACCATATCTTATTACATGCTACAGAGATTCTGAATAATTAATATAATCAGATATAATATTAGACTTTAATAATTGGCATCAGAAGCTAATATTTGTTTCACACAGAGCAGAAACTACTCAGGCATTGGAAGATGTATTAACAAAAGTGGACTTTCTAATTTTTCAATTGAAATTAAAACACATTTTGTCATGTAGTATTTCAATATTTAGCAAAGAATGCACATTGCTTCTCTATTTAATAAATGCTTATGCTCATCAATCTATAAAGTTTTAATGTCACAAATCACATTCAAGCAGGTGTTGTAGCATGTATTATAATCCTAATGTCTTGGGAAGTGGAAGCAGAATTCCAAGTTCAAAGCCAGCCTTGGTAATTTAGTGAGACCCTGTCTCAAAATAAAAATTAAAAAGGGTCAAAAATGTAGCTCATTGGTAAAGTACCCATAGGTTCCATCCCCGATATTCCAAAATGAATACCACACTCATGTCCTGAAATGTATTATGTAAGTTGGTAGTCAGCATTGGTCTTGATGAAATTATCAATATTGTCCATGCAATAGGAATTTGAAAGTGAAGCTAGAATTAAAGATAGGTAGTCAGAACAGAGTTCAATTTGGGTCTGGGAAGTTGGAGAGATATTGAAATGCTAATGTCTTCAGAGCCTTATCAAGATAACCTGCCCCTGCTCCAATCTGTTGCTAAGGTAACCTGTCTCTATTTTGTATTTTACTTAGAGACACGGTCTACACCAAGCACGTGGCCAGATCTTGTATTCATGTCCTCTAAGCTACAACTCCTGTTGAAACTGCATCTAGTTTTCCAAGATTTCTTGACTATACTTAGGCCTCAAAGAATGATTAAACATCTAGTTTCCTTGCTTAGACATTGAAGCTGTATCTCAGGCCTACATTTGCTGATATGAGATCTTCCCTGGAGCCTGGATCAAGTCCAACATATCCAACTACTGTTTGGCAGTCAGCTCCACAGACAATGGTGTTGCAAAAAACAGGACTTTCTTTCTGTCTTGGAGTAGAATTTGTTGCAGAAAATGTTCTTCAGTACAAAAATTAGGCACTTAAGTCTGCTAAAGTATGATTGTTTGGCTGTATAATAGACAAAGTTGTCTTAATGTTTCATCTGTCTGTTTCCACAGTTTCCAATGAACTCATTCCTGATTTTCCCCTTATCTTATTTTTTTAAAGTGAAAATTTGAGCAAGTCTCATGAAGCTTTACCATATACAGCACCGAAATACCTCATCTTTTTTTTAAAAAAATTCCACTACAACTCTTCTCTATACTACAAAATTCATACTGATTTATCAGCCACACTTACAGTAGATGGGCCGTTGTTTTTTGTCCTGCTAAAGATACTGGTAATATTTGTTAAATTACTGTGTGCATGAATAATAACTAGAGACCGGCAGCATCTGCTATTGGTTTAAAGCAAATTAATTAGTTAATTTTCATTATAATTTAATACATTATATTGAAAGCAGAATCTTTTTTTTTTTGGTACTAGGGATTGTACTCAGGGGTACTCGACTACTAAGCTATATCTCTAGCTCTATTTTGTGTTTTATTTACAGATAGGGGCGCCTTGCCCTTTCTGAAGCTGGCTTTGAACTTGTGATTCTCCTGTCTCAGGCCTCCCAAAGTGCTGGGATTACAGACATATGCCATGGGGCCCGGCTCGAAAGTAGACTCTTTAAGCTAAAAAAAATAAAGGTAGACTTTTAAAAATAATTTATATTGTTGGGCAACGTGGTGCATGTCTCTAATCCCATCAGCTCCAGAAGCTGAGACAAGAGGATTGCAAGTTTAAAACCAGCCTCAGCAACTTAGTGAGGCACTTAACAACTTAGCAAGGCCTGTCTCAAAATAAAATATAAATAAAGGGAGAGTGGTGCTTAAATGCCCTTTGGTTCAATATCTGATATCAAAAAGGAAAAAAAAATGTGTTCTTGGAAAGAGATTTTGGCGATTTTATTTTGCTCTTGCATGGAAATCTAATGTCTTACTTCTATTTCACATATAAAGTATTTGTAATATGAATTTTTCTAGTTTTATTTCTTCAGACAACTAATATGTTACTACCAACGTAAAAAGTGAATTTTTGACTCATCTGGAATGAATTTTTGATGACACATTAGCACTGTAAAAGTAGATTTTTTTTCTTTATATCTTAATTGTGCCTTGTCTTTCAGGACACAAATTGAGCAAATCAAATCAACATAATAATCACCTAATCATATGCTTAATTCAACTAGAAGCATATGCACACTTCTATGACTGTCATTTAAATGGGCATGTATATCTTAGCAGCACCTCCTTCCATTCTTTTTAATTGATTCATAAATTTGCTCTGTTTAATTATGTTGGAGTTTATACTTTATGACCTCTCTACTGTAATGGGGGCTGTCTAAGCATCAATTTACATCTTAAGTTATGTCTTCAGATATAATTGTGCGCTTTTTTGGAAGGGAAACCCTCTTTTGCCATCCTTGTTACTATATTAATCTCAATCACCAGGAAATCACTTGACTTTTTTTAGAACTTACAATTATCACTATATACTTATTAAGTATCATTAATGTCAAAGAGAATGATACAGAAATGTGAACTGCAGATTTATGACTTTAGTTTCAACATGTAAAACATTTAAAAGTCATCTCTTGTCTTTACCACACACACACAAAAAAAACCTAAACAAAATGAAAATAACCTTTTGTACCCTTCAGAGAACAGGATAAACCACCACCCTGAATCTAAGGAGAGAGATTAACCTACAAGGTCAGACCTAAAATTTGCTTAACTCAAACTGAAGCTGGGTGCACTCTACTGGTAGAAATAACAATGGATGGTAACTTGGGAAAATTTTCTGGAGATGAAATGTGGACCAACATGACAGTGCAAAATTCCAGGGATGCTCAAACTTAAGAGCTCTCATACTCTCATGGTCTTTAATTTCATAGGCTTTAATTTCCCATCAAGTCTTCACTGGGAAAAGTCAAGAAAAATTCCTTTTTGCTTTTACAGGGAGGAAAAGAATATCTATTGTAAAATGTCTCAAAGAGTTTTTCATAACAAACACCTCTGATTCAGAGGAGAAGATGAAATCAGAGCTATGTCTTGCCTTGGAAAGGGGGCTTCTCCTGTTCTAGTCCCTGTGGATATTCTATTACTTATCTTAACAACAACAATCTCAAACCATCAAGCAACACTTGAAATGTCATTAAAATACAGAAATTTACTTATAAGATTATAACATTTTCCTCTTCCTATACAATTTACTATCACACCTATAGATTCCTGTCTAATTAAAGGAGCTATGGCTGAATGTGCTGGAAGACAGAATCTTTAATTGAGTAATATTTAGGAAATTATAGTTTTCACAATGAAACAAAAAAAAATTGAAGAAATATGAAATCTCTGTCACCTACAGCTATAGTAAATTTTCACTAGTCTAATTCATAGATACATTAAGATAAATGCTAAAATACTGTACCCCTTCTTATCCATGAAGGATACATTCCAAGATCCCCAGTGAATGCTGAAAACACAAGTAATACCAAATCTTACAAGTACCCATTACTATGTCATATAATTGTTTTTTTCTATATATGATAAACTTTAATTTATAAATTGGGCACAATAAGTGATTAACAACAATAACTAAAAATAAAACAATTATAATACTATCCTATAATTAGATTATCAGGATCACCCTTGCTTTGGGGACTTTACTAAGATAAGGGTTATTTGAATACAAGCACTGTGACATGACAATTGATCTGATAACTGAAACATCTAAGTGACTAATTGGCAGATCGCTTATACAGTGTGGACATGATTGAAAAAGGGATGATTCAGGTCCCAGGTGAGATGAAGTGGGATGGGGCAAAATCTGATCATACTACTCAAAGTCACATGTAACTTAAAACTTATGATTTATTTATTTACGAAATTTTCCATTTAATATTTTCAGACTATAGTTGACAACAGGTAATTGAAACCGTGGGGAGGGAAACTGAATAAGGGGTACTACTGTACTAAAGATCTATCAATCTAGTTTCCTATTACTGATATGTCATCATGGGTATGAAATGGAAACAGGCACAATGATCAATCAAAACCAGATAAAGAAAAAATGGGGAGAACAAATGGAACAAGTTGAAAACAGTTGTAGCAAGGTAGATGATTCAGATACTTTAACAGTCACTTAAATGTGAATGATTTAGATATGCCAGTCAAATTACAGCAATTTGCATAGGGGATAAATAAATAAGATTCTTGTATATGTCAGTTCACCTTAAACATAAAGAAGCGGATATTTTTTAATGAAATGATGGAGAAAGTTATAGAATATTAACAGTAATTAAACAAGATTTTTGGAAAATCTCATGTCATGGGGGTATAGGTTAAAAATTCAATACTACTAAAAACAAGCATACTGGATTTCTACAATTAAGCAAAGGGTGGTCATTGGAAGAATCCAAGATTTTCAATGTTGGGGTGGAAGTTTATAGATCACAAAGGAGAGGAGATTAGATGAACCCATATTGCAGTGGATTAGAGTTAGAGTTATCACTATGAGCTCATGTTTATTAAAGATAAACATGATTACTCATATACATATTTATGAATATGTATTTGTATATACACTTATATTTTTTATGTCTGATTTTTTTTGCCTACTAACATGTGCTACAAGCAATGACATCTCAATAACAACAAGTATAATAAAGTCAAAATCTTAGTTTCTAATATATTTTCCAGTAATAAAGTGAAAAGAATATAACATGAACTTGAAGCATCTTACACTGACATGAAGTAATGGTAATAATAATAATTAAAGCAATATTTCAAGAAGCTGTCTGAAAGAGTTCCCAATGACCAAAGCTGAACCATTTGAGCAAGAAAATACAAAAAGCAATGTTTTTCATAATAACTCAAATTTTGAACATTCATGAATCTGAACTGATATACTTGATTAATTAAATAAAACAAATAAATAAATTTGAGAGAATAGAAATCCTCCAGACAGAAAATTTAAAATAATTTGTGCAGCTATTCAGTTCTCAAGAAACAGGTACATAATCCTTCACTAAAGGAATAGCATAATTTGCCTCTACTAGTGAAGCATAACTCCCACTAGTAGTCTACTAGTGTGGGCTACACACAGTGTCTTCCTTCCAAAGAGTACAATGTGGAAAGTAGAACTAAGGAATAATTTTGTAATGGGCAAATCTGGCAAATCTGTCTCAACCTATTGATGAAAACTATTATCAAATACATCAAATACAGGATAATGCCATGGTGCTCATAGGTACCTTGGATAGGATGTGATGGAAAGGTTCACAATATTCACTTCCTCTCCCAAATCTATAACCTCCAATTTAATTATGAGAAAAAACATCAGGCAAATTCCCTTGCAAAAGATTCTACACAATACTCGGCAAGGACTTTTCAAAGCTCTCAAGGGTCATCAAATCAAGAAAAATCTGAGAAACTGTTACAACCATAAATATCCCAAAGAGTCATGGCAAATAAATGCAATTTTCTATCTCAGATATAATCCTGGAGGAGAAAAAGGACATCCGGTAGGAAGTAGAAAATCTAATAAGGTATGGATTAACTTAATAATTTATCAAAATTGGTTCATTGCTTGTAACAAACATATTAATGTATTAATATTAGAGAAGACTGAAGTATATAGTGCATTTGGAAACTGGATATTTGTTACAATTTTTCTATAAAACTAAAACTGATCTGAAAAAAATGATCTGTTTTTAAATGCAAACACATACACATACACACAATGAAAAACAACAACAAAAGGAGGAAAAAAACCAGAACAGAACAAGAGCACTTTTTTGATATTGGATAGAGTACTATTCTGATCATCACACCATGAGCACCACAGATGATATTTTGATGACTGAGTAGGTGAGAGTCCCTAATCTTCCTCTGATTTTCTTGTATATATCATACAAAGAAGGCTGGCTTTTGCACAGAAAAGTGTTGACTTTTTAGAGGCTACATGAGTTCCGTGTTTTCTTCTAACATTGCCAAATAACTCCCAATATTCTTGGTCTTCTAAGCTCATGGCCACAAAAGAACCTTGGAATCTACAAATCACAAAAAAAGAGAACTATTCAGTCTGATAGTATCAGCAACTTACATCTATTTTCATACTAACAAAAATCACAAAAATTGAAAAAAACTAATTTCTCAGTAACTCAGCATTTCTAAAATCATTTTCATATATGTATTTAGTGAATATTAAAGTATAATCTACTTTGTGCAAGGTTCTCCTTTCTGGGTAACATGACAGATGAGAATTTGTTCACATTCAGTTTATGTTCAGTGGGAAACAGGTGACAATGGTTAATGAAATACAGTTTCCTGAGGGCACAAGTACCATTAAAAATTAACATAAGTAATAAGCCAGAGTTACTTGTGGTGAGCATAGAATATACTCATGGCATGGAAATGCCTTACGAAGGACGAATATTTAAATTGAAAATGGTAATGAGTTCCAACATGTGAATATCTTGACAAGACTATTCCAGAAACAGAAAACTACAAGTAAAACTGAATAGAGACTGAAAGGAAACAAAATCAATGTACATGTAGAGTAGAGAACTTCTGTCACTTTTAGTAGCAACTATGAAACCTATAAGCAGGCATTACCAATACCTAATAGAAGTGTCTTATGGATGTTAGGAGGAAAAATGGAAAAGAGGAGAAAATAAAATAGTTTTGAACTAGTGTAAAATAGGAAAGAACAATATATTACCAAATATTATAGTACAGCTTTCTTTAACTTTATACCACATGTCTTAGATTTTACTTTATTTTACTCTTTAAAATTAATTTTAAATCATGAATAAAAATACAAAAGTTATACATATTTATGGGGCACTATGTGTTGTTTATATACATAGATAAAATTTGTAATATTTAAATAAAGGTACACATATCTCCTGAAATAGCTATCATTTCCTTTTGGTGAAACATTCAAAATTATTTCTTCCAACTTTTTGGAATATATAGTATATTATCATTATCTATAGTTTTCATTTATATTTTTTAGAAGTAGCCATTTCAAATTAAACAAATGGAAATAAAAATAATGATAAAATTATCAAATATACAAAGTTCAGTTAATGGATATTTTGATCATATAAAGTTGAAAAAGTACTAAGAAGTAGTATTAATGAAACTCTGAAAAAGAGCACAGCCCTTGGAACCATGAAGATAGCAGGCAGATCCTGAAGGGCAGAAAATTATGTTGGAGTTTCATTGTGGAATGCAAGCTGTTTCTGTCATGTTTCTCTGCAATCAGAAGGGTGGCCCAAAGGAAACTTCCATGGCTAATTGCCATGAACTATGTTTAATTTAATAAAGTCGCAGCTGCAACTCTCGCCAATAGGGAAATCTCCTGAGTCTGCATTGCTGGAGGGGATTCATATCCATAAAACCACAGCATTCTTTTGCCTGAATGCTAACTTAAAAGATAAAACATCTTGAAAAATGGAAGGTTTCATGAATCTAGGTACCACATGCAGTGAGTTTGATTTTGGATTAGCATTTGTTGGCTATATTAGTTATGCTATTTCCTTGACTCAAGGTAACATAATTTAAATTTTGAAAAGAATAAAATTTTAGCATTATGGACATAATAATGTTTATAGTATTTCAAATATAACTACTGGAATACATGATCCAAAATTTACATAATTCTGTCTCCTATTAAGACAAAAAAATTACTATTTCTTCAGCATTAGAAACAATGGCTATAATAGAATAATCGTGAAATACTTTGTTGATCAAATTAGTAGATTCAAGAACTAGGAAGAGATTAAATAAATGCATGTAAAGAAATTTATATTTATTCATGATTATGCAGTACATATTTACTAATTATTCATTATTAGATCACTGAGAAATAGTTATATAAACGAACGCTTACATGCAAAAAAATAAATTTAAAAAAAATCACAGTATAATAAAAGTATTTTGTAAATTTGCAGCATAGTTAGCATAGTGGTTGTGAAAGAGTGGAAGGATTAGTGTATTGTGCTTATGTGTTTTAGATTATTTTCCTAAATGAGGTTACATTCTTTTCCTGCTAACTTTGGTAAAATTGGTCAAGAAAATGTGAATAATAGATAATTTACAAAACTTACGACTTCATTGCAAAGCAAAAAAGTTGGTAGAGGTGTTCTATTCCATCAGACACAAAGGAAGCATGTGGCATTTAATGTGGAATCACTGAAAACTAAAAGCTCGGTGGTAGAAAAATATTGTTAAGTGCATAGGAAAAGTACCAATTAAAATGGCCTGCAGTTCTCCAGATAGTATAAGCAAGTACTAAGTAGGTAGAGAGGATTATGGTTAATTTGGTAGTGTGATAAAGTTTACAGATCAGGGACAGTCAAGGCCGGCTCTGTGTTTCCTCCCTTTGAATCTGGGAAATGGAGACCGAGAAATAGGAAATATTATAGAAGTTTGTGTTTGGCCTTTCAGTGAGCCAACAAATCTCTAGAATATAATTTATAACCTACAGATTATACAATTTTATTCCAGTTTTTGCTTGTATTTTCTTTCTTTTTTTTTTTTTGCAAAATATCAAAATCATTACTAAAAATGATCACCAGTGAAAAAATTACAGTTAAGTATGATGTAACTTTTTTTTACCTTTTCACCTGGATTGTGTGCAGTTTGGATATTTGGATATTATATACTATTGACAGTGTAGCCAATGTAGGGCTGTAAGACTTAAGCAGATATCATGTAGAACACATGTTTATACTGTCTGTCATTTGGCCTCATGACAATGAACACCAGTGTAAATGGCACTTTTTGTCTTAATTTTTTATGAATGCCTTTTATTCGGAATGCATGTACCTGTAAAGTACACAGTGTGGATCTTTATAAATATATTCAATGTACTTTTTAATATTAATCCAGGTATTTATACATCCTTAAATATCTCAAACAAAAATAAATAGAGTTTTTAAAAAAAATTTTAAATTCTCACAAAAAACTTTCAATGTTTCTCTAGCTATAGTCATCAAACCTTTGTATGCCAATGAAGTTATAGCAACAGAAATCATATGTATTTTGCAATTTTGATATAGACAATGCCCTTTAAAGGACTTATCAAAAATTTAAATTGTTCAAATTTAATCAACAGTGCCACCAGGTGGTCACATTAATGCACAAAAATAACATTGTTAAGTGATTTAATATTTTGGAAGGTTGTTGGGGCTCATGTTTCACAAAGTAATATAATTAATTGTAAGTACTTGTATTTAATGGAAAGAATTCTAAAACTTTCTTTAGCTAACTTCTGTTTCTTCATTTGAAGTTATTATTAACTATCCATCTTCATGAAGACGTAGTAAACCATGTAAACAATTTGTTGCATACAACCCTTTTTCATTACTAAGCATAATCTTTTTTTCCCAATTCTGAATCTAGTTAATTCATAGATGCCAATAGTTCAAAAAAAGCAAAATAAGTAGTGCACAGAACATGTCAGTAATGGTATAATTTGGCCTTTTTCCTGAGATTTCTTCAATACTCACGATCCTTTCATTTAGATAATATTCTTACTTCCTCAAAATCAGTGGCTACTCCATAGTAGTTTTTCCAGTACTCATTGTTGTTTATTAGCTATGTTTATGGCAACAGTTAAATGTATTGTTTACCTTTGTCTTATATTTTCTTTCTAGTACTGCTATAGCCTTTAGCTGATGACTCTCCATCATCCTTCTGAATATTGGCCTGGTTAATCACTGAGCTTGGAATGAATAAAGAACTGGGCTTGCACATGTGTTTCTTATTTTTCTGACTGGCTCTGTCTTAGTTGATGAGATTTTATTTTCTCATTTTCTTTCAGCTGTGAGCATACTTGTATGTATTTGTTTATGATCTCACAGAACTGCTGATGACTAGATGATCAAGACTGCCTAATTCTACAGAAAGCAGGAAATACACCAGACAGAAATACAAGCTACATTGCTATAATGTATGGTATTTGTAATTTCAGTACTAATGGTAATATATCTTTCCTTACACTTTCACTTAGTTCTAAATTGGTTCATCCCTTGGTTGAGAAAGAAAGAGAAACAATATTTATATTTAATGGATGTAAATATGTAAATTCAGATGTTACTTTAAGAACGGTCCCACGCAACAAGTGGGCTATCCCTTTATTTCAGAAGCTGAAATAAATATTTGTTAAATTACTAAGTTTTGTGCCAACTTATGACTCATAAGCAGATAATGAATGCATCATGTACTTATGACTGACCACAACAGTCCATTGAGTCTAAAGACATGCCAGATGACCTAGTTAAGTTTCTGCATTCTTCTTCTTGCAGTAACCTGGAGAGTCTGGAAGCCACAAGTCAGAATCTCAAAGGTGACAGAGGATGTGGCTAACTTTAACTATGAGAGGGAGGAGAAAAGGAGGATCAGTAAGTATTACACAATTTATTCCAATTCTGCTCCCACATCCAAAAGGAAAATTCCAAGAAGTGACAGTTTGACAAGAACTGTCTCCAGATGTCCCCAAAGCAGAGCAGTAAGCTTTGCTTTTGAGAACTGTGGCCAGCTTGGTTATGCACCTTCTGGTATTTTCTCTCTTCTTGAAACCTCTTTTCTCTTTCTCCCCATCAACTTCACTGACAATACAATCCCCCCATTTAACCCAGCTTTTGCCTCGGTGACTCTTTTCAAAACATCTTTCTTTAAGGAATATATTCCTCGTCATGCTCCAAAAAGTAAAAAGCTAATGTGGAAATCCACCAAAACCTTATTTTAGTTATTTTTTAGGCTTGCAGCAAAATTACATTAACTCATATGTATTTAACTTATTTTAATCACATACACAAAGTAATAAGGAATATGACAATTTATATCCCATTCACCCAATATTTGGGTGGATAATTCCAAAAATTTTGTTTTATTACACTCTTGGTGTGAGGATACCATGAATTTTGCCATAATTATTTTGAAATAAAAGCAATAGAATGTGAATATTGAGATTAAGTGTTTAAAAATATCACATATCACACATGGATACCTATATTTATATAATGGGCGAGGATATCTACTAAGATTTTGAGAAGAAGGTATTTAAGACATAATGTTCCAGGTTCTGGATTTAATTTAAGGTTGAAAATAAGTGAGAGTTGTCAGTACCTCTGATGTATAACATGTTATAGTGACAAGAATATATATCATTGCTTTTCCTTTATTTCTATACATTTCATTGGCTGCATCTATCCTAGGAAAAGAGTTGCTCGGTAATGCACAAATTTATATCAAGAAAAATTTCAGAAACAAAAACCACTGAAATATTAAATTTCAGATGAAAGATATTTAATTGCTCCTTAGCAACCTCTGAATCATGAAAACATATTGGCTCTATACAAATTAGGGAAGAGTCAAAGGACGAGAGGAAGGATGGCCTGAATATGTAAAATTGTGCCAGATGTAGTACAGAGCATGTGAAATATCTGTGGTCTTGATCTTAAGGTGACTTGAAGATTTGGCAAGTAATAAATTGGACCTAACTGAAACTATTTGTAAAAAAACTCAAAAATGAATTCAAGTAAATTAACATTTCAAATGTGTGAATGACTCATAGGAGGCAATGTTAAAGAGATTAGTATACTAAAGTGAATCTTGGTTCCAACAACAGAAGACAGCATTATATCTACATATTTATGTAAATAATAACCTTTGTGAACATACTCTTGAGTTGGTCTTCAAAGTGTCTAAGCAAATATTGTTGATGGATATAAAAATATCTTAAAAGTGTTTAAGAAGAAATAATCCAATCTGCAATTTACCATTGATAATCATTCCCAGAACAATGGTTTTCAAACTTTTATCAGTGTAGCTGTATAAGCAATATTAAATATTTATGAAAATATAAATGCACAAATTTATTGTTTTAGAATGTTTTTAAAAAATTTTTCTTAAGTAGAATCTCCTACTTATTTTTATAAAATAACTATTATTGATTTTTAACATATAATTAATTTAAAGTCTTATAAGAATATATACTGATTTAAATAATAATCATTGAATTTATTTTTTGAAACTTTGATAACCAACTTCAAACTAGATTTGCATCACATCAACGTTCTATTAAAGAATTTAATTCTTAGGTACTTTATTCATGCAATGTGGGTCATTGGTAAAAATAATAACCCTGCTGACTTCATAAAATTAAAGGGTTCCAAATCATTAACATACATAATTAATAATAAACCATTTAACATAGGTCCTTGAGGGAGGCCAGATGTTCCTGCCTAATTAGAGAAGACTTGACCCTAGATGACAATAAATTTCAATCACTTTTTAAAATAAGCATAAAGCCAACATACAGAGCTTTAACACGGTCCACAGTGACATAGGATTGAGGAAGCCTCAATGTAATGTTGAAACTATGAAAAACTGAAAAGGGGAAAAATGCTACCATAAATATAGAAATTCATCTCCTTTATTTTTGTCCTTATAGAAATACCAAGTTCAATTTTTCTGTTGTAGTTATTATTGAGTGACAAAATATAAGTCAAACTTTGAGCAAAGGAACTAGGAAGGTATTGAAAAGAAGATGGAAGGAAGACCATGAGGGAGATGAAGGGACAGAGGAAGAAGGAGGAGAGGACAAGGCAGGTACTAGAAAATAAAACTGATCAAATTATGGTCTATGTATGTAAACTTTCACATCAATGAAATCTTTCTTGTGTAATTAATATGCACCAATAAAAAAGTTAAAGAATTATATCTAATATTAAGTATGTATGTGTGAACCTTAAAATCTAACAGAATAAAAATAAAAATAAAAATTTTAAAAATTTTAACAATTACAGGGTTGCAAACATTAATTAGGAATGTTATCAAAACAACTGCTAAACTTGTTAAAAGACAATTAACCTAGAAAAACCTCTTTGAAGCTTGATTACAAAAATTAGAGAAGATACAAGTCAAATCTAGATAAAACAAATAAAAAGAGCCAGAAATGAAAGAGAACTAATAGTAGTTTGAAAATTCTAACAGGAGTTGGCAAACCGTGGCCCATCATTCAATCCAGCCATCCATCTGTTTATTGTTATTATTAATATTAATATTATTACAGGTTTTTAGAGCCCAGTCATTGTTTAAAACTTGTCTAAGACAGAAAGCTAGAAAGAGAGTTGACTTGCTCTGACTCCCTTATAGAACCAAAAATTGCTAAACCTTGCCTGGTATGGTGGAATATGCCTGTAATCCCAGAACTTTGGGAGGCTGAGGCAGGAGAATCTCGAGTTCAAAGCCAGCCTCAGTAACAATGAGGTGCTAAGCAACTGAGTGAGACCCTGTCTCTAAATAAAACACAAAATAGGACTGGAGATGTGGCTCAGTGGTAGAGTACCCCTGAGTTCAAACCCTAGTGTAAAAAAAAAAATTACTAAGCCCTGAAATTTACAATTTTTCAGAGATTGAGAAAAAAACAATAGACTATTGATTAAGTATACTACTATTAAAGAAATTTAATAATCATAAATAAGTAGAATTTCAGACAGCTTTAACACTTTTTTAAAAATATCAAGAAAAACATAGCATATTATATATTGTAAAAAATTTGAGATATTTGGAAAAGAACTTACTTAATCCTTTCTTTAATATTAATAAAACTTAATATATATATCTGTGTGTATTTATATATGTGTGTGTGTGTATGAATAGTGTTTGAAAGTTAAACTGCTAGGCCACCTTACTTTTATAAACAAATGCAAACAACAACTACACAAAACTCCATAAACTAAACCTGATCATGTATAAAATATTAGTTATTGACAAATAGAGCTTATCACAAGAAAAAAATCAACATTCAGTATTAATTCATCATCATAAAGAGTCTAGCAAAAAAAAGTTCTATGCAACAGGGTTCATCAAGTAGTTATATTGTAAAATATAGATATAAATGTGTGTTATGGAAAATATAAGAAAAAACCTATATTATAAGAACTAGGTATCATTGTGGGAACTATAGCATTTGAACTTGTTAATATGTCATACGGCCATTACATAATTGTATACATTCCTTACTAAATTTTAAATATTTTTATTATCATCATTATTCCAGAGTCCAAGTTAAGTGACTTTAAGAGTTTTTATTTAAAGAAAAATACACACACACACGCACACACTACTATCAAATAAACATTAACACACATTAAGGAAAAGATATAATCAACACTCTCCTCCAGAATTGCAAAATGAAAACTAAAAATATTTTTTAATAGTTTTAAATTCTTCTCTTGATACATTCACGTATATAATTTATTAATATTTACTGACAATTAGGACATAATTTTTCCTTTTGGTTTTATGGTGGGAGGTTTCCAAGGGGAGAAAAATAACCACAAATTAGTTATAAATATCCTAAATAAAAAAAAATACCCAAGATGACTGGGAATGTGATATTTACTAGTTTGGTCTTTTTAATTCATTTCTAATAGACTTGGTTATAGATAACATCACTGAAAGTTTCAGGTCTGTTAGTAGGTATTGCTCACCACACTAGTAACTGAAAGAATAACTTATGTAAATAATCTTTGAAGAGAAGTCCTATATTTTCTACATGAGAATCTTGAATATAACTGGAATAACTCAAAATCTATTCAGAAATAATCAATCTTTTAACAAGTGATTTTAGAACAACTAGTCTTCAACATTGGAAAAGTACATAAATATACCATGGAATTATTAATTTATGTTTTAACAAAATGTAAAATATGAGGAGTGCAGATTTTTAACAAGATTAAAAAAGTGAAAAGCATAGAATTTAAAAAAGTGGAACATGTAGCATTAGAGAGATAATATTTAAAACATTAAAGGTAAGCCCTAGGCTGGAAGGTGATATTTGTAAAGCATATGTCAAAGATATTGACAAAGAACTTCTATAAAACATTAAGAAACAATGAAAATTTCAATGAAGAAGAAAAAAAAGACAATCATGTAACAGGAAAATGTAAATGCTCAAAAGCATTACCAAAAGTTTTTAGACCACATCTCATTTCTATAAGGGTATATACAAATAAGATAAGTAAATTTTTTTTCCTTTGGCTTACACTTAAAATTCGAAGTGTCTTGTTCTTGTTTGAAAATATCTTCAATTTTTTGCATATTTACCCATTTTCTCTTCAAAGTGACTGTATATGCGATATTTCCTCAATTTACCAAATCATGAAAATGTTCTATTGTCATCAATTTGTTTATGTCAAGGGTTATGGAATATACTGCATTGCTATGCATTTCTCTGATATCAGTGATACATGCTCCTATCATAACTCTCTTATTAGAAGCTTTGAAACAGTTTTGTTTCTGAACTATGTCATTTTCATTGTTACAACAATATATGATGGTTCTCAATGCCCACCTTTGTTAGACAGTTTTTGCTTTGTTTTATTTAAATTTCAGCTAATCTGCAGGCAGCGTAGTACTATTTCATTCTGGTATTGATCTATAGCTCCTTGATGATTATAATTCTTATGATTTTTAATGATTTTTACATAATTTTAATAAATTTTATATATTTTGTATTGATCTAGACAAATTCAAATATAAATTTTAATAGTTTCATTATTGATTTGAATATTCTACTAAATTACATATCTACCACTGTGAATGAAGATAACTTGTACATCCAAACATTGTTATGCCTTTTTATTTTTAATTTGCCTATTTCACTAAAGAGTACCTCCAAATACAAACTGTATGAAGATTCAAGAATGAATTTTACCTTGTCTTATGTTACTTTTAAAGATGTCATTGAGTATTTCAGCATTTAGTGTGATGATAATTGTAGTTTTCTTGTTCTTCATCACACTGATTAAGATTTCTCGTATTGCTAATTTTCTGTTGTATTTTATGAAAAGCTTTTTCTCTATTATGAAGATACTTTTTCTACCTTATTCTGTTAATGTCATGAAAAATATCAATTAATTTCTAAATATTAAATCAAGGTCTTTCTGGGATGTCTTCCTGGACATTTTGCATTTATTATCTTCTAATATGTCAACAGATTCAATTTGTTGATATTTTGCTTTATATTTTTTGTCTATTTATATTTATTGTCTATATTTTTTGTCTATTTTTAAAAAGGTGAACATGTAACATTAGAGAGATAATATTTAAAAAATTAAAGGTAAGCCCTAGGCTGTTCATAGATGTTACTTACATGTAATTTTATTTTTGTGTATTATGCTTAAATTAATTGTTAAAAATTCCTGCTTAGTTTTCTTTAAGATTCTTGAATATCTGTATTTTTAAAATATTAGATTTGAAAGATTCCTCATCATTTTTGAAATATTTCTGTCTCAATTTCTTATAAAGTATAAGACAACTTTGAATCATGACCCATACCTCTTCATGGTCTCATTTTACTTTGGGGACTCAGGTAGCAAATATTTTGAAAGAAAATATTGAAAGCAACCTTTTTCTTGGGAGGGATTACTGGGGATTGAACTGAGGAGCACTGGACCATTGAGCCACATTCTCAGCCCTATTTTGTATTTTATTTAGAGACAGGGTCTCACTGAATTGCTTAGGGCCTCGCTTTCATTGAGGCTGGCTTTGAACCTGTGATCATTTTGCCTCAGCCTCCTAAGCTACTGGAATAACAGGCATGCATCACCACACCCCTCTGGAAGCAATCTTCAATTGCACTTATTTCTGGTGATGGCCAATCACAAGGACTGTTTCAATACAATTCTGGGGAAAAATCAGTTGACAAAATAAAGAAGTTGGAGGATACTTTGCAAATTTAGATAGAAAATAGTTTAAAATGGTGGGATTTTAATATATTGATAAAAATAATCAATAGAAAATCATCTTGTTTAAAAATTCTAGATAAAGTTATCAAATTATTGAATGACTTCTAATTATGAATAAAATTTTGAATTATGACTTCTAATTATGAATAAAATAACTTTATGACTTAGTTTCATGAAAGCATCATATATACTCACTGAACTCTGATTACCTGATTCAGTCAGAAATGTATTTTCTGCTAGAAATATGCTTCCTTATAGAAATATTTTGAAAAATACTACATTCTATACATTTTAGTTTTTCTGAAACTTTTTATGAAATAGAGCATTAGTATAAGCACATAGTATCAACACATATTTATAGTAAACAAAAGTATCATTTCTTCATTTTAGTCATGTAGCTAGTAGTTGTTTTGTTCTCTCAAATGATGGCATGTACAATTTCATCCTAAATGTCACAGTATTCACACAGGGGTGAACAAACACATTTATTGACTAAATAGGTATCAAGTATTTCATGGACATGCTTCTTGGGGTAGTAGGTAAAGGAGATCATCGTTTTTATTATGATATTTTGAGAAAGCTAATATGTAAGATATTATTTTTTCATATACAAAAACAGTAAATGCCCCAGGAAAAGAGATTATATACACGATTTGCTGGAAAATGTGATGATTTTTATATATTTTAAAAATGAGTAAAATAGTGTTTAGGTATATAAATTCATACAAATATGTTAACAAGTAATATTCCAGAAAAAATATGAATTCATCAAAAGCAACAGGAAAATTTTCCCAGCACATAGAAAAGTACTATCTTTTCCTAATATTTCAAACTTTTTCTCTAGATATAATAATATCCATGTTTAACCTTCCACATTAATACTATCCTTTGGTCTTCTGAAAAATAGTTGCATACTGTTCTTGAAAAAAGGATTGATGCATATGAACATGAGCTTGTTTGTATTTGCTGTTTTAGCTAATTCAATATATTTTCATGGCAGACCTTTCATGCCACTTTTCATAGAATTATTTAAATGATGTAATATTGCAATGAAATTTTGTCCTTGGATAGATAGCTAGAAGACCATGTCTTTTCTTCAAATACTAAAAGTTTTAAGAACTATTCTGAAAAACATTGCTGTCATCAGACTCAATTTTACAAATAATACGGTAATCTAAAACATGATTGTAATACCCTCTATGGTAATTCAAATAGCAATAAAAGTATAGAAATGAAAAGTCTATTCGAATCCAGAAGCACAAATAAGAACCGAAGCAACAAATGTAAAGGTATTATAGTCTATTTTAGTGTCAGTAGTTTAGAGACAACAAATATTTCATAGCTTCAACTCACAACATAAATGATGGTTCCAAAGTAAAAACAAGAATTGAGGGCAGTGCAAAATTACAGCTAGATAATTGAAGAGAAGTCTATTTCCTTTACTTCTTTAACCAAAGAAAACAAAATTTATCCATATTATCATTAAGTCAAATTTAATAAAGTCATTTTCTGTGGAATTTTTACAATTGGTAATACTGTGAGTGAGATGATAGAGGCAGGCATACTGCATTCTACTGACTAGACAGCTGGATTGCTTTGATACAAATAACTACATCTATAAAACAAAATTTATTTTTAAATAGGAAGGCATTTTTCTAAGTTTGAATGAGTAGCAGTTCTCCAAAAGATGTCAAAATGGGAAGAGTGGTTGTGTGTATGTCATTCCTGCTATATGCATAAACATTAGATTTGTGATCCATTTTAATGCAATATTAATAATTTTATTTTAAAATTATATTTAATGATAGTATACTAGTTATCTGCTGTCTCATTAATCTGCAATGAATATAGCCAGGTCTTCAGTAATTTGAAACTCTCTTGAGGCTGCAAGCTCTGCTTCTAAGATGACTCAGTGACAAAGCTTTTGGCAGAAGGCCTCAGATCCTTGCCGTGCAGCCCTCCATTGGGTCACTTAAGTGTTTTTATGACATGGCAAGTGAATTCTTCCAGAATGAGTTATACCATGAAGTGAGGAAGATGAAGCCCCAATGTCATTTATTATCTGTTCTATGGTTTGAATGTAAGTTGTCCTCCAAAAACTCCTGTGTTAATTCAGGAACAGTCTATGGTAAAATGATTGCCTGTGAAAGTTATAAACCTGGCTTCCTTGGGTTTAGCACCTGCCCTCCACCAGAGGCTTCCACCATGATGTGCTGCCTTTTCTTGTTTCTAGAGTGATGGAGTTGGTGGACAATGGACTGAACTTCTGAAACAATGATTGAGAATAATTTTTCTCCTTCAAGTTGTTCTTGTAAGATATTTTAATCACAGCAACTAAAACCTAACACAACCTACCTTGGATCACACCATTATGACAGTTTTATCATGTATCATTACTTCTGGCATTGTGTTACAAATACACCTAGACCACAATGAAAGGGGAATTGGGTTGTAATTTTTAAGGAAGAAGTGTTGAAGGATGAGTGAAATATTTTAAAATTAGGACAGAGGAGAACATAGTGAAATGTAATGTATATAACAAATGGATACAGAGCTTACGTATGGGCAGTCTTAAGCAGAAGTGATTTTCCTAAGTGATCATAAATAATTGTTTCTGAGAGAATATGGTAGGCCATGATAAATGCTAGTCTCTTGCTTTGTTTGCTGAATAGTAGTATTTAAATAAAGATCAAAGTTGAACTATTGCGCTGGGTGCCGCAAGCTCACCTGTAATCTCCAGTGGCTCTGGAGGTTGAGGCAGAAGAATCTTGAGTTCAAAGCCAGCCTCAGCAAAATCAAGGCACTAAACAACTCAGTGAGATCCTGTCTATAAATTAAAAAATACAAAATAGGGAAGGTACTGTGACTCAGTGGTGGATCCCCAGTACTCCCCACCCCACAAAACAAAACAAAACAAAATTGAACTATTATGAAAAAAAATATATTGTATAGGTATAGGAAAAATATTTGTCTTTAGATGTGAGGAACCAAGGAAGAATTTTGTGATAAAAATCAAGATGTCTAAAGTGGAGGTTTGCTGATAAATGTATAATAAAAACCCTTTAAACTATTGTGCTTTATGACATTTTGCATAATATATATAGATAGATAGACACAAATATCTATACATGCACATACATATTAATTCAATAGGCACATATGTATTAATTAAATAAAAAGATTTGGAAATGAATTATTTTTTGTGCATGTACAATCAACTATATATGGGTTCTTGATAGATTCAGGAGGTATCTGCTCACATTAGTCTTTTACATCCAGGTTATATTAAACAAATGTATTGAGGTTACAAAATTTAGTATAATTAAAGTATATAAAATGTAGTATAATTAAGAAAAGAAACTATCAGTCAAAATCCATGAATACTAGTTAAATATATATTTGTCTTTATGTAATTCATTATGTGCTTCTGAGAGCAAACTATCGAAGAAACAATAGGTTTTCTAAAAAGCTAAGAACTAAACCAAGTATAGATTAATTTTTTGACAAGAAAGTGTTGAACTTGAACTCTCATACTATGGACAGGTACAGCCAAATTAATATGGTGGTACACATATGAGGATGAACATTGGGCTGTACTAGACCCTCATTACAGAATGGGTTATATGAGATGAAAAGTCATTCCATTATCACAGAACGACACAGCTGATCCAAGCTAGTAGGGAAGTTTCACAGACTCTTTTGAGAACCAGAGTTCTTATTATTTTACTGTACCTGAAGATTTTGTTCACACATGAATGTGGAACCAGGAGTTAATACTTCTTCTGTATTTCGACATGAGGCATGCAAGGAAAAAACAAGAAATTCTGGGCAAGTGTTTGAGTTGAGGATGATTTGGAAGTTGCACACTTTCACTTCAGTTCACAAGTGTTAACATAAACTTAGCAACACAGCCTGTTTTAGATAGATTTTTCATTGCTGTGGCCAAAAGACCTGACTAAAACAACCTGAAGGCATAAAAATATTTATATTTTGGCCTTGGGTTTCAGAAGTTTATTCCATGGCAGGCTAACTTAGAACTCTGGGCACAAAGTGAAGCAGAATATCATGGTGGACAAGCATGGCAGATGAAGCAGCTCAGGACACAGCAAACGGGAAGCAGAGAGAATGCCATATGGAATGGAATGCCATATCATATGCAAACCCATATGAATGTTTGCCCACAATATATATATATATATATGTAACATTATACATATATACATATATGTTTATATGTATGTGTTCTGTCAACTGATGCAAGATGCTAAACAATGCTAATGAATTAAACAAAAGTGCTAAAATCGTGTGCAGATGTGAATGTGTGTGTACACACATATGTACATGGACACATGCCTTATACATGTATATGAGCATACATTGTACCTCATCATATATAAACAAATGTAGTTGATTTTACAGTCAATTCATAAAGGAAAAATTGTGTTCTCCTATATAGAGATAAAATAAATAATTGGTGCATATAAATATTCAGCAAAGCTTTGTTAGTAATTTCAGGTATCCACAAAACTTATGAAGAAAAATGTGTCTCCTCAGATACAAAATACTCAGTATCGAATATTCAGTATTGAGTATTGAATGGTCAATATTGGTTGCATATTTTCTTTCCTTGTTGGTACTATAACTAAGATATCTGTAGGTCATTCCAAGAAAGACCACCATCATCCATGGGATAAGGAATATTTTGACAGTAAGAATAATCTTTATCTTGATCAGAAGCAATGCTATATGAATACAGTGGAAATCTAAACAGCACTAAGAAAGATCATGTACACTTATGATGAAGTCTGAAAATGAGTTTTTAAAATAACCCAAAGGCAGATTATATTTACCCAATGGAAACAACTTGATTCCATTTCTATAGGGAAAATTTTTTATACAATAAAGCTCCTTTTCTCAGTGCTTTCTACTGATACAACATTATACTTGCATCAATATGGCAGTCATGAATAAAACATTCATGTAGTAACCCTCCGTGCCTTTGTTAACTAGCCTATTGATTAATCATGAAAGTTAAGAGGTAGGATGGGTGGACGGAAAAAAGAATATCTAGATGGATATGGCAAATCATCGTGAGCATTTTACTATTAGGAGACCAGCAGTGGGTTTCTGGTGAGCATTCTTAAAAGAGAAAACAGTCTCATGGTCTGGGGCTAACACTCTTCAGAGGAAATTATCTACACAATTCTTCTCCAAACCTCCTTATAATGAAATCCCTCGTTATGCTCTTTAATAAGTACTTGATTGTTCAACCAAGTTATTAGTTATTGCTATAAGTAAGTGTAAATCAATATCAGTCTATTTATTTTTCCAAACAATATAGTAGAGTGCTTAAATTCTATGCTTTGTATTGATTTCTTTTCTCCATTTTAGAAGAAATTAAATAAAATCAATTGAATTATTAAACCAATATCTATTCATTTTATGAATATGAACACTACAATTTTAGGTAGATAATTTCTTCTCAGATTGTGGCTTGCATCCTGGTATACTGGAGCCTATGACTACTCCCATTTTTGTAGCTGATTTTCTTTTTACCCACTGACTAGCAGCATAACCTGCTTCTGCACAATGTCCTTAGGGCAGCAGTTAGAGCTTTTTCAATGGAATTCCCCTTTCCCAGTATCTACCCTTATGTGGATAGGCTAATTCCAGCATTTTTGTGCATATTTATTTAGACTCGAATCTTTTCCCATGGGAACTCAAATTAATAAGCATCAAGGTTCTTCATGCAAATAAGGTAGTTATTACCTTGTAGTAACAGTTGTAATTGCTCCATTTCTTACATTTTCTATATATTTATCATTTCTGAATAAATTTTTGTCTTTTAAAATTGGCAAGTGTTTTATTTATCATTTTTGATGCTATGACCAAAAGATCTGGCAAGAATAATTTTAGAGGACTAAAAGTTTATTTGGCACTCCTGGTTTCGGGGGGTCTTACTCTTTCAACAACTGTGTACATTGCCCTGGGCCAGAGATTATGAAAACTATCATGGCAGAAGGGCATGGCAGAGGAAAGCCTTTCAGGACATAGCTGCAGGAAGCAGAGAGAGAAAGAAAGGGAAAGAGTTTGTTTCATCACAGACAAAATATAAAACCCAAAGGCAAACTTTCAGTGACTCACTTTCTGCAACCACACATACCCATATACAGTTATCTCACAGTTAATGGGAGGATTAATGCACTGATTAGGTTAAGACTCTCATAAAACAATCATTTCCCTTCTAAACTCTCTTGTATTTTTTCACACATAGGCTTTTGGGGGATACCTCATATCTAAAACATAACAATAAGTAATATATTTATCATTGTTAAAATTTTTAAAATTCCTTTTGCTTTTGTGAATTAGGAATATGGTACGATCTATAAATATTGGTTTTTCACATCAAACATCTAGAACATTTTGAGAATGAGAGTTTCATTTAAGGAATGATTCTAATTATCATTTTCTTCTTATTTTATTTCTTATGGAGTTCCTATATTCAATGCACTTTGATATAGACTGCAATGAGGAGGCACAAAATCTAAAACTAACAATATTCTCTAAGGTATGACACTTATTCAGCCCTCTCCCTCACATAAAATGTTGAAACTATGACTGAACTGCCATCACATCTGAAAATACGTGGAGAGATATTTTATATAATTTATATAATATATATGTGAATATATACATACAAATACACATATCTATTCCTCTAAAATCTATAAATACACAAGGGTATATATAGGATGGTTAATTCCATATTTCAATTTGTATAGCAAGGTTGCCAAATATCTGGTAAAAAAGATATTATTTTTGGTGTGTATGTGAGGTATTTATTGAAGAGATTGATATTTAGTTAGTAGACTAAGCAAAGGAGACCCACCCTCATCAGGCCAATATGTTTTGGGCCTGAATAAAAGAAAAAGTTAGAGGAAGAAATAATTGACTTTCCCTGTTGGATTGTTTTAGCTGAGACAATGATCTTCTCTTGTCTTCAGAGTAAGATTTACACAAACATATCTCCTCATTCTCAGGTCTTTGATATAGTACTGAAACTGTGCCACTGACTTTCCTGGGTCTCCAGCTTAGAGATACCAGTTCATGAGTTTTCTCTATTGTCATAATTACATAAGCCAATTTTTCAAAATAAATTTATTTATTCACTGATTGATTGATTTAGATGATAGAAATATATTTATCCTATTTTTCTGTTTCTGTAGAGAACCCCAATTAGTGCACCAAAGTAAAGACTAATTCTCAAATATTCAACTAAAATATTCAATTGTTTTTGTTTATGCGTTTGTGTATATATATGGCTTATACATTTCATATTGTCTAATTAATGCACATGCATACACACTTGATTCTCTTTGAAGTTCATTGTAATTTTGTGTAACACATGGTAAAGGCATATAATTAACATATGATCATATTAAGTCTTGATAAAAATGTTGGAAATACTATAATAGATTTAATATACATATATATTAAATGAACCATCTGTCAATTTAAATTTTTTCATCTAAAAATGGGGATATTATCTGATCATAGAATTAGTTGATAAGTTTTCATGAAGGTCTAAAAAATATTTTCTTAAAGTTCAATAACTTGTGAAATATTAACAATATAGTATTGAAGATAAGAAAAGACCCAAAAATAAACCAATATAGAAATTCACACACAAAGACACATTCCTAAATATTAATATTGTTTTTTCCCCATTGGAAAATGGGATTGTGAGTTGTAACTTGTGAGACCATTGTAATGACTTAATTAGAAAAAAAAATGTCAGTTTCAATTTTTAACACTATGTACCTGAAATAGTTTGATTCTGTCTCATATAACAATATAATAATTCCAGATTTTTTGTTTCCTTTAAAATCATATATTATTCCACTTGTGTGCACAAAAAAAGGTAGCATGTACAGGACACCATAATTCCACAACATTCTAAATAATAAGTGAACAATGAGTAAATATAAGCATAACTGTATAGAGGATCAAATTCTTTATAAAAGTTTAATAACCAGAAAGTTATTTGGAAGGTGATAGAATTTTCCAACTTTCAACTTTCCAATTCTCATCTTTTCCTCTCTTATCTTTTCTTACAGAAAATTTTAGGGATTTAGAAAAAAAAGTATTTTGATTATTTCACAAAATATTCTAAGAGGAGAGATGAGTGTTCTTGGAATTTAAGTTGAACGGGAATATATTTATTGGTTTTGGGAAATGAAGATATATTTGCCTTCTTTTTTAAAGATGGGCTAGGAGGCTTATTTATCCCTATGGTGCAGGATGTGGGTATGTCTGACACTTCACCAGGGGCCAGTTAATAATAAATTCAGGTGACAAGCAACTCCCTGCCTCCTCTCTTTCCTTTTCTTTTTGGATGTTCAAGTCTCTAGTATGAAGTTTTTGCTCAGTTATGTTTTTCTTTGATTCATGGCAAACAATACTAAAAACTTCATACTTATCATAGCAAAATCATCAGTCAAATGATTTATTCTCTCAATAGTGTCACCACAAATATACTGTGAATGAAAGAGTTGAAGCATTCAAAAAAAGAAAATGGAAAAGCCTTATGAATATTGGGATAATCATTGAGTAAAATCCTAATAAATATGAAGTCTTTCAATTCCAAAATATGTAAGTTAAAAACGTTTTCTTTTTAATTTTTACAAAATTTTCTTTCTTTCATTTTTAGTTTAGAATTTTAAGGTTTTGGAAAGCGAGAAGTAGTGCTGATAGGTAAATGGTCAAAATATTCTGAGAAGGAAGTTGAGTTTACTGAGAATATAAATTTTCTTCAAACACTTAGATGTGAGTAATTCATTAATTCAGCACATATTTATTGAGTGCTTAACTATTTTAAGAGGCTGAGAGTATAACACAAAAGGGACTAAATTAAGTATCCCTGCCCTCATGAAATTAACACCTTATGGATGGATTGGGGTGCTAGTAATATCATTGGGATGATTGACGGGTATCATTGTTATTTTTTAACTTTTATTGTGGGCTCACATATTATGTGATATAGAATTGTCAATGCCATTTTATTATTGCATTTTTGCTTGTTCACACATACATACAATATACAAATGACAAGCATAAGCAACATACCAAATATTGCTGATGTTTTATCCTTATTTTTGAAGGCAATATAAGGGCTAGTAAATGATCAGTACTTAATATTGTTTGTTGAGAATTGATGAAGGAAAAACAAAAAAAGTAGGGGTCAGATAATCACAATTACTTAAAAT
>CM053409.1:99278626-99345911 GCA_028644305.1 Xerus rutilus | reverse complement strand
ACATCCCCAGCCCTATTTTGTGTTTTGTGTAGAGACAGGGTCTCATTGAGTTGCTTAGCACCTCACCATTGCTGAGGCTGGCTTTGAACTCGTGATTCTCCTGTCTCACCCTCCCAAAGTGCTGGGATTACAAGTGAGAGCCACCGCGCCTGGCTCCACACAACTCTTTCACTCAAAATATTCTTGGCTATTACTATTGTTTTGCTTTTCCAAATGAATTTTCAAATTAACTTTGCAAGCTTCTCCTCATGGCATTTTAACTAAATTTTCAAATTTTAGAAATTAAATTTTAGAAAATTAGTATTTTTCTCCATAAATATATTAATTTGAATTATAACAATTTTAAGTATCTATAACTAATTTTTTATAATTTCTCAACATTGTTCTTACTCAATTTAGATAGATAGCTGTATATATTATAATTTCAGCTTATTATATGAAAGTTACTCTTTAAAATTTTCATTTTCTAATCGCTTCTGGTATATGACAGTGAAATTGACTTTTGCCAGTTGATTTTACATGCAGTCAAATTTATAATAAGCTCCCTTATTTATTCCAACATTTAAATTGTAGATTACATTGAATTATCTAAGTAGAGATTCACATTTTCCATAAGTAATGACAGTCTTGCTTCATCCTTTTAAATTACCAATCTGTTATTGCTTTTGAATAAGGATAGCATAGTTGAATAGAAGTAGTGATTTTTCTCCAATATTTTAAAAGAGAATTCTAATGATTTAAAACTTAAAGTCAGAGTGGTGAAGGATTTGGTGGAGGCATTTATCCATTCCAAAAGTTAATCTTCATTTATAGTTTTGTAAGAGTTTTTATAATAAACTGTAATTTTGTCAAATGTTGTTTTTCTGTGCATCTAGTGATTTTTAATCTAGTATATTTTTGTAATATTAATATCCTTTCTTAGGATATTAGCTTTTAATAACTTTTCATAATTTCATCAAAGTTCTTGTTATGAAACTGAAACTTTCAGACAGAAACTGAGAATCATCTAAGATATTACTCATCTTGCAATGTGTGTATCCTTTAAGTCAGATCTTCAAACTCTCAGCAATAACAACATCCAGAGAAACATTTTCATGGTTTTTTTTTTATCCCCAATACTGCATATAGTGATCCCTACAAATCCAGTGGAATAATACCACAAGGAGTGAAAATCTGAAATTATGAATCTCAGAGTTTATATAGGCATACATCTGCTCCGCTCATCATCTGACACAAAAGAGAACTTGTCTTTTACTCTGGAACATAAGCAAATTCATTTTGGGGGAAAGAAAACTTGTCTCTACCCCCAAACATGAGAATTTGACATTGGGAAAGATGCAAGAGTTACATAATCTTTAAATGAGATAATGTATAATGATATTTTTTGTAATATTAAAACCTTTTCACAAGATACACTAGTGTCAATAGGATACTGACACTCTGTAGGAACACCAAATAAATTGAAAAGGAGTGACCTTCTGATAGAAATCTGCCTCCTACAGGCAGAAACCAGATCCTATAATTGAGACAAAGGAATGTGACGTAGGCTCAGCCAATCAGACACATCTGGATGATATTTTATTTGGAAGAAAAATTAGATGATACTCTTAATCAATTCTTAGCATAGCTTTCGGAGCTTCTATCTTTTGGAGGCTACCTCTAGGTGCAGACTTCTCACTGTTAGTGGCCTGTGCTCAGCATCTAGTATACGCAGGGGTCATGGGAGCAGGTGAGCTTATCTGCTAGATGGATTTTCTTGCATTTACTTTCAGATTCTGTAGCCTACTCGCACTTTGAAAAGTTAATTGGGTACAAAGTTTCACCTATATGCAAAAGTTAACTGGGTGCCAGTCGTAAATTTTAACACCTAAAAAATCCCTATTCTTACTATGTTTTTCCTTAATACATACATGAGTAGGCAAATGTGTTGAAATATCTAAGAGATGTAGTGAATTAGAGTCACGAGTGGCACTAATAATAATTACTTGGAGGTGGATGGTCTTTAAATGCAAGCATATGTTCGATCACACCAATCATCAAATATAAACAATGCAAAAAGTGTTGGGTGTGCTGGAACACCCCAACTAGCATTCAATGCATACTAATTAAACACTATAAGCAAGTCACACTATCCTAAAGCAATTGAACACTACAATCATACAATCGTATTGGAGCAAAACCCTCTTTGTGGCGGGACAAGCAGTTTAAATACAGTTCCAAATTGATGGTGTACTTTGGTGATTGATTATACCCAGTGAAAGTCAATGTCCATTGGTTATGTCCAGTGAGATGATGTAATTGCAACCAGGCAAGTTCTTTGTGCATGTCCTTGGAGCTGTGCTCCCTATCAATTGTACTCAGTCATTGCTAAGCATGCCTATGGCTAGTGCCCCTTATAGCTCCTTATTGACTGTAAACAGGCATAAGCATGACAATGGCTGCTGTTCTTCATGGCCAGCAACTTACTGAGTCCCACCATGTCCTAGCATGCCTATGGCATATGCTCCTTACAATTTGTCACTCTAAATTGTAAGCTAATATTTTTCCTTATATTTTAAAATTACTTTTAGGATTTCGTTATTAGGTTTAAAATTGCTTGAACTATGCATTTTTAATAAATTGGTCTTCTAAGCCGGGAGCAGTAGCACAAGCCTGTAATCCCAGCACTTAAGGAGGCTGAGACAGGAGAATTGTGAGTTCAAAGCCAGCCTGAGCAAAAGCGAGGCGTTAAGCAACTCACTGAGACCGGGTCTCTACATAAAACACAAAATAGTACTGGTGATGTGGCTCAGTGGTCAAGTGCCCCTGAGTTCAATCTCCAGTACCAAAAAATAAATAAACAAATAAATTGGTCTTCTACAGTAATATTTAACTTTTATAAATTTTGAAGTATGTCCACTGTCTTTCATATTTATTAAGTTAGTTCTACCAGATTCATGTTGACTGGTTTGCCTTTTTTTTAGAATATTTTCCAATAAAACTTGTTATGACTCTATATAATTTTTATTTTATTTTATTTTTTTTTCAGGGGGGGATGTTCTGGGGATTGAATTCAGGGGCACTCAACCACTGAGCCACATCTCCAGCACTTTTTTGTGTTTTATTTAGAAACAAGTTCTAACTGAGTTGCTTAGCTCCTCGCCATTGCTGAGGCTGGCTTTGAACTCGTGATCTTCCTGTCTCAGCCTCCCAAGACTCTGGGATTACAGGAGTGTGCCACTGCACCCAGCTAATTTTTATTTCTTGATCATCTTTTTTGTTGTTGTTGTTCTTAAGAATTGACTTTTGAACTTATTTATTGCTATTTTATGGATAATACCTTTTAATCTCTGGTGACATTCAAGAACTTTTTTTCTCATTAGGGTTTTATAAGTTTACTAATAAGTATCTAGACGTGGTTTTAATGTTGGGAGGTACCATAGTTTTAATTATTCTTCAATTTGTTGTGCTTAAAATATGAGAATCCATGACTTTCATACATTTAAAAATATTCTAAGTTATTGTCTTTTGAAATATTGCCTCTAATTTGGTTTTTCTCCTTTTTAATATTCTATTTGGACAAATGATAGAATATAAGGTTTCTAGCCTCCATGTTTCTCAACCATGGAAAATCATGTTCTCCCTTTATATTTTCTTTAATTATTTTGTAATTCAAAAATAATTTTTCAATGTTATTTTATTTCTTTGGAATTCTGAATATTACCACCACATTTCCAATTTCAGTCTTACTTTTTTAAGAATTCAGCTTTCTTTTTAAAGCCATACTCATGCTCAATCATATTCTAATTTTTTTCTGTAATAATTATGCTCATTTAAGATACATGTTATTTTTATATGTCTTTATATTTCTACTGCTCATGTTTTTCTTCTTATTTTTAGTTATAGTGAATTGTTTCATGTTTCCTTGTGTTAAAATTAAAGTTTATTTATTTAGCTGCACTTGTGGGAATTTTTGAGTTTTTATTGGAATGTGAAGTTTTGCTTTTACTGCTTCCAGATGATCCAGGAGATTTGCAGTATTAATATAAAGATCTAGGCTTGAGTGTCATCATCTATGAAAGCATGGATCTTTGAAATTTATTTCTTGTTTATCGTAGGCCAGAGTTAATGAATTGCATAGGGCCTATAGTTAAAGCTTCATTGTCTACTTACCATTCTGGTTTTAAGTTTCTTTTTTGTCTAAGTCTCTGAAAAATGTATTTCTTTACTTTTCTTTACTTTTGTAGGTTAACAAGTGTATAGATATAATAAATGTTCATTATTTGCAGTAGCTATGTTCTAGAAAAGTTACCTGAAACACCAAATTTGCAATTATAAACCATTGCTCCTATGTTAAATAAATGATTAGGTTTCATAATGTTGTAGTCAGTTCTAGAAATCTTGTGAAGTTTATTTTTTGGAGGAGGGGTGTCTTCTATACATAGGACCATGTCATCAGCAAACAGATAATTTGATTTCTTTTTCTATTTATATCCTTTTAATTTTCTTTTCTTGCTTGATTACTCTGGCTTGAGTTTTAAGAACTATATTGAATAGGAGTGGTAAAAGTGACATCTCTGGCTTATTTCTGACTTTGAGGGAAATGCTTTCAGTTTTTCTCTGTACAGTATAATGTTGGCCTTGGATTTGTTGTATATAGCCATTACAATGTTGAAGTAACTTCGTCCTATGCCTAATTTATCCAGCATTTTTAACATGACTGGAAGCTAGGTTTTATCCAAGGCATTTTTTTACATCTATTGAGATGATCGGGTGATTCTTATTATTAATTTTATTATGAGATGACCTATATTTATTAATTTGCATATGTGTTGAACCTGCTTTGTATTTCTGTGATGAAATACAACTGATCATTGTGGGTTTCATCCCATGGATTAAAACATTTTTTTTATCACATCTATTTTCATAAGATATATTGGTCTACAGTTTTGTTTCCCACATGTGTCTTTGTCTGGTTTTGGTATCAGGGTAATGTGGGCTTCATAGAATCAATTTGTGTTCTGTCCATTTCTGTTTTGTGGGAATAATTTGAAGAGGATTGTCATTACCATGGAGCTGCATCACTAGCTTGCTTATTTATTTATTTATTTATTTACTTACTTACTTATTTTTGAGACAGGATCTCACTAAGTTGCTTGTGGCCTCATTAAATTGCTGAGGCTGGCCTCAAACTTGTGATACTCCTGTCTTAGCTATTCCAAGCTGCTGGGATTACAAGTGTGTCATCACACCTGGCAACATTAGTTCTTTGAAGATCTGGCAGAACTCAGCTGAGAATCCATCTGGACCTGGGCTTTTCTTTGTTGCAATGTTTTTTGTTTTTTAAATATTTATTTTTTAGTTGTAGGTGGACACAATATCTTTATTTTATTTTTATGTGGTGCTGAGGATCGAACCCAGTGCCTCCCGCGTGCTAGGCGAGCACGCTACCACCGTGCCATAACCCCAGCCCATGTTGCAATGTTTTTAATTGCTGCTTCTTTTCATTGCTTGATATTGATCTGTTTAGATTTTCTATAACCCCATGGTTCAATTTGGGTAGGTTAGATTTGTCTAGAAATTCATCAATATCTTCTAGATTCCTCAGGTTATTGGAATATAAATTTACAAAACAGTTTCTAATGATCCTCTGGATTTAAGAAGTGTCTGTGGTAATATCTCCTTATTCATCTCTAATTTTCTTGATTTAGATTTTTCTGTCTTTTAATTAGTTTGGCTAAGGATTTATCAAATCAACTCTTTGTTGCTTTGATCCTGTATATATATTTTTATTCTCAATTTCATTAACTTTAGTTTTGATCTTAATTATTTCCTGTCTGCTACTGATTTTGAAATTAGTTTAAATTATTTTTATATATCATTTTAAAAATTGATGTTAGTTTCATTTTTATTTGTAAACTGTGGTAAAATTATTTCCTGAAGAATATAGAATCATAAGTCAAGATATTAAGCTCACTTCAGTGTATAAGTAATTAAAATCAGTTTACAGAAATGACAATTTTGCAAATTAATTTAATAAGATTGCTAACTTTTGTAAAATAATTTGCATAATATCCATACACACTTGATTTCTAGAGTGGGTGGATATTTCTGTGACATTTTATTTTCTTATTTATTTTACATTTTTATATTTGTTAATATGAAATTATTTGTGAATTTGCATGCCAGCCTTGTACAGGGACCACACTCATCTTCTCTATATTGTTCCAAATTTAGTACATATGCTGCCAAAGTGAGCACCCTGTCATTTTAATCAATCTTATATTTGATGTAAAAATACTAATGGTCTTTTTAACTTACTTAACTCCAAAATTCTTCTAGTCATTATTCTAATTTTTAAGTAAAATATTAGTGGTGTCTTGTAGTAAAATGCAACAATCCCAAATGTACATCTCCACTCCTAATCTTATTGTTTGGTTTATTTTAGAGCTTAAGCTATTTCTTCCTTGACTATTTTTTGAAATTAAGTGACTTTTAGTTAGGAATACTACTAATTTATAATCATGATTTTCTGGATATACTACTATTTTACCTATCTATCTGTAACTTGGGACATTGCCATTTATATGTTGGCAGGTAAGCACTAGAGTTGAAACAATGCCATAAATAGAAAATGTTTAATTTATTCAGACTATATGTTATGTACAAAGCATTATGACTTTAGCTGTCTGAACCTCTCTTACTATTTTTCTCCTTCCAATTAAAATATATTTTATTATAAATCATATTTAAAACATAATAAAGTTACAGAATTAATATAATATTTTCAATGGAAAGTTTTGTTTGTCTTGCCATATCAATTATGCTGCAGCACAGATTTTCTGTCTTCAGCTACCCTAAAGCTTCTGCATGGTTTTATAGTCTCTTCTGATATTATAAAAAATATAAGCTCGGTTAATTTTTTTATGGCATTGTTGATCATATTAGCAATTGCAGATGAATCTTGCTGTCCACAACATTGTACAGTCATATAGCCTTGCCAAAGACAAATTGTTGAATAGAATATGGAGGTCAGGTAATTGATACAGTGGTTTCCAGAAAGCACTTGATGTCACTTTACCTTTAATCATCTTGACTTTGCATGAAAACTTAAGAAGTTTGAAGGAATCAGTTATAGAGATAAGGAGGCTAAGTGCGCTTTGAGGAGAGGTGCATTACTGTTAAATTTACCCTATACTGAACTGTTTTGAGATGGAGCCACCTGGAGGAGTAAATAAATCTATTAAATTTTCTATTCACACGTGTAACTAGTAAGAAAATAAAACATGTTTTAAGTTTTATTTAATAAAAAGTAGTAATATCAACAGGCACTAGAATACTACAAATACCTACTGACTTCCACTTTAAGAAAATAATTTCTAGTCTTCCCATTCATCTATAATTTTATCTTACTTAATCAGGGTTACACTTCAATATTGATTAATTGGCATGAAACTTGACATAATAATTTAAAACAATAGTTTTCATAGACTTAAAATACACTAGTCTAAAGTAGTTCAGTATTTGTTATATGCAATGCACTTACTAATATTTTATATATATTTGTTTATTTTTAAAAATAGTTTACAACATTCTCTGTGTGACGAGATAGTCACTCTCCATTCTTTTATCTTTAATAAAAAAAAGGAGAGAGCTATTATGAGCTCTGTAACTTAGGGCAAGTGATAAAGAAATATATGAGAATAGCAAAAGAAATGTCCTATTGAACCTCCATGAAAAAAGGCTCTTAAACCTTGGTATTCTTACTTCAGCTCCAATACTCTAGCTACAAATGTAATTGGCATTCCTATTCCCTTAAGATATATTCAGTGATCCTTTGTACTTTGTACATAAAAGGCAGATTCATATATAGAAGTGTCAGAAAGCAAAGGATCAATGAAATACACACACAAACTGGGAATAATATCAGGGATTCTTTACAATGCAATGTTGATCGCCACTACCAATCTTTTCCCTTGAGGAAAATGTTTCCTATTTCTGGTAAAGTTCTGCTTATTTTTAATACTGTTCCTAATTGATCTATCTTTACATCTCATATCAGCCTTTGTCAGACTGTTCTAGTTATTGGGAGATTTGTCTCTCCAAATTACTGAGCATTTTGTTTATGAATTATGCTTTCACCATTCTATAGCTTTGTTCCTGTTTCCTACAGCATGCATCCAGACAATAATGGAGTTTGAGTGGTTCGCTTGTCAGTACAGCGATATCTTCTAGAAGTACCTATTGAATTTCTGACACAGTTAATATGAAAGCTCTTCCTTATTATGGAATATGAGAACAAAACGAAGATGAATGCTATCTGAAATAGTTTTTCATTTTTTGAAGTTTTTTAATATCACAGCTTCCCATAGCATGCTATTAAATATTATTTCTAACTCTTGAATTATATTGTTAAACCTGACAACTTGTAGTTTCGTCAGAACTGTGCTACCTTTCCCTTTATGAACTTCTGTAATTGGAGCACAGTGATGAAAATGTTTTAGCAAGTCATGAGGCTTTTGCTTGTGAAGTCCTCTACCAATCTCAGAACACTGTATCTGTCATTCTTGTACATTGTGTTATTGAATATAATTGGATTATGTGTTACTCACCCAGATCTTGAGAAATCACCTTCAAGAAATTTTAAAGGAAAAATTGTAGAATACAAAATCAGCTCCCATGTTTTTTTATTTAATGACTGACAGTAGCTGTGTTTCTTTAACTTTTAATTGTTAGAAGACAATTGTAGGTTTAGTTCACAATAACCGAGAGAGAGAGAGAGAGAGAGAGAATTTGCCTTCAGTTAACTTGAGCATACTTTTCCCTATTTATCCCACTAAATTCTGGATTTATTCAAAAATAGCTAAAGAGTCACATTATAGATTATTCTATAATCTCTATAACTTTTCTAATCATGTGAACCTATTCTGTGTGCATGATGTACTTCTGAAAAGCTGCTCTTGGGTGTTTGTTCTTTTTTTGAGAGTTTTTAGGTCTATTTGTAAGACTTCTTAGTCTGAGTTTGTACATTCTCCAGATTCTCATTTTTCAATGTGCAGAAGTTACCATGTGTTCCTTAAAAATATTTGCACTTTTTGGAGTCACAGGTAGAACTATGCTTTCCAACCTACTACCCAACAGGGTTATCTACAAAGTTCTTCTGATTTGATATATATATTAAATATATTTAATTTTCTATTTTGATATTTCTGATTTGATATATATATATTAAATTTGGAAGCCTAAGAATCTATTGGTTCAAAATAGCAAACCCTGGATCTCTAAACTATTGATCAAAAATTCTCATTTGAACTTGATGTAAATGAGCCACTGCAGTTTTTCATAATTTACATTTTTAGCTGTAAGAGCTATAGACCTAGCAGGGAAATTTGATAAAAGACTGTATCTATACTGAAAACTTTTTCCTAAAATATGGAACAATGTTGTTCATTACAACATAGGAAAAAGTAACACTGGGTTTTTTAGTTCTAAGTTAAAGGATTTGGGATAGAGAAATTCTGTTATTTTTAAATCTGTTCTTTTTTGGAAGGTGTTATATGAGAGTAATAAGTTGAAGAAACAAAGTCTAGTTTGATGGAAGAAATGAGATAGGCATAAAAAAAAACTCCATATATTTTTAGAAATGAATTCTTGCAAAGAAGGAACACTTTCAGATATCAAACCATAAGAGAACCTAAGAAGAAAAGTACCATTAAAACTTAGCTCTGTGATCAAAATCAGATTAATAGAGTACTTCTGCATATTTATTTCTAAGTTGATATCATTGGTGGCCTTAGGTTAGCTGTCACTAAAATGAGAGATTATAATATAAGTTTTAAGAAATAAATGAGGCTTGATAAACTTAAGACAAATTGTAAATATATTACTGGCGCATGGAACTAATTAGAAAAAAAACAAAATAGAACCCTAAAGAAAATACATGTTCAAAATTTATGCAAATTGATACTGCAAATGTTTTTATCTCTGAGTCTTATTCCAATCCTTATGCCCTCAAATACCCACTTAAAAGTGCATCAAGAGAGATTTTTTTAAAGCATAATATAATAGTGGAAAGCAGTCATTAGGCTTTTAATAAAACAGTAAGAAGAAAGTCCAAAAGGTCTCATCTGTAGGCAGCAAGGGGCCTAAAGAGTTTGCAAGTTAGACTGGGAAAGATTAGATATTGTCAGTTTTGTTTCAAGAACATATCACTCTTAATTCTTGGTAGATAGGAGGCATTTAAGTTGCAATAGACATGGGTTAGGATGCAGGTACGGCAGGACTGAAGTTATAGATGGTTATAGCAGACATTAGTTAATTTTAGTGTAACAAGAGTAATGGGAAAGATGAGGGCTAGGGTTGTAGCTCAGTGGCAGAGCACTTGCCTGGCATGTGCGAGGCACTGGGTTTGATTCTCAGCACTGTGTATAAATAAAAAAAGATCCATTGGCAACTGAAAAAAAAAAAACATTTTTTTTTTTTTAAAAAAAGAGTAATGGGAAAGAACCATTGCTAGAGTCAGTAAAATAATTTTATTTCTTTTCTTTTCTTTTTTTTTTTTTGGTACCAGGGATTGAACTCAGGGGCACTCGACCACTGAGCCACATCCCCAGCCCTATTTTGTGTTTTATGTAGAGACAGAGTCTCACTGAGTTGCTTAGCGCCTCACCATTGCTGAGGCTGGCTTTGAACTTGCGATTCTCCTGTCTCAGCCTCCCTACGTGCTGGGATTACAGGCTTGAGCCACTGCGTCCGGCAAATAATTCTATTTCTTCAACCTGTTTCAAAAGCATATTTGGTTAGCAGAACTGTAGATTATGGCAAAGTGCAATATGGAGATGCTATAACACATTTCTAGCTTCTCTCAGCTATATATGGTTATGGAGCATACCTGAAGCCATGTGTACCTTCTCAAGGTCAAGCACATGGAAACCTCCCACTAGCAAGCTTCCTTGTTATTTCCCTTCTGGCTTGTTGCAGGTAAGAAGGAAGTTCTTTCAATGTTAAAGACAGTGGATCAAACAGTGAGAAGAGTTGAGAAGACCTAAATTACTGCTTAAAGAAGTATTTCCTGCCCATCGAGAATACCTACTTCTATTTCACATGCGAAAAACAACTTCAACCTGTATTGGTTAAACCATTGAAATTTTTTAGATTATGTACTTCAACTAACAACTATTTTGATAGATATCTAACATCTGTACTTTGTTTTATCTAGGTAATATAATTGTCCGTTCCTTGTCCCCCTTCTGGTCTTTCAACCTTCCGTTCTGCATCTATGTTGCCTGATATATTGTAGCTTACAAAAATGTTGAATCACATTGTCTGGGACAGAAAAGGAGCTTCTCTAGTGAAAGTTTTGGGGAAAAGCATTTACTTCCTTCATGACAGAGAATCTTGATACTACTATGACCTGCATTCTTATTTTCCCTTCCCTTCCTCAAAATTTATATGTTGAAACAGGATAATCACTATGGTGGTACTAGGAGGTGGGACCTTTGGAAAGGTATTAAGTTATGAGGGCAAAGCCCTCATGAATAGCATTAGCACTCCTATATCAAAGACCAAGAGGTCACTGTATTAGTCCAGGTACAATCATTACACTTGGAAGGACAGGACTGTCACTCTCTCTCAGAGTTCCAACAAAATTTTCTTGCTTCTCAATCACTCTACTCTGATCATTTGAGCAGTCCTAAACTAATCTCTAAAATAAGGAAATGTGATGTAGTGCTAACCATGTAAGAAAACATACCCATTCAACAGCTATAATCTCAGAGGCAGTGGCAGATCCTGAAGTAAATCATGGTACTATTATTTAAAATAAAGCAATGATTTACAGACATTTAAATCCTTATTTTTGGGGATTACTTCTCTCTAAAAGAAAGAAGTATATTCTTGTGAAAATATGAAAAACAAAGTAATTCATGTGTATCTCTCATCATAAAATAGAATGTACTACATTTTTATAAATTAAATAATCTGAGTCAGAGCAGATTCCATTATCATGTTCAGTTCTATGTTCAAAAGCATGGAGAACATTATGGTTTGAATGTAGTTAGTGTCTCCCAAATATCCATATGTTAAAGCTTGGTCCTAAGGGCAGTGCAAGAAGGTGTTGTGGACCTTTAAGCGTCAAAGACTAGAGAGAGGTCCTTAGGTCACTGGAGTCACGCCCTCCAAAGCAATTGGGAGACATGGGTCCCCTGTTGTCTCTCTGTTTCCAGGCTCAAGCTTCCACCTTCACTGGATGTGTTTCTACCATTAAGTGCTGCCCTCACCAGAAGCTTCAATACATGAGGTTGCCTGATCATAAACTTGAACCCCAAGTAAATAAAATAAACATCTTTGCCTCATGAGTAGCGTATATTAGCTATTTTCTACAGTAATGTGAAGCAGACTAATGCAGAGGCTCATATAGTACAGATTTAAATATTGAAAATTAATCCAACAAATTGTTAAACACATATGTTCCACTATCTTAAATATTATGTAAAACATAAAATATTATTTAAATGAATGAGTTTTAGATTACTAAAATTAATCTAAATTTGATTACTTTTACTGTAAATAACAGTCCAATGGTTAGGTTGTATTAATCAATTTTTCCATGTTATCTTTCATTGAGTAATAAATTTAAAAACTGTAAAATAAACTGAATTATATTCATTATGCAAAATTTTAATGTTTTCTCAAAATATAATGTCATAAATATAAAGGCTCAAAATCTTTTAAATAACATCATTTTCTTGAAAAACATACATAATTAAAATTAAAAGCAATTAAAATTAAAGGCAAAATCCCAATTATGATGAATGGATATCAAAATATAAAATCAAATTAATTTATATTTTCTACAAGTAAAATTACTGCAGTATAATTAGCATTTAGTTCTAGATACTAATGAAAACAATTGAATGAGGGTGTAGATGTTATTTGTAGAACTACATATACAACTTTGAGTAATATGCATTTTAATGCATTGAAAATGTCCCTCATTGGCAATATATATAAGGAGCAAGTTCCTTTTGCTGTCTCCAACTGAAATATTCATGTGTGTTTTATAAGATGAAACATATGCAAAAATATTACAAATTCATAAAATAGTAGCATTTCAGTGATGTCAAAATTTATTTACATATTGTATATACTCTGTGTTGAAAATGTTTAGAAAAGTGACACCCCAAAGTTGCCTTTAACAGGAACATGTTGGTACTCTGAGTTTGCCTCAGCTTCAGTGCTTGCTGAACTTGCCAAGGTAATCACTTTAAACTCTCATTCGGTATTGCTTACATTAAACTCTGTGGTTTTCGGATCAGTGTTTATAACAGATGCTTTTTAAAATGCCAATGCAGCTTTCAGCCGCAATCACTGAGTCAGAGTTTAAATCCAACATCTGGCACTATATGTCACCACCTGAGGTAAATAACACTCTCAGTGATGTACTTGTCTGGCCCAATAAATGTGTTCATTTGAAACTGTCATTGGTGGATGTCATGATTTATTACAACTTGTACTTTTTCAAAATATCCTACCAGTCACTGTTCAATGGAATATTTAGTTCAGGAACAATGCTTGCTTTTCTAACATTGTCTTCTCTGTTATCTAGGTACTAGAGAGACTAGAAAATAAAGAATTGAGTAATGAAATACAGACTGCTGAAAGAATGGTAGTCATTTAGCAACCAAGAAAAATAAAATGGCAATCAAATAAGACAGCCAGTGGCTCCCGCCACTGTTCTTGAATCTTCTGTTAGTTTTAATGCTGACCACATCAGTGGAGTTTACCTAGCTGACAGGCTTAGCAAGCCAGTTTTAACATCAGTACTCTGATAAAACATACATGTTTGGGTTCTTATGAAAAATGATTTCCAGAAACAATTGAAATAAGAAAATAACTACTTTTAGCAACATGATTGATTAAACAGAATGAATTCAAATGAGCTGGCATATTAGGAAAAATAAACTGAAATTCACCTGCAGGAACCAAATAGAAATAGCATTTAATCATTAAATGTACATATATTTTTGATTTTGAAAATACATAATATTCAAGTTAATGATCAGTGATTTTCAATATTTTATTGTGCCATAATGAATAAAAAGATAAAAAGATATTTTACTAAATCAGTATGTTGAATAATTAAAATTTTCTCAGTGGTACAAATTACTAAGTTCACATACTTCATAGGTTATTTTGTTAGTAGCAAAACTTTCACTGAAACTAAAAATATAACACTTGTTTTGTTTTTATCTGTCATGATTTGTACCTAGATTTATTTTTCCAAACTAATTTGGAAGCTATACTTTTTTCTTTGTTATTTACTTGTATATCCTAGAAATAATAATCTGTATGTAGTACTATTTTGGCTCTGCTTCTTGGTTTTCCAATGTAGGAAATTTGGCAAATATGCAGAAAAAATAGTCACTCATATTAATTATATCCTAATTACAAGGAGTAATGGACAGAAATATCACACGTGATCATTACTTTGCCAGAAATTGCACTAATTATTTTATAAAATTGCTAATATGTACTCTGTGGCCTGTTAAATGAACTAAAAATATTGTTTTTTTATATCTATATTGCATTTGTAGGACATACACCAAATAAGCAGAATGTTGACATGATTCTTGGAAACTACTAGGCTCACATTATCTTATCAATGGAAAACCAAGTATTGCTGTTTTATTGTCAGTATATGCCACCATAAAGCAAAATATTGGCTTTTCCAGCAATAGGCTCTTTCTAACCTTTTGACTTAACTACACTTAACTATGATAGCATGACTTCTTTTTACACATAGCTGTCATCTGATATGAGTGTCATATGTGTAAATGTATGAGTATGTGTGTGTTGGAAGTATGAGTGAGTCAGTAATTGTAAACTCAAGCCTATTTCAAGTAAATTATTTCACCTGTGCTTGTTTTGGTAGTAAACTAATATTTTACTACTCCCTGTTGTCAATTCCCTAAATTTACATCATTTTATGGGCTTGCAAAGCATTTTAGGGAAGACATTTCATCAATCAATGTTTGTCCATTAACAGTCAATAAAGTGTATTGTCAGCTATATTTTCTTGGAGAAGGATCACTAATATTTTGGAATATAGAAAACTGTTTTAGGGTTCCCTGAAGTGTCAGAGAGTCTCTTAAATATTTTGAGTAAATTTAATTCTAGAAGTCTGTAAAGAAACACAAGGAGTTGTTAAAGAGTTTAGTTACTCCATGATCTGATGTAACTCTATCTCTGTGTAAAACAAAGCCTTCCAAAGGGAAAGGGAATCTGAAATACACATTCAGTTTTGAAAACAGCCTATTATTAACTGTATGGTTATAAATACTAAAATGTTAAATTAAATCCCTAGATTAGTGTTCTCGTATAAACAAGTTTATGAACAACAGATCATGATTGATTTCTTATTATTTTACAAATTAATAAAAGTACTGCTAAGTTACACAACTAAATCAAATGGTCAGCCATATTGAAAGCATAAACAATTCCTAGAGCTTTTAAAGCAAGCCTATCAAAAGTTACAAGGACAATACTTTTCAAAAAAAATGTAACACAAAATTATGGAAATAATTTTTAATATATAGAGTTTTTATTCTTTTAGCTCATTTTTCTATAGTGGAACTGCTAAGAAACCATTTGAAGTTAGAAACATAATAATATGTAGTAGCTTTAGAGACCATTAGAATCTATGTACATGTTAAAGAATGTTCTATAAGGGGATTTGGAACATACAGTAATACATACAAGAGATAAATTCCAAGACTACTAGTGGGTACATGAAACCACAGATAGTAAGAAAGTTCATACATGCTGTTTTTCTCCTATATCCCCTGAATTATTTCCTATACCCCCTGAAATATTGCCACACAATACCAAAGTACATCTCTTCTTCCATTATTTATATCATGGCTCCTTCTTTACCTCACTTCTCTTGTACTTTGGGACCTTTAATAAGTAAAATAAAAGTTAGAAAACAAACACTACAATACCACAACAGTCAATATGATAACTAGGAAGGCTCTAAGTGAATCACAGGCAGGTAGTATATATGGTGTGGATACAATGGACAAAGGAATGGATCATGTTCCAGTGGGAAGGAGTAGGATGGGGACTCAAAATTTCATCATTCTACTAAGAAAAACATGTAATTTAAAATTTATAAATTATTTATTTCTGGAACTTTTCATTTAATATTTTTGACAGCTGATGATAACAGGTAACTAAAAGTACACAAAATAAATCCAGGGATAAGAAAGTTCTATTTGGGTACATGGACAGCCCATGTTGATGAGAGTTCACTGATGTTAAATTTGCATTTTCAAGAAGGGAAAATGCAGAAGATCAGATTACCTAAAATATTATAGTACTAAAAGATTATAAGCTACTATTTAGATTCTCCAGAAGTATGTTTTACTAAAACAGCCCATGATTATTTTATAGATTCTTTGTTCTAATTTTTATTTTCACTTTTTTACATTACTGGGACTTGAACCCCATGATACTTTACCACTGAACTACATCCTAGCTCCTTTTATTTTTATTTTTTACATATTTATATATGTAAATATGTATATTTATATATGTATATTTATATATGTATACACATATTTATTGATTGATTGGTTTTTGTTTTGAGACATAGTCTTACAAAGTTACCTAGGCTGTCGTCAAACTTGTGATCCTCCTGCCTCAACCTCCTGAGTACTTGAAATTACAGATGTGTGTTACTATGCCTATTTCTGTTCATTTTTATCAGCCTAATAATTGGATAATTTCCCTATTATTCCCAGGGTAATTCTGTTTCTTATGTAGTTTTTTAATTTTTTTTTTTGTTTTAGACAGACACAATACCTTTATTTTATTTATTTTTGTGTGGTGCTGAGGATTGAACCCAGCCTCAAATGTGCTAGACAAGTGCTCTGCCACTGGGCCACAACCTCAGCCCTCTTATGTAATTTTGTATCAATTCTTCCTTCATAGTCACTGCCTTTGGGAAATCTTACAGAGCTAGGTGGCAGGTAATAAAACCATTGCATGGTCTTTTGCAAGACTGTACAATAAAGTCTAAAAGTCTGAAGCACCAGACACATCTACAAAAGTAAAGTTAGAAGCTACATCAAATGCAAATAGCATCTGACAAAAAGAGAACTGAACAGTATGGAAGCAATAACCAAAAAGCACGGTGGGTAGAGGGACGGCACAGATAGTGATGCATGTTCAAACACAGGGAGAGGGGACATTTGTGGAGATCTATTATGTTTGGAATGTCACTCCCATATGTAAACTGCATGTCCCTACATTGTATTTTTATTTCCCCAAATAGATGTCAAGGTTAAATATGGCTGTCTTCTGTGCATTTAGGTTGTGGGCCTATGATCCTGATGTTCTCATTCAGAGACACTCACGAAAAATTCCAGTACAGCCAAGAAAAAGCTGAAGGTCCATTGCTGTTTGTAATCTATTTCTTATATGGAATAATATAGAGACCTAGAAGTGATAGTGATAGAAGCCCTGGACACAGTCTTATTTTCAATACCCGCACTAACACAGAGAAAAAAAAAACCTAAAGACAATTCTGCAAGGCCAGAGGTTTGTGTCTCCTAGAAATTCTAAAGGCTATCCAGTATCCTTTAACAGATTACTTTTTGGATTATAGTAAGTAAATAAAATTGAGGTTCTCCATTAAAAACATTTTTCACCAAAAAGATATACAGATTAAAATAAGTATATGAAAAGATGTTCCATGTTTAATATCATTAGGAAAATGCTTAATAAAACAAAAATGAGATACCACTACACACTTATTAGAATGGCTAATATCCAAAACCATGGCCACACCAAATGCTGATGAGCATATGGAACAGAAGAAATACTCATTATTTGCTGGTGGAAATGTAAAATACTATGGACACTTTGAAGACCAATTTGGCAGTTTCTTACAAAATTAAATATATTCTTACTATACACTCCAGTAATTTCACTCCTTGGTATTCATTCAAAGGAGTTGGAAATGGCTGTTTAGAGTAGCTTTACTCATAACTGCCAAAACATGAAAGCAACCGAGATGTCCTTCAGTAAGTGAACAGATAATTAAACTGTGATACAATGAACAGATAAGGAAATAGTATTCAGTACTATATACATGTGCTATTAAGACATGAAGAGAAGTAGAGGAATCTTAAGTGCATATTACTAGTGAAAGAAGCAAATCTAAAAAGACCCCAAATTATTTGATTCAAACTGTATGATTATTCTAAGAAAGGCAAAACTATGGTATACTGTCGATGTTTATAAAGGAGCATATGAGAGGAAGGGATAAACAGAGTAAAGATGATATTTGGGTCAGTGAAAAAGATTCTTTATAATGTTTTACTAGCAGAACATGTCATTATACGTTTGTTCAAATCCATAAAATGTAAAGCACTAAGAGTGAACCATAATATAATAATGATAATAATGATATTGACTGAGACAGAATAATGCCATTTCAATTTATGTGCATTTATGGAAAATATTTTTACCTCTGCCTTCAGAAAGGACAGATAAAGATGTGCTTAAATGAGAATATGTTGAGAAAATCAGAATGAATAATGAACCTAATAATAATAATGACTATATTCTAAGTATTTGAGAATAGCTTTGGGTTCTTTATATTTTTCTTGACTTACCAAATATAAGAACTCAGATTTTGAAGTGTAAGTGAGAAAAAGGTGTATTTACTGGTGCCCCACTTCAACTATGAAAGGGCCAGCATTTCAAATGAAGCAGAGTGGGTCATTCTTCAGTTTCCTGTTAGAATAGGGCTGAAGTTGTATCTCAGCATAATAATGCTTGCCTAGAACTCTCATGACCCTGGGTTCAATCCCCAGCACCCCAAAAAGCAAATAAGACTTAATACTTCACAGTTATTTATTTAATGCAATTGTGTTTATTTGCTTCAAAATTTCATAGTTTATTTGTTCTCATCTTATAGTGAGAATTTCACTGGAGAAAATAAAAGCAAATTAAATCAAAATACATATTACAGGTTCCAAGGTAAGAGAAATAGTTCATCATATACATTTTCTTATAAATTTTTCTCAATAATTTTCCCTACTTGATTTTTCTAAATCAGCAAAAATGTAATCTCTATGAAAACATAGTTTACCTTTTCTTATTGCCAAAGTTCCTTAATATGCATATTTTTTCACATTTTAACATTTACGAATCAGTATGATTTAAATCTGTAAGTGTGAATAATACAGTTTTTATACTTGAATCTGTTATTATGTCCATGAGTCTAGTTTCTGTCTTAAAAGAAGAAAAGAAACATTTGGGTAATATTCCATTCTCCTACGTTGATAAAAAGTGATAGAATATATAAATAGTATTCATATTTACATTATAAATTGGAAGTACTGTTAATTGTGACATACCCATGAACTTAAATCTCTAAGTGTGCCTTCAAGCATTTTTCATGTCACAGCAAATTAAAAACACTGCCTACTCTTAAAACTGTAATATAACAAAGAACATGAGGCCTTTCACTACTTGTGAAAAGATCATTGTCTTAAGATATTTATTAAAAATAATCAATGGACAGGGATGTGGCTCAGTGGTAAAGTATAAAGTGCTTACCTAGCCCTCCATTTAATATCTAGCAGAAAAATAAATAAACAAATGAGGAGAAGGAGAAGAAGGAGGAGGAGGAGGAGGAACAAGAGTAAAGAACAAAACAAAAGTTACAACAAAATGTTAAAGCTTTTCCAAAAGGTGCTATTTTTTATTTTTTATTTTTCCTTTGACCGGGATGGTTTGAGTTTTTAAAATTTTATATACTGCATAAAAAAGAGATTGCATGAAAAATCTTTATATTCACTTAAAATCAATAAAAAACCATCAGTATAATTTTTAAGGTATGTTAGGATGTCACAATGTATAAACAATTTTATGAGGAAAGAATTTATTTAAAGGTGATGAATCTAGCTAAATTTGCAATAAAAATAACATGTCTATTAATTTTATTGTTATTTTTATTGTCATTATATGTTTAAAGTTAAACACAAAGAAACCCTCTGGTTCCTACTATAATTTTAGGCCTCAAATATTCATATACTCTGTTTTATTTATGCACTATATATTTTTCCTTTAAATAGATTGACTCATTTATTCTTTCTTAAGTACCTATTTATAATCGGGATTGGCTTTTTATACTCAATTATTTTCACACTGTTTTAATAGCACATGTTTGGTATGGAATATTGGATTCAATCTTGCTACATTAGTATTACTTAGTTTTCTTGTCTGTCGGTTACCGCGTATGAGTGGCATAGAGGCATTTCTGTGTCATCTAAAGGGAAACCCTGCTATCCACACCTAGTAGAGGTAATTGAATCTCCATAATAACACAATCTGCATTAGTTTCCTAAGGCTGTTGGAACAAAGAACCACACAACCTACAAGTATATGGATAGGTCCTTACTCTGCCTAAATCACCAGGAATTCTAGTGATCTCTCCTGGATTCTGGTGGTTTGCCTGCTTGCTATCTTTGCCATTTCTAGGCCAACATACATATCATGCCCCAAATCTTCTTTAGTGTTCATGTGGCATTCTCCCTTTATATATTATTTTACATATACACACAATTCATATTGGAGTAAATCTCACACTAATGGTGTTATGAGATCCTAACTAATTACAACTGCAAGGGCCCTATTTCCAAACAAGCTCACATTCTGAGGTACTTGAGGCTAAGCATTTCAATTTTTGAAGGACAAAATTCCACTCAAACATACACCTCCAGAAAGCATATTGAGGGACTTTCTGATTCATTTTATGGATTCAAAATCATAATATTTCCAAGCATCTTTATAAATTTTATCTGTTTAAATAAGGTATAAGTTTTTAATCAATTTCTTATAAAGATTTGATTTTTCCCCTGATATGATTGTTAACAAAATAAAAACTGGAAAATAAAAATTACTCCTAATGATATTAATTCTTTAAAGTCCTCCTTAGGCATGTTTCTTTTGCTTTGAGATAATATCTGGGACCAATATAAAAACTGGATTGGGAAAAACACAGATAATCAATGGTGGAGTTTGAAAGTTATCTACATATGTAATAGTACTCTCACTACTTTTATTGGAAAAAAAAAGGTTCATTGTTCAAATCCTTGTTATTGTTAAAATTTTTAGGTGTTTCTGAAAACAAAAAATCTATTTTTTGCTCAATATACCTTTCTATATCTTCATAAATTTAAAACATGATTGTATTTTCCATTAAAAAAGAAAGAAAAAATTCTATAATAAAAATATTCCACCCTGTAAATTTTGTTTTCTCTCTTCATAATTGAGGCTTTATGCATTTAGAATTTAAGTTATTTTTAAGTTCAAATAGCAGAACATTTTTGGCACTCACCCAAAATTGTGTTTACTATGAATTGCCACATCGCTCTCATAAAATGTAGAAATCACAGTTCAGTCATCTCATACAGGATACTTTTTCTTCTGAAGGGATTTTGCCCTGGAAACCCTTCTGTGAGGCATTTAAATGACTACTGTTCATGTTATATAGATTGAAAAAGGTCATGCTCAAGCATCTCTTTCATTACACACCCCATTAATCAGGGAATCACTGCCTAGTTTCTACTTGAAGGCGTTTGATGTTAGATCCTTTTTTATTTTTTCCCCCACTTTCTGGTTGGAAACTTGTCTGTTTTTATTTATTTATTTTTCTTTCCAGTGTCTTCAGTTTTTGATGGCCTCAACAACATTGCCAGTGTCTTTTTTAGGTGTAATTGTTGACAAGATTGTGTTGCTGAATTATTATGTTCAATAAACTCTAAAGTTTGATCAGTGCCTGTGTGTATGAATCCATATTTATCTCTGCCATATCTGTGTGTCTTCTGAAGATACTAACCAGAGAGTAAATTCTTTGAAAAGCTAGCACATCATCTGATCAGTAATTTATTTCCTTCAAATTTAATGCCCACTATACTTGGAGAAATTACTTGTATTTCGCTTTCCTGAGCCAATTTACTATTCCTTTTGTCCTGATGTAAAATTTTATTTGTTCCTTAAACTACTGCTCACTTTTAAAATCTTTTGCTCACTTTCTTCGCCTATTTCATAAATCAAGACAGGATCTTTGATGGTAAGCCATTCTTTTTCACAACATCAGGGGGTACATAGAGCTAATTTGAATAAAGAAAGTCATTGTTTTTATATGTATATGAGACAGTTGTGTGGAACATGAAAAAGTTACAAATCCTACTGTGATATTTCAAGTAGAAACTCTGAATTTTAATTTTATAGGCTTTATTTTTACATCTCATTCTCCTGTGTCTGGTGCAATATCACTAACAAATTGACTGTCTGAATGGATACCTATAAATTCTATTCAAGAACTTTAATTGTACTTATACTGCAAGTACTTAGGTTGTAAACGTTTGTAAATTGTTTATTATTGAATTTATATTCATAATACTGGAAAAGCTAAATAAAACTCATATGATCATACCTAATGCAATGTATGTAATTCCACATTACTTGGCATGGAATTAATGTAATATAATCTCTGGACCTGAAGGTTAGTGTGTGGATTTTATTCAGGAATTTCAATTTTTTTTCTGGTCATTTTCTAGATAATGTATGTCATTTTTAAAAATGTTCTTTCATGCTTTCCATTGGCTTTGTTTTTTAATTTCTGTCATGTTATTTTTCTTATACCACAACAGTTTCTGAATACATAGTACACTCTTCTATAGTTCAAAATTCTTATTGGTAAAAAGTTAAGTGTGGTATATTTACAAATTAAAACTAAAAACATTCTTGACCTTTAATTCAAATATAATAGAGATGTAAATGGCACAAACTTATTCAAATGAATCACACACACACACACACAATATGAACCTTTCTGTCTGATCTAAATTCACATTGAAACCCTAACCTCTAAGGTGACTCAAGGTGATATTATTAGGAGGCAGGAACTTTTGTTAGGAGATTAGGTCATGGGGGGAGATCCTTCTTCAGTGGGATGAAGGGTCTAATAAAAAATGTCTTTCCTTCTGCCATGGTGCCCTGTGAAGCTACAGTGAGAAGACTTTTATGAAGGAAGCTGGGCCTCACCAGACATTAGATCTGTAGGGGACTTAGCATTATAGTTTCTAGCTTTCAACACTATGAGAAATAAATGTTTTCTTTTTAATGGGTACACATTAATTATACAGGCTGGTGAGTTTCCCTGTGACATGCATATTACATAATTTGACCAGATTCAATCTTCATTACCCCCCTTTGCCCTCCCCTCCTCCTTGTTGCTTAACTCTTTCCTCCTCCCCATTGTTCTCCTTTCTACTTTTCTTAAATCCCATTTTTTTCTCTATTTTGAGAGAAAACATATGACCCTGTCTTTCTGAGTCTGCATTTCAAATTATACTGTAGAGCCATAGTAAATTTCTGATTTTTAGAAGTTTCTCAAGATATTTGGATATTGCTGTCAGAACAGACCAAGATATGCATGCATTATAAATCTATCTATCTATATACTCAGAACATAAGATTGAGACTAGATAAAAATGTCAAAAAATAAAACATGTCAATTAATTGTGTCTACATTTGTCTATATGCTTGGACCTCAGCAGTCTACACAGTGAGGTGCTCTAGATGTGGGACTCATATTTATGAGCCAGTAGGAGCTGCCCAGACCTCCAGAGGGCCTTCACCAAGCTCATGTTGAAAGTATCAAAATAAACTAGAGATTAAAACCAGTTGCTACTGCCAAAATATAGAATGGGCTAGAGATGTACTGGCAGGAAGAGCCACACAAGAAATAACAAATCCTTGTCCCTTGCTTCCCACTGTCTCCTCATTGATCTTTGTGAGCATAACCAAAGAAACTATATTCCTAAGTGGTACCTGGCAGAGAAAAGCAGTTTACAAAGTCTCAGCCCTGCCATCACAAAGTAAGGTATAGATCAGTGGATTTAGAGTTGAAAGAAGATAATTTAACAACTGGCAGACAAATAATAAGCCAAGAAGTTTATTGATGCTGCAGCCTTGACTGCCTTCTGTCTTTGTCCATGTACTTGTTCTTGTCTGGCCTGTCAATACCCCTCTGGCAGCAATGCAGGAACAATATGCTCTGGGCCTTGGCCATGGTTCTCCATGCCTATTCACTTCATCTCCTCTATGGCAGTGTTTTTGGCAAACACTAATTTGTGATCCAGTTCAGAAGCTAAAGCCTGAGGCAATTTTTGTGAGATACATATTTATTTTTTGCCAAATTAATCTTTAAAATTGATAATATTTTAGTTAAAATTTCAAATGGGTATATTTTTAATGGAAAAATTGGTATATCTGGACAACTAACAAAAATTTTAAAATAATAATATTTGGAGAAAATGAAGAGCAATTAGATTGAACTGGTGTTCAATCATTTTTATGTATTAATATTATTTAAAATTGGCCACATATACACAAATGAATAAGTGAAGGAGATTTCAGAGTCCAGAGTGTAGGGACTTCTTCAGTGTTATAATGATGGTGGAGCATATTTGTGTTTTTCCTTGAGTGTCTCTTTATAAAATATTGGAGTTATGTAAGAGTTAAATAAAAAATGAGAAAATAAAACTTTCCTCAAGTTCTGTATGCAATAGTTATCAATTTATTAATTGTCTGATTTGAAGAAATTCATATATCTACAGAAAAGCTAAGTCTCACACACACACAAAATAGAACTCATAACAGGAATGCAACATGACATATGATAAAACATGGATCAGACTTTATAATGAAGGGAATATAATTATTTTAAAACATATCAATCTTTTCCATAATATAAAGAGAATCTACTAGGTTAAGTAAACGGAAGTGAATAGTTGACTAGGCTTAAGTTGTGCTAAATAAGAACTCAGGGATATTTTTTTCTCTGATTTTCTGAACTCTGAATACTTCATCTTTTCTTTATTTTTCATTTTATTACAGTTTCTTCAGCAATTAGGGTTCATACATATAGCCACAATCATGTAAGAAAAAAGAGAGTTCTTCTTTCCTAAGGAACAATTAAAAATCTTAGAATATACTGTACTTGAGCCATACTGATTCACATCCACTGTTAGAACCAATAGTCACAAGGAAGAGCATATTATAAGTGATTAACAAAAAATATCAGAGTAAATATGGGTTTTCATTAGGTTTTATGAAGATTGTCATTCTACTTTTATGCAGTTCTCTTGGCTTCATCCAGAACTATTTGCATTCTTTGATTTTTTTGGTAGGTTTCCCTCAAGTTAGTGGGATAGCCACCAGTGGCCCAGACTTCACAACTATTTTATTACAACTTTGAAGGATGCAAAAACTGATTTTCCAAAAACAATGATGTAAAGTTAAAAACTTAATTCTTATTTAACAAAGTTATTCCACCTGAAATACATTCCACTTACATTGTGGAGATTACAGAATATTTTCGATTGGTGTGGGCCAATCACCAACCAATTCTGGAGTTGAGAGTAGAATCAATGAAAAGTAGTTCAGCATGTGGAGAAATGGAAGCTGGAGAAATTACCATACTATCATTGAAACTTGTCTACGAGTAGTGATTATAAACGTGATTGTGTTAGTCAGCTCTCTGTTACTGTGATAGAAATATCTGAGATAAATCAACTTATAAAAGGAAAGGTGAATGTTGGCTAATGCTTTGAGAAGTTTCCATCCATGATCACTTAGTACTTTGGCTTTGGGACTATGGTGGCAAAATATATCATGGCAGGAAGACACACTAGAAGAAGGCTGTTAATCTTATGGCCGTTGGAAAGCAGAGAGACTGAAAGGAACTGAGGTCCCAATATCGCCTTCAAGGACATACCCCCAATGACTTAACTTCCTTCTACTGTAGTGGCATCCCCCCTTCTCCACAGAAAATCTTAATTAAGCTTCACCAGAGACCCCATCATAATTTGTCCTTAGATTCTCAACAAAATCTCTGCAAAAGAATTTTCAGGCAGGTGATATGCCTGCAGAAACACAGTATGATTAGAAAAACTAAACCAAGGCCTCCACAGAGGTATTTACATCTCAAAAGACTATAGTTAGGTCCTGTGGAAGAAAGGGGAGGGGGACTCTCCCTTTCCCAGACACCAATTTTCATAGAAAGTGTCCTTGGCCTGAATTGGGTGCACAGAACACTAGAATAGCTGCTTTTATGTGAACTTCTATAGATTGCGAGCCTCTGAGATCCTCCTCTTACATATTGGTTATAAAGTTCTAAAACTTTCTGAACTTGGGCGTCAGAGGGATGATTTGATGGTGATGAAAAGCCTCCTTTTTTAACCTGGCTGCAGCCAATAAACCTGCTTCCTGCTTTTCCTTGATGTCCAGCCTCATCTGTCCTACTTCACTACGAGGTACACCCCTCCTAAAGTTTCCAATACCTCCCAGTAGAACCACAATTTGGCCACCAAGTCTTCCCTATGGGTATCTGAGGGACACTTCCGTTCCAAATCTCAAACTGTAGCAGAAATCAATTAATACAACAAGTTTCCCAAAGAACACCTATCTTGAGGACCAGGTAACCTCTAGTCTATCTCACATTAAAATCATAAGAGCAAAACCATCGATTTTTTTTAACCAAATTATACTTTTACCTAGTTTACTGAAGCAACATTTTGTGCCAGAATAAAATGTGAATTATATTAACTCAGTTTCCATTACATGTTAACTAATGTGCCATGCTATTAATATAAACATTGTGGTCCATTATGATCAAATTCTAATAATAATGAATCTTGATAATAATAAAAACTCATATTTTCTCTAATAAAAACTCATATTTCCTCTGACACTTTCAGCCAACACTTGATAGTAAGCTTGAAATCTAGAACAAATGCTTTAAAAGGAGGAGAAACCATAAAAATGAATAAACACAAATAATGCACCTGTGAGTAGAACCAAGGCAAAGATATTAGAAGAAACGTCTAATCAGGATTTCAAGTACATAAATTGACCTATCATTGGTATATAGTATTAAGTAGATAGAGTGTTTGGAGCTTGGTCTTCAAGAACTTGAATTATCATGTAGAGGAAAGACATGGAGTTCCCAGAGAGGAGGTAGGGACAAGGGTGGGTGTCTGTAAAGAGACTTGATTGTATTTATATGCTAAAGGAGTATGTCTATAAAGATAAAGGTTAAAGGTGTAGGAGACTGGGAGAATACATGATGAAGCAATATCTCCAAACAAGAATGAGGCCTTGACTTTGTTATGATAACTTCTTTCCTCTTCTAGGGATGTTTATAATATATTATATGTCATTACAAATGTAAACGAATTATCATTGAGTAATATGGAAATGTCAATTGAAATATGAATATAGACCCATTGTATAAAAAATTGAGAAGTATAATATCTTATAAAAATTACTCTCATGAATTATTAAGACAATTTCTCACACTGCCAATTAACAGACCTAAAGTCTCAGTTGCATTTATCTGAATTCCTATTATTAGACATGAATTAATAAAACTAATCAATTCAGCTTATAAAAATCTTCAGTCATCTGGGATTTGGTCACCTTATTTAAGAATGTTTATATGTAATTTAGTGCTCTTATGAATTAATTTGAATGCCCTCCAACATAGCAATTTAATGGATAATCTTTATATATGTTTACATTAAAATTATATAAATTAGAAATTTGAATAAAATAAAATTAAACTTTACCACTTGAAATATATTTTATTCTTCCTATTGTTCAAATCTAAAGAAAATATTACTATATTCTTTTATTTGTATATACTATTATTCAGTATTTATATGATTGGTATATTCAATTATCTCTAAATTTGAAATGTTATTAATAATAGAAATACTTAAACTATCATAGATATACTAATGTAAATGTAAAATGATGCAACTACTCTGTAGTATAACACATATTAGCAAGTTAGAATATAATTGAACTTCCCACAATGAAACTTGTATCCAATATTATATTTAATTCCTCTTATTTTGTCTCATGCTTATTTTTAAAGCTCTATTTGCTATATATAATTGCTTACTTGAAACAGCTATGAAAGGTATTTTGGTTATCTAAGTGAGTATCCATAGGCATATCTACCAATTAATCTCAATATTTTAATATACATACAAATATGTATCATTAAAATCTGCAAGATGGTATTACTATTAAATTATATATAATTATAGAGAACATAGGCATATAATTGTGTGTATGTATATATAATGCACATATATATACAATTTTGAAGTTCAAAGATGATAGAATTATCAAGGAACTGATTTCCAACTCTGCAGACTACTTTGAGAAGTGGTTAAATTTGAAACATTAATTTGATATTGGCTTTAGCTATAACTAAAATGCTTGCTGAAGAGACTTTTTTAAAAAACATTAAATTCCTATTTTGATGCTAAAAGACTTTTTGTTTTAATGTGTCATATTTTCTTACAGATATATCATACATTATGTTTAATAAAGGCATTCCTCTTTAGATTAGGTAAAGAATTATAATAGCTAGATAAATTAATTATAAATTATAGAGAATATGTAGTCATTATTTTATTATAAAATTCATTTTTAACAACAGTTGCACCAACGCATACTTTTTAAGGGCTTTAAGGCACACTTCTCCTTAGAACAGCATGGGCCATCTTGTTCTTTAGTATATATTTGCCTGTGGGATGGTAGAGATAGCTATTTAGATCAGATTTTTTTCCACGGTGATCTTCTTCTACTGTCAAAAACAGTTATATGGGAAACATGTAATGCGTTGTTTGAAGCTCACCTTTATCATTTACTACTCTGTGATTTTCTCATTAGATTTAACTTACAGTAGAAAACCAGGGGAAGTGTACTGGCACATGGCAAAGAGTAGATGCACACAATATTTTTCCTGGTTTCCAACAGCAACAATATGTACTATATTTGCCTGTTTAGATTCAAGTCACAGTCTCCCTAATGTTATAGTGTATATGTACCATTTGGTATCCACTCTTTTCTGTCTTCTCCTATGACAAAAGAATAGCCTCTCTGCTGTTTTTCTTTCCTTCTTTTCCTTTTCTTCTTTTTCTTTTTTGATATTGACAATGTTAGAGTAGACATTGTTAATATAGAAAGCTTGCTGTTTTAGTCAGCTCTTTTGCTGCAGTGGCTAAAGGACCTGAGCAGAACAACTGTAGAGGGGGAAAGGTTTGTTTGAAGGCTCATGGTTTCAAAGTCTTAGTTCATAAAAGTCCGGCTCCATGCCTTGGGGCTTGAGGTGAAGCAGACCATCATGGCTGAGTGTGTGGCAGACAGAAGCAGCTCATATAAGATCAAGAAGCAGAGACAGAGAACTCCACTTGCCAGATACAAATATATACCCTATAGCCACGCCCCAGTCCCCCACCTCCTCCAGCCACACCCTACCACTTCAGTTAATCCTAACAGAGATTAATTCACTGATTAAGCTAAGGCCATAACCCAATCATTTCTCCTCTAAACCTTTTGCATTGCCTCACATGTGAGCTTTCCAGGAACACCACGTCTAAACTATAACACCTGCAACTTGGTAAATACATAGCCCTGCCTTCTATCTTAGTTACGTGTGTATCAAAAACCTGTCGTTTACTTTAAGATCAACTTAATTTACCCATGTTTCTGATGATCTCGTTAATTACAAGATGGAATAGGAGGTTAATTTCTCCATCTAGCAGACTCTAGTATTCTACTAAGTTCCATACATTTTGGAGAATGATCTATAAAGAAGACAGATGGATTCCATATTTACATGAATCTTAAAATCTCACTGACAAATTTAATGTATGATTAAAAGTGCTGTAGAATTGTGCCTATTATTAAGGAATCAAGATAGTCTCTCCAGAAAAAGTTCTTCACAAGAAGTAAAGATTTAAGAGAGGTAATCTGTGTGTGTGAAGTGGATATCATGGCAGTTGAGTGTGGAAAGGAAGTATACTTACCAGGGAAAGTAATACTGAATGTAGAAAGCTAAAGAGCATATTTGCAGAGCTGAAAGAAACAGATAACTAGTGCATAAGAAAACAAAACAGAAGGGCTAGGGTTGTGGCTCAGTGGTAGAGCACTTGCCTAGCATGTGTGAGGCACTGGGTTCGATCCTCAACACCGCATATAAATAAATAAAATAAAGGTCCATTGACAACTAAAAAATATTAAAAGAAAAAGAAAACAAAACAGAAAATATGAGAGCCATAACACTGGGAAATTAAAACAATTTATAAAGTTTCTATACAATGCAGTAGCCTCACACTTCATACCAAGGAAAGGAGACAACTCTAAAATGTTTTAATCAAGGATGTGCTGTAATTATTGGTGAATTTAATTTTAATTTTTTTATTAAACAACACAATATTATTAGTTATGGTTATCATATTGTACTTCTAATCTATTCTCCTTATAACTGAAAATTTGAATCCCTTGGTGAGCATCTTCCATTTTTGCTTAATTCTCAACCCCTGGCAATCACCATTCTGTTCTCTGCTTCTGTAAGTTCAATGCTTTGACTCTGTATATAAGGGAGTTCATGAGGTATATGTTGTTCTGTGTCTGGCTTATTTTACTTAGTACATTCTCCTCCATGTTCATTGTTATTGTCACAAATGTCAGGATTTCCTTCTTTTTATGGTTCACTAATAGTGTATGATGTATTATTTATAATATATATATAATATCAAAATTTTCTTTTTTCCACTAATATATTGATGAGCAATTTGGTTTTGTTCATATCTTGGCCAAGCTGAGTAATTCTACAATAAATATGGAAGTGCTAATAACCAATCCAAATGCTGAATTTATTTCTTTTGAATATATACCCAGTAGTGGAATGACTGGATTATATGATAATTTTATTTTTAATTTTTGGAGGAAGTCTTATACTGTTTTCCATAATGGATACACTGATTTACATCCCCAACAACAGTGTAAAAATTGTCCCTTTTGTTCACACCATAATAGATATTTGTTATTTCTTGTTATTTTATTAATAGCTATTCTAACTTGTTTGAATGATATCTTATTGTGGGTTTGATTTTGATTTGCATTTCCGTGATGGTTAGTTATGATGAACTGCTTTCATATACCTACTGTTTCATATACCTTTAATATATCTTCTAGTTTTAAAGTCTACTCAGTGCATTTGCCCTCATTTAGTGGATTATGTGTGCTGTTTTGCTATTGACTGAATGAGTTCCTTATATATAGGATAAAAATTCTTTATCAGAATATAAGGCTAGTATCACCCTGATACCAAAACCAGACAGAGACACATCAAAGAAAGAAGACTTAAGACCAATATCACTAATGAACATAGATGCAAAAATTCTCAATTAAATTCTGGCAAATCTCATACAAAAACATATTAAAACAATAGTGCACCATGATCGAGTAGGGTTCATTCCAGGGATGCAAGATTGGTTCAATATATGAAAATTAGTAAACATAATCCATCACATCAATAGATTTAAGGATAAGAATCATGATTTTATCAATCTATGCAGAGAAAGTATTTGACAAAATACAGCACTCTTTTATGTTCAAAACACTAGAAAAACTAGGGATAGTAGGAGCATACCTCAACATTGTAAAAGCTAGCTATGATAAACCCAAAGCCAAAATCATCCTTAATGGAGAAAATTTAGAAGCATTCACTCTAAGAACTGGAACAAGACAGAGATGCCCTCTTTCACCGCTTCTATCCAACATAGTCCTTGAAACTCTAGCCAGAGTAATTATATGAAAGTAATTAAAGCTGTACAAATAGGAAAATAACTCAAATTATCATTATTTGCTGACAACATGATACTAAGAGGATCCAAAAATTTGACCAGAAAACTTCTAACATTAACAAATGAATTCAGCTAAGTAGCAGGGTATAAAATCAATATACATAAATTAAATGCACTTCTATACATCAGTGATGAGCCCTCTGAAAGAGAAATCAGGAAAACTACTCCATTCACAATAGCCTCAAAAAATAAAATAAAATACTTGAGAAGCAATTTAACAAGTGAGATGAAAGACCTCTACTATGAAAACTACAGAATACTAAAGAAAGAAATTGAAGAATACCTTAGAAGATAGAAAGCTCTACCGTACTCTTGGAATACACAGAATCAATATCGTCAAAATGGCCATACTACCCAAAGCACTATACAGATTGAATGTGATTTCAATTAAAATCCCAATGTTATTCCTTACAGAAATAGAAAAGGCAATCATGAAATTTATTTGGAAAAATAAGCGACCCAGAATAGTCAAAGCAATCCTTAGCAAAAAGAGTGAAGCAAGAGGCATCACAATACCAGACCTTAAAATAAGCTACAAAGCTATAGTAACAAAAATGGCATAGTATTGGCACCAAAATAGACATGTAGACAAATGGTACAGAATAGAAGACACAGAGACAAAACCACATAAATACAGTTATCTCAAACTGGACAAAGGTGCCAAAAACATACATTGGAGAAAAGATAGCCTCTTCGAAATTTGGTGTTGGGAAAACTGGAAATCCATATGCAGCAAAATGAAACTAAATCCCTATCTCTCACATGTAGAAAACTCAACTCAAAGTGGATCAATGACCTAGCAATTAGATCTGAGACCCTATATCTAATAGTAGAAAAAGTAGGCCCAAATCTTCATGAAGTCAGATTAGGCTCCAACTTCCTTAATAAGACTCTTGAAGTATAAGAAATAAAAACCAAAAATCAATAAATGGGATGTATTCAAACTAAAAAGCTTCTTCTCAGCAAAAGAAACAATCAATGAGATAAAGAGAGAGCCTAAATTTTGGGAGCAAATTTTTGCCACACTCATGTCAGATGGAGCACTGACCTTCAAGATATATAAAGAAATCAAAAACTTAACACCAAAAAATATCAAACAACCCAATCAATAAATGGGCTAAGGAGCTGAACAGCCACTTCTCAGAAGAGGAAATACAATTGATCAACAAATATATGAAACAAATGTTCAACATCTCTAATAATTAAAGAAATGCAAATAAAACTAAGATTTTATCTCACTCATCAGAATGGCAGTTATCAAAAATACAAGCAAAAATAAGTGTTGGTGAGGATGAAGGAGAAAAGGCACACTCATACATTGCTGGTGGAACTGCAAATTAGTGCAACCAATCTGGAAAGCAGTATGGAAATTCCTTAGAAAATGGAACCACCATTTGACCCAGCTATCCCACTCCTTGGTCTATACCCCTAAAGCCTTAAAAACAGCATACTACACTCACTAAACCACTTCAATGTTTATAGCAGCACAATTCACAATTGTTAAACTTTAGATTCAAGCTACATGCCCTTCAATAGATGAATGGGTAAAGAAGCTGTGTGATATTCACACAACAGAACATTACCAGCATTAGAAGGGAATAAAATTATAGAATTTGCAGGTATATGGATGGAGTTAGAGAATATTATGCTAAGCAAAGTAAGCCAATCCCAAAAAACCAAAGGCTGAATATTCTTTCTGATAAGCAGATGCTAGTCCATAAACAGGGGAGTGTGGGAAAAATGGGGGAACTTTGGGCAAAGGGGAGAGGAGAGGAAAGATGGTGGAATGAAGTGGACATCATTACATTAGGTACATGTATGACTGCACATGTGGTGGAGCACTATATGTTATACAATCAGAGAAATGAAAAGTTGTGCTGCATTTGTGCACAATGAATTTGGCTGTCATATATACCTAAAGAATACACAAATTAATTAATTAAAAAATGGCAGACAAACTATGAAATTATGAAATAGTAGCCTCTTGTGATATGAGTCCATAAATTTTTCTAGATATTTCTTATTGACTTTAGTATTCTTAAACATTTGGAATAATCTAGCATTTATTAAGAAATATCTTAAATGGAAAGTTAGGGATGAGTGAAAGTTTAACTATAGATATAAAACAATAGGACATATATTTAAAAAACCAAAACAAAATTAGAAATTTCAAAAAGAAGATGTGAGAAAGAAAATTAAGATATCTGAAAAAAGGAAATTATTTCAGCTGAGCTTATATGATCTATATAAATTTTGGTGAGAGTGTGATGAAACCAGTAAAGACAATATGTCTTCCTATGGATGACTGATGTGAAGAGCTCTTTTACTACTGCTTAGTTTCTGTGTGGAACTAAGCATGTGCTCTAAGGAAGGCATGAGCTTATCTAAAATTCTGGTTAAGAATCAATTCAAAGTAAAGGAGTCTTTACAAACCAGTTCATAGGTACACTTAGTGGACCTGGGCCAAATGTCCTCCTCTGATGAACTTCACATGGCATCTGTGGTAAATGAGAGTACTAACCAATCATATCTAACGAATCAGAATCTCATCTCAGTAGACACTATCTATACCTCAGTGAAGTGGATTAAAGGTGAGTTGGTAGGAGGCTTCCCCATCTCCAGTCTGGAAAGAAAGACCATGTATCTGAAAATGAGCTAAATTATTAGAAAATATAGTTAACCTTCTAAAAAGGAAAATACAATACCAGTGGTTCTTTACCCTCTTGTGTTTGAAATAAAGTAAATTTAATTACTTTAACATGAACCAAAGATGTATATGTCCTTATTCTAATCCTCAATAATATCCATATCTTCTCTTGGGAAAGAACATTTCTGAACATTTTTCAATATTTTCTAATTTGATAGTTTTCAGTTTATTCAATAATATAGCATTTTAAAAATATTCAAAATTTAAATCTCTGCAAATATAAATGTAAGATCTTAAAACAACAAAAAACAGCTGTCCAGAAATGATTACTTTCTTTAATTGCTTTCCTGTTATCTACCTATTGTTCAATTTAGAAAAAAAAAAGTGTTGCAATTTGATAGTGAAGATTGCATACATGAGAAACACAAGGACAAAGCTCTTAATTTTCATCAGATTTAACAGCTTTCTGTAATAACACACTGAACATTTGTCCTCTGACACTTCTAAATGTAGTTGGTTTATTTTTTCCCTTTTTCTTTTCTTTTATTTTAACATTTGCTTATTCAAAATGACCCCAGGGACATTCAGTTCATACAATAATATTAGTGAAGAATTTGGCTTTTGTCCTAACCAGTTCCATCAACACATGCACAATAAGGCTAATTAAGTCCCTTATGCTACTTGATGTGAAAGAGTACCTCACTTGACCCATTCTGAAATTATTCCTGAAATGAGCCTCTTTACTCAAAGAAGAAAGCAGAAGATATGTGTGGCATTCCTGAGGCACAATGCATTTTCACTGTTCCAGAATTCTTGATTATTAAAAATAAATCCAATTAAAATTAAATTAAATTAAAATAATAATCTGAATATTGTTTGAAGTTGTGTTTCATGAGTCTGCTCGACGAGTTGGGGTCTCACGGGACGAAGATGGGTCCCCAAGAAGGATGGAATGGGGTCCTGTGGGATGAAGTTTGTGGGTGACGGTCTGCAGAGTCACTCCACCCAGACTCTGGGGGTAGCTAAGACTGCTCTGCTGGAGGGAGACGCAGAACTCATTTATTCCAGGAAGTACAGAAGCTTATATAGGGTCCTCGGACCAATCATGGCCCCAAGGTTACAACCAATGAGGCGCTCTGCTGGGCCTGCAGTTCATCAGCATAGAATGGGAAGAGAGAAGGGAGGAGTTGAAGGTATGGGGAGTGCTCCTACATCTGAAGGCACAATATTATCTCCCAAATAATACCCTAAAGTTATTTACTTTGATTAATCTTTGGAACAACCATAACTACTCACAAAATAACACACAGAAAACACATACAAACCTTTGAATAAATATGGTTCATATAATATAATCTGAAAAAAATCTATACACAAAACATGCACACTTCATTGGAGCAAAAATCTTATGAATTTTTGGGCAAGTTTCCAATATATTTTTATGTAACCAAATAAATATTAATGTTTTCTCATTGATTAATGATTTTATATATTATCCAATTGCTTATTAGGATGTGGAAATTTTACTCCTGTTATAATTAATATCGGTTCTGATTCTTGTATTTTCTGACTCATTAGCAGAGTTTCTCCTAAACAGTTAGAACATTATAGATAGTCAAATTCTCAGTCTTTGGTATCTAAGGAGAACTATCTTGGGGACATTTTCTCTCTAAGATAAAAAAGAGTAAGCCATAAATAAAAAGTCCCAGTGCTCAATTTTGTTACTGACATAAGAATATTTTATTGTAATTGTTGCTACAACCGACCAATGACTGTGAACAGTAAAGCAACAATATTGAATCTTCTGCTCTCACACATTCAGTTAGGAAAGTCAGGGAATCTGTTCCTTGTGACTGATATAAGTTTTTTAAACCTATCTTTTCCCTTCCCAGAATTAATATTTTTATTTAACTATTTAATAAAATTAATTATGTATGTTGTTTTTTAAATATGGGGTGTTTACACACATTTTCAACTTTCTCATATAGCATACCTATGTTGTGGGTACGTTGCTCTTTACTCAGTCAAATAATGATTTTGAATTTTCCTGTTTAATTTCTGACACAATTATTTCGTAGAGATTTGTCTTTTATTTTCTGCTTTACAGAGAACTCACTTTCCCACGAAGAGTTCTCCTTTCTTTTAAAAGCACCTCTTCTCTTCAGTCTGGGTAAATTGGCCAAATTCCAGAGAGGCCAAATAATTCTATCTTTATCCTTTCTCTCTGGTCAAGAAACAATTATTCTTATCTTTCAGCAGCATACGACTCTTATTGTAGAATTAATAACTTAGTAAAATACCAATACTGAAAATTTCTTTGTGTCATCCTTTGATCCAATCAAGAAAGTACATTGAAGGCAGAGTCTTTGTGATCCAGTATGTAGGAAGTTTGTTTTCCAAAATTAACATCAAACAGTTAATTACTATGCTTTTATCCTAGCTTTTATAAAACAGGTTAAAAGCTACTTTGCTAAGAAGTTATTTAGCCTACTATTTCTATTTTTCTTTATGATAACAAAAGAACATATTTTTCACTTAGCATGATATTCTCTAGTTCCATCTATTTACCTGCAAATGCCGTAATTTCATTCTTTTTTTAAGACTGAGTAATATTCCATTGTGTATATATACTATATTTTATTTATCCATTCATCTGTTGAAAGGCATCGAGGTTGGTCCCATAATTTAGCTATTGTTAATTGAGCTGCTATAAATATTGATGTGGCTGTGTCACTGTTGTATGCTGATTTTAAGTCCTTTGGGTATAAAGAATATATTCGTTTTTCCAATTGTTATATTAAACATTAAAGGTGAAAGCTAAACTTAAGCATGTGTGGTCAAAATGATTTAAAAAATAGCTAGCACATAGTGATTGATGAAATATGGGAAAATGGAAGTAAAGAATTGGGAATAAAATGGAATTCTAGAAGTTTCAAGTAAGTTTAGGTTAGATACTCTGTTTTCAATAATGGTAAGGAAAATAGCCTGGTGCTGTAGCACACACCTGCAACCCCAGCAACTTCAGAGGCTGAGACAGGACAGCACATTCAAAGCCAGTCTCAGTAATTTATTAAGGCCCTAAGCAACCTAAGAACTTAAGAACATGTCTCAAACTAAAAAATAAAAAGGGCTGGTGATGTGCCTCAGTGATTAAGCTCTCCTGGGTTCAATCCCCAGTACCACCCTCTCCCTCATAAAAAATAGAAAATGAGTTGCTTCTACATATTAAAATATATTATGTGTTTCTGTTTCTGCTTTTGTAGCCTTTTAAAAATAAATACATGTTTACTCTAGATTTCAGTTTTACCATAAATTATTGACATGGACTCCGTCAATAAAATCTGTGAGCTCCTTTTCTGTCTGGCTGTATCATGGAATGTTAGCTACTAATATTAACAATAGCAGATTATCTACAAATCATTAGATGACAGCATGGTTTCTCCCAACAGTCTGACTTATTGACTTGCTTGCTCTTATGCATGAGCTTTTGAATACTGTTTTCTTTGTGATATTACCTTTGATTGCTCACTCTCTGAAAATACTTTGAAATGAAGAAATAATTTGAATCAACTTCTATTTCAGTTTGAAGACATCAGAAAGCCTTTCTGGAGAGTTGAACAACAACAGCAAAAATCACTAAATAATCCAGTAGGTAGCGGAAGAATTACCAGAGAGATGGCATCATTGGTATTAAATTTCAGTGAGAAAAAAATATTTAAGATGAGAGATCATTCTAAATATGTACTTTCATCACAAATGAAAAAAGAAGAAGTAAGTATGAAGGATAAGAAGTAAATGCTACTTAAGTAGGTATAATTAGTTTAACTAACTTTTAGAAGGAAGAAATAAAACAGACACACTTTGAAATAGTAGCTCACTTAAGAAACAGAATTGACATATTGAGTTAAAAGACCTAAATGTTTATAACTGAAAAAAGTTATGAATGGTCTTCCTTGGAATTCTCAGAATGAATGAAACAATAAAGTATCTTAAGTATACAGTAAAGTAAATAGACTAATTGCATTCTCAATGGCCTTCCCAAACTTATAATTTTATGAATACTTTATTAATGGTAGTTATAATAAATAAAAACTGTTTTAAAACAAAAAAATATTTTGTTCTCATAGAAGTTAACATTTTTATCAACAATACTTTCTCTTTCTGACAACTTTAGAAAAATAGTCAATTATATAATTTATGGAAAAAGAATTGTGTGACAAAAATAACAATAAGATTAAAATTAACCTCTGAATACATAACTAATATGTAAAACTTGAGTTCTGTTTGAATGGTAATCTGTAATTGTATTGGACAAAAATAAAGCAAAGATAGGTAATATATGCAAGTATTCAATTTTACCGAAATTCTTGATTTGTTTACAAATGAATTTCTTTTAATACTATCTATGTCTTAATTATGTTTTGTAATGCTTTACATTTAGGGGAAATGCTTTCATTTATGTTCCATGTACAGTTTTCTCTAAATGATCTTTAAATCTGAATTCAGAAGTCAGTGTATATACCTCAAGTACACAGGAAGCACCAGAGTTGGTTTATCCCTGCTTCTCTCACTTAAAAAAAGGAACTTTCATTTTCTTCTAAACTTTTAATTTTTTATTATTGAGAAAGTTTTTTTGAAAAATGTCCAACACCATAAACTTTCATTAAATATCAGTTTTTAAAAATGATTTCTATAATTCCCAATGAAAAACAGACGTGAAAATAGAAAACTACACTCGCAAACATGGGAATTGCAAAACTTCTTGCCTATAGCTTGTGCGGTAACAATTATGAGGAATATAATCATCATTATCAATAGCTTGAAGCATTATAAATATCTAATGAGATAAGTGAAGATGGTTGTAATAATTAGTGGAGAGCCTCAAACTGTTCCATTTCCTGGTCAATCAATAACAAAACCATCCTGAACAAGAGTTGGATGACCTCTGTAAATTTTATCCTCTTAGTAATTATGCTGATGTTAATAAAGTTAGACCTTCTCCATTTAATTTGACCTTATGATGGTATTAGAATTGACTGTTAAATAAAAATTTGCAATTAGGATTCACACAAAATGATTTCATGTTTTGGAACTGAAATATCTTTTAAATCTATCCTGTATTAACAGTCATATCTGTCAGTCCTCTAATAAAAAGCTAAGTTTACGGTACATGGGACAAGAAAAATAAGGAGAGTAATATGCAAGGAAGGAATTATTTATAAAGAAAACAAAAATTTAATATATAAAATGTGTATTTTGATGATATAAATGTAATAATCTCTTTTGTATTTTAATGGAAGGATTCAACATCATCTATTTTCATTTTTGCATTATTATTGTATTTTAGGAAGAGTACTTCTTGTCAAGAGCAAAATTAAAAGATTCTTTTTATAGCAAGTAACAAGTGAAATGGCATAATTAAAACATATGCTACACTTTTAAAAATATAAAGTAATAATCAGTTTATGAATAATCATTGGCTCAGAACCCTTTCTGATACCTAATTTAAAAAAAAACATACCTCAAATAAATAAGTATTCCCACAAATCAAATTTGATATTAGAGGAAAATAAAAAAGAATCATAAAAATTCATATTCATTCATAAAAATCTTCTCTGATCATTGCTTCTAATTTTAGTATGGTGACCTTCTTCATTTCTGAAATGAATGATATTGATATGATATCCAGATATATCCTTCCCTCTTCATTTGAAATGGGCTTTTGTCTTTTCCATAGAAATGTAATGACATAGTATTCTTATGACATATTGAAGACTATGTGTTAGGTTCAGTTCCTTTTAAAAATAATTTTACAAAGTTTTAAATTTTAAAAATAATTTTAAAATTTAAAAAGTTTTAAAATTTAAAAATTTAAAAGTTTTAAAATTTTAAAATAATTTTACAAAGAGAATTGCTCAATCTTGATGTATCATGCTCTGATAGTAAACACTTTTAAAATTTACCTTTTTTTAAGTGATATAGGGATTGAGAAATTATTACCTAAGAGCTCTCTGGAACAGCTGCACAGGTCCTGGCTTATGTGAAACACTTAGCACGATTTTTGGCAAATAGTATCAAATTAATAATCTTCAATTCTACTGAGAATATTTTTCCTCCTTTCCTTAAAAAATTTAATTTTATGTGAATAAATATTATTAACACAAGAAAATTGAGAGATGATTCAAATGTTCCCAGATGATTACTCAAAATGAAAGATATAAATATTAATCTGAATAAGATAAGCATGTAACATGATTTTAGCAAGTAGAATAGTTTAAACAATAAAGTAAATTAATAACAACATTTGAGACCAGAAAATTATGGGGATTTTTATGTAGTATAACATAAATATATGTTGAGAAGGAATACAGTAAGAACATTAAGGTTATTTTAAGGGAATTATTATCTCATATTTATAAACTCTAGAAAAACTATATTACAACATATTAATATAACATAATATCTTCAAAATTTGTCTTTTGAGAAGAATGAATTTCATGTATTAAATACTGTGAAAAGTTGAGGTGGAGTTCATAATGTGAAAATAAATTCTGCTGGTTTTCTTTTCTAAATTAGCAACTTAGTTTTTCCATTTGTTTGGTTTTGTTTTGTTTTATATGCTCATGCACAATAATATATGATTCCTAATTGGCATTTGGGGTGCATTTCTCTATTTCACTTCATTTTTATGTCACTTCATGATCAGTGAAAATATTACAAGCGTATATTGACACATTTGAATTCTTACACGGTCCACAGATCAGTATGTTTTTTTCTTGGCTGAGAATCTTCTGTTTTGTACATAATTGTGTGACTCAACAATTTCAGAAAAAGGATATGAAGACCAAGTGAATTAAGTGATGTATCATATTTTTTTTCTTTGGAACCATGCTTACAACTTGCCTGTCACCCCTAAACAGGCCTTAGAAGCAGAATGACTTCTTTAGCTCCTTATGCTTCCGTTTCCTATATAAATTCAGAACCATGTTCACTTACAAAGAATTGATTTCCACCTGAGTGGGCAGAATCAATGGATCAACTGTTACAGATTTTACTACTTGTACCCTTGTCTAGGCCTGTGATTTGTGTTTCTAATCTGTAAGAGCTTTCTGGCCTTTTAGATCAGCCTGTAGCTAACAACAAATTTATAGTGAAGCAAATTTTAAAACTATATTTCCATCATTAACAACACAAACAAACATTGAGTATTTAATGTTGAATAATAACAAAAATGGGAAATATTTTCATGTTTGTCTATTCAAATAATATCATCTAATTATTTCTAATCTTTATCGACATAAATTATTTTATACATTGTCACTAAAGATTCTAGAGGAATCTTTATGCCTAAGTTTACCTGATGAAACAGAAAAACACATACAACATTAAAGTATGATTTTTCACTATTTGCACAGGAAAAAAATTAATAACATTAAATAAAGAGTGAAGGGGTAATATTTTTTTTTAATTTTTTTTAGTTGTTGATGGATCTTTGTTTTATTCATTTATTATTTATATGTGGTGCTGAAGATCGAACCCAGTGCCTCACGCATGCAAGGCAAGTGCTCTACCACTGAGCTATAGCCCCAACCCGAAGGGGTAATATTAACAAGGTGAAGAAAGGGCAATTTTTAGAGGAGAATTTGTATATATGTACAATAATGCTCCCTCTTCCCATAAAAAGTTTGTGGTATTGGTTCCTTTCTTCCTTAGGGAAACATTCATAAAGAGCAAAGTGTATGTTAAATAATATTAGTTATAGTAAAGTATAAAATAGATGTTAAAAAATATTTAGTTCAGGAAATTACTTAAATAAATATTCATTTAATTAAATGATTAAGACAAAAATATGAGAATGTTAGATGAGGTTTAATTATTTTACTTCCTCTTTGTAAGAAATCAGATGAAGACTTTCATTAACTTGGAAATAGAAAATATTTTTCTTCATTCTCTGGATAATTTTATTTTGTTCTACTTGCTTTCCTTCAGACACTCAATCTTGGAATTTATCACTTAAATCCCATTGTCAGACATTGGTGAGTATATATGGTTTCTCAACTCCAGCGGGTGTGTTCCAATTCTTGACATGAATTATGTCTACCAAACTCAGCTTTATCTTGTTTCCTATCCTTTTTCCCTTCCTATCAGTAATAGCCTATATGACATTGATTTTTTTAAAAAAACTTTCAAAATTAGAACAATTTTTAGAACTGTTAGAACAGTATAGAGGTTTCTCATACATTTCATATCTAGCTTATAATTTTATTCATGTCTTACAAAAAATATATCAAAATTGTTGAGTCAAAATTTGGTATATTATTATTTAAAGTGCATAATTTTCTGATGTCCTTAGTTTTTGTCTAATGTCTTTTTTTTTTCCTGTCATGGTTATATCCAGGATATTAACTTATATTGGACAACATGAATCATTGGGTTCTTTTTAGCTATGAGTGTTTGTCAGACTCTTCTTGCTATTTAAGATATTGACAATTTGAGAGTATCAGTCAGATATTTATAGAATGCCTCTCAGTAGGGATTAGTCTGATGATTTTTTTTTTTCAAAATGAGACTGGGATTATGTGTTCCTGGGAAGAAGATTACAAAAATGAAAACTCATTAGCATCAGTCATCTCATGAGCACAGACTAATCTGCAACAACATAATTTATAACTGTTGATATTAGTATTGAACAACTGGCTGAATTAGTATTTATTATATTTTTCTATTCTAAAGTTGTTCTGTACCTCCTATACATAGTGAAATTTTTGTGAGAAATTTGTTGGTAAGTAAGTTGTTTGGAAGAAATTTTTATGGCATCCACAATTGAAAGAGCTGGGAGTAACTTTCCATGCCTTGCTTAGATAATATCTTCATAAATAATTTAGAACTCTTCTTATGGTAGATACATATTTTTCTATTTTCATTCAATTATTTATATAGACCAGTATTTATTTATTTTGGCATAGGCTAATGGATATTTATTCTGTAGTTAGTTTATAATCCAATGCTAATTATAATATTTTAGGAAATTTAAATATATTTTTGATTTATTACTAAAAGTGCAGAAGTGAAATTGTCTTGAGTATGGTTCATTGTATAACACTTGCTACTTAGTTCACCAAAGAGTATGTGTAGGTCAAAGTCTACATTCTATATAGATCAATAAAAGAAAAGTAACATCAAATTGAATCCAGGAAACTTATTTTAGAGAAGGCAACTTAACCTTAAGCAGTAGCTGTTGGACTGGTAACCAGGTATGGACACTTAAAAGATAATTTTGGTGAGTTGATGGATGCTCAGTGTGTATTGGAATGAAAATGGTAAAATCTTGCACAGCTAGAGTCTTTTGATGGTACACTATAAAGATGATGAAAGGAGAAACCACATACTGGTGGAAAATATTTTCAAAACATATATCTGATGAAAAATAGTATGAAAAATATACAAAGAACACTTAATTATATAAGATATCAAACAAAACTTTAAAAATGGCTATATCTCTAAAATGACATCTTGCTAAATTATATCTTTAGCATAAACTACGCATATGGAAGGATGTTGAATATCTTTTACCAAATAGGAAACTATAAATTAAAAGCAAAACTGAAACATTTCTATAAAACTATTAACATAGTAAAAATCAAAAATAAAACAAAAAACTGACAATAATAAATCTTAGCAAGTATACAGAGAAATAGGAAATCTCATTGCTGTTGAAAATGAAAAATGTTACCACATTTTAGAAGAGAATTTAGTAGTTTTCTTATGAAACTTTTAAATATTGGCTCAATAAAATCCAGCAATTTTATTCCAAGGATCAATAAATTTAAAAACATTTTCTCAAAACATCTGTAAGTATGTTTCCTTTTATTCTATATTTATGCTTTATTTATAATTACAACAATGAGAAACAACTAAAGTATGCTTCAATAGGTGAGTAAGTAAACAAACTGTGGTACATCTAGACACAGAATATTATTTAATGATAACAAGTGAGATATCATACTATGAAATGATAGTTCATGAATGAATCATTAATATGTACTGAGAATAAAGGAATCAAAGCCCTGTACCAGACGCTACCTGTGAAACGAGGAAATGTGCATGAACCCAACTGGCATGGAAGCCATTGGGTGGGGAAGTCATATCTGTGAACTCCCAGTGGTGCTCCTGCTGATTTGAGACTGCCCAATACACATGATATCCTACCTACCTCTGCCCGGTTCAGCACTGAACGGGAGATGCGGTGACATGATGGAACCATATAGCCACACAGCCTCTCAGAGATGGATGTGGCTTGCAAAGACGCCAATCAACCTGTTGACTGCAAGATCCCTGCCTTTGATGTACTCTTCCTTAAATAAAGCACTAGAGCCATTTTCTAGTTTCTTTGATTCCAGCTCCGATGTGGGCTGGAGGACCTATCAGGAGCTCCCCTTTTTTGAACTTCTGGCTCTGGCTCTTATTTCTTTACCAAATATTTCAGACTTCCATTTTCTCAGGTGGCTCATTACCTCCTGAGCAGGAAACTGCCCTGGAAGGGTACTGACCACCCTGTGATAGCCCTGGTTTTAATTCTATCATTAAAGTATGATCACTGTCAGATTTACAACTTTAGCCTAGATATTCTTGTTTTCCCGTAAATCACAGACTTAAATGTTCAGCTTTTCACTGCACATAGTCTTTGAATTTTTCTACAGATACTCAAATGAGGAGGTATATAATTGAATACATCCTCATAAAAAATACACCTAGTAGTTCCTCCTGTTTTACTTATCACTCTCAATAATGTTACATTAAGTCAGTATAAAATTTCATGTCTAGTTTTCCAGCTGCTTTCAATCTTATCTTTCTGTTACTTTCTAAATCATGTTAGACTAGTTTTAGCCCTCTATAGTGCTTACTCTCCACATGCTTTTCACCCCCTTTGTATTCTTTACTAGGAGCCTGCAATTTACTACTCTGAGTCATGTTAGACCAGTGTTTTAGTCAGCTATTGCATTGCTGTGACCAAGGGACCTGACAAGAACAATAAAGGGAGAAAGATTATTATTTTGGTTCATGATTTCAGTGGTTCAGGCCATGGTTGGCCAACTCCATATCTCTGGGTTGAAGGTGAGGCAAAATCATGGCAGAAGGGCGTGGTAGAGGAAAGTAGCTCAGGAAATAGCATCCAGGAAGCACAGAGAAACCTCCTCGCATCAGGGGCAGATGCTGACAATTGCCTACTTCCTCCAGCTATGCCCTACCTTCCTACAGTTACCATCCGGTTAATCTGTATCAGTGATTTAATCCACTGATTAGATTATGGATGTCCTGATCTAATCATTTCACCACTGAGCATTCTTGCATTGTCTCACACATGAGCTTTTGGTGAATACCTCCATATCTAAGCCATGACAAGGTGACAAAATCAGCGAATGCATGATTTCCTTGTCTTCTTTTGAATTCTAATGCAGGTAAAACTGTCAGTGAAAAAGTGGGGTGGGTTAGACTTGATATTTCTCTACGTGACTTTCAATTAAGAAAATATGTAGAACATGCTGATGAAAATTTACTCCTGGGGAATTAATTAAAATTAATTAAAATTAATAAATTAAAATGCTTAAAATTAAGCATTTTGGAGAAAAATTAACTTTTGAAACAATGGGCATAATTACTGCTTAGCAAATACTTGCTGATATGCAATTTGTCACCAATTATCACCAGTTATTTTGCTGCAAGAAAAACAGTTTTGAATATGCATTGTGTCATGCTATTTCCTATGAGTATTTTTAGTGCCTTCCTAAATTAATAAATTTTGCCAACATCTTTTTACAGTATGATAAGTTTTTCCTATAGTATATTATAAATAATGTCTGAAATTATCAGTTATTAAGATTTTTGTATCATAATGTATTTAAAATGTTTTTACAATTTTGATTTTTTCTCTGGTATTGATTTTTCAGGCAACAGAGATAATTAAAGAAATCCTATAAAAGCCTACCTAAAATTTAGAAATCTGTTCTTACTTCTTGTCCAGTCTTGACTAAAATACAAAGGTGAGACAAATTATACTATATGATACACTGATACCATCTATAAAATCTTTTATAGCTGTGTGATTTTTTTTATACTGGTAAAATTTACATTTCAAATTAGTTTATTGTGTAATGTTTGTGAATTTATTTATATTGTACATGACACCTTTTTGCTTCCTCGTGCTTTACTGTACATCTCCATCCTAAACCAATGGCCATACGTGCTTGATCATCACTTTAGTTATTTCTACCTTCAGTTCTCACCCACAATGTGTAGAATGCTGGGCCCCACCAGTGAGATGCTGGGAGGGTCCAGAGTTCAAGTCCCTGTTTGGATGCCAAAAATGCTGGAATTACCATCACTGGGTAGAGCAGATTCCTACTTGGAGGTGTGAATTGGCTGGGAAAATAAAGTCTGAAAATAATCAGTAAGGAATAAAAGACAAAGAAAGGAGTTAAATTTAAAAGAAGAGCATTTGATGAGTCTTCCAGCCCTAATAGGAACTGGAACTGAACAAGTCAAAAAGGCCCCAATCCTTTATTTAAGGGGAGATACATCAAAAGTTTTCAGTGTGGCAGGCATTTTGAGGAAAAGAGTTTGAAAGGGGGAAAACAGGCTGTTTGGGGCTTGGCAGGTTATGCCCATCTCTAGAGGGCTGTGCTTGAACCTAGGGCTATGAGCTAAAGCAAGGCACCAGCATGATCTGGGCTTTCTCAAACTGGGGAATTTCACCCAAGGGTTCCCAGAAAAGCAACCTCCCTACTTTATAATGACTCAAATGAATCCATAGTTCAAATACAACTTCCAACATCCCAAATGTTTACTTATGTAGCTTCCTCCTAAAAATATTAGTTATGGATTAAGCATCTATATTTTGAACTCAAATTTTATATTACTATAGTTGGAAGAAAAAAATGATAATAGATTTTAAGAGCCATGAATCATACTATCAATTGATAAGCATATTTAAAGCAAACATGAATTCACCATTTTATTCTTGCCATTTATTTCCTGTATGACCTTTGGAAGATTCTTTGACATATCTGACCTTCCTTTTTCTCATCTATAATGTTATGATTATATAACTTATAGGCTATTTTTTAATTAAGACAATGTCTAAAAGACATCATAATATAGTACCAAGGACATTTTATTAATAAAAATGATCACTATGATTATAATTTTGTCATGACTCTAGTATTTTTAATCATATTGACAATTTATTTTTTTTTAAATATTTTTTAGTTGTAGATGGATGCAATATCTTCATTTATTTATTTTTATGTGGTGCTGAGGATCGAACCCAGTGACTCATGAATGAGAGGCAAGTGCTCTACCACTGAGCTACAGCCCCAGCCCTCATATTGACAATTTAATCTGTCCCACTATTGGAAATATAAGCATTCCAGGGATATTATTGATTTAAAATATATTTTATTATTATTACTATTACTAAACAAAAATTCACAGGAAGAGTTTAAGGAAAAGTAGCACAACTTAAGAACTATGTGACTTTAGGATCATTATTTTAGTTTCCCAATTTATGGTGTAACAAATGTGCTTCACAACATGTTTTTTAGACATCTCACCATGAGAAATATTTTTTACTAGTTTTAATCAGTTACACATGAAGCAGGAAACTTTCCAAATCATTGTACACAAATGGAGAAGCATTCTTCATTTCTGTGGTTGTACATGAAGTAGAGTCACACCATTCGTACAATCATATATGTACCTAGGGTAATGACGTCTGTCTCATTACACCATCTTTCCTAACATCTCACCCTCTCTTGCCTTTGCCACATCCAAAGTTCCTCCGCTCATCCCATGACCACCTCCCATCATGGATTAGTATCCACTTATCAGATTGAAGATTCGGCCTTTGGTTCTTTGGGATTGGCTTACTTATATTGGCATGATATTCTCCAACTCCATCAATTTACCTGCAAATGCCATAATTTTATTCTCTTTCAATGCTGAGTAATATTCCATTATGTATATATACCACAGTTTCTTACCATGAAAAATATTGAAGTCTAAATATTCAACATATGTATCTTACCTCAAATACAAGTGTTTGAGCTTAAATAGAGCAAGGGACTATTTTTGTGTTTTATAAATTTATAAGCAAAATGATCAGATAAGTTCAGTGGAATACATCAATAAGAAATAAATATTTAGTGCTAGGCATGGTGACGCACACCTGTAATCCCAGCAGTTTAGCAGGGCCCTGAGCAACTCAGAAAAACCCTGTCTCAAAAAAGAAAGGGCGTGAGATGTGGCTCAGTGGGCTCAGTGGTTGGGTGTCCCTTGGTTCAATATCCAGTAACAAAAAATTAAAACATTAAAAAATTAAATAATATTTCTTCAAAAGAAGGAATGACATATGTTTAATGAAAATATTTCTACCACAAAATTTGTGAGGAGTGATAAATCACACATAAATTATCTTCAAACTACATGTATTTTATCCCTCTTAATTAATCAGATATCACATTTTTCTGTCCAGAAATAAAAAGTCTATTCATTTACTTAATATAAAAGTTATAATAGTAAAATATATTTAAATTTTAAAATGTAAGTCCACATTTTCACTCATATTTAGAGCTGAGTTTAAATCACTAGTGTGTTTACTGCATAATTTATATATGCCAATGTTTCTAACTAAGGGATACTGTTTCACATAAATGCATTTCTTTTGTTCAGCCTTTGTTCATACATGAATTCTTAGACACACAAAAAAATAGTTTAAATGCATAGATCAAAATAAAGAAAGAGGGTAAGTTAATATTAGACAGCAAAGTGAGTAGGAGAGATTAAGAAAAACATCCCTTAAGCTGATTGATTTACTTTGTACCTGCTCACATGTAAGATGTGCACGTCTGTGTGTGCAAGTGTGTTTAAAATGCATAGGTTTGAGCTTTAAAAATATGTGATTATTTTTATTCCTTTTCCTAAATGTGAGTGAATCAAAGGTTCAACATTGTCATTCCATTTGGATCACAAGGGGAAGGACATTTCAAAGACAAAAGCCTATCAGAGAATACAAATTGCTTCTAAGCCTTCAAAGTTCAAATGTAATAACCATTTGCAAGAAGAGTTTAGTAGATATCAACTGCCATTGAGATTGCATTTACTTAAGAAGGACATCAAAGGAAACCAGAGTTCTCACCACATCATGATTAATGGATTTGGCTTCAACACTTGTAATTACTTCCTTGGCACTAGAGGATGAGTATGAGAGCCACCAAACTCCAGTTCCTGAGAAAACAGAGCATTTAATTGGGCATTCAATTTTCTTTTTTCTGTTCTTTTCTTTCTTTTTATTTTTCTTTTCTGGTGATTCTCATGGGTATCATAGTAGTAAATAGGTCAAAATGTTATTTTATGCCTCAAACTGGAATGAACAATTCTTTATCAAGAAGACTACTGGTGTTTTCCTCACCATCAATAAGTATGCTGCTAAATGCTTATACTTCAAAAATTTTTGAAAAATATATTAATGGAATACATAACTACTGGGAACTTTTACTTTGAAAAAATGAGTGAAGTATATGTAAATAAAATTAATTAATTTTAAATAATTCTGAGAAGTGTTAATACTCATAACAACATTCAGCAATAATTTCACCAAAACGTGAGTTCTTTTTTATTTTTTCTTCCCCCCCTTGGAATGTCCAATAATAACACCTGAGAACAGGTACACTAATAAGCATTTATTCAGAGTCAGTGAAGGGGAGAACTGTTTGTATCTTCTCTCAAAGCAAAACTCCTCCACTCCTCTACTGTAGCAAGCAAAAGGAGTAAGATTGTGTATATCTATAGGGTTGGAGGGATCAGTGGGCAGATGAATAGGTGAATATTTGTGATCTTTCCACAAAGGAGAGAGTTTTTCTCTAAAAATTTTGTTTTCCCCTGCATAACTCACCATATTAGTTCATTTCTGAGGGTTTTCCATAGAAATTATAACCTGTCATGGAGCTAGCAGGAGGACGTTTTACTATAGAAATGCATTGAAATGGAGATGAAGGGCAAATTCTGGTCAAGATGGTGTTTAAATCAGCCTGGATAGATTTTCCTATCTAGATTTTCTATAGAATCCAGTTATTTCCCACTTTATATCATAGAGATCAGAGTCAAGAATGTTTGATTCAGGAAAGAAAGAAACAGTGAAGTAAGATGGAAAATAGAAGGGTCGCAGAAGGGACTTAGAAATAAGACTATGGAATATTTCCACTTTTAGTAAAAGTAGTCATCATCGTTTTACTTTGTTATATATTTCTACCTACAATGTCTAAAAATGAATGTATTCATCACGTTTTCATTATTGTGAACAAAACATCCACCAAAAACCTGTAGAGAAAGAAAGAATATTTGGGTTCATGTTTTCAGATGTTTCAGTCCAGGGACAACTGTCTCCAGTGCTTTGTGCCTGAGGTGAAGCAGAATATCATGGTAGAAGGCCATAGTAAAGGAGGGCCATTCAGCTCATGGTGGCCAAGAAAGAGAAAAAAATAAATAAAGAGTGGGGGACAAATGGGATCAGGGACAAGATATCTTTCCCAAGGGGGGGAAAAAAAAACAAACAAGTGATCTGCTTTTTCAAACCATGCTACCTAACCTGCTTATACTTTCTACCACCTCCCAGCACTCCATTCAAATTATGAATTCATCCAATAATTTAATCCACTAATAAAGTTAGAGCCTCATTAGCCAATCATTTCCTATGTTGTAGGGACAGACGTAGCAAGACACCAGATAGGAAACAGGAAGCAAGTTTATTTGACGGCAATCGGTTCAGAGGATCCAGCTTTCACTGTAATCAATTAATTCCCCTGAACCCCAGATTCAGGCAATTTCAGAACTTTATACCCTGCATGTAAGGGGAGGGGCTTAGAAGTTCACAATCTCCAGAAGTTCATACAAATGCAGCTTTGAGAATACTGTTCTGGGCAAGTTAACCCTTCAAGGACAGCACCTGAGAAGGGGAGAGGTGCTTCTCTCCTCTTTCCTCCTCCTGCCAGCTGTTACTATGGAGCCCAATTAGTAATTTCTCTTATATCTGAAATACAAAGTCTCTGTGAAGCTCAGACCCAAGGCCAGAGGCCTTGTTAAAATATCTGTTCTTCTTGTTACATTTTGTATTTGCAAACTCACTTTCATAAAATATTATATTGTTACTATACTAGATAGTCCATAAATATTTCTTTTGAAAAACTAGTAAGGGAGTGTTCAGCACCTGGAGTGAAGACTTCTTTTTTTTTTGGTACTGGAGATTGAACTCAGGGGCACTTGACCACTGAGGACATCCCCAGCCTTATTTTGTGTTTTATGTAGAGACAGGGTCTTACTGAGTTGCTTAGTGCCTGGCCCTTGCTGAGGCTGGCTTTGAACTCAAGTGCTGACTTCTTTCATGCTGGTGGCCAAGCAAGATAGAGCAACAAGAAATAGAAACTTTAGCTACATTGAATTCTTCAGTAGAGGCTCTTTTGCTGATAGTCTTAAGATCAATTATGGTGCAGATTTCTGTAGATGCTTAACTAAGATTTTCTGTGAAGGAGGGGCTGCCACTACATGTAAAAAGTCCTACCTCTGCACATTGTTGGATTTTGGACCAAGCCTTCAACACAAGAGTTTTGTTGGTCATTCCAGATCAAACCATAACACATTATTTAAATTGCATCAATTTTATTTTGATATTTTTTCCAGCTAAAATAATTACTTAAATTTAGAGGTTTCTGTGATGAGTTTAATGCACAAGGTCCTAAGAAGTCTTATCTCCTACTTTTTTTTTAATCTATCACCATGACAAATTTATCTATGTTCAATCTCTACATGAAAATTATAAAGTATGATTGAAAACCAGGCAAAACTACATAATTAATAATGTTTTATATTAAGAACTAATTAATATATTTGAAATTCCAAAATTTCTTCAACATTAATTATTTTAATTATCATGTCCTTGTTAACATACATAAATAATGTTGACAATGACATGATATTCCAAAGTATGATGCCTTGGCATACTGAGTACTTTGGATTCAAGGATATTGGAAAGACCTTACTGGCAAGGTCTCTCTGACTTCTTAGTGCCCTTCTCTTTCCTGCCTTTCTTCTCTAAAGTAAGCTGTAGAGATCAGAATTCCTTTTCCTCAAGGGAGTCATAGAAATTAGAAACCCAGTGCCCCAAGAGAAGCCATAAAACCTAGAAAAATCACTTTTTTCCTTCTCCTTAGGAAATTCTCACTTCAGAGGTCCTTACCCAGGAGGAAGGAATGCTATACAGAAAATTCAAGGAAAATCTGAACTGGGAAGGCTTCCTGCCCACCACCCCAGTCTATTATCATCAAATTTTACACCATTGTCCAACCACATTTCTACACAAAGCCCATTCTTTCTCAATTGTAAACACAAAGAAGATAGCTTTCCCTGTGCATGTAGGTCATTTCTGAAAACTGCTGTGTCACCTAAAACTTTGATTATATAAATTTGTATACTTTTCTCTGTCTTTTGTTATAGTATTTTCAGCTTCAACCTTATGACAGATTAGGAAAAGTATTGCACCTTTCTGACCCTACAGTAATATGGCAAATAAGAATAGAACAGGTAAAATATTGAAAAGGCTAAACCAGGGGCTGGGATTATGGCACAGTGGTAGCATGCTCGCCTGAGGCACTGGGTTGGATCCTCAGCACCACATAAAAGTAAAATAAAGATATTCTGTCACCTACAACTAAAAAATAAACATTTTAAAAAAAAGGCTAAACCAAACCAACACTCAATATGCTAATGCTAGTTACATTAAAAAGTCTGTCTTCTCTTTTGCCCACTAAATTGAATCAGGACCTATTTTAACCTCTCTGATAATATAGCCATTATGGCTGTGTCCTGCTTTTTCCCTGTATAAATCCTTGCCTTTATACTCAGTTCAGGAAAGAGCTGTTGCCCTCATCAGAATTACCATCCTTTCTCAATTTCTGAGCTCCTGTTCTTGTGTGTGTATGTGTAAACATACACATGTTTACACTATTTATATAAAAAGGCATATTTTATATAATTATTAAACTTATATTACATGTAATTTATTATAAAATATAGAATGTATCATATCTAAATTAGAATGAGGAAAATGTTCAAGGTATATTTATTATAGTTATTGAAAATAATTTTATCTCATATCAGAACACAGAAAATAATTTTAATAGTATTTAATCAACCACCTATTACAAAGGAAGATATATATCTTATAAAGTTTATTAAAAATTTTAATCACAGAAATGCGATAAGGTACACTGTATCTTATAGACTAAGAGAAATGTTATAAATACCCCAAATTCTATAACTAGATCAGTATTGAATAGATAATAGTAAACTGTAACCATCCAAGTAGAAAAGCTATTTATCCTTGCAATATGTTGACTTTCATAAAAGTATTTAAAAAATAAAAGATTTTTTATTATAAAGAGAATTTGATTTTCTGTGTACTAAAAATGGACTTAAAATTAAGAAAATAGTTTCATTCAAAAGAGTTTGCAAAAAAATCAGAAATATATTTATCAAAAAGTACAAGTTTCTTCAAATAATGATAGTTTGAGTTCTTTTCCTATTTGTATCTCTTTAATTTCTTTCATCTATATAATTGCTCTGGCTAGTGTTTCAAGGACTATAGTGAATAGCAGTGGTGAAAGAGGGCATCCCTGTCTTGTTCCCATTTTTAGAGGAAATGCTTCCAATTTTTCTCCATTTAGGATGATGTTGGCCTTGGTTTTAGCATAGATAGCTTTTACAAAGTTGAGGTATGTTCCTACTATCCCTAGTTTTTCTAGTGTTTTGAACATAAAAGGGTGCAGTATTTTGTTAAATGCTTTCTCTGCATCTCTGTTTCTCTAATCTCTCATATTTATTTGGTTAGGACAGTCTTTTTGATTGCCTTTTTTTGTGGTGGAGTCCTAATTACAACTTATACCCTGGTCTTTCAACATTCATTTGATATATTTGGAGACAAAAATTAAACAAGAATAGTTAAGATCTGTTTCTTTTTAAAATTGTGTATCAGTTTCTCTCAGTAAATGTACACTCTAAACTGTTTATCCATTCTGTAAGTACTGTTATGAAAAAATAAATGTTAGTCTGTTACAGAGTTCATACCATCATAATAATGAAAACCTGTTACTACTGTTCATCAGAGTCAGTTTCTCCACTAACAACATTTTTCAGTGTGATAATTTGATCCTATGTTGTTATGGTTAGGATATGATGCATTCCCTAAAACTTTCTGTGTCAATGAAGGAATATTCAGAATAAAATGATTAGATTATTAGAGCTGTAACTCAGTCAATTTATTCTCTACAGCTTTCCCCCATCACACTCTTTTGCCGTGATGGTCTGCCCTCACCTTGAGCCCAGACTAATGGAGAGCCATCTATGGACTGAGACCTCTGATTCTTAGAGCCCCAAATAAACTTTCCTTTCTCTATGTTATAACTGTTGAGTATTTTGGTCATAGTGATGCAAAGATGACTAAAACAGAAATTGTTACTTAGAAGTGGCATCACTGCTGTGATTTATCTGACCAGGTGGTTCAGAAACCTTTCAAAATGGCTCAGAAGAGTTAGAAAATTTTAGAATGTCATCAGTGGAATGTATTAGGTGATTCTGGTTGGACTTCAGAGTGACAATAGAAATGTGTTCTATGCTCATGGGGATTCAGAGGGAAATGAGGACTCTATTGGGAATTGGACTGGAAGCCTTTCAGTACATTCTGGCAAAGAAATTATTTACCTCTTTCCCATGTCTTGAGATTTTCAATGAGGCTACATTTAAAGGTGATGGACTACTTAATGTGGTAAAGTAAATTTCAAGGCAGCAGAACAGTCACTGCCATGAATATTGCTGGCAGCTTTTAGCAAGGTTTACTATGAAACTCAGGAGCTGAAACCAGTGCTAAAGAATTCTAAAAACTAGTAGGTTGACCAGAAAAAGTGTTTGTAAACCTGGAGACAAAAAGTTGTGCTTGTTGAAGAGATTACAGCCCCTTTGTGTATGTTTGATATTTTGCAGAGACATAAAAGATGTCTTGAGGACAACTGAGGAATTTGCAAGACCACATTCACTGCAGGTTCAAAGGTTTAGAAGGGAAAATTCCTTTGAGAGGAGATCATGGGAGTGCCTTGCTTGAACATGGGGGTCTAGGGAATTGTTTCACTGTACTAAGGTACCCAGACACTCAGGAGCCACAGAAGGTATGATTGCAGGAATCTCAGCTACTTCATATGCTGACGGAAGACCTTGGTGTCTTCTATATGGAACAGGTTCTACAGAAATGCAGGATGCTGGAGCTTAGGGGGATCATGGAGCCTTCCAGGGAGATTTCAAAGGTAGATAGGGAGGCCAGGAATAGCTGTGTCAGAATGCCTAAGGCTGCCCCCATCAGGGCAATGGATGACTCTATGAAGGTGATGGTGATGATAGAATGAAGACCCCAGGAGTTAAGAGATATCAGTAATTTGGTTTGTTTGCAGAGAAAAGCTGCTGACTGCAAAAAAAAAAAAAAAAAAAAAAAAGGCTAAAAGAGGGTTCAAGCCAGCACAATGGCACTTTCCTGTAATCCCAGAAGCTCTGGAGGCTGAGGCAGAAGGATCCTGAGTTCAAAGCCAGCCTCAGCAATTTAGTGAAACCCTAAGCAACTCAGCAATACCCTGTCTCTAAATAAAATATAAAAAGGTCTAAGGATGTGGTTCAGTGGTTAAGTGCCCCTGGATTCAGTCCCTGGTACCAAAATAAATAAATAAGTGTCCATATGTGCTTCAAAGGACAAAAGGGCAAGGCATTATTTGGAGAGTACATCAAGTGCCTAAATGATGTATGTAAAGTTAGAGACTTGTTTGCCCTGCTACATTGCAGTCTAGTTTTGATCCTATCCTTTATTTTGGTGCCCTTCTTCCTTCCTTTTGGAATGGGAATGTTTACGCTATGTCATTGATTATTGAATATATATAACTTGCTTTTGAGTTTTATAGGGAGTTTCAGTCAAGAGTTTGCCTTTAGTCTCAGATAAAATTTTAGATTGAGACTTTTGGGCAATTCCATAACTGTTAAAACTATGAGATTTCAGGAGATGAAATAAATACACTTTGCATTGTGAGATGGACAGGTGTTTTTTGGGCTTGCATTATATAATGGCCATTAGCTATTAGCTATTAGTGTTTTGTGAGCCTCTTAAATCTCAGTGAAGGGACAGGGTGCTAAGGAGATAAAGTTGGTTGAACTCTTCCTACACAAATATACAAATATAATTATTATGTAAATTGATGCACACTGATAGATATAAAATAATTTAGTCAATCAACAGTGATTAATAATATTGTCCTTGTATGATTAACTAAATCCTTTCTTTGAGGAAACTTAACCAAAAAGAAAACGAACACATTATTTTTATATCATACAGTTAGAAGAACATATACTACAGTTTATATTCCTGATTCTACATGAGCATTATATCTTGAATAAATACATTGTTATATCTCTGAATAAATAAAACACTAGCATAATGACAAAGTGCTTGGGACTCTGATATCTTGGATTAAAACTTGCTCTGATAGACAGTTATTGATATCATTGTCTTCCATGCCTCCTTTTTTAAATTTGTAAAATATACAATCTATCAGTCTTGAATCTTTATAATTATACTTAAATGAGAAAATTTGAAAGTATGTGTGTGTATATGTGCTGCATTTATTTTAATGAGTGTCTCCTAAAAATCCACATATAAAGGCTTGATACTAGGGTGAGGTTTGGAATGCACTGTGGACCTTTAAGAGATGAGACCTTTTCAGGAGTCTCCTACACTCACCAAAGGTCCAAATTGATGGGGCCACCAAAGGTCCAAATTGATGGGGCCACCAAATCTTAGATTTCAATCTCCAAATTATGAACTCAATAAATCTTTCTCTTTATCAATTAACTGCCTCAGTATTATGATAATGCAGAGATGACTAATATAGAATATGCCAATACTTAAAGAAAAGTTCATTCTTATTTTTGCAAGGACAGAAATGTTAAGAATACAACTGAATATTTTTAAAGCATGCATAATCAAAAGGATATGTTTATTCTGATTATTTTTTAAATTCCATTCTCTTGGCATTTCCAGTATTTTATCACACTATTTCCAGAGATTAACCAAAGCTGAGTTATTTACATGGATAATACTTCCCCTGACTAATCATTGTAAATATATCCTATTATTGCAATGGGATATATTGTAATTGAATTGGACTTAAATGTTTATATTTAACATAGTCTTGCATAGTTAGGTCCATGTAGAAATACATATCTGTAATACCTACATTGCTTCCTGGAACAGAGTATTCTTAATAAAATCTTTATGAACTTCACATAATTATTAGTTGGAAGCACAATATGAATTTTCTAATGACTTTTCAGCTACACCTTCAAGTGATAGAAATATGACACCAAAATGAATGTACTCAAAGTGCACATTCTGATGACTCTGTTACTTCTAGGAGTTTATGACACTGATGATTTTTAATCATTTAGTTAAAAGTGGGGAAAAAATCTTTCCTTTTTCACCTTGACAATGAAAGTATGATTAAAAACGGATTATATAACTATGACCACAGAATCAATCATTTCTTAGCATACACTTTCAGGAGAAATTAACATTGAAAATAGCCTGATGGAAACTGACAGATAGAAAAGATCCAGAGACCATGCCAAGCTTTTCATTATTGACTCTTAGGCGTTGACCGTTGGTTCTAGAATACCCACAGTATAGACATTTGCTAAATAAAGTAACACTTGTCTGTTAGGGTAATGTTTGTCTGTTTCTGAAACAAATAACATACAATCTTTGGCTATTTCTTGCTTATTCAACAGATCATTTCAGATGAGTCTCCCAGAGAGTTTCCCTCAAAGTGTTAACTTTCACAAAGTAGTGATTTTTCTCAATTGTATGGTTGTGCCATTAACTAAAGCTCCCTTAAACCTAAAGAACTGGAGACAAGTAGAGAGCCCATGAATTTTAAGGGAACTTTAGAAATGAAGTCTAGATTTAACTGAATTTAGTATAGAAATATCCATCCTCATAGAAATAACTGGAAAATATCTACCTCAAACTTCTCTGAAAAATAGACTGGAAAATTTATCTACTCTCATTTCCTGTGAGACTTCCCTGTTAGTCCAAGTAGAAGAAATAGGATTGATGGGGATCTAACTAATCCTGACTTTAATGTACAAAGAAGTTTAGTGCCAAAATATATTTTATCATTTATTATGCAGGTTTTTTAAATTATATTTGAAAATATGACTATCACTATGAAGTCTTATATTTTCCTATCAGTATATTTTATTTTTCTTTAATTTTAAATGTAAGTGAAAGTATTAAAGATTTAATATTTTGGCCAGGCATGGTGATGTATGCCTGTAATCACAGCAATTCGTGAGGCTGAAGCAGGATGATTATAAGTTCAAGGCCAGCCTTAGCAGCTTAGCGAGGCCCTAAGCAACTTTAGACCTTGTCTCAAAATAAAAAATAGAAAAGGATGTGCATCAGTAGTTAAGTGCCACTGGATTCAGTCCTGGGTACCCCCCCCCCAAAAAAGGAAGGAATTTAAAGTCTTGTAAAACCCAATAATATGTCCTTGGCTCAGGCCTTAAATTTGGTTATATGACCAGTGTGATCTTAGCTACGAATAACAATAACTTTTTACTTTTTTCTAGAAACCACTATAATCTTCTGATTCTTCCTAACTTCAATAATGTTTTCCTTTGTAGTTGTAAAAAAAAAAACAAAAACCTGGTTCTTGTTGGTCACTTTCATGATGGTAATTTTGAAAGACTATTTTGTTTCCAAATAAGATTTAATGCTTCTCTTTTTTCTGTTACCCTTAGAATCTTCTTTAATAATTAAATATAAATTGAATAAGGGAAAATACTTTATCTTTCTCTTTTCCTCCAATTTTTATGTGCTCTTAAAGAAATTTTAATTTTCTGTTATCCAATGGACTTAGTTGAAAAATATTTTATTAGTTATTTTGACAGTAATTTTCTTAAAGCTTATAAAGTGGATCATATATATTGTCATTTAAAACATTTCTCTACAAACAAATTTCAGTCTGAATTTTTGACAGGAGTTTATTAGATAACAACTACTTTTCAAGTTATTTCACCCTGATTCATTGTACTTCAAATAATGAATTTGCTGAAAACAGTGTTTTTATGAAAGAGGCTGAAATTTGCATTTCACTGTTCGAAAAACAACTTGTTATGAACATGTGGAAACTGAATTTTATCCTTTCTAACCTATAATGAATCCCTAAAGAACTCTTAAAAGTTTTACCAAATCTGATATTAACAGTAGCCAGGAGGATAGTTTTACAAACTCAATAGAAAATTGTTCTATTTCTTAGTAAATGCTTTTTTTCAATGTGTACAAAATATATTATCATATTTTTCTTCCAATGATAAATAGTTTTTCATTTTCACCAAGGAAGACAAATTTTAGGGACTTTAATTATGTGTATTTGTATATGTATATATGTGTTAATTGCATTGTTATTTCTTTATGTAACTATGATTATCTAATTCATTTTATTATCTCTCCCTGAAGTTTTGAAAATTTAATACTTTCCTTAATTTACAATCATTCTGGTTCTTTCATATTCACTTAATACAATACATTAACATAAAAGTAATTGATATAAAATGGTTCTCATCTGAAATTCCAAATGATAAACACATTCTTCCTGGAAGAATAATAACTGACCTAATTGCATGTAGATCTGTCAGGGTCAATCCTCAGGAGCTTTGGAGTAGAGTTCAATTTCATTTGAAATAGAATTGAGATTTGAGGTGAAGATCTGTGAAGCATGACACATTTCAACGTCACATTTACTCAGCAAATATCAGACTCCTAATGTAGCAAAGTCCAAAGAACAGAGCATTTTGCTGGTAATTTCATCCTTAAGAAGCCACTGACACTTAGATACAGCTCATCCTCAAAGTTTAACCTAGAGGGCTAAGTTCAAATTGTAGGTAGAAAAAAACATTAAAGAAAGCATTGAAAAAATAAACTTTTGTGGAAAAGTAAAGAAGATGGTTACACCCCAAATGTGGAAGTTCAATGGGAAAATTCAAATAAAAAGTGATTTTTAATGAGATTGTTCAAATATAATTTTGTCTTAATTGATGAATTTTTTGTAGTGTCAGATTTTGAAATGATTCCTCATTCAAGATGGCCAGATGAACTAGAAAATTTTGCAGGATTCTTGGATACGCCAAAATCTATGTTCATCACATATATTGTTCTCTGCTCATTTTTCATCAGTAGCTGGAAGTAAAATAGTCAAATTAGCAGTGCCTGTGTCTTAGTTTGGAGATTAAATCTCTATGCAACTTAAAACTAGCTTATGATATATGGTACACATAGTTGATTAGGATATGATGTTTGTCAAAATATTTCAAAGAAGTTGACAAAATATAGATGTTTGGAAATTAGGAATTCAGTCATCAGAGACCAAAGGGTTCTGAAATCATTAATTTCCTCCAAGTTTGAGGACATGACAAAGAACATATATGATAGCATTTAGGTCCTTAAGACTCAACTTCCCATCCATCCAGATTTATTATATATCAATTCTATACCCAAGAGCATAGTAGATATTGCAGAACTAAAAAGGATTCCTGATCTTAAAGAGCTTATGGTCAAAAAGGAAAAGACATATCTGTAAATAAATTAGTGCAGTAAAATATTACTGATAGGATGATATAAAATGAGTACACCAGAAGCTCTCTTTTAAAAGAGAGGAGTATTTCTATATAGAGAAATGGGCAGAAAGAAAAATCCATAAAGCTTATTCTTGAAGCATTTGTCTTCATTTGTTTTTGACAAACAGGAGTTTATAAAGAAAAGCATACTCATCTGAATTTTCAGGATATTTACTCCTCACATAGATATTCATTCACTCAACCAGTGTTTTCTGAGCACCTACTTTGTGTCTGTCATATATATCAGGTTCTGGAAATTATTACAACACGTTTCCTGACTTCAAAAGTGCATGCTTTTAGAAGAAAAAGCAGTGTAGTACAGTTTCTAGCAGCAAGTGATAAAAGACTAATTTAAAGATATTCCATTTTGAGTAGTCTTCTTATACAATCTACAAGAAGCCATAAAATTGAGAATACATAAGTCTATGACACTCAGGGTCTATGCCCTTGAAGAGAGAGATCCAGAGTCAGAAATGGGCAAAATGTTTTGAGGGTCTTCTCAGACCATAGTAAAAGTGTAAGAAATAAAAGAAGAGGCTACTACAGCACGGCTAGTAAATTCAATTTGGTTTTCTCTCTTTCTTTTTATTACAGTATTATATTGAATAGTTGGGTTTATTTTGATAAAATCATACAATTTATTATGAATAAAATTTGCTTCACTACATTCAGTCCCTGGTGGCCTCCACTTTCCCTCCCCTATTCTCCTTCCTCTACTACCCTACTTATCTTTCTTTCTTTCTTTTTTATTGGTGCTTTATATATATCAACAAAGGTGGAATTCACTGTGGTAGTTTTATACATGCACAGAGTGTGATTTTTGTTAAGTTCATTCCTCATTTTCTTTCCCTTTTTCCTCTCTCTCAATTTCCTTCTTCTACTCCATGTGATTTTCCCTGTTATCTTTATAACATAAGTCCCATTCCCCCTTTTTCCCCTTATTTTTATCTGGTTCCCACATATAATAGTTAAGCATGGATGGTTTTGCTAGCATTCCTCCCAAAAGAAAATACATATAACTTCTCAGTTATCATCGTAATGCACTTCTGTGTTACCTACTAGCTGGAGGGAAAGACTTAATGGATTAATTCCTTCATTTATTTTGCTTATTTGTTAAGTGAGACAATATAAAACTAGAATTTATTAGTCATTAGATAAAAAGTATCTAAGCTGAGAAATTTTAAACAATTCTATGTAGTACATCTGTAATTGCATGCACTTCCAAATATAATAGTGTAGAGTCTGTACAACTTGCTGTGTACAAGTTCTGCTTACTGTTCACAGGAATGCTATTTTAAGGAGATATTAAGTGTGTGATATATGTTCTCATTTAAATAAATTTTGTGTATACTTTAGTGACAATTAAGCAACTATGTTTATGTAGGAAAGATGTAGCATATGTTACCTACAATGTGGGAAAATCTACCTGTAGACTGACTCCAAAAAAACAAAATTCTGATTATTAAGTAAATTTCTACCCAGTGATTAGAATGAAAATTAATGATATTGTCATGTACAAAGAAACATCTAATGCCATCTTGCAAAGCAAGCATGTAATATTCAAATTAATAGTTTTGAAATAAAATAAAATTAAGCATTCTGAGATAGATGTATATGAATGCATTTAAAATATTTTACTTTGATGTTTATTCTTCTAATTGCATAAGGGGACTGTTTATGTATAAATTCAAATTTTGAAATAATACTTATTTCTTCAAAGTATTCATTTTAACTTAAAGAATCATAAATTCTAAATTAAAAAATCATAATTTATCTGATCATTTATTAAATATGACAATAGAAAAACAATCAAACTGTCAAAATCCTGAAAAATTAAAACATATGCCATTTGGCTTATCTTACTGTCTCAGCTCCCAAGAAGTAAGCACATTTGCAAACTAGGTCTATTATATACTGGGTTAATAGTGTCTGGTGAGATAGGTTGATTGCAAAACTGTCCCCAGTTATTCACTACTTCCTATCCCAATAAATTTTGAAACATGATTTTGCAATATCTCCTATTAAAAGGTGGACTTTTATCCCAGAATTTAGATCTATATGAGTTTTTTCTCATTATGTCTAGGTGTGTATGTGAGAATGTTTCCCTAAGGGATTAGAATTTAAATCAGTAGACTGAGTATAAAAGAACCACCTTTAGCAAATGATTGCACATTATCCAACCTCTCATGAGCCTGAGTCAAGTAGAAGGGTACATTCTCTCCTTTCCCAGCTGAAATGTCCTAGTGTTTTGCTCTCAGACATCAGAGCTCTTGGTTCCCAGTGACTTTGAACTTACAGACTTATGTCATTGGTTTCGTTGAGTTTCATGCCTTTGAACAGAATCAGAATTTCATTACTGGCTTTTCTGGTTCTCTAGCTTACAAAGGAAGATTGTAGAGTCTCTTAACCTTCATAATCATGTGAAGTGACTTTCATTATAAAACTCTGTTTTTTCAGTTGGTTCTGTTTCTCGGGACAATCCTAATACAAAATATACAAACACTAATGCTATTGATGACAAACAACATATTTTATAATATAATGAACATTTAATCTTAATTTTATATTTATCATATGATATTCTGAAATCAAATCCTATTTGAAGTTACTTGTGACTTCACAAAGATATGACAAGAACAAAGAAAAAACCAGGAGGAAGAAAGAGCATATGTGGTATTCAAGAATTTATTACACAATGCTTCATTCTCCAGACATCACCTTGGGCAGCAGACACTTTCTTTTGCTTGCTAATGATGTTTTCCTGTCATTAAGCACCAACATCTCCACATTTTGGTTTCTACTGCCCAGAGCCAAATGAATCCTAATTATCCTTCTATATCTGTTTAACTCTTGAATATTTTACCAACAATCTAACAATGGCAGCAACTCATTTTATGGTGTTATACCTAAAGGAATATAATAACAAAGAAGTCATTTTCTGGAAGTGTTTTTGGATGTTCATTTAATCAATGTGTTTATATTTAGTTCCTACAGTACACTATATATACTATGCGATTCATTGGAGACAAAAGGGGCTTATATTTTTCAAGATACAGTTCTAAAGTGTCTTACTGGAAGTAAGTTAGTCTTGACAATAAACTGTGAAGTGCATATCATTAAGATTCTAAGTCATGGAGATATTGACATGACTGGCCTAGTATTGATACAGAGATACTAAGTATCACAGTTAAGATGTGAACCACATTTTTTGGTTCCAAAGCCAATGACTTTAATATTGGGATATGTTATACAGGAAGTTAAATAAGGAACAAAACTCTTTCCTAATGGTCTCAGAGACTACCCAAACAATTACTGGTAACACCTTGATACTTTGTAAATGTTATCAATAATAATTTACAACAATTCAGACTTGAGAGGGAGCATTGAGGAAAGTCTAGAAGAGGTGACATATAAGCTAACAGGCATAAGGACTTGTGGAAGGCAGGGTTCCAGTTGAGTACTACAAAGGTAAAGAAGCACAGGAGCAACACAGGAGCGTGAGTGTGGTTGAGGCCCAAGGAGGTGATGTTCATGGTGAGGTTAGACAGGTCTGCAGAAGCCAGTTCATAAAATCGCGTATACTGTGATGAAGACTTGGCTTATTTGCATGCAACTGAATTTCACTTTTATAGATAAAAATCTTAGAGCAGTTTTAAAACTGGAGAGGACAAGAAGATTATGTTTGTAAATTTTTAATTTTTTTTTCAGTGCCAGAAATTCAAACCCAGTGCTCACGCATACTTGACAAGAGCTGCACCAATGAGTTAGATTCCCCAGCTTAAGCAATTTGGATTTTGCAGTAAATGACAAAAGAAAAGATGAAGAGCAGTAAGTAGTAGACAGAGAAGTTCAAAGGTTGAATTTAAGAAGTATGAAGGAGTTAGAAAGTGGGACTCACTGCCACTGGCATATTGAAGAATATGCCAGGATGTGTCTGTATTTCGAGCTTGGGTGTTTCTGAATATCATATACCCTTTCAGTAACTGTAAAAAAGGAAATGTATACCATAGTAACAATGTACATGTTACTTCCGGACCAGATTTTTATTAACTGTGTGAATTTAGGCTTGTTTCTAATTTCTGATTTCTATGAGCTACATAGAAATGAGGTCATTAACAGTACTTTACTTACAATATTGTTATGAACATTAAATGAAATAATGTATATAATCGATCTAGTTGTTTAAGATATAAGTAAGAACCAAATGTCCTTTGGGATTGAGACAGAGTAGTCTGACAGAGTCAACAGCCTTCACAAGCTTGAAACCCGTGCATTCTCACAGGGTCCTGCTCACAGAAGGTTTGGTTTAATGCTTTGTTGGTTTATTGCTGTGCTGTGGCAGTTTAGAAACAGTAATTTTATCTTAAAACACGTATTTTCTGAGGGAAGTTTATGAGCTTTGCTAGAAATGCTACAACAAAATGTAATAAAACTGGTGGCCTAAAGAGCAGAATTTCATTTTTTTTTCACTTTTATTGAAGCTGGAAATCCAAGATCAAGGTGATCATAAGTTTGGTTTAACCTGTGACCTCTCTTATTTGCAGATAGTCACCTTCCAGCTGTGTGCTCAAACAGTTCTTCCTTTGTGCATGTGCCTGCCCCTAGTGTATCCTTGTATGTTCGCTTTTTTCTTTCATTTTGCAAAGACTCTAGTCTTATTTGGTTGGGTGAGACTAATATGAATTTATTTTACTTCAGTGACTTCTAAAGGCTTTGTCTCCTAATACTGTCACATTTTGAGGTACTGGTGCTTAAGACTTTAATATGTGAGTTTTGAAGGAAGACGATGTAGCCCATAACATAAAGTATGATGGACAAATGGAGAATGTTTTTGTTTATATTTGATATCTGCTGGGAGGCAGTGTATACATGATCCAGTTCAGGATGGCAAGCCAGCAGGGTAGGTGAATATAACACAATTATCCTGGAGGCATGCATGTATGCCACATATAAAGGTTCACAGCTTCTAAGGCAGATTGCTCAGGTTGACAGCAATGTATGTGGGAAGTAAAATCTCTGAAGGTGAGTCCTATGATTCCTGTTTTTGGAACTCATCTTTACTATGCTTACACAAATATTAACTGTGTCTAGTTCAAAGACAGGCACTGCTATGCTCAAGTTAATATAAAATAAAAGCATTCATTGGAATTATTAGATTTTTTCCAACAAATGTAAAATCTCTGGTTTTAAAAACTACTCAAACTTTATGAAGTAAATGTCTACAGTATTAAAGATAGAAACTAAAATTAAAGATCAAGTTAAACACAAAAAAACACTATTTTATATGATGTTTGTAGGAACAGATAGCTTAGGAAAAGAATTTTAAAATTAATTCTCCCTGCAATTAGAAGTACAATGAGGAAATGTTTTAATAGGTATTTTTAATTATACTATAGAAGACACTTTTGTTTCTTGTATGATCTCTATAGGTTACAAGAAATGACTGTGTATGTGTGTGTGTGTATATATATATATTATATATATTTATGTATATTTTATTTTATATATACATATATGTACATGATATATACATATAAATATATATATATATATATATATTAATTACAAATAGACAACTCAGTCCTCTCCCAGAGTGGAAGCCTTCTGGGGTAGTTTTGAGAGAGAGGTACTCAATAAGAAGAAACTGCTAATCTTTCCTCCTTCTTCTTGCTTCCTACTTTCCCTTCTAAAGCTTAACGCAGCTGAGTACAAGGGGTGTAAAAAGCAATCTTTGGCCTGGCAAATATCAATAAACACATAAAATAAAATAAAATTAATTACTTAAAAAAGGTCTAAAATGGATGAAATTATGGATCACTGGTTGATTATAAAGAGATAGAAATGAGAAAACATGATATAATTATTGAACTTAGAGAAAATGGAGACATCAAGGGACTGGGGTTTAAATAAAGTCAGAAATTAGGACAAGTGAGAATACAGAAAGTACAAAACCACAGCAATACTTATGAATCAGAAATGCGTTATCTCAGTTTAGGAATTTAGAGTCAAGACAATCCTCAGAAGTTATACTATTTGA
>CM053409.1:99227630-99278126 GCA_028644305.1 Xerus rutilus | reverse complement strand
TTTTTATGGTATTCTTTGTCCACTTACTTTACTGTCCATTTACTTTGAGAGAAATAAAAATCTTTAACTTGATAATTTCTGATTTATTTTATTAGTCTTAAGGTTAAGTGTGTGAGTACTTACAGAGTTGGTATGATTTCTATGAGCTATTTAATACAACCTCATAAATAAATGCCTTAAAAATCAATATCTATCTAATGTACTGTTTAAGTTGTGCATATTTCATTAATTTTGAATTAGTTCAACTATCATAGGGACCTTGACCAGTATTGAAAATGAAAGCATCCAAGCTAATGAATGACTTATTGCAGATAGTTTATGAAGGAAACAATGTCTAATTGTCAAGTTGTTAAAAGGTCAAATACCACTCATAATATTTATGTATGAATTTTTATGAATCAATGCTACTATTTCTCATGCTATCAATCTCCCTCCTCAGATTCCTTTTTCTGTATTTTCTTTTAATCTAACTATTCCACTATCATTTTAGTCTACTAATTCTGGCTCCTTATGTCTTCAAGGACTGTTGCACTCTTTCCTCTTCTTTTGCCTGTATTTCCACATTTGCCTCAGTTTCATTGCACCTCAGCCAACAAACTTATTCATACATTGGACAGCCCCAAACAGTGTTGTGAAATGTTTCCTAATATCTTTCTTTCTCAAACCAGTCAATGACAGAGAATAAGCATGTAAACACTGCAAAAAAGAATTTTTAGGTTTGAACCCTGACTCCAACCTTTTCTAGTTGTCTGGTCCTGAGCAAGTTACTTATTTTCTGTTTTTCATTAACCATATCTGTAAAATGGTGAGAATAGCAATCCTTATTCATAGGATGTAGATTGGCTGAAAAACAATACTGCAGCATTTTGAATTATTCCTCACATTATATTAATATATATTATCGTTATTCTTAGTCACCAATCATTGACTCTGACATCAGCCACATCATTCCACTGAGACTGTCACTTATACCTAAAGCTGTTTCAATGTGATTTCTGAAACACCATCCTAATGAGATTATTTTGATAAAATTAATGATCATTTATGAAAAACTAGAAACTTTGTACAATTTTATAGTATAATTCAACATTACATGATAAAATTTTTAAAAAATTTTTGAAGACTCTACTTATCTGTGCTTTGCTTTTTAAAGAAATACTCTGTATTGAAGAATGACTGACCAAAATAGTAACAATTAGTTTATGACATTTAAAAAAATGAGGAAAAATTTAAAATCCAGAAATAAGATATTAATCATATAAACTATCATGAAAGCATTTGCTGAGAGTATCATGTACATTAAGAATGATATTATGGCCAGGCGCAGTGGTGTACACCTGTAATCCCAGCACTTTGGGAGGCCGAGACAGGAGAATCGCGAGTTCAAAGCCAGCCTCAGAAATAGTGAGGCACTAAGCAACTCAGTGAGACCCTGTCTCTACATAAAGCACAAAATAGGGCTGGGGATGTGGCTCAGTGGTCAAGTGTCCCTGAGTTCAATCCCCAGTACCAAAAAAAAAAGGATAATATAGATACACATCTATCAATATAGAAAATATAGACTTTGAGCTTTTATAGTTTGTATTCAAATTCTGATTTATCAAGTGAATAGCCCTCTAAACATAGAAAAATAATCCCTCTAATAATTTTTTTTACCTGTGAAGTGAATATATTATACCTTACCTAAAAGATTTTTGAAAAGAGTCAAGAAAACAAAAATGAACTTGAAAATTTACATGGAATTTAGCACATATAATAGATTCTTCACTGAAGAAAAATATTATTTGATGTTTTTTCTGTGCTTCATGATCATAAACATTTCAGAATTATATATTTAATACCATCAATTCAAACTGTTCACCCTAAAGTGAAAAGATTGATTTTAAAAACTAAAATGTTAGCTATTTCTAAACTTCCAACTCTGTAATCTCATCCAAGTTTTACAGAAATGTTTCAAATTCATTCCTATAATACAAGGTTTCCTGGATAGTCTAAGTGTTTCAACAGAACAATCACAAATGAGTCCCCACAATCTTCTCCAATCAACTCTTTCTTCTATAAACATCATTTTTGGTGCATTGATATCAAGCAAGAATCATTAAATTTTAGATATTAATTTCTTTTTGGTACTTTCTTCTTCTCAGCTTTCCATATAAAATGGTTTACCGGGGCTGGGATTGTAGCTCAGCGATAGAGCGCTTGCCTCACATGCGTGAGGCCCTGGGTTCGATCCTCAGCACCACATACAAAGCAATAAAATAAAGACATTGTGTCCATCTACAACTAAAAAATATTTTAAAAAAAATGGTTTGCCATCTTCTAAGGACTGAATTGTATCCACCCATCTTCCAAATTTATGTTAAAATCACAATCCCCAATATAAATGTATGTAGAGATGAAGCTGTGGGCAGGTAATTAAACATAGATAAGGGTATGAGGGGGACTCTCATGATGGGCTCAGTGCCCTCATAAGAAGAGGAAGAGCAAGAGATTGTTCTCTCTCGACCATCTGATGGTTCAGTGAGAAGAAGGCAATCTGCAAGCCATGAGAAGGGCCCTCGCTAGGAACCATATTAACCAGCACCTTGATCTTGGACTTCCAAGTTCTCAGAACTATGAGAAATAAGTGTCTGCCATTTAATCATGAAGTTTTGATATTTTGTTATGGTACACCAAAATACCATGTCTTTTTATTTTTTTCTTTAGCAATTAATTGGCTTAATGCAGATTAATTCATGGTCTCTGAATCTCTAATTCAACTACCACTACATCATTCTCATTAGTCTCTTGCTATATGAATCTTCCCATTCCAGTTTATTTATCAAAATTTTACTCATAGCATCCTCAGAAATCAATCTGATCATATCATATCCCTCTGCAAAACATGCTAGCAAATTTCTCTTAAGATGCCTGATGTCTACAGGAAAAACAATCCAAACTTTCAGCTTCAGCAGTGACTAGAAAATGATGAAAATATTATGGTTGTTGTATTATTAGTTATCACTGCTTAACTTCATTGCTTAAATGGTGTAGCCAATATTGCTAATAGCCCAATACAATTCCTTGCTGTGGGACTTTTCTCCCACCCTGGTTGCTAAAAGTTTTGACTCTTCTTTTGCCTCTGGCCCTGATGTATTGGATAGCCTTCAGCAAAACAGGAAGCTTCTAGCCCTGCAACCTTCCTCCCACCCACTACACCCAGGCCCATATTTCCCTTGTAGAAATCTCTCTGCCAATAACTGACTTATACATTTGTATGGTTCCCTTCTGATGTCCCCACTGAGCTTCATTACTTAGCTCTCCCCTGCTTTCTTTTCTTCCTTTACTCCCTTTACCTGTTAGCATTCCCCCAAATAACACTTGATCAGGAGCCTCTGCTCTCTCAGGCTTTGCCTCTTGGAAACCTAAACTACTAAAGGTAATTCTCAATGCTTTTGCTCATTTTAGTTCAGCTGAGTGGTTTGTTGGGTCGTAGTTGACTCATTACTCTATCTATGGTTACCTGTGGGCTAGAAGCTGGCTCTGCTGATTGCAGCTCAGCTCTCTCACGTGATGTGTATTGACAGACTGTCAGCTGCCTTTGGATGTCTCAGCTTTTCCACATTTGATCTTTCCCATCTCTCTAACAGGCTAACCTAGACATAGTTTCACTAGATCACAGAAAAGGGAAAGGGTAAGAGCAAAAGGTCTCCTGAAGGCTTAGAATTCATTCCCCATCACTGCTGACACACTCCGTGGGAGACAGCCTGTCATAAGTCAGTCTACACTTCATGATCATAAAGCCCATGCCCTTCGGTGTTTGAAACTTTCATAACTTCACTCAGTTTATCCTGTTTAATTTGTTAAGAATGTCTTCAAAAACAGTGAAAAAGTAATGGGTACAATGTTCTCAAAGAAGAAACCCAGAGCGTGGTAATTATTCTCATGCCTAACCCTCTATCTACAAAGGGTAAGTTCCCCTGGAGTACAGGTTTATTTATTATTGTGTTGAATTTATTTGTTCATTACTCAAACATTCATTAAAGTCCCATATGTCCCAGTCATTCTATGAAGCACTGTAGATTTAAATTTCAATCCATTGTTTCTTGTGCATTTCCCTTCTGTATTTCTTTTAAATTCACATCTAGTTCACTTCTCTTCTTACTGTCAAAATGTTCAAAGTTTTATTATGAATCTCACTCCCATCAATCTGTGCTTCATTATAGGTATATTTGAACAGGCCCTTTTAAATTCAAAAGTCATATTAACTGACAAGGCAAAAGCAGAAGTAATTAGAGCATGACATATATACTGTGGGGTCATCTTACATCTCCAATATAAATCATGCTTCAAAGCACTAACTCAGCCATATTTTGACAAGAAGACTTCAGACAATTTCTTTATCTTTGGAGTAACTTAAAAATCCTCAGCTTATAAGCAGAGTTATAAATGTTGGAAATGTGTAAACAATACATATCCATTTAATATGGAAAAATCTCTGCCTTGAATAGTACTTTATTTAAAAAAAACATTTTGGTTTATATTCTGTTTTTCTCAGAACAAAGGGAAGAAAAGATAACACTCTCCTAGTTTCGTATGTTTGAAATAAAATTGTTAAAGCCATGGTGATAAATAGAAAAGTCAAGTTAGTTCTTAGTATTTTTACAGTTTTTCTTATTTAAAAATAACAACAACAAACTTTTATACTGCAAAGCTGCTTATTTAGTAAAACAATGAAAGATGATTCAAAACTATGACTCTACCAAAATTTCCAAATTTCTTATTACAATGAAGAGCCTTTGGAAGAAAAGATAGCTATGCTCCTTTATGCAGAAGGGCACATTCAAAACCCCAGTGGATTATTGAAACCACAGAGACCACAGAAAGTACAGAACACTGGGGTTTTTTGTTTGTTTGTTTTTCTTTTCAGTAGTGGGGATTGAACCCAGGGGAGTTTTACCACTCAGCTATATCCCAAGCCCTTTTCATTTTGACACAGGATGTCACTAAATTGCTGAGGACTTTGCTAAGTTGCTGAGGCTGGCCTCCATCTTGTGATCCTCCTCCTGCCTCATCCTCTTGAGTAGCTGGGATTACAAGTTTATGCCACCATGTCTGGCTAGAGTGCTTTTATCTATAACTAATTTATAAATTAGACACAGTAACAGATTAACAAAGTAGAGCAATTATAACAATATGTTGTAATAAAAGGTATTAAAAATATAAATTGTATGTTTTTTTAGAATTTTTCCAATTAACATTTTCAAAGCTTGTTTGACTTCAGGTGACCAAACAGGAATGCAAAATTTCAGATGAGGAAGGACTGCTGTGTTTCTCTCTAGCCACCAGTTACATTCTACAAACAAGTTGACCTTTTCATTACAATAATTTAGTAAAAGTTAAATTCTTTTGATTTTCTAACCTGAAATGAGTTCTGCCCAATTAAGTAAATTGCTACTACCATTTATTGTACTTTATCCTAGCAACTTTAGTTAAGGCAAGTGACAAATTCTCAAGAGCAGTCAAAATAAAAAGAAAACAGCTCAGTGTACGTTGAAGACATGAATGAAACATTTGTTTAATCCTTCTAGGAAGTTTGAGGAAAACAAAAATCAGACGTTCACTCTAACACTTTCCTTTGTACAACATTCTGTAATTCAATTGCTTGTTTCTTTTGTTTTTTATTTGAATTTACATGGAAACAAAAATGAATAGAAACTGAACAAGCAAAATAAATTAAATAGAATCACCTTATTTGCTAACATAACATTTCCATTTTATTTTCTGTGTTGTTCTTTTGAATGATTAAATTATAGATGTATATGCACATAAATAAATGTACTATTATTGGACTTTTCAAAACTCATTTTTCTGGAAGTTATCACAGATTATAATGAATGTCTAAAAATAATCCTGGAAAATTTGCTTCATCATCAAAATATTTCCATTTGGGGAAATAATTTTAATGAGTTAATAATATATTGTGCTTTCATGGTGCTTTAAACTTAGAAAGTACTAGTCTGCCATGTCATTAACTATGAATTATTTTAAAGTTATTGTCATCAAACTGTTCCAGAAAAGAAAACAAATACTAATTAGAATATAATTTCTGGAGAAGAAGAAAGAAACCAATTACCATGATTTAATTGCCTGTATATATTTTCCTGAAACTTTATAATGTAATATATCACAAGAAAAAGTAAACTGCTAAAAGTTGTGAAGATCAAACAACAATTAGAGAAATATATAAGAAAATATTTTTAAATTTAATTAGAATACATTTTACTCATTACATTGTTCTAGTTTAAAACATTAAAGTTACAGGTTCTTATATATTTCATAATTTATTAATATGGCCAGTGTGGCCTAATCCATTAGGTATTTTCCTTGTTTTTAGTATGTTAGGGCATTTTCAAGATTTGTTTCAGGTAATCTTATAACTACTTAAGAGTCTTTTGTTCTTTTTGAGACATGAATTTTATCATCTAAAATATCTAGGACACTTTCAGTGCTCTAGAAATTTCAAAACAATTGAGAGATGTAACCTAAAACTATTTTATGTAACTTGGCAAATATAACAAATATTTGATGAGGTGATTTCCTATGAGCAGAAGGAATCATAAGTGAAAACTATGATCTAAACATAGGAAATAAAGTCATAGAATAACTGTCTGTTCATTCAGTGTCATATTGCACTGTTACAGGCCCACCCAAGGATTATTTAACTTTATAGAGGAATGCATATTTAATTTGTCCTTATGTGATAATTGAATAATGTCTGGTTGCTCAGAAGTTGCATGCCTACTTGTAGATATCTAAGAAAAATATCTTCATTGACTATGGTTTTATGACACTTTAGGAGTTATATTTAATCTAGTGATCTTACATTCTGCTTAAATACCTGTTCTAATAGACAATAAAAACATCTGTTCCTCAAATGTTCTTGAAATCAGCCTTCCTTTCTTACTGGTCAAGTTAAGACAATGAGTTGCATAAAATCTTTGACATATGTTTATTTTATTTTTATGTGAGAATCGTGTGTTTATATTTTAAAAATTACAGTTTGACAAGACAAAGTTGAAAAGAAGGTCACTGCCCACATGAAAAATAAAAAAGATTATTACTTTTAGAGTTTAAACACTAATTTAAAGGAAAAATCAGTCTCACTTTTTAATTGATTTTATTTAAGATTATATCATCTTTAAGATCAGATGAAATATTATTTGGTTACTACTATTTTCTATAAAGTATTTCCAAATATCAGTAGAATATTAACAATACATTTAACTGTTTACAAAATATCAATTTTATTATGTTCTTACACTTCAGAACAAAACAGACAGGAGAAGAGAAGGGATCTGATTGTAGGAATCTGTTTGCTTCTGGGAAGCAGGTGATAGTCTGGCCATGAATGTAAAGTGCTCTTGGCGAGAGCTTTTCAGAGCAGTATTTCTTATTCTGTCAGCTAAGTTCAACAAGGTAGAAAAATTATGGCCCACCTAGAGGTCCAACTTGTAAAAGATGTTTACTCGTAAGACCATTTGACTGCACTTAGCACACTAAAGCATCGTTATTTGACCTCATGACAAATAAAGGAGGGACAAAATGAAATGTTACATTCAGAAGGCACCACTGGGTGAGAGGCAGCGGCCAGCCTGGCAGACATACTCTTTCCTTATTCAAAGAAATCTCAATGTTAACTTTATATTTATTCAATGCAGGATGAAAACAATGAATTTGTAGTAAATAACAACAAACATTTGTGTCCTGTAGATGTTCATGCATTGAGATTTACTTGAAAACAATGGACAAGATTTATTCATACATTTGCAAATTGTACATTTACTCATTTTTAAAGGTTTGTAGTGTCATATTTAAGATGTGGAGAGGCCTTTAATACTTACTGAAGAGCGCCCTTAATATATACTTCCTTAAGATACAAATTTTAATCATTTGAAAATGCATTCACTCTAAACTATTGCCCGCAATTGTAATTAATTCTAAACTATTACATGTAATCGATTCTTAGATTCTAATTTGCATATTCTTTCCTGTGTTGAATGTCCCTAAAATTGGGTCACCTACTAAAATTGATGGGATATCAGAATAAAATTGACCGTGTTTTGTCACACTTCATGGTGTGGGACATAGTAGTTTTTCAATGATGACTGCCTAACTTCAATATGACAACTGTTGTATGATCTAAAACTTCTAGAAATGCTGCCCTGATCACTCCATCAGTGGCATTAACTTTTATTTACCTGTGTGTGTATGGTTATATTTTAACTGAGGAATCTTATAAAAGTGAATGGGCTGATGACAGTCAAGACAATAGGTGGCAAAAGATCACATTCTTATTAAACCTTAAATACTCTTAGAAATGAACACAGAGATGATGCCAGCTCCAGAAACCACTCCCTGTCTTAGGGCATACACATACATATGCATGCCTAGCCCATCAAGGGACCTTGAATTAAGAAGTATGACCAAAGATAATTCTCCTAAGAAATCTCTACTGTTTTTAGGAGGAAAAGTTTTTAATAAAATTTCCATCTGGGTTATCTAATGCAATGTTTAAGAAGTCTATAAAGATATGTTAAGTTATATTCATATAAAATTATATATAATTTATATATATAGACAAATAGATAGATCTATAGGCTTATATAACCTATAGATCTATAATCTTGTTTAGATTACCCACTGGTATTTAACTATTATCTGTACACATTTGTTTTTCAATATAGTTAGTACATGCTAGGTACATGTTATCGAAACAATAAAATAATAAGTTATTCTGTACTGATTAAAACATCTTTCTTTCTTCCCTTGTGTATCTGAGAGAGAGAGAGAGAGAGAGAGATCGTGAAAAACAAACCTAAAGAAACGCAAAATAAATTACTTAGTTATGATCTTAGGATCAAGGTTAAAGGTTTGGAAGCTAAATTTGCAAAGAACTACTAAAGCACATGGTGTTTATCGATTTACAAATATAATAATGCTATATAGAGCTGTTAATATTTAATGTATCACCAAAATAAATGGAACAATCCACAGCTCTTTAGGAAAGAGCTTAGTGGCAGTAACAGTTATGTTGAAATTTGTATTAATTAGAACAATCAACACATCATAGAAAATATGATGTATATATTAGCACTTTAAAAACTGATTCTGGTAAGTGCCAAATTCCATTTCATTTTCAGATCAGGAAGGGAAGAGACCAAATAAATTGTATTACATTCTATGTTGTTCAGCTTTTAGTCACTTTTACCAAAATACTTGACTAGAACAGACTAGAACAACTTAGAGAATAAAATTTTACTTTATGTTCATGGTTTAGTCTATTATTTTTAATTACAAGATCTATCTAAATATTACAAATGTATGTGGAGCTCTACATGTTTTGAAAGCATTTGGCTGCCATCACTTTTATAAAATAAATGTACAGCAAATCCTTTGTTCCTATTTCATTTTATTAATACAATGTTATTATCTTTTTTGTTGATTTCTAATGGTAAATGTTGCATTATTTAATTAAATCAAATTTATTTAATTTATTTATGTTTGGTACCAAGGGTTGGACCCTGTGGCACTATACCACCAGGCCACATTCCCAGCCCTTCTAATATTTCATTTAGAAACAGTGACCCGAGGTTGCTTAGGGCCTTGCTAAGTTGCTGAGGTTGTCTTTGAACTCGATTCTCCTGCCTGAGCTTTTGAACAGCTGGGATTACAGGTGTGCGCCACAATGCCCAAGTGTTGCCTTGTTTTAATAATTCCATTTAATATGCCTTTGTTTTGAATGATTCTTGTTTCTTTTCATATTAATTTAACATAGGAAACAGTATTTGTTTTTCATGTAACATAACTGAGTGTTATATTTAATCCCATAAATGTCTCTTTATCCTTTGGTGGTTCAACCAAGTTTTTATTTTTTTTCCTTGCCTGTCTTTTCCTTTTTTTTTCTAATTTTAGTGTCATTTTTATCTCTATGCTTTAATTACATAATTCTCCTTGTTTTATTTTTTTTCCCTCCTTATTCCAATGTGAAATCATATCAAAAACATTAGATTGACAGTAAAGCACACAGCAGAGAAGAACAGTTCTACCATTTGATATAGAAGGTATCATGAGTGCAGCGCAGCTATTCTTAGACTTTTGGGTATCATCTAAGGAAAATAATATTTCAGAGTGAAGTAGTCTTCAGGAGTAGATTTCTGAAGAGAATAATGAGTACATGAGTACAATATTTTTATAGGTGTTATTTAACCAGCTTTGAGAAGCTGCAGACCATTTTTAGCATGTTTTTCAAAAACATGAATGATGAAAACAAATCATAACTATTATCATTTATATACTATCCTATATTAACTTTTAGTGGTTTTTGAAGTGGAGTTAGAAGAATTCAAACCAGCAACAAGTTGGTGCAAAATATATTCATTTTTTTATTGGTCCATTTATCCAATCTGATTACCTGGGTGAGTTTAAAATTGAACAATGCATGGGGAGCTTAGAATGGATGCACTCTGTGTTGAGTGAATCTCTTATTAAGCCTCACTTCAATACATATTAAATACACTTATTTAATATATATGGAAATTGATTTTATTATTAGGGAAAATTATAGTAAGTTTCTTAGAAATATGATTATTTATATACTGAAAGGGCATCTTTCCATAAGCCATTAACAGATAATGCATCCTAGAAACCAAACATCACTTTGGAGTTTAATTTTATTTCCATTTTCTTCTTAGGAAGATGTAGTTTCTATCATTTCTGATAGGCTATAATTAACTATAACAACATAAGAATTTCTAACAGTATTTATTGTAGCTGGTTGGTTTTACATAGCTTGAAATCTCAAAATTAAATATCTTTAGCAGCCTATCAACTATCAGAAAATTCACAGGTTTTAGGTCACTGTTGTGCCAAGAGATATCTACAACATAATTTTTGTTAGCTCTATTATTTCTATTGCTGCTGAATTTTTTTATTTTTAATTTTAAGCTACTTATTAATATTAATATTTCTATATTCTGTTACCATATAAATGTTCTGGTCTCTGTATAGCCATCAATTCAGGCAACCTTAATGCTGTGCTGTTGTAATTTATTCAAATAAGATATTGCATTCTTACAACTCTCAGTTTCGTGTTTATCTGATTCGTCTAGGTTTGTATATTGTATCAAATGTGTCTATTTCTTTTCACTCTATACCTCAAATACCTTACTTTAATTTCTAACTCCTATCTGCTTTAATGTTGAAGAAACACTTCCTTTAAAATGAGCATTCATTTATTATAGAAGAGGCTGAAAAAATATATAAAGTTTATGTATGAATTCAGCTCTTTTATTTTTAATTCAGTCTTAACATATTTGATTTTCTTCAAGTTTGCTCTTGCTTATTTTGGAGCAGGAATTTCTTTACTCTATCATGCTGCCTTTATCAGTTCTTAAACATTCCATTTTCAACTAGTTTTGATTTGGACTTTTTGTACTGTAGTTCTTTCTCAAGCAAGGTTTATCATTCCTGTCTTCATCACATGTTTTTATTTTTGTTTATTACTAGATAATTCCCACTGAGCAACATGGTGCATCTCTCTCCATGCTTAAATTTGCTTCATTTCTCCTTTGTATTTAGAATATATTAAAATAACAACAAAAATTTATTTCCTTCAGAGAATGAGACCTTTGGAAGAACTTGAACTACTTTTCTCTCACTCTTTCTGTCTCCCTTGAACTTTGCCGGAGAGAAAAGAGTATTTGGGAATATCACTACAACTACAATGTATAACTTCTGTGAATATTACTGAGTATTCAGAAAATATCAGAAAGAATACATTTTAATATTAATATTTATTCTACAAGTACATAGAAAAATAGACACATGATGTGTGATATCTATTGCCACACATATCTATTAATTTATTCATAGAAAAAAACATTCTGATTATTATTCCATTTTTTTTCATTATCATATTTTGAAGTCTCAGGTGCTTATTTGTTGCCTATGACCTGCACATATAACAATCTAGCTATAAATTGGAGTTCCCATTATCCTCTCCTTGAGATAATTAGTTAGAGAAGCACACAAAACTCAGGTACACACTTTGCCTACTGACTTGCTAGTAAAGGATACAATAAAGGATACAGAAGAACAGTTAGCTGAGGAGATTCACAGAACAAAGTCTGAAAGTGTTCCAAGCCCAGGAGCTTCCTTCCTCATGTAGTTGGGATGCACCACACTCCCAACACACAGATATGTTTATCCACTGGGACCTCTCAGAATCCAAGGATTTCTATGAAGGCTTTATCACATAAACATAGTTAGTTATTGACTCCATTTTCAGACTTTCTTCCCTCTCCAGAAAATGAGAGGTGAGGCTAAAATCTCCAAGCTTCTAATCATGATTTGGCTGTCTGATAACCAGTCACTATCAGGAGCCCACCACTTACTTCATTAGAAAAACAAGCAGTGCTATCACTAAGGAAATTCCAAGAGACTTAGGAGTTCTGTGGCAGGAACAACCCCAAAATATCAGTACAGGATGTTCTCCTAGCACCTCCATCCTCAGGGAATTATTAAAGATTTCAAGAGCTCTATACCAGGGAATGGGGGCAGAGGACAAAAGGTGTCTTTCTTATAGTTTCACAGGTGGAATACATAGAAATACACTTTTGAAGTCTTATATACTTTCAAACCCATTTTTGCATCTGCAATACAAATGATGTTTGAGTACACTTAGAATTTCTGCACTGAAATCCTTATCTTTTTGTAGTTTATAAATGACATTCATTCTATGTTTAACTGATGACAAGGCAAAGGTGTCACTCAGATTTATGTTCCTTTGCTATGACTTATCCTTGTTTATGGAGCACTATAAAATTATTTACCAGTAGAGGTCATGTATTTTGTCAGGACATGCCTACTTGGATGTTCTTTCTCAGTAGCACAGCTTGGAAATAAGTGAGCTTTCTCAATATGAAGGTACAGTTTTAGTCCAGATAAATTTTCTTCAGACATTCCTTTGTTATTCTTTGCCCTCCTTCTATTTGTTTTCCTCTTTGAAAATCTTATTCTTTTCTTGGTAATTTTCCTGAATCCATTGAGTCATCAGTTTTGGTTGAAATTTCATCTTTAACCCAATTTTGGGATGCATATTATTAACTGTTTAAAACAAAATCAAATGTCTGTCTCCTTCAGCAGTTCTTGGGTTTTATTTATTTATTTGTTTTGCAATTTATTTCTAATTTTTCATCTTCTTTCTCTCTCTCCTTGCTGACACTTATAAGAATAAACTTATTCTGACAAGAAATTGGGGCTTGGATTTTAATGTTTGCAAACCTTTCATGACTAGAATCCTTAGGGTCTCAGAGGAAAATGGAATTCCTTTACTGGAAGGCTGTAGACTAAGGACAGTGTTGCCACTCTACTGAAATGGGTCAGTAAAAGCAGCTTTTCTGTACTAAGGAATCTGTTTAACTCTACCCTTCCTAGTAATAAAGGATTAGCTCATGTTTCCTTTCCATTCTGACCTCAGCGAGGCCAAGATTCAGGCCACAACTTTGACTTAAAATCAACCTTCAACCTTCACTCTTAAGACTCTCCCACCTGGGCATACAAATATCCCTGGACACGAAACCACTTAAGGCTAAGTCACATAATATCAGAACTTTGTTTGAGAGATGAGAGACTGAAACTCAAATAACTGATGAGTTTGGGTAAGTCTGAAAGCAGAGATGAGTTGAGATGGATACTGAAGGAATATAGGTAATATATCATATTGGGAAACAAGCTAGAGAGATAGACAATAGTGAAAGAGAAGATGTAAAAGATTTTTAATCTTTTAGGACATATGAAGAAAATCATGACCATTCGCTGAATATGTAGGGCAAGTAAATAAGCGCCACCTGAAATGATATTCATGGTTCTGGTTGGGTGCAATGTAGCAAGTAATTTTGGTACTATTTAATGAGATAAGGAAAAATATATTACTTAACAAAATTGTGAACAGAAAATACTGCTAGGTCTGTCAAATCTCCTATCCAGAGTAGAATATTCATGTATTTATCAGTTCTCTTATGTGAACAAAATTTGAAAAAATAAAAAGAAGATGAGGATCATAAGGATTATTAGCAATCTTGTTTCTCAAATACTTTGTTTTGAAAAGAAAAGAAAAACTCTGTTCATACTTCATTGATTTAGTTGATATTTAGTTAATAAATATTTATTATATATTCACATGTATACGTACTGTATAGAATATAGAGTAAAAGATGAAGCAACCTCTTTCCTCAAGAAGCATAGTCATATAGAGAGCTATTACAAAATAACAGAAGACCTGTAATGTAGATTGATCAGGGAAGTGGTACCAAATATTATTTTTAAAGGATGAAGAGAAGTTAATTACAGAAAGTTTGAGGGCAGTTCAGAAAGAAGAGGGCACTGAGTAAATGACTATGGCAAGAAAGAACCTATTATTACTGGTGGAGCAATACAAGCAATTCTGTAGAGTTAAACACCAGGTGTAAAGATGGGATTGAAAAAGAGAGTCAGAATGGGGGAGAGGCAAGTTCCAAGTCATGGAAAGAATTGTTAAAAGTTTGAGAATTCTAAGAATTATCTTGTGTTGAGAGCTTGATAGACTCTTTTGTCAAAACAATAAAATGAAATTTGAACTCTAAAAAAAATGTTTAAGAATTCTAAACATTAGCAGAAGCGATGACATATTTCTAGAATTTTCTTTTGTCTTGACAATAACATAGTTAGATTTTTTTGTCTTTATAGATCACTTTTTTTTGGCTATGGTATAAACAGATTCAAGGAGGATATGACTGTAAACAGCATAGAGATGTGGGAAGTTTTTGTATTTGCTTGAAAAAGTGATTTAATGTTGAATGATGTCATTTGAAGAGTAATAAAGTGAAGTTAATATTAAATTTAAGATAACTTGATTTTATGTTGGGCACGAAAGCAAAGATTCCTGTAGACAGATGGGTATGCACATATAAGGTGGGAAGAGAAGTGGGAAATCAAAATACTGATTTTTTTGAGTCATCAGCTCATAGGTGTTAGGTAAGCCAAGAGAATGGAGATAATTTGTAAGGAAAATGGTATTGATTCAAACTAGAATGACCAGTAGTAAGAAAGCCTAAAGGTTGGAAGTAGAAAAGTAACTCATAAAATAGGCTGAAAATATATGAGTCATGAAGAATAGTGAAAGAAAAAACACAGAGATATCTAATAACACTGAAAATGGTCACAGATATTAGTAGTGTTTATTAATCTTCAGTTCTCTCTTTCTCTAGGCACAGAAAAGGTTTATATTCCTTATTCTCTGTTCATCAGTTATGGTTAGCTGAATTGCTCTGAACACTGAAATATGAATAATAAAAAAGTATTATTTCCAAGTGGTAGCCAGTAATTACTTAAACCCCAAACTCCCAAGATTGGTTTGGTAATCACAGAAAGTTCTATTGTGATAAAGTCTCAAAAATTATGGTTCTACTATCTTACCCAAATAATGTATTGTCTACTATTGATAGCTGAATGAATGTTATTGTTAATACTACAGAAAATATTAGCCATAGAAAGAACTTGTTATGTTCATCAGGGAATTAATGGTGATCTTAGCAGGAAAGTTTACATGAACTTCTAGAATAGGTTAAAATGCAGTGCATCCAGGCTTTTAATGTACGATATAATAGACAAAAAGCATATACTTTGCTCCTTTATGAACTCTAAAGGAGCAGTACACAAGTTGGAAAGTATATCGAGAGAACAGGAGGATCAAAACAAGGTCTATTTGAATGGGGTAAATGAATTGAAGAGACTCCAGGAATGTATTAACTGAAAGAAGGGAAACAGATAAAATAGAAAAAAAAATAGGAAAGAAGGAAGAATGATTAGCAAAGGTACTTTCCACAAGAGGAAAGAAAGAAGAAGTTAAAGGACACACAATAGTTTTAAGCAGCAAGTAACAACCCTTAATGTCCTGGACAAGGAGAGTAGAGGATAGCAGGGAAGAACCAGGACTTAGTTAAGGTAAGGACAGCACTCCATGCTAAATGACATCTGGTGGTGGGTTAGCAATATAGATATATTTTCAAGGTTACAGTGTAAATTTTGGATGTAGGACAATAGGGACAAAAAGGCAGGATTTAGAGGTTTAAACCAGTTAGAGAATAGAGGAAAACTGGGAGAAAACATTTATTCCATTACACATTGAAGATGAAACAACTTTCATATCATTTAACATCGTCTGTAGTCCTTTTAATCCTAAAACTATTCAGTATCCTAAGTAATACCTGCCGTGGCAATGAAGCAAGAATTAGGCAGTCAGTGTAGATAGATAAGTCAGATCAGATCAAGGAGGCCAATTTGGGTCTGTGAAGTTGGAGAGGTATTGAAATGTCAATGCCTTCATAGTCCTTTCTCCACCCTTATCAAGATAACTTGCCCCTGCTCCAACCTGTTGCTAAGGTAACCTGTCCCATAATTAGACCCCCTTCCTGCCCAGATCACTCCATGTTTGTTCATTGTCTTTCACCTTTTGGCCATCCTACCAAGCATCTCCTGGGCCTAGTCACTTACAGAGGAAAAATAGAGATAAGGGGAAGAGAGCAGGAGAACAAAGGAAGCCTAGGACATATAAAAAGGCAAAACACGTGTGCTTCTGGGGATACCAGGATGCCAGCTATGGCCCTCTTCTCCCTTCTGGAAGAAGTCAATGTTACCCCTTTTTAAATAAACCCTGCTTAAATGCTTTCTTTGGTGTGCTTCTCTAATGTTCAAACTTCAATATGTGAAGGAACAGAACTCATTACTAGTAACTGGTGGTATCAGCATTAGTAGCTCTGTTATATTTTAAACAATGGTATTGACCAGTATGGATCATCCAAATCCTTTGTACTTCAAGCATGCAATTTAGAATGAATTAAAGAAATAACTCCATTAAGCTACTTTTGGAGCTATATTTTATAGTAATTTTTGTTAATATTACTACTTATACCTTGAATAATTGTATTAGTTTTCTATTATTATGTACCAAATTAACATAAAGTGATTGCTTAAAACAACACAGATTTATTGTCTCCCAATTCCCATGGGTCAGGAAACTAGGATACCATGCATGTTTCTGATCTTGGCTCATGATCTGAAATTGGAATGCTGGTTAGGTCTGTTGTCTTATTCAAAGCTTAAATGTCTTTCTCAAACTGATTCAAGCTCTTAGATTTCAATTCTTTTGGGCCAGCATTCTTGTTCTCTGTTGGTAAGAAATGGACATTTTCTGCATTGAGTGATTGCCTGCTTTCCAGTACTCTCTAAACAACATGGAATTTGTTCCTGAATCCAGAAAGATATTTCTGCCACTTTTTTTTCTCTTATTCTGACTTCTAAATGCAAACTAAAAGAGGTCATGTAGGATGAATCCACTATACAATCCCTGATTTACCTACTCACGGTCAACCAATTAGTAACTTTAATTACACCTGCCAAATCACATTTGTGAGTAACATAATGCAATCTTCATAGCAACATCTCATCAAATTCACAGATGTTCAGTATGCTAAAGACAAGGAGATATGTAAGGTATATATACAAAACAGTGAAAAATTTTGAAACCATTTGAAAATTATGCTTACGGTATAGTGATACTTAATACACATAACATAGGAATTATTGAACACAGGTAAAAATATTAAAGTATCCCCATCTCCATCTTATTGTATTTTCTATTATCTGTTTAATAACTTTTCTTGCAAATATTCTCCTACAATGAGTTAAAGACATTTTTCATATTGAAATATAAAAAAATTACTTTGAAAATTGATGTGGAAGAGAGAGTATGAGAGATCAATACAAGCATAAGTGAGAAAAACAGAAGATTTCCTTTTTGACATGAAGTATATTATTCTATATCATGTGTGTTGCTATGACTGGCCTAAAAGAGTATTTTATTTCTTGTAGCCATGGGGCTATTATAAAGAAAAGGCAAACCAAATTATGATTATGCAAGTAAAAGATTTACAATGCAAATAAAATGAAAAACCTCTCTGGGATACTTAAGAAAATGTGAGAATATAAATTAGAGAAATGTGGAGCCTTGAAAATTGGAATAAGGATATTTGCATGGATTCTAAGAAATAACATTACTTACATTACTACTGCTAATCTTCTCTAACTTTCTTTATGAGAAAAAGGATCTCTTCCGGTGATGCAGAATGTTACCATCCCTTTGCTTTAAGATGCTAATAACCTCATTAAGGTAGGTGCCTTTTAAGGGGATGCCAATTGTTTTTAAGACCATAAATACCATGTCTCATTTTCTTATTGAATCAGATTTAAATTAACACAGAAAACCCTTTGAAGAAGGAAGATGAACCATGGCCCAAAGAAAAAATAAAAACAAAATAAAACAAAATACCGGATCTTACCAGTTCATATTAACTAGAACCTGGGAATGAATATAGGGATAATTTGTGAATTTGTCATTCTATAAAAGAAAAAATGCATTAAATGGGGTTAAATTACTAATATGGGTTCTAGCCAGAGCAGTGACAAATACCTCCAATAGTGTACTTTGTGGCTATCTGTAATCTGGAGTCAGTGTGGGCTTACATTAAAATATAGATGAGGAACCAAAATGTAATTGTAGTGCTGGGGAAGGAAGGAAGAAAGGAAGGAGAAAAGAAGGAAGGAAGGAAGGAAGGAAGGAAGGAAGGAAGGAAGGAAGGAAGGAAGGAAGGAAGGAAAGAAGGAAGGGAGGGAAGGAGGGAGGGAGGGAGGGAGGGAAAGAGAAGAGGGAGGGAGGGAGGAAGGGAGAAAGAAAAGGAAGTGCATGCTCAGGAGAGATGAAATCAGCAGTGAATTCTGCATGTATTATTCATTTATCCAAGTTGATTCATTTTTCCAGCAAGGCCCAGAAGATATTCCCTTTGTGAATGAAGTAAGAAGGATCTAGAGGATTATCCTCTTACACTGCAGTGAAAAATGCAGTGTTAAGAACACCACCACCATGCTTAGGGAAAATAACCTTATCCTTAATATTTTGGGCAAGCCTAACATTACACACATTATGTACTTTATTACAGAAGTAATAATGGTATTGTGGGATTGCATAGGTCAACTAAGAGAACTTAACCTGAAACTTTAAAACAGGTGTGATTCCCATCCACAGCAGTTCTTTAGCAATAATCAAAATGATTTTTCCCATAAAACCTTGACTTACTAATTATTCAAGCTGTTCCCAGGAACAGGAAAAATGCATCTGATGGCTTGTTATCTGTCAGGTTGGCTCAACTGAAAAATACTTCCAAGTATTTCCTTTTTTACATGCTTCTAATTAGGATAGATGGAAGCGAGGAAGTAGCCATTTTGCCTAATACTTGCTCCACCTCTGTTGATTCACCTGATTGAAAAAACAGTCATCTTAACTGCTTTCCCTTTCCAATAATCTCTATTTATTTTCTCTGAATCTTAAGCCATGTGTCAGAAATGTGTGTTCAATTCCATAATGATCATATTTTCTATAGAATACTCTCTTCATTAAAATTAGAAGCAATAAGAAGAAACATGAGTGTCAGACTATTCTGCTATGGTTTCAGCCTTCTTGATACTTTCTCTTACTGCTTGTCCACCAGTGGACTTTAGACTCTAGCTTTAGATACGGAAACACCCTTGCAAAGACTACTTAGTCTATCTCCACAATTTCAAAAGACTTTTCTATAATAAATATCCATCTGTTTCTGCTCTTCTGATTAAACCTTGATAGAAATCAAAGGAAATCAAATATTTTTTCTTAATATGTATTACAATGGAAGTATATATACAAACACACCTAAGTAGGGAGCAAACATTTAAGGAAACCATTAAGTTGAAATTTTCCAAATTAGAGCCTCTAATATTCCCAGATATGAAATAATACATGGGATCCAGGAATGAAGGAGAAACTGGGTTCCCTTAAAGGTAGATCTGAGAAATAATAGAAATAGTGTCTATGTATCATAAACAAACAAGCACTAGAAACTGTAAAGTTATATAACATAAATAATCTTTCCAGATTTCCTCCAGAGACCTATGAACATTTTCCAAAGTAACTTGCTTTGGAGAAAGAGAACTGTCCTGACATTTTAAGTATTACTCATCCCATCTGCTCTAAACTGTCATAATTTTTTTTACAATCCAAAGTGCCACTGTAGTCCACTCTTCAGAGTGGGGTCTTATGGAGGTCAGTTGAGAAATGGATGTTGGCCTGAATCCATTTGTAAATGGACATGGTAAATCTGCAAATCCACTCTGAAGTTGGCTCCCCAGATTCCGAACATGTAGTTGAAATATTCATACCATATAGTTGACAGAAACTTTCTATCAGTTCCCTGGCCCATGGAGTAAAGTGTGTTATGGCACAAGGGAAAATTAAAGGTCTCTGACCCTGTATTATCCAGAAAAGAAAAAAATATATATTATCTATAGGGTAATCACAATGATTTTGTCTACCATCAGAGCTTGAAAGATACAGGAATGGTAAGTCCTACCTTATCTTCACTTAACACCCTACGTGGCCTTATAAAGAAATATCAGCAACAGAGTATTAAAATAAATTTTTTAAAAACTTAATTAGAAATTGCTTTCAAATTCTGTTGTTGTTTTAAATGTTGTCTCTCTATATATTGGAGCAGAGACCATTAAGCTCAGTAGCTGGTATAAAGCTATTCATATGCAAATACTTGTAACTATGAATTAATTAGGAAGGATCATTAGAATGTTTGTTTCCATGTTATGTGAAAGTCAGCACATATTCACTGTGTACCTCAGGATTATGCCAGCTGTTTTCTATGTCATTTGTTAATATACAGAGACCTCAATTATTTTGCCATCCTTCAGAGCATATAGTCTAACCATATTTATAATATTATGGCAATTGGATCTAGTGAACAAGTAAAAAATAACCCTCACATGTATTTCTAAGATACATGTGCCAAATGGTGGGGAAGAAACTCCATGGACTTTCAGAAGAGGTCAGTGTTATATATGAGGTCCACAGCAAGGCTGTCCTTTAAGTAGGGTCTGTCTACCTGAGTGACAATAAGTAAGAGCTAATACCAAGCCCTCAATAGGATACTACTCCATAGGAAGAGCAGCTGGATATCTCATAGCAGATATTTTATATTAAATCCCTTCAATCAACTCTTGAAGGAGAGTAGAGACAATAATTCATTTTCACTGAAATAGTGATTCAGGTTATAGATGCTTTCACCTGCCTAGAAGTCTTTTTTCAGCACTGCATTAATTGTACTTATTCACTACTTCATTTGACATCACTGTATTCAAACATCACTGTTCCTGAACAGGGACCATTTATAATCAAAGAAGCAACACGCATGCTCCCTTTCATGGAATTCATTGGTCTTACTGATAGGTCATAGACGGACGTGAGCAGTGAGAATTTGAGGCTGTTGGAAATACTGGGGATCCTGGGCACCCCAGAATTCAAAATAAACACTCAGAGACTAATTATCTGTCAGCAAGGCAAGAATTTTACTTCCAAGCACAGAAGGGTGCACATCAATCAAAAACAAGGCAGGCGCACTGAGCAGGCAGCCTGTCTGTCCTTTATCCCTAATGCAAGAGTACAGGATTGTTGTCCATAGGTCAGCACTGACCTCACCATCTTTGGCATGAACAGCTATTAAGGCAAGAGAGTACTTGACCAATACCCATGGGTTGGGACTGACCTTACTATTTCCTATTGCATTATTTAAATAAATATACCTTTAGCTGTCCCTATCCCTCTTTGTTCTCTTTTGGTGGTAAAATTCCCTTGAATTACGTGGCTTTTGGTATGTACATAGATTATGTTTGTTGGTCAGGTCAGGCTACCTCCTTCTCATGTTTTGTCTGTAAATGGGATGCAAATTTTACACGCTGGTGTTAACTGCTTGTAACTTTCCATCCTAGTTTCCCCTTCAGCTGCCATTCTTTCATCTCAAATCATTTTAAATTTAAAGCTAAATATTGTACTTTGTAAATGGACCACTAAGATTTTCTATTTCTCATAAGGCTAAGGGGATTAGTCTATAAACTGGGCCTACTGTGCTGACCTCTACATTCTCTTTTTCAAAAAGCAATTTACCTGCAGCCCTGCTTGGCTTACGTTACCAGGATATGTTAAATTCATTAGCAAATTGACTGTTATCTGCAGCAGAAATGCAGGTCCGAAATGTCAATAAAACACAAGTTACACTGAAGAATTATGTGACCCTTACATAGACAAGGTCCAAAAACTCATGGAGATAAGGATAATTCATCTAATCATGAAATCTGTAATGACAGGTTCCAATTAGAACCACTGAGCATGGTCCAAAATAACCTAGATTTTTCATAGGCACTGGGGATTTAAAAATCTGAAGTTGAATAATATAGAATGAGTCATGAGCCTCAATTAAGACATTTTTTTTATATTAAGTCCACTGCATGAAGTTAAGCTATAGAAACATTCTAGCCAACCCCTTTGTCTAGGAACAGTGGAAAAAGGGATGTAGGACAGACCTCAGTGAAGACTTTAGACTCAAGGGCTAACGAATAGCCTCAACACTGTTCCAGCACCTAATTAATATAGATTTTGACCAATAGCCTTGGTAATTTTCCAAGTCCTGATTAGCATAAATATTGATCAACCATCTTTTCTGGTAGCTATATAAACACCTAGACCAATACACTTACGTAGCAACTCCTATCAGGTCCTCTCTCACCTGGTTGGAACTTGGTCTCTTTTCTTCCCACATGAATAAATCTTACTTTTTTATATTCACTTTTCCTTTGAATTTCTTTCTTTGAATTTGTGAAGAAAGAACCCAGAAAAAAGAAGTTCCTGGTGGGCAACTGGGTCTGCTGCAACACTGGGGGTCATGGCCCATCACTGAGAGCTGCAACATGACTTGGGAGTAGTGGAGAAAAATCTGGTTTTGCTGGCTACAACTCTTGGAACTGACCCCAGCAGGCATCCCCTGCTGTGATTAGCTGTTAACACTAAAATGGACTTTCTTGCTACAGATCACTGAAACTAGGCAGACCCAACCCTCTAGCAGAAGAGAAGAATCTGGTTTTGGCTCAAACTCTGGTTTCATGATCATCCTGCTGTCCGTCAAAAGCCAAGACATGGACCAGAGTGGGACTCTCAGATAGATACTTCCTTGGAACCCCCTATACAACTGGAGGACAGGAGGAGTGTGCCATCTCTCTCCTCCCCTTTCCTCTCTCTTCTAAGAAAGTCCTGCCTGTTACCCTGAAAAACATGTCTATTTATGGCATCACTGTGAGAATCAGGGTTTGAAAAGGGATCTCCATGCTGCCTCAGTTCATAGCAGGCCTGTGTTCTGTAACACCATCATGAAACTAGTCTCTTGAAGCAATTGTACTAAAAGAATGCTGGGGTTGCGGATTAAAGACTTGGTTTCCATGCTGGTTAGATGGCAATTTATTTTGCTGAAATTACTGTTATACAGAAAAGATGCATGAAAACATAGAAGCTTCCTTACGGATAAGGTGATTTTGTTTAGTGTCTATCAAGTGAGTATGAATTATATTTGTCACAATATGAATAGTGTTGGACATCTTAGATTTTTGGCCATTAGTCAATTTTAGTATAGTTTTCATTTTATTTAAATATATTTTGGAAATTCTTAATGATTTTTGTAAACTTTTATACTTTGGAAAATTTTATATATTCTGAATTTATTTTAAAAGGATTAATGATTGGAAAAATGAGTAACATAAAGTATGATCCATGGTTCTACTGAATAATGAGAAGTTAACTCATTTATGCTTGATTAAAATCTCATAATAATTCTCTATTTTTAGTGTGCAAGTGAAAATCAGAATTGAATAATTATGATGGCAAAAGAAACAGCTGCTGAACATTCTGACGTGAGCATAAAGCTAATAAAAGTGTCAAGCTTTAGAAGTTAATGTTGGTATGAGGCTTCTACATTTTTAGGAAAAACTAAACACAATTATAAAACATTAGAGAAATATATTCATAATGAAGCTGAAATATAGATAGCTATAAGATAATCAAAAGCAACTGCCATGAACATTATATATCATAGATTATTGAATTTCAATTATGACTCCTTTGAAAAATACTTAATAAATGCCCATGAGATCTCAAAAACAGATCAACCTTATCAGTGAGGGGGAGATAATCATGGAGTTCACTTGTACTCTACTTCATAGATTAATATCTATGGAACTGTTATTTTTTGAGAGTTATTTCGCCACCAAAATATTGTCCATGCAATTTTACTATTAGATGATAATATGTAAGTGAAATGAACATGATATTTTTGTTTTCACAGTTTAAATGCCCTAGTGCTAATATTCAAATGACAGGCTTTTAAGTAGGAGCAATCCTATTATCTGCTTGGTAATAATGTTTTCAAGGTAGCTTCTAAACTTTAAGAAACAAATACATATAGATGTGATTGCTAGGGTTAAAAGATTAATAGGTAAAGAGTCTCATATACATGTTGGATTCACTCAGTTAAGTGGATCTTTGAATTGGGAAGTTACTGTGGTCTGCAAAAGTTTTATCTGAAGAACTTTCTCATGTTTTTCAAAAGACAATATATGAAATAAATAAAGAAAAAGATATTCTAGTTTGAAGTTTTGATGGGATTTCTCCAATCCATTCTACTGGGCTTCATCCCTAATGGATCCTTAAACAAATACAATAAATGTCTCCTCATAGAAGTATTGAAAGCTCAAAGAATTTGTAAGCCTTTATATTTGCAGAGAAACTTGTTTAAAAATATATGAGGATTCAAATTTTCTCTTCTGGCCAGATACACACATGCACATGTACACACACGTACATATTCATAAACATACACTCCTCAAATGAGGTCAGATTGCCATGAGTGTCCTTCTCCATAAAGGGAAAGAAAGAACAATGGTGAAGGCAAAAAGAAAAACTGTAACTGAAAAATATTTTGCAGGGTTTTTAGTTCTATATTATACACAATTATTTTTTCCCAGCAGTTGGGTAAGAAATGAAAGTATCATCTTGACTTACATTTCTAACTTCTAAACTAACAAACCTGAGCCTACTTCTTTTCTATTTATTTGATTTACATGATCGAGAGTATCATTAATTAAAACTTCACATGCACATTCTTCTCAATGTCTAACCATTCTAACATGATCGTTAAGTACTCTGAAGTGTTTGAGTTTTCACCTACTTGCCAACTAACAATTGGGCTTGCCAAAATTTCAGAGATGTTGGCAGAAGATTTAAAATTCCTGGATTGGAAACAATAATAGCCTAGTACTTTCTGTAATACCAATAGCCAGAATATTAGTGTTTGTCTTATTCCCGAAGCCCCTACTTTCATTGACTTACAGTGAAGCCTAGTGACACTTGTCCAAGCAGAGTGTAATATTGGATAAGAGAAACATAAAATTTGCAGAAATTAACTTTCTAATACTAGGTACTAAGCATATAGAAAGTTGGCAAATTTTACCTCTACCTTTCTAGGGTCCCAGCTTGGCCTAAGAATTAGATTGAGTTAATACAGATTAACAAAAGAAACACATAAAAATTCAATATAAGTTTATGTGACATGGCAGACCTCATAAAGAACTAAAGAACAAAGAAGTGACAAAAGCTGAATGCTTTTATAGTAGGTTGAACAAAGAGAAGTGTGTTAGGGTTCTCTAGAGGAACAGAACCAACAGGAAGTATTATGAAAAAGGGGATTTATTAGATTGGCTTACAAAACCAGTAGCTGGATAGTCACAATGACTGTCTGTAAGCTGGAGAGCTGGAGGAACAGGTAGATACACAGTCTAAGATGCTGAAGCCTCAGAACAAGCAGGATCGAGGATGCTACCCCAGTCTGAGACCAGAGGCTTCTAGAATCTCCCTGGAGAATCACTGGCAGAATCCACTTTGGAAGAATGAAAGAGCGAGAGTGTGATGTCCTCAGGTACTCATAGCTATCAAGAACTCATTCAAGAAGAATCAAGCTTGCATCTGTTGCTGCCTCCTTGTTCTTCCAAATATAATCTATCCAAGCCTCTAACCTAATGGACAGTGCTGCCAACATGTATGGAGGTTCTTCACTTCAGTTGGCTATCCCACATGCCAATCATTACTAAACATACCCTTATTGACACATCCAGAAGGCTTGTAAACTTCAGCATCTTTTAATTAAATCAAGTTAACAATTCAAATTAACCATTGCATGAAGCAATGTGGAAAAATACCTAAATTATGTGGAGAAACTAAAGTAATATAAAGATTATTTTATTAAGCTTCATTGGTAAGAATTTTCTCCACTATTATTCTTTATTTCTTCTGGGAGGGCATCTGTGGAATGGGATGGTTTGTTGGTTTGTTTTTCCTCCTGATTTTAGGAAGAAATGGGAACATTGAAATGTGTTTTTTACATCTGCTGCTTTTTAAGTGCCTTTATTTAGCTCAGAATAATCCTCATATCAAAGTAGCATGTTTTAAGATACATATTTTGCTTCCCTTTATATGCAAGATACCAGAGAGAGCTACTTCATTCTCTAAACCTGTAAATGTCTTTGCTATGATGGTGGATGATAGAAGGCAGGGTACTGAGGGGAAGAAGGGGAAGATACTGTATCATCCAAGATCCTTTACTATTCAGATATGCTTGAAAAGATAGATCAGAACAAGATTGTTTGCATTCTTTGCTTACATGACAAATAAAAATGCAGGAGATCTATGGATAATTGTCTTCTAGTGATGATGTCACAATTTAATAAACCTCTCTGAAGACACTATTAGGGAAAGTAAAATAAAAAGAAAGATATCATAGGAATAATTTTGATTTTTTTAAAAAAGCAACTGCACATCAACTGATTGATTATAACAATCTATTGTTTTGTGACACTGTAGTGAAAACATCTGTTTTAGACAGAAGGTAAACCTAAAAGAAACATTCTACAAATACATAATGAATTCTTTTAATACATTAAAAATCAAAACATTTTGATGTGCCTGTTACATGCTCCTGTACCATTCTGTTATTCTAGCACTTCATGAAGTACTTTGCATTATGATTCGACCTACAAAAGTTTCTTTTCATTTGATGGAAGACTCAATAAGATGAAGCATCCCAGCCCCTAGCATAGTAGCTGGCATGAGATTTGGGATCAATTGTAGCAGTAGGGGAAATAAAAAAACTATAGTAGTTTTAGAAATAATGATGATATATATAGATTTCTAAAATTATATATATCTATATAATTTTTTTTTCTTGAGAAATGCTTTAGACTGTGAAAAATTTGAGTTCTGCATTGAGCCCTATTCCTTCTCTGCCAGTGGTGCAGTGTATAATACAGCATCTGACCCATGGCAGGTAATCATTAAAACTATATGTTACATTCAGTTGTAAACAACCTCTTGAGGAAACTAAGAAAAGTTTGAATTGTAGGGTGTTAATGAATCACAGAGCTTATTAGTAGCTGAATAATAGATTTCCACATTTCATGCTATGATTTACAGAACGATTATATCCTTTTCTTTTCACTTTAAGAACATTATAGCTTTTCTGACCACAATACTCTGAGTATTAAGATCAATAGTAATAGGACTCACATGTCAATCATTTTGTGAACATTTCTACAAAATTAATTTTGTAATAGAATTTACCCAATGAAATGCATTTACACTTAAATATTAAAGTGAAAACAAAAACACTAAAAGATGATAAAAAGATGATAATTTTTCAAAGAAGGAGAAAAAATAGATTGTCAGGAAGAACCTTGATCTCATAGAGGATGGCCAGGCAAAATGAAGCTACAATGGGGATAACTAAACAGGAAAACAGGTTGACTTGCACAGTAGCATAGTTTCATCATGGAAAGCAAATAAGACCTATGGATTAGGGCCAAATAGTTTATTATTCAAATCACAGCAAGCATAGGATTATCAACACAGTTGGGTTGATTTCCCCAGCTCCCACATGCACAGGGAGATACTACAGGCTCAGATGGATGCTGTGCACAGGGTGCAATGCTGCAAATGAGAGATGTAGGCCTAAGACATTTTGAACACACAGCAAACATTATAGCAAGGAGCAAGCACTGTAGCAAGTACCATGCAAGCCAGATCCCTTCTGAAGAGAGAAGTTAATACACTGTGGTCCCCTTGAACTGTTTTGTTACCTTGGTCATAGAGGTAACTACAAAAACTGCCCAGTGTCAGGCAACAACCCAATAATCCAGTGTTAACACTATCAGCAAGAACATGCTGGGTTGCTCAGGGCCAGGTAGGATTGCCTCTCCCCACAAGCATCTTTGCAATCACCCCATTTAAATAGCAGTAGCAGTAAACATATTTCTATACATTTGCCACAGACAAGCATTCTTTACTTGACCAAATTTTTTAATTCCATCTGTGCATGTACATATAAAATTCATGCACAGAATTGTTGAAACTTGTTAAACTTAAGATGTCACTGTCACCATTGCCATCTTTGATATCTGATCACTCTCAATGTAGAATCAGTCTTCATTTTCCAGGTGATATCTGACCACCTGAGCTTGTTTTCAGTGAGAATTCTATTATGTCAGTTTAAGCATAATCTTCTTATCCCTGATGACTTTTTTTTAGTAATTCTTTTACCCTCTGATATCAAACCTCTCACTATAAATTCTTTCTCTCGTGTTATATTCAGAATTCAGTGTGATCTCCCCACCCTACTGCAAAATTCCATTTCAGTGTTCTCTCTGTTAAAACTGTCCTAAATAAAGTCTGATTTTCTGTGATTTAACAAGTGTAATTAAATGATTTTCTCCTTAACATTACCAAAAAATTTATCTTTTGAATTATTTTTAGATAATGTGTTTTATAATGACAATTATACTGGTATATACTGAATTAAGAATTATAATTAATTTTATATTTCACAATCCATTAATTTTTAATAAAGTGAAACTTTATAGTAATGATATAAAAATCAATATTCCCAATATTAAGAAATGTTAATAATTATTTCCACATATCTGCCTTTTAAATACTAAAGAATCAGTGCTGTGTGCATAAAAAATGTTCAAGACATTTTATCTGTATCACTGAATAGCTGAGCCTTCAAGGCCATTAGTAGCATTTTCCTACCCAGTATTAGAGATTATCACAATGCCTTAATAATTTGGGGAAATTTAGTTTTGACATTTTAAGGTTAAGTAGTAAAATACACACAAATCTATGAATATGATTTTAAATTGAGTTTCTAATTGATTTAGGTTAACAGTATGATCACATAATTGTTAGCTCTATAATTTGTTCTTAATTGCTCACATGCATAGTACCTTCCTTGATAATCATCATAAGGTTAATAAAATGTTAATAAGTTATTCACTGTTACAGTTTAAATTCTCCTGTGATGCTGTGACCCATGTTTTGTTTGGTTTTTCATCGCACTTGGATAGGTAACGTTTTTCAGATCATTGTAGAAATGGTGAAGACTAGCCTAGATCATAGTTTTGCCCATTATGTTGGCAGTTACTTGAAAAGTTAATGAATACATATCTAACATATTAAACATGTATTTTAGATTATTCTGCCATTCCCATTGAACCTTATTCACTGGAGCCTAGAAAATACACTATTCCTAAGTTGGCAGCACAGAACTTACTGGCTGGAGAAATATATAATAATTAATGATCTGTTTAGAGCTGGAATCTTTTAACATTCAGAAAACTGAAACTTTAGAATAAGTGAGAGTTGTTATGTATCATATATAAGGATTTATTACGCTTAAGTACATACCTTCCTGTATATATCTATAGAAGCCATGAACAGAAAATAATAGTTAAGTACTACAAAGCAGATAAACTTGGCCATGAACAAGCCATGAACAGAAAAAAATAGTAAGAACTACAAAGCAGATAAACTTGGATCCCAACAAAAGTCCTGTTATTTTTACTTTTACAATGATTATGATCAATTTGCTTATTTCACTGTCCTAAATGAAAACCTGGCTCATTTATTCAGGAATCTGAATAAGAATCTAACCAAAATATTTAATTCAATTATACACTAATCAATCAATAAATAAGGAAGAATAAAATATATTTGTGACTTCAAAAAGCTCATGGGATGGGGTGAAAATAGCAAGTTACTATTGTTTATTACAATAGGAAAGTTATTTTTTATATAAGCTCACTGGTTTTATCCATATTATTAGAGGTGGAATCTCATTAATTTTTTGGTTTTTTATCTTAAAATAATTTTTCAAGATTTAAGATTTAGTGCACTTTATAAATATAAAGAGGTTTTATCCTTGAAGGATCAATCAAAAAATTTTAATGATTAAAAATTACATGTTACAGATACAAAAATTATTGCAAACTGATTTCGCAGAATAAAGAAATAAAGTTGAATACCAGGCATTTTCCAATTGACAAATTGACTTCAGGTTTTCTTTGCTCTGACTTTATGTGGACAGCCTCAAGAACATTTTCAAAATACCACTTTTTGCCCATTGACTGTCCTGTCTTTTAACTAATTGAATGATTGGTCAAATAGCATTGTTGATAGTGAACAATAGTGCAATCTATGTGATGATGAAGAAATAATAGAGATACATATTCTTTGTTTGCAGAATCCATTAAAAAATTATTCATTAATAAAGTATTTCAGCTACTAAGTTCATTAGTAGCAGAACATATGGGCTGATTTACATATTAATAAAACAGATTTTACTGTCTTGAATCAAATAAGCATATACTCACACTCCTAAAAATAATTCAATTTATTTTGAATATTCAGATATGACAAAAATAAGCAATTCAGTTATTATCATTGTTTCTCCAGTGCTATCATTGATATTAAAAAAAAAAACTTCTAAAACTGTAGTAAATTCTGGTTACTCTTTTTGCTGCCACCACAAGTAAGATATAATTATTCCCTGAACATGACCTTTGGCTCATTCAGTCTAAATTGTAGTTCTCTATGCAATCAAAGTAAAATAGATCTGCAATGTACTTTTTTATTCAACTTCACATAATTATTAGTTTCTATCAAATAGGAAACTGAATCCAAATCATTCACTTTATAGCATTTTATTATAGCATTATGGATTTCTAAAGAATCTCTTATATTGAAACAAAATCTAGTTTTAAATTCCCATATATGCTTTTATTATCCATAAAATTTTCAATTAATTTTATTGCAGCTCCATTAATATAGTTCAAATTATTTTCTGGCTATAAGCATTATAATAATTTTGACTGAAGTATTAACTTGTCCAACTTTGCATCAAACCTTGAAATAATCAAATCACAGAAAACCCACAAAAATTACATAGAAAATTTATAGGGATGTTTAAATGATCATATCCAGAAATGTTATAAACCAGAGCTCATGGATATTAATTTTGTGAATGAAGATCATTGAGTGCATTTTTACTTAAAAATGTAAGTTTATCATACATTTTTTGCATTTTGAACTTGATCACAAAAAGGATTTTTTAAAAATCTCTTTTCCTAAGTTATCAGTCCATATTTCTCAGCACATCTTCAAATACAGTGCATATGTAGAGATTGCAGTTTTAACCTTTCACTGCTGAAATACTTCTGACAATAACACACTTGAATATTTAGTTATCATCTCCACAACTCCTTATTCTAAGAAAAGTCACTGAATCAGTAATAGAAAGGCTTAGGCTTTCTTCTGGGCTTTGCTATTTACTAGCTTATATGATTGTGAGATAACTTATTAACAGGACCTGGCATAAAGTAAGAGCTTAAAAATTATGTTGAATCAAAATGTGTGTTTGACTAATGGGAAAAATACTGCAAGAAAGAAGGAAATTATACAATCCACTCTTTGTACCCACAGGTTCTATTTCTGCAGACTAAATATTTAAAAAATTCAACCAATTAGACTGAAATATTAAAATAATAAAATTATATCTTCTTGAGTATATACCCACTTTTTTCTTTGTCATTGTTCCTGAAAAAATACAGTATAACAACTATTTATATTACATTTTCCTTATATTAGGTATCATAAGTATTTTAGAGATAAAGTATCTAGGAACATATGTATACCTTATATGCAGATACTGTGCCACTTCAGATAAGATAATTTGGCACCAGTGGATTTGGGTATCCATTAGGGGATACTGGAACTAATCTCCTTCAGATACCAAGGGACAAGGATCAAGATTAGGAGATATCCAATTTATTCTTGTTTGCATATAAAAATATTAGGGAAGAGATCCAATACAGTTATTGTACCAGAAGGTAGAATGACATAAATGCTAATTTGTAAAATTTTCAACATGGCTAACAGAAAACCAATAATGAGATAATACCAAGATTGTTACTCATTAGGATTCTCTTATCTTCATAAGATAAGTGCTTCATTCAGTTAACTATCATTTATTATAAGAAATATAATGTGAGGACTATGGACTCCAGATGCAAGTTGCTCCAGGCAAATACACATTGATAAGGCAAGTTCGGATTTTTCTGTGAATCTCTTCCTTTTTACCCCTAAAATGTTGAGCTCAATGACAATGGCTCTTAACTCTTTCCTTTAGAAGTGACATATTTTTTCCTGTCAAGAAGCCATTTAGGGCAAATGAAATTATTTTCATCAGCCACTCCTTGCAACTCTGAAGTTGTTTTATGAAGACCCACAGAAGGAACAAAGTGTTTTTATAAATTAGATTTTCAACATTATTCAATTTTTTTAAAGCCAACACAATCTGGCATTTGTTTTTCCCTGTAGCAATAGAAAGATCTAAAAACATTGTAAAAGTGGTGAACTTCCAACTATTTCAACTTGAAAGCTAATCTCATGCTATATCTTGAGAATGACAGGCAATACTAGGGCCAAGCGATCAGTAAGGACAAGGTAGGCCAACAATCAGCAGCCTGTTTTTCCTTTCCAAGGCTTTGGACTAGAGCCGGCCTTATCTCTAGGGCATAAGACTAGAAATGATAATGGCGTAATTTCGTAAGTCCCTTTTTCCATAACAATTTTCTATTCTATATGTTATTTGGATGTAGAATCATGTATAATTTATTTATGTGATTATAACAATAAGAATTGGAAAGATACTCCTTTAAACAATGTTATTTCTGAGCATCTACATTAATTAGACCCTATTCTAGATGCTAGTAGGAAACTAGAAAGAGTACTTTAACTTGAATATCTAACAACGTGAGAATCATTAAATATACTACAATATACCCATATATTAAATGTTAAACAATCTTTGCTGTTATTTCTGAAGACTTTCTGACAACCCCTTCAATGTATTATTGAAAAAGGATTAAAAGTTAGTAATGTGGACAATGTTAGTATAACCATACAGGAGAATATCATACAACAGCTGAAATGATTGACTAGAACAACATACTAGGAAGAAACCAGGAAGAAACTCAGATATAACATTAAGCATAAAAAATAAGTCACAAAGGAATAGTTTTATATACATAGTGGTATGTAGTGCAATACAAAAAATCATATACAGAAACAATGAATGCCAAATTCTATTCATGTTTATGTGGGAGAAATAAAGATTTGAGGGAAGAAGAGAGATTATAATCATATGTTTTATTTCTTCAGCTTCATGTGGGGGTTTTGAGTGTAATATTTTATTGCAACCTGTTTGCATTAATGTTGAACAATCAATTTTTGAAAAAATAATGAACAAGAATAAAAGTTGGAAAAAAAAGCATGTAATATACAGTTCCACTTGTTAAATTGTAAGATTTGTGCATTTTTTTTCCTTTTTTGAATTTTGCGTTTCTATTCAATGCACATGCATTAGTTTTATAATGAGAGAAAATAACTTTATCACCAACAACAGTTTAAAATATTCATTGTTTAAGTGAATTACTGTCTTATCATCCAAATTATTCACTTATTATCATATATCAGGTTCTATATTTTTATTTATTTTGTACATTGTATTAGGATTATTTATGTGTGCATGGTAAAAGTAAGTTTTGAGACTCACAATGTACACATAACATTTATTTAATGTTTCTGTAAATAGGAAAGTGATTTCACAATTTGTTTTCCAAATTTCTATAATTTAACTTTAATTTATTTAAAAATAATCATGATAATAATATAATAATTATTCCTACTTTCTAAAGATGAGCCTCATTCTTCAATAGCTGCACATAAAATATTGTGGACTGGGATTATGTCTGTGAATCATATCTAAATTCTCTAATCTTCTATATCAGAGTAGTTGATAGAAGAAAACATTACAAAAAATGTGCTTTTAGAAAGATCTGTCCTTGTCTAAGATATTACTATATTTAATATGTATGTTTTCAACACAGTAATTACTAATTAGGTGCTGAAATTTGAAGTTTAGGTAGATTAAGTTCAGGCTGATATAAATTCAGAAACTTTTTAAATTTGAAATTCTTTTTGAAAGAAGATAGTTATGGTTTGTTGTTATTTAGGTGAGAACTTTTCCTCCTTTCAGTGTTTATTTATTTATTTTCTTTCTGAATACATGAGATTCTTAAGCTAAGCCCATTCTTAAAAGCTTTCTGAGAACAGAAATAATACTGAGAGTCAATGTATCCAGCTGCTAGTTTCTTTTATAACTCAAAATACATGCTCCACTATTGTGAGACACTGTGTATTAAGATTTGAGGCTTGCCTGAGCTTTCACAATTAATTCTTCATGTCATTCAGATCAGTCTGCTTTTGCTTCATGACTGAATATATTTCTGCATCACTTATCAATGGGAATATATTATAAGAATGCATAGTTAGGTAATTTTGTAGTTATTCAGACATCATAGAGTACACAGACACAAACCTAAATGAAATAGCTTACAGTATACTAGACTGTATGGTATATGCCTTCATATATGCTGCCTGTCTCTGATGGCGATGTCATTATGCAGCATATAAATCTATAGTTTCCATGAAAGGGTCTTTTAGGAATGAGACTCTGGTTATATTCCTTTTGGGGAAGATTCTAATTTTCTGAATCTGAAGTTCTTGGAAAAGTTCTACCAAGCTACAAAAATCTTCCAATGCTGAACATCACTTGGTTTTTACTTCTAAATTGCAATACTGCATTACATAATACATAACTATTCCTTGTTCTCCATAGTGATACCCAACCCAATAATATCAATAATAGCTCCAAGTAATTGAATATTAAATACATGCCAGGGAGGGAATTTACCTATATGCTTACTAATCTTTTAATAACTCTATTTAAATATTATCAATCAAGCTTTATAGACGATGTTGAAGTTCAAAATTATAAATTATAAAGCATACAAAATTCCATAAGTGAATACATATTTTATCAGAGACACTCATACTTTCCATTGAAGTACAATGCTCACTTGCCAAAATAAAATAAAAATAATGGTCCCTACACTGCTACCTCTTTTACATTCTTTCCATTTAACATTTTATAGAAAGAAAAAAAATGAAGAGAGTAAGGCAAAAACTGTCTAAGGAAAAGCAGAGAAAACAAAATAGATGAGAAAGTTGAAAAGTATCCAATGTTAAAAAGTACTCTTCATCTCCAGACACTATACAATATACAAAAACCTAAAATTTTTAAAGAAATACTGAAACAGCTTTCCTCATTTCTTTACTAAACATAACACCTAATGATCTAAATGAGCAGACAAATTAGAGCATCACTTTAAGCCTTTTCTTAAAAGGATAATGAAAATGCACTTGAGGTCTAGAATTTTTGAGTCAAATACTCTTTATAAATACTCATTTTTTCTCAACTGTTTTCCATATCTCCCTCCAAAAAAGTAACAAATTATGAGTTATATTTAATTCTTGTATTTTAACTAACTTTAACAAATCTCATGTCTTTAACATTTGAGATAATTGGAATAGTAAAAATGCACATTATTATTCTGTAGAAAAATCTTTGAACATAAAGTCATAATGTTATTCTTTGAAATTGAATCCCAATTATCATAGGAACCTTTCTACACAGTAATTAACTTTTTAATTCTTTGGAGAAGTATGTATGTTCCATCATTTTTTAATGGGACACAGAGATATTATTGAGCACAAGTAATTTTATCTGACTCTTCAGAGATGAGCACATGTCAATTAGATACTTCAATTATTTTGTATTTACCACATCACATTTTAATATAAAGCAACATATACAACTGATTATATAATTTTTCGCAAAGCAATAACAACAAATAACCTATCTAAACAATCAATAGACATTATCCCTAAAATAATTAAATCACAAGGACAAGAATTTTAGATATGATTGCTGTTTAACTGATATATCCTTTGCAAAGATGGCTAATGTCTTTGAAATTGTATGGTTCTTTCAGCTATCAACTATTGTTATCACCCGAAAGAATTTTAACCACCTAATAATTTTAAACTCCACTTGATTTTAAAGTATCTTTTCATTTATATAGGTGACTGTGATTGCTATTTTGGGCAATTTTAGTCAATATTATATTCATCAAGATAATCGTACTACTGAATAGACTGTAATGACAATTAGAAATTTTGATTTTTTATTAGATCTTAATAAATATAAGTGTGTCCACTATAGTTGATTACAATTATATTTAGATGGGAAAATTGTCAATTACTTTGATAATTTTAAAGTTATTCAGACCAATTTAAAATATAATATAAAACATATGTGGATATATATTTTACATGTTCAACTTAAAATGCATGATAAAACCAACAGAAACTATCACATAATAAAATAAATGTAATATATACCAATATAACAAAAGCTCCCTAAGCATCCCCTCCTTCCTCTACAGAGGAGATCAGGCTGCCCATACTTTTATCATACTTTTGTAATTCTCTATCACTTTATCACACATTTACGCGTGCTTAAAATATAACTTATTTTCCTTATTTCATGTTTATGAAAACTGTAAGCCATCTTCTGTGAATTCTTTCCCTCAATTTTATTTTTCTAAAATGTCATCATTAATGAATGCATATTTGTTATATTTTTAGTGCTTTAAAATATTACATTGTTTTAGTAATTCACTATTCTCATGTCTATGAGTATTTAATAGCATTAAGTATTTCTAGTTCTTTTCTTTTATGAGCATTAAGCATTTCTAGTTCTTTTCTATCATGAATGATATTGCTATGAAGATTCTTTATATCTGCAACTGTTATTAAATACAAAAGATTTTTTTGTTTAGGAGTGATATTAGTGGGCCTGGATTGTATTAATTATAGCATATTACATCAACTTAACAACTGGAGTGAAATGTACAAATGATTCAAATTTATCAAATCTTTCTTTCTTTCTTATTTCATAGTCCAAATGGATGATTGAGCTCCATGTAGTAATTCAAGGATCAAGTGTCTTTCTTCTTGTGCCAAATACTTTTATATATGATTATCAGAAGTAGGAAGAGAATAGTAAGGTGGTATACCTATCTCTTAGAAATCTCAGCCCAGAAATTGTGTACCTCACTGCAATGAGTTGAATTGTGTCTTTTCCAAATTGATATGTTGAAGTTCCAAACCCCAGAAGTACAGAAAACAACTGTATTTGGAGATGCTGCCTTTAAAGAAATGATCACGATAAATTAGGTCATTAGGAGATGGTTCTTCGATCCAATGTCTGGGATCTTTATATAAAGAGTGAGAGAAAAGCTTCAGACTGTGTGCCCTTGGGGTTTATGCTGATGGAGAAGGGGACACAGCACAGCAATGGTGCTGCTGCAGAACAAGCAGTTCTTTATGGAGTTGACCAGACTCTTCCAGAAGTGTCAGCTGTCCTGCAGGCAGTGAGAACATCATCTTGAAGAAGAATGATGGTTAAATTAAACCCTCACCAAGGAAGTGTTCTATAGAGGGCACTGAGCCCTCAGAAAACAAGAGTCTAAGCCGGGTGCAGTGGCGCAAGCCTGTAATCCCAGCACCTAGGGAGGCTGAGACAGGAGAATTGCGAGTTCAAAGCCAGCCTCAGCAATGACGAGGCGCTAAGCAAATCAGTGAGACCCTGTCTCTACATAAAAAACAAAATAGGGCTGGGGATGTGGCTCAGTGCTCAAGTGCCCCTGAGTTCAATCTCCAGTACCAAAAAAAAAAAAAAGAAAAGAAAAGAAGAATATATTGAGAGCAATGGATGGGAAATAGAAGATCAGTGCTATGGTGAGCCTCAAAGAAGTGAGTAAGTTTCACATTGTTTATTCTAACTGCTGAGAGCTATCATGGATGGACGATGAATAAAGTCAGGAAGAGCAAAGCAGCACAGTAAAGGGCACTGAATTCCCCCACATTTACCAACGAACCACTGAATTGCTATTTTTCTTTGTATTATAGATCTGGGCATAGAGCTAGGTTTCTGGTTCCTCCACTGATAACTGTTTTCATGTGATATAGGATCAGTTTGGAGAGAAGAAGGATTGCAGTGTTTACAAGGTAGATGTGTTGTTAAAACTGGTTTATTTCAGAACTGTGCTGCATGGATATATATTCCTGAATTATAGTTTTAAAAAGTCTCTGTAGTCACCTCTGTGAAGAGCAGTGTATCATTAAACATTTGTTTATTTAAAAATAAAGAATTAAATTAAAAATGACAGAAATATATGCACAATCCATGCACACAGAGGAAAGGGGCATGCCAAGATGCAAAGAATTAGCCATTTGCAAGCCAAGGTGGCAGACATATAGAGAAACTGAACCAGAGATACCTTTACCTTCTAGCCTTCAAAACTACAAAAATAGTTCCTTGTGTTTAATCCACCACAGTCTGTAGAATTATGTCAGCCATAGCAAACTAATTTTCTCATTTTTATTTTCATTCCATTGGTAAAAACAAGTCACATGGTTATACTTACTTTAGTGAGGGATGGGCTGTGTAATTCCTAATATAATCATACACATAACTCTCAATATAAACACATTAGGCTGTATCTGTTTCATAGGATGTTTAGCCATCGACCTTGCTAGATGATGATATAATTTTTTAACAAAGAAGTATTGTTTATTTTCCATTTTCGTTTTTCACTGCTTTCAGTGTGTTAAATATTTCATCAATTTCTATCTCCTGCACCTTTTGCATTTCAGACTTATTTGCCAAAAGAATGAGTATAAAATGAAAACTTGTAGTCTTAATTTTATTTTCCTATATACCCATGAATCTAGGCATCCCTTCATCTTTATATTAGTCGGATGCATGGACTATTCTGTACAGTATGTTTATATTTATCATGCTGTATTCTATACATTATGTTAACCCTTTTCTTACTGAATTGTAGGAAGTCTTAATTAAACTATGTTATTAGTCATTTTAGTTGTATTTGATACAAACTAATGCCAGTTTTCATTTCTTTAGTTTTTTTCTTTTGATAAAAGTCTCTAATTTTAATTTGATTACATTTATCTATTTATAGTTATAATATGTTGTATGTAACTTCAAGTTCTAAAATATTTTAACCTAATATTTATAAAAGTTCTTTGTACCTTTATCATTTAAATTCTGTAATTTATCACTGAAAAAGGGGATATAGCAACTTATAGCAGTGATGATAGAAATAGGTAACAAATATATTAACAGAAACAGAAAATACTATATGTATTAAATAAATTAAAAACTGCAAAAAAATGATGAGATTGTAAACCAGATTGTTTTAGAAAGGAAAGTGGTCAGAAATCATAAATATAGAAGAAAATTCAAAATTATTAAATCAACACACAGAATGTTACTTCTATGAAAGACAAAGATGATGCAACAAAAGTTAATGGGTACTCATGAAGTAACAGTGCAAAAATATTCTCATAGATATACTAGGAAAAATATCTTAAATTATATAGTGACAAGAATTACATAATAAATGCACAGAATGATAAAAACATTAGGATATATAATATATTAAAACTGGTAGTACAGAAAAATTAAAATTGTTCATGTTATATACCCCCAAACTAGGGACCATTAACAATAAGTGAGTTCTCAGGTTACAAGTATTAAGAAAAAGTTACCTGTAAATATTAAACCAGTCTGGACTTAGATTTCTTTGCAGGAACATTCTTTCTCAGAAAATAAGTTGCATTAGCCAGGGTTCTCTAGAGGAACAGAATCAATGTAATATGTATTTGTAAGATTATAAGAGGGAATTTGTTAGATTGGTGTATGTGGTCAGAAATTGATCTGAAGATGTTTAGGAAATATGGGTGCACTAAGCTCTTGACATCTTTCACTCCAGGGAATCATTAAATTGCTTTATATTTGGATACATATAACTGTAGTTTTGGTGCATCTCAAATTCAACTTATATGTTTTGTTTATATTTTAAAATAACTACTCTATAAAATATTTAGATGAAAATAAAGTAAAAGCATATATCAAGGCCTCTGTTGAAGAAAGGTTAGGAAGCAATATTGTAAAAAATCTGTAGAGAAATCTATATTTATAAAAATGTAAAAGAACACACATATGTTCATAAATAAGTTTTGTATTAAAATGTTATTTCTTATTTTCCATTTTTCAAAAAAAATTTATTGATTTATTTATTTTACAGTAGAATGTATTTTGATATACACAAATGGAGCACATTTTCTCATTCTTCTGGTTGTACATGGTGCAGAGTCATATCAATAGTGTAATCATACACGTATATACAGTAGTAACGTCTGTCTCATTCTGCTGACCTCCCCATCTCCACAACCTCACTAATCCCCTCACTCCCCTCTACACAATCCAAAGTTCTTAAATGTTATTTCTGAGTTGTAGAACCATGAATTTTTATTCTGTGCTTTAGTTTAGGCTTTCTTAAATTGCTAAATAATACTTTAATGTAAAATAAATAAAATGTATAAGGATATGGTTAAACAATTAAATAAAATATAAAATGGCAAACAAAAATTAAACAGATTACAGAAAATTCATCATGGTTTTTACTAATTTAAAAGGCCATGGAAATGTTGTATGATTGAGTCTTCTTTTCCTAATTTTAAAATTTGTTCTAATTAGTTATACATGACAGTAGAATGTATTTTGACACTTTGTATACAACTGGAGTACAACTTCTCATTCCTCTGGGTATACATGGGGCAGAATCACACCAGTAGTGTAATCATACATGTATATAAAGTAATAATATCCCTCTCATTCCACTGTCATTCTCATCCCCACAGCCCTTCCCCTCCCCTCACTCTACTCTTCACAATACAAAGTTCCTTCACCCCCCCCACTCCCCCCATCCACATCACCACCACTATGGATAAGCATCTGCTTATCAAGGAAAACATTCAGCCTTTGGTTTTGGAGAATTGGCTTATTTTGCTTAGGATGATATTCTCCAGTTCCATCCATTTACCTACAAATACCATGATTTCATTCTTCTTTAAGTAATATTCCATTGTGTATATGTATCACATTTTCTTTATCCATTCATCTGTTGAAGGGCATCTTTGTTGGTTCCATAGTTTAGCTATTGTTAATTGAACTGCTATAAACATTAATGTGGCTGTGTCACTGTAGTATGCTGATTATAAGTCCTTTGGGTATAAACTGAGAAGTGAGCTAGGTGGGTCAAATGGTGGTTCTATTCCAAGTTTTCTGAGGAATTTCCATACTTCTTTCCATAGTGATTGCACTGATTTGCAATCCCACCAGCAATGTGTGAGTGTACCTTTTCCCCCCACGTTTATTGTTATTGTATTCTTGATAATTACCATTTTTGGCCAACATTTATTGTTATTGTAGTCTTGATAATTGCCATTCTGACTAGAGTAAGATGAAAATACAGTAGTTTTGAATTGCATGTTTAAAATTGCTAGAGATGATAAACTTTTTTTATATGTTTGTTGATGGATTGTGTTTCTTCTGTGAAGTGTCTGTTCAGTTCCTTAGCACATTTACTGATTGGGTTATTTGTTTATTTATTGTTAAGTTTTTTGAGTTCTTTATATATCCTGGAGTTCAGTGTTTTATCTGATGTGTCTGTGGTAAAGATTTTCTCCCATTCTGTAGGCTCTCACTTCATGTGATTGATTGTTTCCTTTGCTGACAAGAAGTCTAGAAAACACAGAGGCAAAACCACATAAATACAATTATCTCATACTAGACAAAGGTGCCAAAAACGTACATTGGAGAAAAGATAGCCTATTCAACAAATGATGCTGGGAAAACTGGAAATCCATATGTAGCAAAATGAAATTAGACCTCTAACTCTCACCCTGCACAAAAATCAAGTCAAAGTGGATCAAAAAGGCCCTAGAACAGAGACCTTGCACCTAATAGAAAAAAAAAAAAAAATAGGCCCAAATCTTCATCATGTCAGCTTAGAACCTGACTTCCTTAACAAGACTCCTAAAGTGCAAGAAGTAAAACCAAGAATCAGTAAATGGGATGATTGAGTCTTTTATAATGTAGCATGCACATACATGTTTAATTCTGAAAAAAATAAAGCTTTTGTTATGGTATTAATTTTTACATAATGAATATCAATAACATTATATGGTGCTGATACCAGCAATGAAGATTTTTCATTGAGGTGCATAGATACAGATACACTACAAAGAAAAACCTTCCTTTGTTGATAATAGCTTTTTAGGAACTGTTAGGAATCTCAGTGGACATGTACTACATTTGTGGTTCAATCGAAATTCTGCAGTATTAGAATGAGATTTTGTCTCTTAATATATTCATTGTCTTTGGTAAGCTAAAATACATGGGAAATTATTCACATTGGGAAAAGGATTAGCTAAATAAGGCCACAAAATTCAATTTAGTAAGGGAAAAGGTCAATTGTAAAGTATATTCTTAGCATCTTATTGAAAACCCTTGTTCAGGTACCTACTAATCAAGACAGATCAAGGAAGAGGTTTTTTATTATGCTTTTTTCTTTAGAGTAACAAATGGTTTGGATGAGACAGGTTTTTAGTTTCACTGTGAATTCTCACATATGTTTACTTAAACCTTTGTTTATTCACTACACTAATGGGTCTACACTCTATTTCCCTAGAATATTTAGGCTTCATTCTGATTTTTTAATCCATGCCAAAAAAAAATCTACAAATAAAGCAAAAAGATGTTCCATAATTGTTACCACCTAAAAATGTCTTGTAACCTCATATATACCAAGAATAATTTAATTTCCTCTCATTTTTTAAATCTCTTCCTCCTGCTAGTATCACAATATTCAAGGCATTTGTGTGCCAACTTTTCCCCAGAACACCTGGTCAATCCTTTACTGCCAGATGGACCTGCTGATGCAGAACAAAACAGGGAATAGTTGTAATAAATATGTCTGTGGGGGATATTGTTGGTAACATTATTGGTTGAGTCTGTCTTGACTGAGAGTTGTAGCAATCCATAGCCTTCATTTATGTGTCTCCAACTAGCAAATTATTCAGAGGTGTCAAAGACAGAGTGATATAATGAAAGAGTAATGTTCTGTAAATTGGTGCATTGCGTTATTCACTTTGCTTCTTTAGGGCTTACTTTCCTGTCTCTATATGAGTTTATTAAAAACAGAGAATTGAATAAGATGTGTCTTGTACTTTATTCTGGTTTATATTTCAAAAGAACAATATGACCATTGCATTTTTGGCATCAGAATAATTATAGACATTTAAACAACATGTATCTTAAATAAAAATGCAGTTTTTCACATCTAAAATTTGGGGGAAATTGTTTGCACTCAAATAAAATTATAATATTTTAATAAATGATTAAATATAGTTATTGCTAAATGGTAGATATTCATTGTATTACTCTTTAACATCAATCATGTTACTATGTACCAAGCCATGGCAGAAGAAAAGATCAACTTGGCACTATGAAGTGGAACTGGTAAACCTAGGGTTCAAGAAAGAGCAGCAAGGCACTTTTTTGAAAGACAGGGAATAACAAAAACACAGGTCATTAGAGGTTGAAATGCAAGCTTCCTCACTAGTATAAGCTGAGAACACTCTCACTTGGCAAGAGGAAGAGGAAAGCATGGAAATTTAATGTAAGGATGTTTCAAATGTCAACTGGATGTAGACAGAACTTAAATCACAAAATATCTTGTCTTCATAACCAAAAAAATTAATAGCAGAAAAGAAAATATTACATAGGAAAAAGAATGAAGTGCATGGAGGCACAAACAAATTCTAAGTTTACAGATGATGATTTACAATGTTAGCTGATATTAGTATGAATGGACTTCTACTTTCAATTCTGATAACTAAGGAGCTTAGAAATCATGACTCCTATATTTATTACAGTAAGTGGTAATACAAACTGATAAACTAAAGGTGTTTCTTAGATTAAGATTTTATGTTAACTGCTACCCTGGAATCTGAAGAAAACATCCATACACAAAATCAAATTTTAGGTCTTCTTACCAGAAGAACCCACTAGAGCCATAAACTCTTAGGAATAATCAAATAGTAAATATAAAACTTTGCTGAAGGCCAAGCTTGTACTAATTTGAGAATTATAAACTAATGAGGCTGTAGTCCTGTGAGTGGGAAAACCATTTCTCTGTTTTTTTATCCATAATCCCACAGTAAAAATCTTGGAAATATCTAGTGGTTTTGTTAGGAGGAAGAGAAAAAGTTCTGAGATAGTCTCCAGGGAAAACATCTATCTAGAGCCATCTTCATCATGGAGAAGGATACTTCATGTAATTTCTGTCTCACCTAAGGGGTGAAGAAAAGCTAAGGAACACTGTGAAAGTTGCAGCACAGAGAAAAAGACCCATGAAAAGGATAATATTTACTCACAAGACTATAGAACGCTTCCTTTACCCCACAATTTCCTTCAACACTGGTAAAACAACAGTGGCTGGCAACAAAAAGAACTGTAATGCACAGTATTAATGTAGTACTTGGGGAAGTACAAAATTCATAGCACAGAAAAGTAAGGCTACAAGAGAAGTGTGTAGTTATTGTGGCCACTATAACTACAACCTTAAATTATCAGAAAAAGAATTTAAGATGACTATTATTGATATGTTAAGGGCAGTAATTTAAAACTAGACACCATTTAAGAACATACTGTCAATGTAACTAGAGGTGAAAACTCTAAGAAAGAAATAAAAACAAATGGTAGAAATGGAAATGAATTATAGCAGAAATAAATTCTTTTTAATATTCTTGAAAGCAAATGGGACAAAACCAATGAAAGAATTAATGAGCTTGATGGCAAGTCAAGAGAAATTTTCAAAACTGAAATGTAGGGCTGGGAGTTTGGCTCAATGGTAGAGCACTTTTCTAGGGTGTAGGAGGCCCTGAGATCTATCCCCAACACTAACAAAACCAGAAAAAGAATCAGAATGATGGAACACTCGACAATTTTTGGAGATCCTTAAAAGATTGACATATGCATACCTGGAATACTAGAGAAAAAGACAAAGGGATGAAGTAGAAAAGTTTTAAAGGATAATGTCTAAGAATTTTCCAAAATTAATGACAGACATCAAGCCACACATCTCAAAAACTCAGAGAACAACCAATAAGAATAAATATTCAAAAGTATGCATATTACATGTAGAATGCTTTAAACAAAAAGCAAAAAATCCAGAAAAGTGTTTTTCATATGGAGTAACAAATATAAGAATTAGAACAGATGAATAAGAAGATGGTATGCACACAGGAAAAGAGTAGACTCAGCCCTTGAATTCTATATAAAGTAAGATTATCTATCAAAAGTGAAAAAATAAATAATAACTTTCACAAAAACAGGAAATATTCTGGGCAGCAGATCTGTCTGTCTTGCAAGAAGTATTAAAATAAATTTCTTACATGGAAGGAAAATTATTTTTACCAGATACTGGATTTGCATAAAGTAAAAAAGAATACTGGAGATGAAATAAATAAATGTAAAATAAAATTCTTTTAATTTTGTTATTCTAAATTGACCTAAAATATTACTATTTAAAATAATAATAGTAGCAATTCTACTTGGCGATTATTGCAAATGGATGGGTAAATTAATCACAGCAATACCACAAAGAATGAGGAAATAATTGGGAACACTTTGCTATAAGTACCTACACTATATAATATGAGAATTATACTGTTATAGAAGATGTAGATAAAAATGCATAGGAGTATATTGTCAACCCTAAGGGCAGCCACTATTTTTTTTTAAAAAGTATAATTGCTATAGTGTGGGAAGAAAATGAAATCACATAAAACAATTCATACTAGAAGAAGCAAGAAAAATGGAAAATCAAACAAACAAAAAAGAAGAAAAAACAAACATAACAGATAAAAAAACTTTACAAAATTTTGTGGAAAGACATTAAAAACTGTTTCAATAACTGATATATCAAGCAGGCAGAAAATTAGTAAGAAATATTTAAAAAATAAATTGAACTAAATTAAAATTAAAACACAACTGTTGTTGTCATCTTTTTCATGGCTGTGACTAAAAGATCTGAAAAGACTATGTTTAGAGGAGAAAAATTTTATTAGAGCATTCACAATTTCAGAGGTCCTAGTCCATAGACAACCAGCTCCATTCTTTGCCAGTCAACGTGAGGCTGAACATCATAGTGCAAGTGTGTGGTGGAAGGAAGTGGCTCACATGATGATTAGAAAGCAGAAAGAGACTCTACTTGCCAGATATAAAATATATGACCTAATGGCACACACCCCCGTTCATGATACACCTCCTCTAGTCACACTCTACCTGTCTTTAGTTACTACTCAGTCAGAGGTTAACTCACTGATAAGTTTATGGCTCTTATAACGCAATCATTTTACCTCTGAAACTTCTTGCATTGTCTCACAAATGAGTTTTGAGGAACACCTCACATCCAAACCAAAACATTCTGCTCTTGGCCCCCAAAAGTTTATGACCATGTCATAAAGAAAAACACATTTTTGTCTATTTACAAGTATCCTCATAGTCTCAATAGTTCCAAGATTGCCCAAAAGGTCAATTCCTGTCTCCTGAGACTCAGGACAAGCTTACATCTTGAGCTCCTATAAAAATCAAAAGAAATTTACAAATACCCAATATGTACAGGTATATAATAAACATTTCCATTTGAAGAAATAGGGAGATAAAAAACAAAGGGATGGGACCAAAGGAAAACTGAAGTCCAGCTGGACAAACAAGCACTGTAGCTCTATGCCTGACATATGGGGCACATGGCATGGTGATGTTCTGTCTAAATGGCTCGTATAGCCCCATTCCAGTGGCCTTGTTGATTACAGTCCAAGTAGCCTTTCTGTAGACTTGTCTCAAGTTGATTTCTGCGGCCTTCCTCAGAGGATGTTCTGTGGTACTGGCATTTCTTCATTTTGGGGGTCTCCACTGGAGTTTCAGCTTCCTCCTCAGATCTTCACACATAACCCTCTCAGGGGGTGCCTTCAGGGACTCCAACTCTGTTGTACTTTGGCCTCTTATGCCTTCCTATGAAATCTTGGTGGAAGGCTCCATGAACCCCTAAATTCAGCATCCTGCATTCCAGCAGAACCAGTGCCATGTGGTACATGCCAAGGTCTGTCACTATCTCCAGCAGTACTCAAGCTTCAGGGGACCCTGGCTGCAGCAGCTTCTGAGTGCCTTTGTAGCTGAGCATGTTGAAAAAACTTGCCAGGCCCCCTTGTGCAAGAAGGGTACCCCACTAGTCTCTTCCAAAGAGAATTTTTACTATTACTTCCTTGAGTCTGAGATGGATATGAGGTTGCAAGTTCCTGAAATACCTTCAAGCTATATTGCTTATTGTCTCTGGGCAAAGTTTTTAACATTTCTTGAGTGCTGGTACTGTCTTTAACAAATTCAACTTCCTTAGCCCCAGTTTTACTCTCACCTTTCAAGGCCAAGTTTTTCAAATCTTTTTGCTCTACTTTCTGCTCCTGATTATCAAAGTAATTTTGGCTAAAAGCTGTCAGGAATATCCATACCACTTCCTAAATGCTATGCTACCTAGACATTTCTTCCACCAGATTAAGAAGCCCATCACTAGCCGGGCGTGGTGGCTCACGCTTGTAATCCCAGCACTTAGGGAGGCTGAGACAGGAGAATCTTGAGTTCAAAGCCAGCCTCAGCAATGGCGAGGTGCTAAGCAACTCAGTGAGACCCTGTCTCTACATAAAACTTAAAATAGGGCTGGGGATGTGGCTCAGTGGTTGAACGCCCCTGAGTTCAATACCTGGTACCAAAAAAAAAAAAAAAAGAAGCCCATCACTTTTAAAATCAGCTTCACAAAGTCTCCATAAATGGAGACAACTTCTCAGTTAGAACATAACATCAATGGACTCTAGTCAGACTATCAATAATGCTTTCCTTGAAACCCTGTTGAGTCCTGTCTTCACTGTCCACAATCATATTATTATTCAATTCAGAAGTTCTCACCAGAATTAGCCATCAACCTCTACTAACAGCAGTCTAAGGCATTTCCAGCTTGCACTACTAAATATCTCAAAATTCCTTCCACCAATTCCAAAAAGGTTCAAATGTTTATGAACCTAATGGTTGGGTTAGTCACAGCAACAACCCCACTTCTGGTATTAAGTTCTGTTTTAGTCAGCTTTTTCACTGCTGTGACTAAAAGACCTTACAAGAACAAATTTAGAGGAAAAAAATTTATTTGGGGGCTCATAGTTTTGGAGGTTTCAGTCAATATCCAGCCAGTTTCATTCCTTGGAGTTCAAAGTGAGGCTGAACATCATGGTGAAAGCAAAAATTAAAGACAGGCAGTAAGTGTAGATAGGTGATTGGTTCAGATAAAGGAAATGGAGGCCAGTTTGGGTCCAAGAGGCTGAAGACCAGCCCTGGGAGATTGAAATGATCATGTCTTCAGAGCCCTTTGATTACCAAGATTATCTTCCTATACTAACCTTCCCAAAAAGTTGTTAATGAAGCAACTCCTGAGCAGACAGGGAGCTGCTAATTAATGCTCCCTGGGTTGCTGCTTCCTTTCTTCCCAGCACTCCACCTTGGTCCTTCCAACCCATCTGCTCACCTTCTGGCCACTCCACCAGCATCTCTAAGTCACATAGGCAGGATGGTGGGAAATGAACAAGATAAAGAAGAATGCAAAAGAACAAAGGAAACTTTAGATATATAGAAGTTATGGAACTTCCTCATCCCATGGATTTCACCTTTGGGTCCCCTTCTTGCTCCTGGGAAAAATCTGTTTTACTATTCCTTAAATAATTTTTTTTTAATTTTCTAGTTTACGCTTGCCTCAGTGCTTTTCTGGTGCTATACTTCAACATTTGAGGAAGCTGAACTTTTCAAAGTAATTGGCAGTATCAATGGCAGAAAAGTATGGTATAGAGATGTGGTTCACATGATGATCTGATGACAGAAAGAGACTCCACTCACCAGATACAAAATATGTGCCCTAATGGCATACCCTCAATGACACATCTCCTCCAGCCACACCCTGCCTGCCTTCGGTTACAACTCAGTTAATCCCTTCAAAGGTTAATTCAGTAATTAGTTTAAGGCTCTTGTAATCCAATCATTTCCCCTTTGATCCCTCATGGATTATCTCACACTTGAACTTTTGGGGGATACCACACATCCAAATCATAACATCAACATTAACATTTTTGTTATACAGTGAAAACAGTGTTTAGACAAGAATTTATCACACTAAGTAAAAATATTAGAAAAAGGAAAAATCTGAAAATAAAAAAATCTAAGATTTCACCTTTCTTAAGAAACTAGAGAAAGTCATTTTGAACCTAAAGTAAATAAATGAATAATAAAAAGTAAAGCAGAAATTGTTGAAACTGGAAACAGAAAAATAACACAGAAAAATTAATGAAATTAAAATTTGTTTCTTGGAAATTATCAATGAGATTGAAAAATCTTTGTCCAGCATAATCAGAAAAAAGAAAAAAATGACATAATTACCAACATTAGAAATGGAAAAAAGATCATGATTTTTGGTTCCATGGACAATAAATGGAAAATAAAAGAATATATAAACAACTAACTCTGTTACCATCATTTTGAAAATTTACATGAAATTGACTAACTACTTAAAAGGTAGAATATGTTGAAACTTAAAAAAAGTACATAATCTAATAGTTGAATAATTGAGAATGCCCCCACAAAATATTCAGTGCACACAGTTTTGCAGATGAGTTCTACCAGATAGTTTAAGCATAGTTGAAACTAATTCTCCTCAATATCCTCCATAAATTAGAAGAGAGAACATTTCTAAATATCTCTATGAGACTATCTTTACTCAAATTGCAAAATTAGATAAAATTTTATTCAGCTTTCTGAAAGGAAAACTAGACACTAATATCTCATGAACATAAAATGAAAATCGCCATTAAAGTGTTAGTCAATTTGTTGATAATCTTTTTTCTATATTTTCTGACATTCTGTATCTTTGTGGATATATTAACTTATACCTTCTGCCCATTATTATATTGGGCTGTTTTTCCTATTATGGTGGAGTTGTAAATATCTCATATATATTCTTGATACCAGTCTCTTATCAGTTTTGTGGTTTGCAAATATTTTCTTTCATTTTACCATTTTTGTTTTCCCTTTACTTTTGCAAACTTTTGAAGTGCAGGCAATTTAAATT
>CM053409.1:99160213-99227130 GCA_028644305.1 Xerus rutilus | reverse complement strand
TATAAGAAACATAAAACTAAAAGATGAAAATATAAATGTGTTGTCTATTTTTAAATTTAAAATTGTTATGTTTTCAGATAACCCATAACAAACAAACTTAGACATATAAGCCCACTTTGTACAGTATTAGGATTATATACAGGGTGGAAAATGGTAGAAAAGGAGATACAAAGCATCTGTGTATCCACTTAGATGGCAAATGAACATGCGGAATTGGTCTGCTCTAATTATTTTGAAACTCTAGATTTTATTGTAGGCCTGAACCTATAACAGGAAGACTTGAATGGCAAATTACACCTGGATTCAGTCAATTTTTGCTTTTTATACAGTTGTAGGTACCCATGTCCCATCCCTGCCCTGCCAGGCAGTTATGTCTGTTTTACTTGAGCACTCTTCATATAGTTTACAAGCCACGTAAGCAAAAGCACCCTGTCTTACTGATATTATTTGTATTGAGAATGTCACAATGTACTGAAGCCTTGGTCGCCAATGAGTAATGTTTAGAAGTGGACCAGCCTTTTATCCCCTCCTTCTCAATTTTCTCCTTTTTCACTTGTGGGAGACAGACAGTAATGATTTAGATATTACAAATAAGGTACATATATGAGGAAAATTAGACAGTGAACACAATTTCCTAGGGAAAGTTGTAGTCACAGAAAAGAAATGAGAAGATCTAAAATGTATACCTCAGGCAGACCCGTACCACCAAGGTCGATTATAACAATAAAATAAAATAAAAGCAACAACAGTAACAAAAACCACAGAAAACTCTGGAAATGGAAGAGAATATGATTTCTAATAACCATATAAGTCGATTCTTAGATTCAAATTCTACTTTACAAAAAATCCTATATCATATTTAAAAAGAATAAGAAACAACACAAAAGTTCAATTCAAAAGAAGAAAACAAACAGAAACTTTCTTGTAAAAGCCCCAATGGCAGATCCATGCAAACAAAGATTAAAAACAACTGTGTTAATGATGCTCAGATAAGTGAAGGAATATTTAGTGGAAGTCAAGAAAACAATGTGTGAACAAAATAAAAACATCAGTAAAGAAGAAGAAAAAAAAAAGAAACCAAAGAGAAATTCTGGAGCTGAAAATTTTAATAATTGTAATGAGAAATTTACAAGAATGACTCAAAGTCAGATTTCAGCAACAAAAACAAAAAATCAATGAACATAAACATGGGACAATAGGAAAATGAAAAGAGTTTGAAGTTAGTAGAACATAAGGTATCCAAGGGCTTCCACAAATGGAACAATACATGTATTGTGAGAGGCCAGAAAAAAGGGAGATAATACCAAAATAATGCTTAAAAGTTTTTAAATTTGATGAAAGATGTGTGTTATGATTTGGATGTGAGGTATCCCCCAAAAGCTCACTTGTGAGAAAATGCAAGAAGGTTCAGAGGAGAAATGATTGGGTTGTGAGAGTCTTCAGCCAATCAGTGAATCCATCCCCTGATGAGATTACTGAGTAGTAACTGAACTGGTAGGGTATGATTGTAGAGGGTGGGAACTGAAGGCATGGCTTTGAGGTATATATTTGAATCTGGCAAGTGGAGACCTCTCTCTTTTCCTTCTGGTCATGTGAGCTGCTTCCCTCAGTCACACCTTCCCACCATGATGTTCAGTTTTACCTCTAGTCCCAAGGAATAGAGTTGGCTTTCTATGGACTGAGAACTCTGAAACTGAGGGCCCTCAAAGAAACCTTTCCTCCTCTACAATTGTTCTGGTTCAGTCCTTTTAGTCACAGCAGTGAAAAAGCTGACAATAACAGCCTCTGATAGTGCAGTCCCTGATGTTTCATAACATTTATCCCCCTGCCATCTAAAACAGTGAATGTAAGATGTTTCTGATTTTTTCTGAGACAAATGTAAAACATACATTTGTTAAATAAATGGTTCTTTATAATTTGTCAGAGATCATGCAAGAATATCTCACCTAGCAAAGCAACTGTGATGGAGTTTTTCAATTGATTAAATTTGTTGCAATCCACTTCACCTTTGATGGTCCATCATCAGTGAGCAAATGATGTTACAGTGGCATAGTACATTGAATAAAGTACATTTGTATGTTTAAGGATGACTCTGATCTCTGCCATGCCCCCAAAATGTAACATTATTTATGATTTCCTGCTCAGATATTGAGTGGAGTTTCAGCGAATTCTACTTGGCTTTCCCTACATCACTGGCTAAGGAAGTAATAGAAGGATTATGCAAACCTTTAAGTATACTCATTAAAATTATATAGTTAGGAACCAAAATAAAAAAGATCACTAGATGAAGCTATCAAACAAGTAGATCCATTATGAGTCAGACCCCAGCCAGGACTCCATTTACTACTTGGCTCTTATAGACTTCATTATGGTAAGAGCGGGGTGTCTTAATGCTTTGCAGGTACAATATAAATGCAACTTTGATCTTGTGTTCAATAGTCCTCAAAAAATAAAATCACTCTGTTTTTGTTCACTATGTAATTTCTTAGGTAAATGGCTTGAGATTTCCTGGCATAAGTACTGGAGAATTATCACCTTTCATACTGATCCTTGTGTTGCATTCTCTGTCCTTCTAGATATCCAACCACTCCTTTCAAAAGGATCTAGATTGGAAAATTGACTCAAGTCTGAAAATTAGTAAAGAAACATTAGAATAAATATTACACCGAATATTTGAATACTGTATTAAAATATCTGAGTTGCTTTTCTCACCTTTCTGTTTATCAGTCCTTGATTTCTTATGTTTATAGAGATTGAGACAAACACCTGCTGGCTGCTCATCTATTTTGCTCTTGAGGATACTGTGATGCTCTTATAATCACCATAGTCCTCCGTGGGTTAAGCTTTCTGTCTGTCACTCCGACCTTGACTTACATCATAATTGCTACTTCCTTGCTTTTGTCAATAATGTCCTGTCTCCAAGCCACTTGGATGTTGGAATACTATCATGGTTTCCATTTTCATTAGTGGATCTAATTCTCTGCTGCAGGCTGCATAGGGAGGGAATAAGTAACCCTCAGAGGTGTGGGCTGGCTGGAAACAAAAGGCTGGAAAAGTATTGAGAAATAAACACAGATGACAAGAAATATATTGAAAGCAGAGGCTTGACAGATAGAAAAGACCTGATGGGTCTGATCCTAACAAAGCAAAAAAGCCTGCGAATGCTTTATTTCTAGTGAAACACACCAAAGGACCTTATTGTGAGGAAGGATTCTTCAAGGTAAACAAGAAGCAAGAGGCTGTGGGGAAGGTGGCCTGATCGGGGATTTATCACTTGCACAGTAATTCTTCCTCCTCCAGGCAGCTGGCACCACAAGGCTATTTAGGCACACTGGTATCTTTTTCAACACAGGGCAGCAGGCATTTGAATTCAAATCTATTGAACCCATAAATTCCACTGCAGGCATGGAATCTGCCCCATTAACAGTGGCAAAATGCAAGTTGGTGTGTCTCTCAGCACTACTGTACTGAGAGAAACCCAAAAGGGCAGTCTAGATATCCAAGGCTATGGAGTTCAAACCAATGATTCTTTTGCTGCTCTCAACATTCAATTCTATCATAGAAGCTTCTAAAGTTGGCCTTGGTCTACAGAGGAGCTTCAACAGGATCTTCCCAGGAATGCTTATACTGCTGTTGTAAGCAAGGTTCTCTGATTTGAGGCTATGTATTCACTCTAGTTTACACAATTCTCTGAAAATTTTGATTTTTTCTTCCTTGTCATGTACACACTCTATTATTTCCTATCAGTACTTGGACAGATTTTGTAGCTCCTTCATGATACCTTTTCCTCCTTTATAGGTGTGATTTGTTTTGATAAGTTATTTTAAGAATTAAACTTAGTTTTTTGAATGATAGAAAAGAAAATGAACATAAGCAAATGCTGGATGGGTGGTGTGAATCATCTCACCATTCACATTTTCAGGAGGGGGCTTTCGAAGAGAAGAAAGTAGACTGGGGATATAGTTCATTGGTAGAGCACTTGCCAAGCTTGCATAAAGAGTGGGTTTAAATACTAGCACCACAATAAATGATAATTAATAAAAATGAGAATTCAGTAATTTCTGTATGGACTGGAAAATCTGGAGAGTCAAGACTTCCAAGTGTATACCTATTTAGGGCCTGAATTTTAGAATATCAGAGCATTCTATTTGGAAACATCAGCCCTATTACATGCTCTGCTATTATTACATTCTAGATCTGCTCCTCAGCTTTATTTGCCCCAGGGGCTTCAAGACATGGGTCTCTTTATAGCCTGCCCCAGAGTCTAACTACTTTCTCACTTAGACTTTAAGTGATAATCACACTCATGTTTTCTTTATCTTTTCTCATACATGAATTTCCCCATGCAAAACACACAATTATAATATTCTCATAAATATTATTACTTATATATGTAACAAATACTTAATAATTTAACTAAGGTATGTTATGTAAGACCTCACCTATGAAAAATTAAGCAATTCGGCTACTACCCTCTGCCAAAGTTACTTTCTGTATCAATTAACACCAGTGATGGACTTCCTACTGTTATTTGGCCAGTTATAGTTTGCATCTAGGAATGTCCTCGGAAAAATTCTTGTGTTAAGCAATGAGGAAAAGTTCAGAGATGAAAGAACTGTATTTGGGGAGCTGTAACCTCATCAGTGGATCAATCATTTTGATAGATTAATAATTTGAATGAACTACTGAATGGGAATTGTCAGCAAGTGGGTGTAACTGGAGGGATAGGTCACTGGGGGCATTGGAGACTGTGTCTTATTCCTGGCTATTGGCCTTCTCTCTCTCAGCTTTATGACTGCTGTGAGTTGAGCCATTTTCCTCCATCGCATGCTTCCACTATGACTTTTCTGTCTCAGAGCCAGGTGACTGTAGACAGAATCTCTAAAACCATGAGCCAAAATAAATCTTTCCCCCTTTAAGTGTCACATATTTTGGTCACAGTGATGAAAGGCTGACTAACATAATCAATGAGTAACCCAGCTAAAAAATACAAGTTTATAGTCTACATTTTCCTATCATTTCTTGTCCCTACTGTGGAGTTAAGGTTCCCAAGAGAGTGGACCATGAAAAAGGTCAGTGTATGCAAGAACAAACAGAGAGTACTTAAATGTAGGAATAAGAAAAAGTAGTATTAGGCCAAGGGGTGATTTGGAATGAGACACCACCTACCTCAGAATGTCTCTCAACCAAATTGCAATTGCAATAACCCTTGGGTTATTTTGCTCTTTTCCTCTTCTGTTTTTATTTTTACTCATCAAATAGTTATCACATCTTTTGTATTGATATACTAATTAAATATATTCATTTAGCACATTTCTTTAAGAAATTTTCAATTTTGGAAGAATCATAATGGCACATACTTCTCTGAATGTCAATGTACATGGGAAAAACGATGAGTTTTACTTGTGATTTCACTGTGATAGTAACATATGAGATGATCCTTGAAGATGAAAAAAAAGAAGATAATGCATGTGTGTGTGGCAGTTACAGTAGTATGGGATATGGATATGCCATCTGTGCCATCCATCTGTCCAAGCATGGGGTCTATCTATCTTTATAGCATGTTCACAGAACCAAGAATAATACAAGGAAGCTAGGGTATGGAGAATATGGTGCACTGACCCAGATGGGTTAGGTAATTTTTGAAAGACCTTTGCTTTAAAGCTTTAGAATTTGAATGTCATACATCAGTTTAAGAGAGTTGTTACAGCACTTTTTTCTCTCTCTTTCCCCCTTTTAATAAGAGAATTATTATAATCTTCTGTAAATAAATTAGAAAGAGAGTCACTGTTAAGTAGATCTAATTAAGAAATAACAAAGGTGTGAATAAAGGGAGATACAAATTGACATAATTTGAATAACTATTTCAAAGTTATTTTACATTCTGACCTTTTTATTTTCATTCCTTTGAAGTGTTTTTAAAGATTACCATTGTCGTTTAAATAATACCTTTGTATTTTTTGAAGAAATATATTGGAAACACTGCTCTGGGCTATTCATTGACACATTTTTTGAGGATGACCACAAAATGTATTCCTGATTTCAGGGCTATTGAGGTAGTTATTTATAGTTAAACAGGGAAAATGGAGATAAACAACTTTCCTCAGAAAATAAGATGCAAGCTGGAAGTGGTGGCACATGCCTGTAATCCCACTAGCTTGGGAGGCTGGGACAGAAGGATTGCAAGTTCAAAGCCAGCCTCAGCAAGTTAGTGAGGACATAAGCAACTCAGGAAGATCCTGTCTCTAAATAAAACATAGAAAAGGGCTGGGGATGTGGCTTAGTGGTTAAGCACCCCTGGGTTCAATCCCAGAACCAAAAGGGAAGTTAAACAAACAAACAAACAAACAAATAAAATGCAAAGAATGTATGAAAATAAGAAAATAGCATACATATAAAAATGTGTGGATTCATGACTACTAAGATTCTAGTACCAAAGAATTTCCCTGTGAAATTTTATGAAATATTAAACCAAAATGTGTATGATAAAATACAATATAGTTTTCTCTTTCCTTATTCCTTTATTCTTATGGTTTTCCATATATGTTCTCTCCACTTCTGTTTTCTCTATCTTCCTAATTTTTCAAAATTATTATAGGTAAAATAAGTAATCAATTTCAAGTTTCTGGTTTCACTTCACAGCCCTGATACTATAAACTCTTTCATTGGGAGATCAATTTATTTTTTAATTTTTTATATCTTTGTTTTTTATTTATTTTTTATGTGGTGCTGAGGATCAAACTCAGCGCTTCACTCATGCGAGGCAAGCGCTCTACCACTAAGCCACAATCCCAGCCCCGGGAGATCAATTTTGATGTCCTTTGGTTTCCTTAACTATGCTGTATTAGTTCATGTGTTAACTTGTGGAGAGTTGTCTCCACCATTTTTGAAGTGACAATAGATTATGCATAAATAATGACATGTATATGAATGACAATTTATACATAACATTTGTTATTTGAGATAATATAGATTTTAATAATTTAAATAAGAACGCTAATAATATTCACCTTCAATTTTATGAGATAAATTCTGACAATATAGTACAAATGAATTTGAAGTGATGCTAGTGAAAATATAAAAGAATGTTCAGTAGTTCTTATTTCTTTGGAATATATTGACATTTTTCTTATACAGCTATTCTTTAAATTTTATAACAAATTAAAGTTTTTCTTTTGTTATAGGAAAAAGGGTGCTAGAGTTTAAAATCTGTGTATCCAATTTATTTCCAGAAGATTAAGTTTTATTATTGGTCATGAAATTTCCAATGGAATTAAATATAAGAAATTTGTGAATTACAGAAAAATGAAGTATGTTAAGAGTAACTACACATAACATGTAATACTTCAATCTGTTTACATGAATGTGGAAATTCATATTTAGTGTTCTCACAGTGATTTCAGTTGATGTATGCATAATGAACAAATACTATTTAGTACTATTTTTGTGCCCTATTTTTCAACTTGAATAAAAAATAAAGCTGGTATTTCATCTTTAAGTTGTTCCCACCTCATTTTGGTTTCATGGAGGTATTTAAGAGGATTAATCATTCTATACTTTACAACAAATGAATTGGCTCATATAGTATTTTCCTGTACATGCTTACCCAAATGTTATGTAGATCCAAGATTTTAAAAACCCTGTAAAAATCCAGCAGTTGACTAGGAAGGCTAGGTGAATATCCCAGCCAGACTTCCAAGTATGGTGGTGAAATGCACTGTTTGCATTCTCCTTTGATATGTTATCTTTAATTCATAAATTTATACTTGTGCATTAACACTGCAATCAATAATCTTCTGAAATGACTGAAAGTCTATAAACAAGGAAGTCAGGCTCATTGGTTCAGGTCTGTCTGTAATCCCATTGACTCAGGAGACTGAGGCAGGAGTCTAGCAAGTTTGAGGCCAGCTCCAGCAATTTTGAGAAACCCTGTCACAAAATAAAACAACAACAAAAAGGGGTGGAGAAGTAGCTTAGTGGAAGTTAGTAGCTAACTTCCACTCAGGTATACACCTGCCAAAATAATCTGTAAAATCAGGAATAATTCAAGATAAAATTGTCATTGTAAATACATCTATAAACAAAAACTTTAAGACTTATTTTTTTAAGTAGCATTCTGGAGTTCTTTAAAATTCTTATAGATGGAATTATAAGATTTCTAATAATATAGAGAGTCAAAGGGAGCAATAGAAGGAGGTTATGTATGTGGTAGTAATCCAAGTATGGCAACATAACCTTTGAGGAGGGATGACTGTTTCCTGCTGATTTTCTATTATAGTATGGCAGACCACAAAAGTTACAAATGTAACTCCACGATATTCTCAGATTTTGAACATTTTGAAAAAATGCATCTGGAAAGGGGCAAAACTCTGACATAACTTGGAATCCAGCAAACCAGAGATGTGAAAGAGTAAAGTTTCATGAGGTGTTTGATGTGGAAACAACTCAAAAATTTTATCCAGATTTGAGGTATCATTAAAAATAAATATTGCATATTATAACTGCAGGTTGTATAATTTTAGATTATAAATAATAGAAGACACAAGATAATTTTGTTTGTTTTATTTCTATTTTAATTACCTCTACCCCTAAATAATGCAATTAAAATCTATTTATTATTTTAAATTTTTCAGATGTTAAAATACAAGCATAATAAAAAATATACTTTTGCATTGATTGAACAGTATGAAAGAAGTGCAGTAAGAAGGAACTTTTTTGTTTATAACTGATAAAAAGTTAAGAATTAGAACTTCCCTAGCTTGAAGCTTCTTACAGAGGGAGGTTAAAAGAGTTTCACAAATCATTTTCTTAGTTTCTACCAAACCTTGAAGGCTTGAATTTAATTGAAAATGTTAAAGTTTCATTTCAGGCTTCAGAGATCAGATCTTCTGAGAAAAGAGGGCAATTTAAAGACAATTACATTCTTTACAATGTAATATGAAATCATCCTTATTCTCAAATTAAGTATTTCCATATTAAAATCACCTCTAGATTAGTGACTAGTAAACAGTATTTTAGTAACATGAATACCTATGAGTACCTTCAAAATAGCTATAAGTTAATCAGTTCCCTACCACAAGCTGGCTTTCTAATGAAGAATGATATTTTGGCTAAATTTAAAGAGATTTTATGCTCTGACACTACAAATTGATTCTAACAATGGACACTTTTCTCTCTAAACACAGCTATGGTTATGTGGTTAAACTTTCAGACTTATGGTCAGAAGACCAACATTCAAGTCTTGTTCTGCTAATTTACTGGCTCTTTTATCTTTCACATTTGTTTTAATCATATGGATCTCATTATCCTAAAGTCTGATAAAGGTGACAGTTGTACTACCTGTTCATTAATGGACTCTATAAATTTTCAGTTGTTTGTCCATTCAGGGCACGGTTTTGAGCATGAACTAGAAGTACTATGTATATCATGGAAATTGGTAAGTTCTACAGTCCTACACAAATATTTAAAAACTTGAATTGTTCTGGTGTTATACATATAATTGTAAAATCTAGAGACAATCAATGACTCTAGGCTAATATTGCTGTGGAATGGCTAACTTTATGTATCATCTCAGCAAAGCCATGTATGTTATCTAGATACATGGTCCAATGTTATTCTGGGTTTTTCTGTGAGGACATTTTTTAATTAGATTGACATATATATCGGTGGATTTTGTTTGAGTAAGCGAGATCACATTCTGTAATGTGGTTGAGCCTTGTCCGGTCAGTTGAAGATCAGAATACAACAAAAGTGGGAGAGGAGTTGCCATGAAACTAGGATGACAACTGGTGGAACAGAGGAAGGGGATTCCAGGGTGAGGGAGGAAGAATGAGAAGAGGGAGGAAAAGTGGAATGAAATTGACCAAACTATACTATATACATATAGTATATAGTATACATACATGTATATAAATGAATGAATATACCATGATGAATATTACCTGTATGTACATGTATAAAGCACTAATATATTTATGGAAGAGCATTAAGTAGAGGAAGGCAAAAAAGGGGAGGGAAGAGAGGTGGGAAAGAGGAGGTACTAGGAACTGAAGTGGAGCAACTTACATTGCATACTTGTGATTATGTCACAATGAACCCCAATATTATGTATAACTATAATGCACTAATAATTTTGTTAAAAAAAGAAACTGGAGGAAAGTGGTAAATATTTTGTAGTAGTCGCTATTCTTCTTCACTATTATTATGATATTACTTAAATTTCCTCTGTAGCATTTGAATGAAATGGGGGGAAAGGAATCATGGAAATGGAATAAATTGGTATTAAGTTGCCACACAAAACTTTATTCCTTTTTATTTCCTCTTCCTTTTTTCCTTCCATTTCCTCCTTTCCTTCTTTCTTCAAAGTATGTTACAATATAGGCAACAGACCATCACATACTATTGTAGGTACTCTGAGAAGTAGGATGAAACTCCATGCAAACTCTAGCTCAGATGTCATGAAGACAGCACACCCAGAACATACAAAATAATATTTGGGGGGCAGGCACACTTCCCACTCTGGCTGAAAAGTGCCTAGAAAGAGTAAGGAAAAGAAGGTAGATGATGATGATGATGACGATTATAAAGATATAGGGATACTGTGAGGGTCCCCATAGGTGTCATAGGCTTGCATGGTTTGGATTTCCTAACAGCACTCATTCTTCCAATTTTCTTAGAAGTGAGATGCGGGGAGAAAATGAACCAGTGAAGCTCATGTTAGCAGTTAAATATCATGAACTGCCAGACATGCTATTGTAAATCCACAATATACCACATGCTATGTATTATAATCAGAGTCTATTGTCAGAACTAACAACAAAATGTCATTAACTCTTCAAATCATCTCATACTCTTTCTATACTCAAATATTCCCAACTGTCTCATTTACTTTGCTTATGTTTGCTAAAAATCAAGATTCATCAAAATTTACACATCACATTTTTATGCCCCTTCAACTTATTTTATTCTTGAATATTCTTTCATCTTTTATATCTATTTCATAGAATTATTGCTAATGTCAGATATTATAAAATGCCAAATTTTCTAAATTTCTCTGTTTCATTGTAGTCTCATTACATTTTATATTTTAGCTTCATTATTTCTGTAAACTATAAATTACTTGTAGAGGCTTTATTAAATTTGGGTTCAACCTTATACCTAGATTATTACATAACACTTTATATGTGACACTGTAGATTTCACAATCCATCAAATCATGAGTAATATACTATGTGCTTGCTCCATTTTAAGAGATTTGATGTTTCAAGTGGAGACAGTCTAATCTCTCCACTGCAATTTGAACTCCTTGTTCTGTAATTCCATGTAATCAGTGGGGTGCAACTTTACATAATGTGACCAGTCAGTTTCCACACAACTCCAGCAAGTGAGTTCTTGATAAGGTTCCCAGTCACCTTGCTGTTACTAAAACAATGATTAAGTCTTACCTATTATTTAAACAAACTGTGCTGTTTTATATAGTTTATTTCTCCTTTCTTCATGGGAAAAATTCTTCCTTTGGCTTTCAGAGCACTCTTTTGCCAGTTTTGCTTTTCTTGTTCTAGCTTCTCTGCAGATACATTTTTGGTTTCTCCAGTTTTCACCAAGTCTTAAACATTAGAAATCCTAAAAGTTGGTTCTGGAACTTTTCTTCTACCTATTGCAGTGATTTTCAATTGGAGATGATTCTGAGACGATGGGACATTTGTCAAGGTCACTTGACATTTTGTAGTACAACAATCAAGAGTGGTGGATCTATGTCAGACATGCTTCTAAACATCCCAAAATGTGCCAGAAAGCCTTCCAAAACAAAGAAAACTCCAGCCTGCCATCTCAACATTGCTAACATTGAGAAATCCTGATCTAGAATCTAGATTTTGGTGATGTCATTCAGTCTTGTGGTGTTAAGTATTATTTAAAGACTGATGATTCCCAAATTTAAATCTCCCTCAGTTCTGACTCATAAATCTACTGCCTACTCTCTGCCTCAATTTAGATGACTAATTATTCCATGCTTGATATGTACAAAATGAATTTCACGGTTCTCTCCAAACACATCTATCCTAAAGCATTTCAGTAAAAGGCAATATATTTTTAAATAAGAGAGAAAGATATCCTTGACTCACTCAAATCCATAAGTGTCCCATTAGCATTTCTCATCAGTTCAATTCTCAGAATATATTCAGAATCAAACCTGTTATATCACCTCCATTGGTTCATATTATCATCATTTCTTGCTTATATTTTGACAATTGCCACCATCTGGGCTTCAGGCTTTTGACCACAAATATTTGAATTAAGTTTCTCTTCCTAGGTAATAATTTCTACTTCACTGGTATATTTCTAATTGTCCCAGTTTTCCAAAACATCTTGTCATGCTTTTTTTTTCATCTCATTTATACTGTAACATAGATACAGATATATCTCTTATACTCATTTCTTGAAGTATTTGCATTATTTGATTTAAATAATCTACACGTAACTGTCTAGTATATAGTAAATTATTAACAAGTCATTGTTTTCTTAATACTGAATATGAGATAAGCTATACATTTATAATAAAATAATTCACAATAAAATTAAAGTTTAGTATAAAATATGACACTTTTATTTTAAAAAGTGATGCATCAAAAATTAAAATATTTTTTTCACTATATGAGATTAGCACAAGTTGAATATCTATATATGTATTTATAAAATACTAGTATAGGCCATCTCATATATTAAATTCATTTATTTTAATAACTTCTTATCAGCAGCAAGATATTCAAGAGACTTTGGATATTTGTAGATGCACTAAATAGCATGAAAGTTATAAAGGTTTATTTGTGCTTACCAGTTAAAACTGATCATGTATAACTTTAATTAAATGTGGGAAAATGTGTTTTCTTAATGCTGCAGGGTAATTGGAAAAGATAAAAAGAATGTTTGATAATGAAATGGTTCCTTTTTTCTTACCCAGAGACAAATGCAAAATATTATGAATCATATTTTAATTTTTCATTCATTTTAATAGAAAATATGGCCTCAGTGCTTCTTTAGCTACCAAAATATTAATGAGACCTTACTTCCTATTGAATATATTGCATTTTGATATCAGTAATTATTCCTATTACTTGTATAATAGCTATTCTTATTAAGAATGTTTATTGCCAAACTCAATTTATACTTTCAAAAATCACTGCTACAATTTCTCATGATCATTCATCTAAAAAGTATGTCATTTCTGGCATCTTTGCCTTTAGCACAGATCCTTTACTTGTGTGAACATATTTAGATTTTTATGAATTTAACTGAAAATAATCTTTAAAAGATTATAAGTAAAGAGCAAAATAGGTAAAAATAATATTTAAAGGCATCATGGTGAATTATTTTTATTCAAAGTAAACAGTCTTTCCATAAATAGCAATAAATTGACATGAGTATTTACAATTTACATTTTGTAGAATATAAAATGGGTGACCTTAATTTTTGTTTTTGATACATTTTAATAATTCTAAGGCAGATGACTTACCAAGTACAAGTTTATCATGAATTACTATTTTTTTAACCTAAGGAAACATTAGATTATACATTTATTGATCAGGGGCTCAATTTACACTGATTTTATTGTGCAATTTATTAGTTTCTTAATGCTGCACTAACAAAATGCTATGAACTGAGTGACTCAAATAACAGCAAATGTCTTTCCTGGTTGAGAAGCCAAAAGTACAGGGTCAAGGTGTCAGCAGTGATGGTCACTTTTGGTGGCTTTCAGGGAGAATCTATCCTCTGCCTGTCTTTTAGCTCCTAGTGTTTACCAACAAACTTTAAGATTCCTTGGCTTGTAGATCATTCCAGTCTCTATCTCTGTCTTCATATGGCCTTTCTTTCCTGTGGATCTGTGTTTCTAAATAAGGTTACAAGTTCATTGGATTAAGGGCACCCACACTAATCTAGATGACTTTATCTTATTTATCTTAACTATTTTAACTAATCATATCTACAAAGATCCTTTTTCCAAATAATGTCACATCCTGAATTTCTGAGTGGACATGAATTTAAGAAGTCCATATTAAATTTAGGGAAACACTATTTAACCCAGAGCAATCTGCCATTTGCCGCTTTCAAAATATGTTTTATACACAAAATATATTCATCTCCTCCTAACCACCCCTCCAATCTTAATATATTTAATATACATTTTTACAGCCCATTTTCTGCCTAAAGAACCCCAGAACTCTGACACCTTCCTTCATTTCACCCAATTGTTGCCTCTTTAGCACAAACTAGTAGCATTTTAGTTAGTTTAATCTTCTCAAAACCATCATAGATCATCTGTATGGGTCAAATATATCCATGTTATTAGATGTCAGGGTTCTTTACAGATAGCTCCTGAATGACCTCACCTCTACTCCTGGATTCTGCACAGATGATGGATTAGATTTATGAGTTATATACTAGTCTCTCCAGCAGAAAACTTTCTGTCACCCCTACTCATTCCCTCAACAGTAAGCTATAGTATCGTTTGCAATACAGGCTGAGAATTTTGCAACAAAATCAAATTCTGGTTCTATTTTTTTTATATATTTTCTTTTGCATTTTACTATAGGAAGCAAAGTCACACCACCTATATTTTGCTTGGAAATTTACTCAGCTAAACATCCCAGTTCATAGCTTAAAGATTCTATTTCCTACCTAGTACTAGAACACATTTTGTTATTCACAAACAAGAAAAATTTTCCTCTAATATCAATTAACATTATCATTATACCAGAAACACATTTACATTTAGCATTTGTATTTCTACCTACATTCTGTTCATGATCATATATATGTTCCTTGTGGTACAATCTTTCTCTACAACAGCATTTTTCTTAGTTCTTACCAGGAACACCTTTAATATCCTTACTTTTAACAGCAACATTCCCTTTAAGGAAATGTGGAATGTTTTGCTTTTGCTTTTGTTTTTTGTTTGTCTAAGTGCACATATCGCAACTCTCCCAACTTTTACTTATTACTTAATTCCAAAATTATCTGCACATTTTAGATATTTGTTAGAGCAGCACCTCACTTGCTAGTATCAGAATCTATATTAGTCAAAGTGCTCCAGAGAAACAGACGCAATAAGAAGTAGATATAAGTTCATAGATTTAGAATTAGATTGTACATAGATATAGATAGATACACAGCAATTTATTTTAAGGAATTGACTCACACAATTATAGGAGCTGGCAAGTTTGAGATATGTAAAGCAGGCCAGCAGCCTGGCAACTCAGGTCTCAGCTGATGTCAGTCTAGACTAAGAATGTTTTCTGCTTAGGGAAACCTCAATTTTCTCTTTGAAGGCTCCCAATTGATTGGATGGAACTTATCTACATTTTCAAGGTTAGTTTTTTTTTTAATGTTGTAAACTGATTGGAGGTGATAGCCACAACTATATCATATCTTCTTGGGACACCTAGATTAAAGTCTGAGTAAATAGTTAGCTATTATGGTTTAACAATATTAGTACGTAAAACTAAACAACATAAAATATTTAATGTATATATTAAAATGTTAATGTAAAAACAAGCTATGTTTGATGAAATTGTTGAGAAGAGCACATTTTTTACCCATTATCCATGTTACAACAAATTTTTAAATTGTTGTAAAATTAAAGCTAACTTACATGTGATATACTCATTATGGTCTCTAAAATTAAAGTTGTTTAAACATCATATTCTTTTGCCAACCAAGCTAAAACTTAGCATATACATTGTTGGGTTACTTGATTTGAAAATTTAAACTAGATTCAACCTAAGAATTTCAATGCTCTTTTCTTAACTTTTTAATGTTCTTAGTGGCCTAAAAAATGTGCAGTAGCAGTCTTTCTTTCATTTTTGCATTCAAGTTACCTCTAATTTTTTTAGTCATTCTAGTTACAATGTAAATGCACAAGAGGCTTAAGTTTAATGAAAAACACTGAAAGAGGAGGATTTTTTTATAATTACTTGCTCTTTATAGATATTCTAACTAGTCTGTGAGGTAGAATAGTATTTTATGTATTCTGTGAGGTAGAATAGTATTTTATGAACATCTGAAATTATGGATGTTTTAGTTTAAACTTGAGCTAGTCAACTAGGAAAACATTTGGTAATAGTTATTCTGCAACTATAGACTCTCATTTTATAGATTAAGGATGCTCATTATTTTATTTAATACATGCTTGTTTGCAGATACTACAAAAATAAATGGGTGTACTTGGGATTATGTATGGGTTGCAAATTTTATATATTGTTTGAGCATTTTGCAAAGTGAAAATAAGCAAATAATGAATGGATCTTCCTTTGACCTTGTTACTTTTATAATTACTGTACCTGAATTGGTCATCTAGGGAGTAAATGTTAATCATTTTGCAGGCTGGATGCCTCCATGCATTACATAAACTGCTTATTCCTTGGCAAGTAAAACAAATAGGATATGCAGAAAAGTTTCTAAAAGCATGACTGGACAGAGCCATTACAGCAACACTATTGTTGCATTTTAAATCATATAATGGTAAAATAAACATAAACATAATAAATAAACATAAGGAATCACTAGGCCCCTGGATAAACACCAAAGAGTCTCATAATTATGTTTGTTCCTTGTGAATAGCTCTGATGATATTATAATGCTTACATCAATATTTTGCTGTTAATAACTTCCATGTATTTATGTGGGCTTCTCATCAGAAGAACATTTATAAGCAACAATCATTTATTAAATCCCCTCTAATGTCCTTAAGATGGCATTAACTTTTATTGTGGTATAGAAAAAAGCTTTTATAATAAGTGGGGAGGCAATGCATCCTAGTGGTTGTCTGGGATGTCGTTAAGGGAAAAAGAACATAAAATATCTGAGTCTACCGATACGTCCAGGGCACTCACCAACTGTTGCTTTAGCCATGTTAACTTATTCTTCTACCTCAGTATCTACACTGTCAAACAGGAAGAATAAAAAATAATACCTATTCTTATGTCATGATGATGATATAATTCAGATAATATATATGAAACACTCCTAGCCTGTGGTATACGAAATACACCAAATTCAACTTCGCATTGCTTTCTTCCTTGCCAATATTATCTGCCATGCTTGCTAAATTCCAGTTTATGCTATAAGGCAACACGTCCAACACTCACAACTATTTCAGAGAATCACAAATTAAAGCCTTAAATGAAATCTACTTATTTTCTATACTGTTAGTATTCTACTGTTAGTATTCTAGACCCCATCTCATTCTACAGGTGCCCATTAAACTGCTCTTCTGTACTAAGGAGAAGAAAGTAGTGGCTGAACTCAAATGCTTTCTCCACTATTCTGTCTGGACCTTATTGTTTTGCCATCTTTATTAAAATCATCTTACATGTGATTCATGGTGTCAGGATATACTATCTCCAATCATGTGCCCCTTTGGTGACCTCAGGTGATATGATCCCTTTCGAGTCTTTCTGTGTATTTTCACACCAGTGATTGTCCTTAGTCACATTAATATTTACCTAGCCCATTCACCTGGTGATATATATGACAATGATACATACTATAGAAAAATAATAAAGTAGGGAAAGGAGCATATTATCTAGGAAGTAAATTAGAAAGAAAAATACAATTAGAGAAAAAAGGAGAATTTAATATAGAGAATTGGTAACAAATGGTGGAAGAAATGAGAACCTAGAGGAGGTACAGCATCCCAGTGTTTTATACAAGGCTATCGCAACAAAGAAGCAAGCAGCATTATCATGTCCAAGGACTTTGTTTGCTCAGTCTGTTAGTATCTTGTTGTGGCTGTAACAGATATCAAGAACTTAGTGGGTTAAAACAACATTTATTCTTTTACAGTTCTGTAAGAGTCTGAAATCAGTTTCATTAGCCCTAAATCAAGGTAATGGCACTGCCACACTCCCTCCAGAGGCTCTGAGAGAAAATTACTTCCCTGTTTATTTTACTTTTCCTATTTTCTAGAGCTGCACTATTTGGCTAGCAATCCCTTCTTCCACCTTCTAAGCCTCACCTGGCATCTTGCTTCAGTTATCATATCGCCACCTTCTGTGGGAAAAATGTTTCTCAAGGATGTTTTTATAATTACAATTAGAACCCAACCATACAACCCAGAATAGTCTCTCCTACCAGGATTATTAGCTCAATTTAACAGGCAAAGTCACACTATAGGGTCGATTTTCACAAGTTTGAAGGATTAAGGCTGAACATTTTCAGTGGTTATTTTTCATCCACTGCATTCTGAACTGTAGCACCCGAAGATTCATATCCATCCCACTTGTGAAAATATCTCATTCCACAAATCTTAACCTATTATAGCATCACTTGACCAAAAAAAATTATATGTAAATACTATCAGTTTAAAAGTCCTACATCACATTATCTAGTTCATAGTATTATTCATCCTAAAGTAAAATTCCCCTCCATCTGTGGAACTGTGAAACTAGGAAATGAGTCACCTGCTCCCAAATTACAATAGTAGAGCTGACACAGGATAATAATTATAGACCATCTCCATTATCAAAGAGAGAAAATTAAAGGAAGAGAAGAGTCACTAGCCCTTACCAATTTTAAACCCCTAGTTGACTGTGTTAGTTTTTAAAACCTGAGAGTAATTCTCTGCATCTTGTCTACAACCTCTAGGACATGCAGTTCTAATCTCTGGGTCCAAACCTCCACCCTTTGGTCCTGAACCTCTGCCCTTGAATCATCCCTCCATTGAAAAGTATTATTCAATAGTTTTATTAATTTCTTTCCTGCCTGTAAAATTTGGGGGGTTTGATAGCCTTCCTTTATTTTTTTTTCTTTTTCTCTTCCTTTCAGTACAAACTGATAGTTTTTGCTGATAACATTCTCAAAGAATATCTTTCTGATAATTCTCAAAGAATGTGTGGGTCTTCCAATGAAGGCATGAGAATTCATTAATTAGACAGAAGTGTACACAGTCAATATTTCCTGAATAGTCTCACTTCTATTTCTGCTTTCTTCAAGATGATTGAAAGACTCCATGGATCACATATGCAATCCTTTGGAAAAAGATCATAGATGAAGGGATACTATGATCTTTTAATACCATGAAAGCTATCCAAAAGTTTTTTGGATATCTTTCAATTTCTCTTTAATGCATGATTTTTTGATAGTGAATCACTTAATTTTATCATCTTTAGAAATTTGGGAAGAATTTAAATTTCTCTATCAAGTACTGGTTTGTTTTTGCTTGATTTCTTCCTTAAATTTATCTCTTTCCTTTTATAATTTACAATAATTATCAAAAAGTAGCCAAGATGCACTTTTAAGACATTTTTTTGAAAACTCATTAACCAAATATAATTCATTGCTTACTAATCGTTTCTTCCAAGTAACTTCAGGGTGAACGTCACCTAAACATTCTGTCACTCAAGAACTTAACTCAATTATACTTTCAGAGTCTCTTTTGCCATATAAGGTAAAATTAATAAATTCTGGGTTATTTTGAGGAGTCACTGAGACTTCATACCCAATGAGACCTGAATCTATACTTGGCTTTGGCTAAAAGCTATGTAGGAGAGGCAATGTCAGCAAGACAGAATCAGTATAATGAGGAAGGATAAAAACAAAATAGCCTACCTTCTCTTTTCCTTTAAGTTTCTAAAATATCATTGTTTCCTCTCATGGCACAAATGAAACTGATTACAGTTGGATGGAGAATCTGCAAAAGAGAAACTTTAGGTGTCAGCTCTCCAGATATAAAATACAAAACAATGCAAGATCTAGAATCTGATGTGAGGGTAAACAGCTTCAGGACTGGTTCAGCGGGTAGAGTGAAACAGGTAATATTTTCATTTTATTTATAGTGGTCAGAAAATGCCTCTGTGATATGTGGCAATTGAGAAAACGTATAAAAGAAAGGGTAAGTCAGTTGTATTGGGAAAGAATATTCCTAGCAAATGGAACAAAAATGAAACACCAGAGGAAGAAGTTCAGATGATTTTGAGGAAAATCAAGGGGACTTTGGAGAGAAAATAGGAAGAGGACATGAAGGGATAGAAGACTGACTTGAATAGTTATGAAAATATGGCTGCTGGTTTTCCTCATATTGTGCAATAAAAAGTTTATCCTATATGCGGCAGCCTTAAGGTAGAGCAAACATTTGTGTATGCGTGTATGTGTGATGTGTGTATTTGTGTAAGTTACATAAAACCTAGTATATTCTTATGCAGAATTTATATTTCCCTTTGAATGATTGGTAAGATCTTTGTTAGGCATTCATCAGAGAAGTGACATAATATGATATTTTAAAGGAATTACTCTGATACATAATTTGTGAATAAACTGTAATGTAGTAACAAAAAAATTAAACCTAGATATTAATGCAAATGTATAAATGTTATATATATATGTATTTATATTTATATATTATATAAAAAGAAAAAAGTGCATATATTCATATATGTGTATATATATACATATGTACATATATGTATATGTGTATATATATATATATATATACACACACACATATATGTGGCACAGCCAGCAGCATATGTAGATTGAAACTAACAGTAGAGTCTTACATAACTTCAAAATTTTCAGTTTGGAAAGAAAACATTTTTACTGAGAAGAAGAAACTGTGAAAATGAAGTAGGCTTTCGGAGAAATGAGTTAGAACAGTAGACTTCTGAATTATAAGAGATCAGCTAGTGATATTCCAGGCATTGAGAGAGTGATGGTGTTAGATGATCAATGTACTTAGAATGATGGCATGAGAACAATCAGTGACTGTAAGTTAGGAGACAAAATAAGAGACACCTAAGAGACTTTGGTGTACAGATAGTTAGAAGTATAAGAAGAGGGAATGGGAAATTGAGATAGAGCTTGTTTTGGTTTAGATATGAGGTGTCCCCTGAATGCTCATGTGTGAGACAATGCAAGAAAGTTTAGAGGTGAAATGATTGGGTTATGAGAGATTTAATTAAATACATGCATTAATCCCCTGAAAGGGATTAACTGGATGGTGACTATAAGCAAGTAAGGTGTGGCTGGAGGAAGTGGGTCATTTTGGGTATGTCTTTGGGGTTTATATACTGTCCATGGTGAAGAGAATCAATCTCTCCCTGCCATCTCTGCCTTTCTTTCTGCTTCCTGGTGCCACGTGTTCTGAGCTGCTTCCCTCCACCACACTCTTCTGCCATGACACATGATATTCTGCCTCACTTAGGGCCCAAAGCAATGGAGCTAGCTGTGTATAGACTGAGACTCTGGAACCATGAGCACCAAATAAACTTTTCCTTTTCTAAAATTGTTCTTGTCAGGTCTTTAGGTCACAACAGCCGGAGGGAGTTCTGACTAAAACAGAACTGGATGCATGGATCTTGAATTTTGTTTTTCTTTTCCTTGAAGTAATGAGCAATGCAGATATTTCTTCCTAAAGAAATATGAATGGCTCCTAACTTAGATCTATTTTGGATATAAAATGAAATTCAGTCTTGAGCAAATGCATAACATAGAAACACATTATAGATTATTATCAGGTCTCAATTAACACAGGAGAAAATATTTTGTGAAATGAGTCTGAACATATTGAGAAGTTTTCTGGTTTGGGAAACAATGAAGCATTAAGAATGTATATTTAGGAGTGAAAGCTTATTATTCAGCAAAAGAGTCATAGTACAGGAAAGATTACATAATGGGAGAAAATTGTTTTGTGTTGAGGCAGAATACAACTGGGATAAAATCAGAGTTAAATTTAATTACACAACAGCCTTTAATAGGGAAGTTATCCAGAAATGAAAGGATTTACTGGAATTTGTAAGAATAAACTGACTGATGGATTAGTATGGGTACTTCATTTTGCAATTATCATAACCTCAGATTCTAGAAAGTTACTTTTGCAACAGTGAATAATTACCATGAGAACTCAAGGGTAAGCCACTTAGTTGTTCATATCTATATCTTTATTTTATCCATTCTTATCAATGACAGAGGAGTCTAATTTTGAATAAATAAACTCAATATTTTGCTGTATCTTTGTTTCTAAAATAAAATTCTCTACATTCCTGTGCTTTATTTAGGTTAGAGTTGTTAAGTAACCTTTCCTTAGAAAGATTGTATCTTCAATTGAAGCTGATCAGTATCTCTGTTTCAGTGTCATCATGCTTATTTTGACTTATTTTACTATTTTCTCTGGTACAGACACTTCAATACATATCTGCTAATTGCCTTTTTTCTAATATCATGTAAGATGTCCATCAACTGATTTCATAAAAAATGATCATTGGTTATGTCAATACAAATGTTTGTGGAAACCACAACAGAAGTATCTTTCCTTAGATGATTATTATTAGATGATGATGATGATGATGATGATGATGATTATTATTATTATTATTATTGATGGCTCCTACAACAAAAAGAATCCAGAAAATAACTATAATACCTGGTGTGGCTTTTTCCAACCTATCTAACTCACAGTATCATCTCTGATCTTAACCTAAGGATGTTGATAAGGCTCTATTTATATTATCTATTTTACTAGGTGGTGAATTTTGTAGTGTCAATAACCACGGAGGATATTGTTTAAAAATTCAATGCACTCACTCCTTATATCTATACTAATGAATTTTTCTTCATCCCCACAATGCTCTAGTACATGGCCACATGACTTGCTTTGGCCAATGGGAAAATAATCCATGCCATCCAGAGACTTGAACTTGAACACTGGCCTATTCTTCTTTCTGCTCTTTGGAATCCTTAGTATGAAATGCAAAAAAAAAAAAAAAAACAAGCCTTAGTTATACTTTGTGGTAAGGGACCACATAGTGACAAAATAAGCCATCCTTACAGAAGTCCTTAGACCAATCAATTTACCAATACCAGATACCTGAGGGCAGTTATTCAGATTGTCCAGGCAGCAGCTGATCTGCTTTGACCATCAACATGCGTAAGAACCCAGTAGACACGTGGCCTTCACCTTTGCCCAGGGTCTAAACAATCAGTAGCTAAATAAAATGATTTGTCTTTTGGCCAAAAAAGTGTGGATAATAGATTATACAGAAAAAAGCCTGCTGATGAAATAGATAGTGTAGTAAAAGTATTATAAAGTATTTTTATTGTTAGCTATATAATTGCTATTTGTTTTTCTACATGTTATCTTATAGGTAACATTTATGAAAAGCATTATTTTATTTACAATAAGAATTTTTTAATAGTTATTTTAGCATAGAAATTTAATTTTCCTTCTAAGAGATGGAATTGAGACTTTTTGATACTATTTTTTCTTCAATGAATAACAACATATGCCTTTTTGTGGTAACAAGAGAGTCATTACAAGGCCTTATACTATTTTTTATTGCATTTGTGTACCATTCATTTTTTTAAAAATTAATCATGTTTAAAAATATTACTATGCATGATGGCGTGAGTTTGTCCTGTAGTCCCAGCTCCTCAGGACCCCAAGGCAGGGGATTTGCAAATTTGAGCTCAGTCTGAGAAAGTTAACAAGACTTTATCTAAAAATACAATGTAAAAAAGTCTAGGGATGCTTTTAGTGTAGAGGACTTGCCTGGCATGCATGAAGCTCTGGGTTTAATGCTTAGTACTGAGAAAAATGAAAATAATATTTGATAAGTTGCAGTCATATTTGAAAGTGATAAATAATGTAATTTGTTGAAAATTTTACCTTGTTTTCAATTATTCCCCCAGAAGGAACCACAGTAAAAATATCCAGATACAACCTGCACTCAAATAGATGAAGACAGTAAAATATATGTTTCATTCCTATTTATGCTTATGTTTTTTTCATTATGTTTATCATCTCACAGAGTCCTTATTATTAATATATGTAATTCATAACCTTATGGTTTTATGATACTTTTATTTGAGAAATATTTTAGGGCTATCTCAAAGCAAACTGGACATATTCCCATTTATAGACACTTTTTTCTCACAGAGTAATTATAAATATCTCACAGACTATATAAGACTGTCAGTGGATCCAAAGAACACCTAGCCCTATTTATAATGCATTCTAGATTTTATCTTATTTATTTATTTTTTGGGAATAGCAGGGATTGAACTCAGGGGCACTTGACCACTGAGCCACATCTCCAGCCCTATTTTGTATTTTATTTAGAGAGAGAGTTTCATTGAGTTTGTTTAGTTCCTCGCTTTTTCTGAGGCTGTCTTTGACCTCGTGATCCTCCTTTCTCAGCTTCCCGAGCTGCTGGAATTACAGGTGTGCACTACCATGCCTGGCTGAGATTTTATATTTTGAAGATGGAGTTCAGAAATGATTTGTCACTTTCTGGGAAAATATTGTCATTTGTATTCTCTTAATTCTAGAAATTTACCCAGAGGACTTTCATGGAGTTAATCTACCATTGGCCCCAAGTCTGTCTTCTTTCTACTTTTGTGGATCAGAGAATAATACCCCAAAATATGATATTTGTTTGCCAAACTGAGAAATTTTATAAAAAGAAAAATAAAATGCCTGACTAATGGACTCTGAATCATGTTTTGTTTGGCTTTGTTTCCCTCCTCCATTCAAGTACCAGGGAGAGAGGCTTTGTACAAAATTCCTTTTCTCTCTCAAATCCTGATCCACCAAAGAAGAAGCTGTTATTTCATGTTCCTTCCCTGAATTGTCATTAGGTAAATTCATATCACAAAAATAAAGAATGAATTCTGTAGACACACCTGGACAGATTTCATTTTCCTCCATTTCAGGCCTCTTGTGTTCACAATTAGTTAACAATCCATTGATCATTCTCTTGGCCCAGTGGCTTTACCAAGGCCACCACCCATTCTCCAAACCCAAAACCTTCCCCTAAACAGCATTTACTATTTTCCTAACATTACCCATTTTCCTCCCTCCACTATAAAAAAGGCATATATAAATTTCTGAATCATCTTGGCCTAATGGATAATCCCGCTTCTGTGATTTCCCACGTTCTGTGATTTCTTTCCTATTTAAGTTTGTATACCATCTCCTATTTAATCTATTATCAGTTCATTTCAGCAAACCGGAAGGGGATAAAGCGGGGATTTCTCTTTTCCTCTGCATTGTTGTTTATTTAATCAATAATTAGAACTAATCTAAAAATCATACAGCAGAAAAAAATTCTTTAAAATTAAATCTGATTGTGCCTATGTCTGGAGTTTCCCTTCTATCTGAGGCATTCAAATTTTAAGGCCCTCAGCCGGTCGCAGTGGCTCAAGCCTGTAATCCCAGCACTCAGGGAGGCTGAGACAGGAGAATCGCGAGTTCAAAGCCAGCCTCAGCAATGGCGAGGTGCTAAGCAACTCCATGAGACCCTGTCTCTACATAAAACACAAAATAGGGCTGGGGATGTGGCTCAGTGGTCGAGTGCCCCTGAGTTTAATCCCCAGTACCAAAAAAAAAAAAAAAAAATTTTAAGGCCCTCCAAATGGACGTCTGAAATTGCAGATAATACCAGACCACAGAAATATCACACACACACACACACATGCACACACATCACGCTTTTTTCTATATGTACATACCTATAATAAAGTTTAATTTGTAAAACAGGCATTTATAAATTATGCATACTTATGATAAAGTTTAATTTATATACTAGACAAAATAAAAGATTAGCCAGGCCCAGTGGCGCAAGCCTGTAATCCCAGCAGCTCTAGAGGCTGAGGTAGGAAGATCCTGAGTTGAAAGCCATCCTCAGCAATAGTGAGGCACTAAGCAACTCTGTGAGATCCTGTCTCTAAATAAAATACAAAATAGGGCTGGGGATGTGGCTCAGTGGTCAAGTACACCAGAATTCAATCCCTGGTCCCTCAAAAATATAATAAATAAATAAATAAATAAATAAATAAAATATTAGCAACATTAATAATGAGGTAGAATAATTTAAAAATATAATAGAAGCTATGCAAGTATAGTCACTCACTCTCAAATATCTTGTAATGATGTAGTTACCTTTTTCTTCTTGTTATGACATGAAATATTACAATGCCTATGTGATGAGATTAAGTGAGGTGAACAATGTATGCATGACAGTACTATGTACCATGAGAGTACCATGTAAGAGTTACTTAAACCCAAGCAGTGGGAGAATATGCTACTCAATCTGAAACTAAGATAGATGACTGTTTTAGTCTGCTTTTCTTTGCTGTGACCAAAATTCCTGACAAGAACAACTTAGAGGAGGGAAAGTTTATTTGGGGCTGATGATTTCAGAGATATCACTGCATAAATGATCAGCTCCATGAACAACGGGCCCAATGGAGAAAAGCTGCTCAGCTCATGGTGATTCAGGAAGCAAGGTGGGGGGGAAGAGGCCACAGGGAAGATGCACCCTTCCAGGACAGGCTCCAACGTGACCTATACTTGTCCATTCAAATTAGTATGGACTGATTAGGTTACAGCTTTCATAATCAAATTATTTCACCTCTGAACATTCTAGCATTAACCCTGGAGCTTTGTGGGTACATCTCATAACCAAATCATAATATTCCATTCCTGGCCCCCAAAAGCTAATGTCCACCTCCAGTGCAAAATACATTTAGCTCATCTCTGAGAACCCCCAGTTTCAGTATTGCCCAAAAGTCCAAGTCCAAAGTGTCCTTTGAGACTCAAGGCAAACTGTTGGCTCTGAGACACTGTAAAAATGAAAAGCAAGTTATATATACCCAATATATACCCAATATGTATTGGCACAGAATAAAGATTCCCATTTCGAAAGGGAGGAATAGGGGCATAGAAAGAAGAAATGGGGCCAAAACAAGACTGAAGCCAATTGGCAAACAGGTCCTATACATTCACATATAGCATCTATGACATGTGGCTGTGAGCTATTATTTTCGAAGGACTTGGGCATCCCTTTTCCTTTGGCCTTACCACTAGCCCAGCTAATGAATGGACCCTCTTTCTTGGCTCTCATCACAACTTTTCTTGGTTCATGCTTCTAATGTTTCTTAATGCCTGGGGTCTCCATTCCAGCTTTGGCTTCACCTTCACAGTTTTATGTATTGTCCCTCAGGGCCTTCTTGCGAGGACTCTGACTCTAGTGTACTTTGCCTGTAATCTCATGCCTTTCTCTGAAACCTTAGTGGAATATTTCATGACTCATTAACTCCAGCATGCCACATTCCTGCAGAACAGTACCATGTAGATGATGCCAAGTCTGCTACCAGCTTGAGCAATACCTGGTCCTCCTGGAGTCATGACTATAGTGTCTTCTAAATGTCTGTATAGCTCAGCATGGTGAAACAACTTTTTATGTCCCCCATGCAAGCTGGGCACCCGCATCACTCCTTTTGAAAGGAATTTTCTCTTCCATACCCTGGAGTCTATACTGGATGTAGTCTTGCAAATTCCTGAGATGTCCTCAAGGCATCTTTTCTGTTATCTGTGTGCAAAATATTTAACATGTCTCTTGAGGCTGCAATATCTTTAAGAAGCACAACTTCCTTATTCCCAGTTTTACAATACCTTTCTGGCCAAAATGAATAATGTTAATATCCTTTAGCTGTTTTTTGCTACTGATTCATATAGTAAATCTAGCTAAAATCTGCCAGCAAGATCAATGCCACCAGATAAATGCTGTGCTGCCTTAAAATTTTCTCTGTCATATTTATTAGTTCATCACTTTTAAATTCAACTTCACAAATAATCTCTGAACATGGGGAAATTGTAGCCAAGCTCTTTGCCAAAATATAGCACAAGTGGCCTCTAGTTCAATTTGCAATAGAATGTTAATTTCCCTCTGAAATCTCATGAGCATGGTGCACATTCCTTTTGGCATTCTAGTCTCCTGAACTCCACTGGCATTATGAATTAAGCTTTGCCCACACCATTCAAAAGTTTTTCAACTTGCCTTTCTACATTCTTCACAATTTCTCCCAACAACCAGCACCAGTCTTCTGAGCCATATGATTAGGTTAGTCAAAGCCATAGCTTCACCCCAACTTCAGTTTTTATTTTTGTCAGTGTTTCATCACTCTGAGCAAAACTTCTGACAATAATTAGTTAGAGGAGAGAAAGTTTATTTGAGGTCCATGGTTTTAGAGATCTCAATCCACAGATGGCTGACTCCATTGCTCTAGACTCAAGGTGAAGGAGCACATGAGGTGGGAAGGGTCTAGGAGAAAAAAAAAACTTCTTAGCTTATGAAGAGTTAGGAAGCATAGTGAGGAGAAGATATCATAGGGAAGATGTGCTCTTCTAGGACATGCCCCCAGGAACAGACCTCCTCCAGCCACATCCCACCTGCCTAGAGTTTCCATCTAGACAATTCATTCAAAATAGGATGGACTGATAAGTTTTCAGTTCTCATGATATAATTATTTTACCTCTGGATATTTCTCCATTAATAGGAGCTTTTGGGGAATACCTTATATCCAAACCATAACAGTGATTAACAGGCACAGACAGTGCAGATCCACTGGACAAAGGGATGATTTATATCAGGACGGGATGGAACAAAGTAACCTGCGATTTCATCTCACTATTCTGAATTGCATGTCACTTAAACTTAGAAAAGTTTTATTTCTGGAATTTGCCAATTAATGTTTCCAGACTTTGATGAAGAATAAAAGCCATGGAAAGTGAAACCATGAATAAAGAAAAAATACTGTAAAGCTGAAATGGTTTTCTCTTTCTCTCGTGATAGGATAATAACTATGACTTGGCCACTCATGGTTCTCGTCCTTGACTATTTTTTATGGTTATCAGAGACCCATTCACCCTAATTATGAAGAAAAATTGTAAGAGTTTATTTTTGTTTCCATTGTTGCTCTCATCCTTGTCCTGTGAACTGCAGTGTCAAAGGAGATATTTTATTTCCTAAATCACTGTGTTCTTTCTTGGCTCATTCTGGGGCCCAGAATGCTCTTTACTCTTTTCCTCAGAAATTACATTTCTTTACAAAAATTTCACCTTAAGCATCACCTTTACTTTTTTTTATGGTGCTAAGGATTGAACCCAGGGCCTTGTGCATGAGAGACAAGCAGTCCACTAACTGAGGTATATCCTCAGCCTATCACATTTACTTTTTAATAAAAAATTTATAAAACATTTTTGTACTCCAGGTACCATACTAAATTCTTTACAAATATTTCACCATTTAATCCTATTAGCTAGGCACTGTTATGTCTATTTTCAGAAGTAGAAGCTAAGGCACAAAGTGAAGTAATTACTTTCACAAGGTCTAAAACTGACTCAGAGGCAATTCATCTGTTTCTAGTTTCTGCTTTAAATTCTATTCTATCCTACTCATAGACACCTTAAGAAAGCATTCTCTAAACCTGTACTCATAGGTGGGTTTATTCTTCTATGTATTTTCCAAGTCTTCTTTGTCTTAACAAATAACTATAATTTGAGCATATGTATACCTTAGATCTTTCTAATAATCATCTATACCTTTTATAAGTGAAGTTAATGTCTTCATTGCAAACAGAAATTTAAATATATTTTCAAAAATTATTCATTATTAGTTAACTTTGATTATTTTTAATGTTTTTAATACAAAGAACTATTTACCCATGTTCTCTGCTATTAATCATTAATCTGTCTTGTAAATACAGATTAAATACTCTAAAATGTTCATGGCCAGCTATGCCATTCAGTTCCATGATACTTTTATTTATAGAATCACTCTCTTTATATTGAAAGAAAAATATTAATGTTCACTTGATTAATTTAATGTGATACACATTTACAAAAATTTGAGATGTAGAGAACTAATATTTACTATGTTGGATTGACTACAATTTTTTAGCATAAATATTACTTATAGAACATTGCTCCATTTAAAGAAATATTGAAATAATGTATAAAATAGGTATTACAATTTAAATATTTTTAATATCAACCATTAAAACATATAAACAAGTGGATGCCTATGTTTACCATGTATATGTACATGTATAAAAGGTATTCAATCTAATTTTAGAAAAAAATTTTCCAGAAACACATGTGTATAAAATATTATATAATATATTGAGTTATATTAAAGAGTATTCCAGAAAACTTATCTATTAGGATATTTTGCAAAAAGTACACATTAAACAAACAAGGTTTAAAAACTCTAATGTTTCCTTTCCTTTTTGGTTTTCTAAATTATGTTTGATGATAGAATGAAAAATTATAACATTGTCTGATATGAGTCTGCTATTGTTTTGATGTGCTTTTTTCCAGTAAGAGTTCATATGTTGGAAGCTTGGTCCCTTGTACAGTAATATTGAAGCGGTGAGACCTTTCAGAATTGAGACATCAGGGTAAGTCATTGGGGGTCCTGCCTTTAAAGTAATTTCTTGTGGAACTATGATTAATTGCTCATAAAAGATTGTTATGAATGGAGAAAGTATGGACCTCTCCTCTGCTTCTCCTCTAACCCTGTGATCTCTTGTTCTCACATGTACTCTCAACATAGCCATCCGCCATGATAAGAATGTGGCCAAGATGGCCTTCACAAGACCTGAGCTGATGCAGGAACTATGCCCTTGAACTTCCAGAAGTATGAGCTAAATAAGCTTGATTTTTTAAATAAATTTATCAATTTAATATAAAGAAATCAAAGACACAGAAGCAAGATGCAGAGGCAAAGGAAAAGGTGCTCCTCAGAGCTGCCAGCTTTACTTATATCCATAGGTTACCTTAAGTCATTAGCATCATATTAATGTTCATTGTATCATTAGGCAGGTTATAGAGTCAGCAACATCATATAACTTATTTTTCAGTTACATACTAAGTTGCAATGTACAATGTTCGGGGCTTTGTGTAGCTTTCAAGAAAGTCCATTGCTAATAATAAAAAAAAAAAAAAAAAAAAAAAAAAAAAAAAAAAAAGAAAGTCCATTGCTTAAAGTTACTGTTCTGTGGACAGTTTAGGAGCAGAGGAACTTATTGAAACATTGTGGTTGTCTAACAAGAGAGTTTCTTTTTTCCCAGGAGTTGAGTGTCTGAGATCAAGGTCAAGCTTGATTAAAACTCTAACATAGAGCCTCCTCATAGAGGTCATTACCACAGCAGCTAGGCATCTTGCACCTTTGCACGTATTAGTTACCTTATTAATTCCTGGGAGAAACTGCAAAATATTCTGACTGTGGAAAACAAAATGCCTGTTAGACCCTAGGAACTTTCTCACGAAAGGAAATTTGCTGTCTTGTACATTTCCTCAGCCAGAACTCGTACACTCCTAACCACACCTGATCTGCATACAATTACCACCCAGTTAATCAGTACCAGTTGATTAATTCACTAATTAGGCTATACATAGCATAACCTAATCATTTCACCTCTGAAAATTTTAGCGTTGTCACACATATTAACTTTGAGGGAACACCTCATATCTAAACCATAACACTCAGGTGTTTCATTATAGTAATGCAAAGGAGACAGAGGATCTAAATGTATATAAAGAAAATATGTATGAAAATTATTTTGTAAACAAAAGATGGTAAAACAACAAAAGGTGAAGTGGTGAGGTAATATTTCTATACTTAAAGAAATGGATAATATGATACTAGGAGATTCTGACAAATTATTCATATGTAATATCTACTGTAAACACCAAAAAAAAAAGAAAAAAAAAGAAAAAAAAACTACACAAAGATATACTCCAAATCAATAGATCAAAGTGAATTTGTAACAAATATTCAAATAAACTATAGAATGATTATAAAAATTAAATAGAAATATGTGAATGAATACCAAAATGGATGTAAAGGACACAGTTAATGCTTAACATTTCACAAATTTCATTAAATGCAAGTACCCAGAACATATCAAATGAAAAATAAATATTTTCCTACTGGATTTGTATGCATGACTCAATTAGATGCTATTTATTAGAAACTCACTTCAAATATAATGATATAAGTACTTTCAAGGTAAAAGATGGGAAATATATATTATGTAAATATTAATAAAAAAGAAATATATGACAAAATAGATTTCAGAGCAAAAAATATCATAAATAAAAACAGTACTTTGCAATAAAAGTGCCAATGTATGAAGAATAAATAGCAATCCTAAATAATAAATAATCCTAAAATAGGCATTTTTTTGTGTGGTGTTTTGGGTTTTGTTTTTGCAGTAATGGGGGAGTAAGCCTGGGGCATTTTACTACTGAATTACACCCCCAGTCCTATTTATTTTTATTTTTTGAGACAGGATCTTGCTATGTTGCCCAAGCTGGCCTCCAACTTGTGATCTTACTGCATTGGGTTTCAGAATCACTAGGATTACAGATGTGCACCACTACTCATGACTTGCAATACTAAATGAGTATAAACCAAAATATAGAGTTGGAAATATGTGATCAAAAATAAATAAACCAAGCCACAGTTATAGTTCGAGATTTTAACATTTAATATAGTCAAGTAGTCAGAAAATCAATAAGAATATAGAATAATTCAGAATTACCAATAATCAAAAGAATGTATTCAACACGTACAGGACACTTCACCCATAACCAGCAGAATTCACATCTTTTGAAGTGCCTGTGGAATTTATACAAAAGAGACAGTTATTTAACTATAAAACAAATCTAAAAAGAATGTGTCTTCTTCGACCACAAGATCAAACTAGAAATCAATAGTAGAAAGATAACAGGAAAATCAGAAATAATTGAAAACTAAAAAGCACACTTCTAAATAATCCATAGGTCAAAGAGGAAAGCTTATATGAAATTTTAAAAGAATACATCGGAGTGAATAAATATGAAAATAAAACATGTCAACATTTGCTGATGAAGCTAAAGCAATAGAGAAAAGAATATCCATGCATATATTAGAAAAGAGGAAAAGTCTTAAATTAAGAATTTAAACTTTTGTGACAGACTCCTAGAAAAAGAAAAGCAAAATAAATTCAAGGGAAGCAATTTATTTTATGCAAATCTTATATTTGTTTTGTATTATGATTTTGTAATTGTCAGTATCATGGTTTTGCTATTGTGTTATAGTTTTTAGAGACTATTACAATTGAGAGTAACTGAACAAAGTGCACGTGTGCTCTCTGTAGTTTTTCTTATAGCTGCATGTTACTCTGTCATAATCTTAAAAACATAAATATATTATATATAATTATACATATACATGTATATGTATATATACATATGTAATATCCAATAGTGAGACATCCAATAGAGACACATTTGTGGGGGGTACCAGGGATTGAACTCAGGGGCACTCGACCATATCTCCAGCCCTATATTGTATTTTATTTAGAGACAAGGTCTCACTGAGTTGCTTACCCCATCTCATTTGCTGAGGCTGGGTTTGAATTCGCAGTCCTCCTGTCTCAGCCTCCCCGGTTGCTGGGATTACAGGCGTGCACCACCCTCTAGGCAAGACACATTTTTAAAAGAAAGAATAAATAAATAAATAATAAACAAATAAAGCCAGAGCGTTCTCTTATCCAAACAAGTGAATAAAGCAAAAAACTAAAAATAGTAATTTAATTGAAAATGAGAAAAGGATTTGGGATAAAGAGAGATACAAAGCAAACACCTTGAACCATTGAGATGCAAAAAGCAGAGTTGTAAAAGTTCAGTGACATGTCCTTGACTGTCTCTTGTAAAATGAGGAAAAGAAGCAAGTGTAGGAAAGGCACAAAATTGTGTGGCTCCACCTTGGCTCCGCCTCTAGTAGGGCCCTTAACCAGAGCCCTTTTATAAACATTGGACTTGTAACCCAAGGAGGAGTTTCTCACTCTACATTTTCTCTTTAAAGTGTGTCTACTTCCAGGCAAGTCTCTGTCTATGCCTTTGTCTGACTCATGCAGAAGTTCTTTTCCATCATCTTGGAAGCCAAGAGACCCGCTGGTTCTGAATCAAATTCCTGCTACCTTCGGTAAAAGTCACGGACCCTTCTCTAGCCATCTCTCTTCTCTTGTGACAGTAAGAAAGTAAAGTACAAAACCAAACTTTGTACATGGTAAAATAACTGCATTTTAAACCAAAATTCTACATTCTACATTATTCTTGGCACGTGTATGTGTAGTACTTTAATAAAGTGTGTTAGAAAGACATCCATGAAACTCAGGTTAGTGTTTATAGGACAAGATGAGGAAGTAATTTGATAAAGAGGTAAATCTGTATATAGAACTTTTAAGTTCTCTGGGAAAAATGCAGAATTTTTGTCAGGGTATTTTTAAAAATGATATAATGAACATATCAGTATTTTTTATTAGTTTTATATCCTCAATCTTAAAAATTATTTTAAATAAAAATGAAAAAAATGAACCTGAGTCTTTTTCTTCCAATTTATCATCTACACCTCACTCTCTTATCAGTACATACATGACCTGTGTTCATCAAGTTTTCTCCCCAACCTCTCAAAGCCCTTTGTTCCCACATGTTAAGCTCCAATGACCTGAAAAAATAAATCCTTAATTTTCATAATAATTTACTCCTTCTAAGTTTACCATTATTTTAGCTATATATCCCCCAAAATATTCCATTGCTCCTTTTCAAATGCAATTTAAAAAAATACTTTATTGATAAAAACTATTCTACAGCTAAGATTTTTGAATGTGACAAACATTTCTGACACTCTTCTTCCAAATACTACAGTATTTTTTATTATCTATTAGCATTGATTTTATATCAAATGTCTACATGTGTTGTTCTGGATAAGAGACAGATTGACTATTATCATTTGCATAGTAATAACTGTATGGGTCCTTATTGCCTAAATCCTTAATCTTCACTTTCTAAGGGTGCTCTTGGAAACATTCTGAGACTGAATTCTTACTCTTACATTTTGATATGTAAATAATTTTTCCATAGGATAGATAATCCCAGTGTTCACTCTCAGATTTGTCTCCAGGGTATTGAACCTCATTTCTTCTTGATATATAAACATACATTGGAACTTAGGTAATTTTTCTTGAAGTTCATTCAGTGTAAATGGAGCTGTAAATTAACTTGTGGGGCTTGTTGTTAAACCAGGAAATTGTTTATGGGTTCCATATTTCAGGAAATTGTTTTCACAAAGCCTTAACTGTGCAGAAACACAAAGATACTTTATCTGCACCCAACTGTAAACAGGAAACCTAGATTAGATTCAAAAGAAGAAATGCAAAATGTTTGAACACAACAGATAATACATTGATACTTAATTTGAAAATTCATTAGAAGAAAGTGAATGGAAGGAAAGAAGAAAGTCACAGAGAAAAATTGAAAAACTTATAAATAATAGAAATAATACATTTACTTATGACAATTCTGTTAAATAAATCAAATATACAATTTAATAATACTTAACACAAAAGACTTTTTTCCTATCGTCAAAGAGAAATAATATCATAAAAATGTTCCTAGCAGATTTTACTGACCATTTTGGATCATATAAACAGGACATGTCTTAATCAAAAACTTCAGTTTGAAGAAACTTTTTTATTCATTTGTATAGACAAAATTGTTTTGATAAAAGGTAATTTAACATAGTAAGCTCTATTTAGGAATGATTTTGATTTCAATTATTAGAACTATTATTATTATTATTATTTTGGTACTAGAGATTAAACTCAGGGGCACTCAACCACTGAGCCACATTCCCAGCCCTGTTTTGTGTTTTATGTAGAGACAGGGTCTCACTGAGTTGCTTAGCGCCTCGCCATTGCTGAGGCTGGCTTTGAACTCGCGATTCTCCTGTCTCAGCCTTCCTAACTGCTGGGAATCCAGGCTTGCGCCATCGTGCCCAGCAATTATTAGAATTCTTATTGCTACAAATTTCTCTGGTTTTGTGCAAAATTTACTCATTATCTTTAAAAGAATAATGCATATTATCTTACTATTTTTAGAGAAGGATTATGAATAAGTTACTAAATGATTCATAAGAATGTATTAGGAGACTGCAGTTGTAAGTGGCAGAGCACTTGCCTAGCATGTGTGAGGCCCTAGTTTAAATCTTCAGCATCACATAAAAAATAAATAGATAGATAGATAGATAGATAAAAATCAAGTTAAGGTATAAAAAATTTAAAAAGAAAAGAAAAAAAAGAATGTTTTAGGCATATGAGATGATGATAATTCACACACTTCAGTAATTCACATATTATTTTATTGGAACTGTTCAGTTTATTAACATAGAGTTGCACTTAACTTTTACTTTTGTAATAACAAAAGTATATTCTATGTATATATCATCAGGCTTTAATCTCCTCTACGCATCTCCTCTACGTTTTTGCTCTGCATCTCCTCAGAAACTGGTTAGTGCAAAAAAAAAAAAAAATGAAAGTAAAATAGACAGTAAAAAGAAGTCTATTTTTTTTTTGATTGGTTATCTTTCAACATTTCTCCCTGCTCTCTTAGGGTCCCTGGCCAGACCTGAGAATTCAATCCATATAATTTTGATTAACAAGAAAATATCAGGCAAATTTAATATGTTTTATGTGGTATGGGAACAGTCAGAAGTAAATGAAGATCCAAAGGAGTAGCAAAACTGAAATGCTTCTGCATTAGATTGAATCAAGAAATTATGGAAAGGCAACTATATTATGGGAGAGGCTGAAGGAAGATATTTATTTGTATGAGATTTGTTTGTACATAATTCTCTTGGTTATGACTCACATTAACTTCTCTTCTCCTGGTGCAGGGAGAGGATCTTTCACATGAGAATTTTTAATGACCTTCTTCCAGAAAAATAAGAGAAGAATAAAATGCCCTTCTTATATCTGATGTTTTTCAAATGTCTTTAGTTACATCAAAATGGCATATTTTCAGGGCATATTTTGCCACCCTTTAATTTATATGAAGGTACTTCAAGAGTTTTTAAGTAATAATTTTACATGTTTGGAAGCATTTTTTACAAGTGCAGTAAATTAACTCTTTCTCAAAACTGGCAATTGCCTGTTTTTATCCTATGTCCTGGATCAGATCCTGTATTCTTCCTTTTTCTTCCATGCCTTGCACAAGTGCAGGAATCTCACTTATTTTCATCTCTGTGTAAACCCACCTCAGCCTGTCCCTTTACTTAAAGCTCCTTTTTCTTTAGAATTAACTAAACTTGAAGAGCATAATACTTCCACAGCTAATTTGAAGAGATACTTTTTTTTTTGAAAAGCATCCATTGAAATCATTTGCCATTTTTTCACCAAATTGTTTATGTTTCTGTTGTTTTTAAAAATGATGAGTCAACAAATGCATGAAAAAATGATCAATATAATCAGCCATCAGAAAAATGCAGATAGAAATTACAATGAAACACCATCTCACCGGGGCTGGGGCTGTAGCTTAGTGGTAGAGCGCTTGCCTAGCATGCGTGAGGCACTGGGTTCGAGCCTCAGCATCACATATAAATAATAAGTGAATAAAACATCCAAAAAAATTAAAAAAAAAACAAAAAAAACCGTCTCACCTAGTTAGAATGACTATTATAAAAATAATAATAATAACAATAATAAATGATGGGGAGAATATGAAGAAAAGTGAACTCTTATGCATTTCTAGTAGGAACTTAAATTAGTACAATCATTATGAACAGCTGTAAGGAGGTTCCTCAAAAAACTAAAAATAGGTCTACCATATGATAGTTCTATCCCATCTCTCAGTACTCAAAGAAAATTAATTCAGCATACCACAGAGGTATTTGTGAGCCCATGCTCATTATGGCTCTATTCATAAATGCTAAGATGCAGATTCAGCCTAGGTGACTATCAACATAGTAACAGAAAAAGAAAGAGGTAATTTACTGCATTTGTGAAATAAATAAAATTAAAAAAGAAAGTGTGCCATATATATTCAAAGAAATGCTATTCAGTCAAAAAAAAAAAAGAATGAAGACTTGTTATTTTCAGTCAAACGGATGGAACTTGAGGGCATTATATTAAGTGGAATAAGCTAGATGTGGAAAGATAAGTACTACAAGCTCTCTATTACAAGTGGAAGCTAAAAAATGCCAACCTGCATGTAGAATAGTGATTTATAGATGATGACAAGGAAGTGTGTGTTGGTAGGGAGAATTGATAAGGGGGTAACATTTGATCAGTGCACATTGTATACACATGTGGAAATACCACATTGAACTTCATTAACATATGCAATTAATATATGCTAATCAAACAAAAAAGAAGATACCTAAAGAAATTAGATAGTAGATAACTGTTCTTATTATTTGTTTTTAGTCAAATATTTAATAAGTGCTATTGCTTCCTCCTTCTGATTCTGGAGGGGCTGTCAGAATTGATAACTGGCACTCATCTCTAATGCCAACTGAATTCAAACTAGTTGCTGAAATAATAATTATTCAATATGTAACATTAACATAATAATTCATGTAATTGTTTATACATCATGTGCCATATAAATAAAAACTAAAGAGAATTAATAGACTGATTCAATCTGCAATGTGAAATGAAGAGCTGAATATTAAAAAAATACATTGTTTCCTTAAATTCAATAATTCAATAGACTTTTTTAATTATTTTATGCCAGAAATGTTTCTGAAATTAATATAAACTTAAAGAATAGACAAAAGATTTGTGTGATGTAAAGAGGAGAGAATGGACGCATACATTTTGAACTGGTACTTGCACGAGATTCACATTAGCTTCAAAGAAGTTCCATGCTCAGATCTGCTCTGCAGGATATAAGAGAAGATACAACTGGCCACCCACAAGTACTGAAATTGATATCCAACTGAGCAACATACAACTCTGGCAAATATACAGGTGATATGCAAAGGAAATCCTGATTAAAGTTTACTTTGTAGTTTCAGAATATTGCAAACATTTCCATGTAATGGAAAAAAGAAAAAAAAGAAAAAAATTCTCCAAATAGACAACTAACTCACAGTATTAATAGGATAGAAATATCATAGGTAAAACATCAAAATGTTTATTAATTAACTGAAAAAATGCAAAATTGTATTAATTTTTTGAAAATTGTATAGAATTTTTTAAAAATTCACCCTTAATCTTCCATAAACCCATAGGGTACTGGATATTTAGTGAAAGTTTTGACTCCTAGTTCTAAATATAGTTAAAATTTATATCATTAAATAATTGTCTGCCTTTTTTTACTACTTGAATTGTGAGTGTGAATCATTTGTCATAATACCTCATTGACTGTTTTTCTACTTGTGTTGGCAATCTCGTGACTTGAAGTAGCAGAGTGTAAGGAAGAACAAAGAAAACCTTATCCCTACAATTCCAATCCTAGGACTTTGCATAGAAAAGGCATTTGTTTTCCTAATTTCTCTTTCAGAGGGTTTATCACTGATGTATAGAAATGCAATTTATTTATGGGTGTTGATTTTATATACTAATACTTTGCTGAAATCATTTATTAATTCTAGAAGTTTTCTGGTAGAATTATTTGGATCCTCTAAGTGTATAATCATGTCATCTACAAATAATGATATCTTGAGTTCTTCTTTTCCTATTCCTCTCTCTTTAATTTCTTTCATCTGTCTAATTGCTCTGGCTAGTGTTTCAAAGACTACGTTGAATAGCAGTGGTAAAAGCAGGCATCCCTGCCTTCTTCCCATCTTTAGAGGGAATGCTTCCAATTTTGTCCATTTAGGATGATGTTGGCCTTTGATTTAGCATATATAGCTTTTACAAAGTTGAGGTATGTTCCTACTATCTCTAGTTATTCTAGTGTTTTGAATATGAAAGGGTGTTGTATTTTGTCAAATGCTTTCTCTGCATGGATTGATAAAATCATATGACTCTTATCTTTAAGTCTATTGATGTGATGGATTGTGTTAATAGCCTCAAAAAATATAATACTTGGGAATAAATTTAACAAAAGAAGTGAAAGACCTCTACAATGTAAACTACAAGACACTAAAGAAAGAAATTGAAGAAGACCTTGGAAGATCTTCTTCAAGATCTTCCAAGATGGAAAAATCTCCCATGATCCTGGATAGGCAGAATTAATATTGTCAAAATGGCTGTACTACCCAAAGCACTATATGGATTCAACGCGATTCCAATTAAAATCCCAACATCATTCCTTATAGAAATAGAAAAGGCAATGATGAAATTCATTTGGAAGAATAAGAGATCCAGAATAGCCAAAGCAATCCTTAGCAAGAAGAGTGAAGCAGGAGGCATCACAATACCAGACGTTAAACTATACTAAAAAGCTATAGTAACAAAAACAGCATGGTACTGGCACAAAAATAGACATGTAGACCAATGGTATAGAATATAAAACACAGAGACAAACCCACTTAAATACAGTTATCTTATACTAGACAAAGGAGCCAAACATGTACACTGGAGAACAGATAGCCTCTTCAAATTGTGCTGAGAAAACTGGAAATCCATATGCAGCAAAATGAAACTAAACCCCTATCTCTCACCATGCACAAAATTCAACTCAAAGTGGATCAAGGACTTGGGAATCAGATCAGAGACCCAACGCCTAATAGAAGAAAAAAATAGGCCCAAATCTTCATCATGTAGGATTAGGACCTTACTTCCTTAACAAGACTCCTATAGCACAAGAAGTAAAATCAAGAATCAATAAATGAGCCGGGCGCGGTGGCTCACGCTTGTAATCCCAGCACTTTGGGAGGCTGAGACAGGAGAATCGCGAGTTCAAAGCCAGCCTCAGCAATGGCGAGGCACTAAGCAACTCAGTGAGACCCTGTCTCTACATAAAACACAAAATAGGGCTGAGGATGTGGCTCAGTGGTAGAGTGCCCCTGAGTTCAATCCCCAGTACCAAAAAAAAAAAAAAAAATCAATAAATGGCATGGATTCAAACCAAAAAGCTTCTTCTCAGCAAAAGAAAAAATCAATGAAGTGATTCACTTCATTGATTTGAACTCGCGATTCTCCAGTATGGAGATTCCTTAGAAAACTTAGAATAGAACCACCATTTGACCCACCTATCCCATTCCTTGGTCTATACCCAGAAGACTTAAAAACAGCATATGGGCTGGGATTGTAGCTCAGCGGTAGAGCGCTTGCCTCTCATGCATGAGGCGCTGGGTTCGATCCTCAGCACCACATACAAAGCAATAAAATAAAGACATTGTGTCCATCTACAACTAAAAAAATATTTTAAAAAACCCAGCATACTACATTGACGCAGCCACTTCAATGTTAACAGCAGCTCAATTCTCAATAGCTAACCTGTGGAACCAACCTAGATGCCCTTCAATACATGAATGGATAAAGAAACTGTGGTATATATACACAATGAAATACTATTCAGCAATAAAAGAGAATAAAATTATAGCATTTGCAGGTAAATGGATGGAATTGGAGAATATCATGCTAAATGAAGTAAGCCAATCTCAGAAAACCAAATGCCGAATGTTGTCTTTGATAAGTAGATGCTGAACCATAATGTGGGGGAGGACACCGGAAGAATGGAGGAAATTTGGTCAAAGAAAAGGGAGGGAGAGGGGGCAGAGGGACAGTAAAGATGGTGAAATGAAATGGATGTCATAGCCCTAGCTTCATGTATGACTACATATGTGACGTGATTCTACATCACATACAACCAGAGAAATGAAAAATTGTGCTCTATCTGTGTACAATGAATAAAAGTGCACTCTGCTATCATGTAAACCTAAATAGAATAAATAAATTAAAAAAGAAAAAAGAAAAGGCATTTGTTGCTGCTACTGTGATCGGTCACAACTGTATTGTCATGATATCAAAATAGCTTTAAGTGACATGAAATATTTAATTAATCTCATGTAAATGATTTTCTCCACCTAGATATAAATAAGTTTAGGATCAAAGGTATACAGTGAAACTTGAATTTGTATTTTGTGTTTTGTAACCTGCAGACATTTTGAAATGTCCTTTCTACATTTGCAGAATTGACCACCTGAATCCACACCTTCCCAAACTAGAGGACAGAAAATTACTTTCTAGCCCTTTTTTGCTCCTAGTTCATAAGCAGGTGACCTGGCTGCTCTACTCTGGTCATTGGGAAGGTAAGAGTGTGAGTCAGAAGCAGAAGCAGAGCTCATTCTGTCAAGGATGAGTGCAGAGCTATCCCACTTCTAGAAGTAGCAGTGGCAGGGACGGAAGTGGTGTGCAGCAGCAGTGATGCTTCTGCAGAGTGACATTAACAGGGGAAGCTCCTTGACTAATTCTTACCTCTTCATTGAGATAAGGTATGTGACATAATATTAATATTCTTTATTATCTCTATTTTTCTGTTAACCAGATAGAATAGGTTTAGTTTCTTATAATCAAGAAACTGATAGAGTAGACAGAGTTTGGATCATCGAGTAAACTTTGTTTATTGTGTTTAGTAAAAAGAGTGATTTTCAGAGGTTGATTTTATTTTCTAAATTTCAGAATCAGGAACAAAATTAGGATAAAGGTCTATGTCTTTTAAATGCAATTCTTATACCTTTCCATGAAAACTTCATACATTTTTTAAAAATCTAAGTGCTCTTCGATACTTAAATATTTGGATATCTTAGTATCTCAAAAAGAAATATTTACAACTTTTGAGTTAGTTTATTTTGTCTTAGCAACAGATAAAATTGATCAAAAATAAATTCTTCATAATAAATTATTTCCTTGAAATAAATTCTGTACACATACAGAAACCTACCAGATTTCATAAGAATTATGCCAATAAAAGTTTTTCAGACTTCCAATCATTGGCTATAGAAATATCTAGGGTTCTGAGCATAGTGTAACCAGCCAATGTTCCCATCTATTCCAGAGACTGAGGCAGGAGTATCTAAAGTTCAAGGACTGTCTGGAAAACTCTGTCTTAAGGAGGCCCTATCTTAAAGTAAAAGAAACAAACAAACAACAATAACAAAAAATAAAGGATGTATCTCAGTGATAGAGCATCCCTGGGTCCAATTCCTAGTACTGGATGAAAGAAAAGAAAATATCTAGAGTAAGTTTGCCTAACTATTCAATCAATGGATATGGGAGAGGGAGGGCTATCTACTGTCCATTACTCTCTGGGCCTTTTAAAAAATGTTATAGTGAAATCATCCAAAAAATGTGTCCTTTGGGGCCACAGTTACTAGGCTTTAAAGCTATTATTTCTTTAAAGTGAAATGATAAACTACAGGATATCTTTATATGCTCAAATAATCCTTCTCTATAAATTGTGACTTGCTCCCTTGACCTGAAGGTCGGTTGTCTTGGGTCTTTTCAAAGCTATGGATGGATGAATTTTTGAGCTAAGAATCATATTATGGTAAGCATCTTTCTCCTTGAATACTTCTCAGCCAGTTCTCAGTTCTCTAATTCAAAGAATATTAGATTAGAAACACTTTAGAAATTCTCAGAGGTTATAGCTGCATATGGAAGAAAAATGATCTTAAAGATAGCTAAGGACTAAGTCACATATCAAAACCAACGCTTGCGCTGCTCTGAGAAGCAAAATGGTTGCCCACACACTCTTTGGAGCAAGTAATATAAGTCACAGGGGAGACGTGATTAAAGAAATCTCATATATCATGGGCATAGAAGTTTAAAATGTCCTTTTAGGATTGCCCCAGACATTTGTGCTGAAGGAATTTATTCTCAAGATTTAAGTCAATGTAGATTTTACCTTTCAAATTGAAAAAGGGCAATTCGTAATATTATATGTTTATGATATTCAGGTTTGTTTATTTCTATTTTTTTTGCTTATTAAGTTTTCTTTTAAAAAATATGTATCATGATTTGACTGCTCACATGCCCAAGACACTATAGCATCTAAGTGAAATGACACAAAGTCCTGTCATTCATAAACCTTATATTTCAGTAAAGTGGGAAAAAAAGCTGAAAAGAAATTTTAATTATTATGACAAATACTTGAAGCAAAATACTGAATGTAGTTTATTTAAGAAGTTTCTGAATAGATGTAATGTATGAACCAATACCCAAGATGTGAATAGGATTTACTAGATGAAGAAATAAGGAATCTCAAGAAAAATTGCACATTCACATAGGTAAAACTTTGAAATTTTGATTGTACAACATACCAATTCATGTTGTATAATTTGTATTGTACAAAGACTTCCATCTTTCCTAGTTTATTTTTTATTCTTCATTTATTTATTTGTGTGAACCTTTCTTTCTTTTTTTCTTTTTTTTCCTATTCTACCTTTAAAATAATTCTGAAACCCTAGCATTTTTTTTTCCCAATATCATTGCCTTAGGTAAGAACACATACTTTCCTTTTGGGATTACTGTATTGGTCTTCTAATTGATCCCTCTACCCTGGACTATCACTTCCTAATTCCATCACCTCTTCATCTTCAGGTAAGCCTTTACACAGTAGGTAGTAAAAATATTTTAAAAATTCATTTTATGGTCAATATTTTCCATTGCTTATAATATCTCAGCATAGATTACAAGATGAAGGTCTTGTAATACAACAGAAATTTAAATACAGACAGAATTCTTGTCTGTTCTTTGTAATTACCAAAAAAAATTAATAATAATAGTAAGTATATTTTTTTGTATTTGAGGAATGAGGCTCTTTATGGAGTGACCTTTTCCCAACCTCTTAGTTTAATACCATGTCATTGTAGAGAAGGGAAAGCTTTCTCTCTACCCTATGAGGGTTTGATAATTGAACGGACAAATTGCCAGGAATTAAAGGTACAGAAATCTATTATGCTCTTGGGGACATAACAGAAAAGTGAATGCTCTAAAACTCAGGTCTGGGTTAAATTCTCCTTATAGGGGAAAAGTCAGCAGAAATGCAGGCAATTTAGGAGAGAATAAATAATTTGGGGGAAAGACAAATGGACCCTCAGGAAAACAATCAAAAGCATAAGAAAAAGTACATGCACAGTGTCATCTCTGTTCTTCTCTCCTGTGGTATAAGGCAGTATTCTCTGCATGTTACTGTTCCTGGGGTGGGGACTGGTCATGGCAAACAAGTTTCTTTTGGAGACTTGTCTTTTTTTATCTCTCACTTAAGGGAAGCTCAGGGAAATTCTTTCGCCTCATTTGCTGTTTCCCAAGTGCTCTCAGTGTGAAATAATCGGCCTATTATATTAAAGTGACATATTTTGGAGTAGTGGTTCCTCAAATATTTCACTACAAACTCGCCCTTTGTTCCTACAATTAAGAATCAATTTTAATAATTCCTGGATTGCATGCTAAATGGAAATTTCCTAGCCTCCTTTCTCATCTCTGCTTAAAAATTCTGTATGTGCATGTTTTATTTATTGTCACATTCTCCAGTAACTGTAGACATGTTCATTTGACTCTGCTATATCCTGGTTCTCTTCATTTTGTATTTTTTCATCCTATGTGGCTCTGCCAGTAACAGTCTGTACACTGAGCTCAGAATCATTCTTTACTTTATGTTTTAATCCCAGTGTAGAGAAATTTGTAAACTTGTTGGCATTCAATGAATAATTGTAAAACATCTTAAGTATTAAACATGGTCTAGAATGTTTTCTTTTTTTAAAATTAAGGGTATGTGGGACACAGTGGCTAATGCCTGTAATATGAGGGACTCTGGAGACTGCAGCAGGAAAATCATAAGTTCAAGGCCAGCCTCAACAATTTAGCAATACCATAGACAACTTAACTAGACTGTCTCAAAATTTAAAAAGATAAAATGTACGGAGAATATGGCTCAGTGGTAAAGCACCTTGGGATTCGATACCCACTATTTAAAAAATTGTAAAATTTTAAATTTGAAAGAAAATATTTGCAAATTCTCAATGATAATTATTATTTGCATTTATTATCAAAACTATCTATAATAAGAAGCTATAAATATATAATATTTTATTTATAAAGCAATAATAATAGAGATTTTTAGATGTTTTTGAATATATGCATACTTTTCTTATAAATATAAGAATTTGCTTTTAATGCATATGTGGGAGTTTTAAAATATTGTTGTGCAACAAACTGAAATGCATAGAACATACTTCAAAAATATGATTCAGGCAGACTGGTTTATAGACCATGCTCAGCATGCCTACAACTGAAATTGCTAAATAATTTATACCTACAGCTAGGTGGTGAAAATAATTGGGAAATGAAAACTGTTTTCCTACTCAGATTGGATGTACTGAGGCAGAAGAAAGAACTGAGTGAGGCAAGAGTCTGGTAATATTTCCTTTTCCATTAATAATTCTTTTCTCCCACATTTTCTCTCTATTTCTTTATTAGTTCTTATTTCTAAATGCAAAGCAAATTAAACTTCAAAGCAGTAGCTGAAACTTTCATAATCAAACCAGAAGTTTCTTTTTAACCAATAATTTTTTCATTCTATCTTGTTGTAGCACTTTTGATACAAACTATATATTTATAGTTACTGTTTCTGTTAACTTAGAAATATTTTTAATTCTTACTAGAAAGATTCTATCCTACTAGCCATTTCTGGAGCTCTGTTTAGAAAACGCTTACCCACTTTTAATAGCACAGTCTTCTCTGTCAAGCAGGCCTGTCTTCTATTGATACAGTCAATGAGAGGGATACTGCAAGAAACACTGTGAGGTAATGCTTTTAAATGTTAAATTAAAAATGTTATCTAGATGTAATGCTTTTAACAATAATAGTAGTTAATGATAATAGAATACGGGGACTAGTCCTAAACTTACTCCACTAAAATGTTAACAAACAAAAGCATCAGAACATGAAAAGGAACTTGACATCACAAATCATCGGGGAAATGCCAATCAAAATCGCAATGTCATTACTTCATACCTGTTGCTGTTATCCAAAGTACAAAAGATAGCAAATATTGATAAGGGCGTGGCACATTCTCATCTGTACATCATTGGTGAGAATATTAATTGGTACAGTCTTTGGAGAAAACAGTATAAAGTTTGCTAAAGGAATTAAGAACAGAGCTACCAAATTCACCCAGCAGCCTCTCTTCTTGGTATATTGCCCAGAAAAATAAATCACCACCTAATAAAGACATGTGTTCCTACAATCATTTCAATATGTTATCTACATAGATGATACATAGAAAAACTGTGTCTGATGACAAGTGAATGGATAAAATATGTGAGATACATTTTATTAATTTTTTAGTTGTAGATGGACATAATACCATTACCTCATATGTTAGACAAGTTAGACAAGTGTTCTACCAATGAGTTATAACCACAGCCCCAAGATATATATTTAAATGGAATATTATTTAGACTTTTAAAAGAAGGATATCCTGCCATTTGTAGTAACATGGATGAATTTAGAGGATATCATGCTAAATGAAGTAAGCCAGACTAAGAAAAAAAAAAAAAACAGAATGACCTCACTTATAATGTGGAATCTGTTAAAAGAGCATATAGAAAGTTAAAAGGTGGTTACAAAAGACTATGTATGAGATGGGGAAAACGAGGAGATACAGATTAAAAACACAAAGTTACAAATAGGTCAGATGAATAAATAAGGAGATAGAATGTATACCATGAGGAGTGTTACATGATTATCTTTTATATTAGAAACTTGCTATGAGATTGATTTGAATTACTCTTACCATACAAGAAAAGGTAAATAAAGCAGTAATTATGTGAGATGGTACATGTGTTTATCTAATTGAATTAATCACTTCATTATGTATCTTCATATTCAAACCTCAGGTAATACACCTTCAATATATACAATACAAAAGGCCTTCATGGATTCTTTTCATTTTCTATTGCATAAATATTTTAGGGTTGTTAAATTTCTATTGAGTCAAACCAGAGATAGCAGTATGGAATTGGCTTCTAGAATTCTGAAGACTGAGAATTCCCATGATCTATTATCCGTAAACTGGAGAACCAGAAAAGCCAATGGTGTTAGTTCCCATCTGAGTTCCGTTAACCAATAACCCAACTCAAATAATTCATTCTTTCTTGCTACAGCTTTAATTCAATAAGACTTCCAATGGATTGGATGAACCTCATACACACTGGGGAAGGAAATTTGTTTCATTCCATCTACCAATTCAATGTTAATCTCATTTAGAAACACCATCACAAATACACCAAGAATAATGATTAACAAATTATCAGGACACATTGTGATGCAGTCAGTTTGACATATTAGATTTTCTATCACAGTGTGAAATATTTTGGTTGATTTTTTGAGGAAGGAAGAATGATTCTGTCTTCCTACTTCCTATTTATAAGCTTGTACCTCCAGATAATTTCAAATTAGCATCATTAAAATTAGAAACTTACTAATCCATGATACTGACTACTTTTGGGGACTCTAGGCTTAAGCTGGCTTTGCATCAGTTCAGTGGTATGTTGAAAAGTTTTGGCACTTGATTGAATCCAAAGGCTTTTTGTTTCCTTTGTATTGTTGTAGGATGGGTTGATGGTGCTGTCCAGCAGTTTGAGAAAGATGAATGTAAAGTATTATTGACAAGAAATGTCATATATATCTTTTCCCTACATCCCTTAGAGTCATAAACAAATATAAAAATTCCTTTTAGTTATTATCATTTTAAGTACAGTTATCTCAAAAGAATAATTCATCATGATAATATTGAGCTTATCCCAGGAAAATATGGTTTGCTTAACATTTAAAAATAATCATTCTTGTTCCATCTTCTGAACAGATAAAAATGAAAAGCCATAATATCTTTTTAATGCACATCCCATAAGTTAATAGAAAACTAAAAGTGGAAAGAAATACCTTCCATATGGTAAAGTGTTTATATTAAAAGTATATAGGTGAGATCATATTTATTAAAGACTGAATGCTTTCCCCCTAAGTCTATGAACAAGTCAATGATACACACCCTCATCAATTTTATTGTGTTGTGCCAGAGATGCAATCCAGTACTATAAGGCAAGAAAAATAAAATGCTTACAAATTACAAGGTTAGTATAACTACTATAATTCAGAGATAATCTGATTGTATGAATAAAAGTCTGAGGTGATCTAATATGACTGTATAAAGATGAAAAATTTTTGTACTAATGTTTCATAGTCACAGAGTACTACATAAAATAATTCTATTTCTAATATATCAACAATCATAGTTTAAATAGCAATAAAATGAAATGCATAATATTAAATTTAGTATGTTCACTATTTGTATACTGAAAATTTTTAAAAAGTTAAAGAGGACTTTAATAGATAGAGAGACATGTCATGTTCATGTATGAGAAAATTCAAAATTGTAATGATAACAATTTTCTCAAAAATTACCCTGAGGCCTGTAAAATTCTCAGCACAAATCATCCTGTCTGTGCCTGTCCCTCCACCCTACACTAAGAGATTTTACTAATTTTTAGTATTGATTCTACTGGCCAAAGTTTATTTCTCTAAGATGACAGCAGTGCCACTTAAAATACATACCTGGAAAGTTCAACTTCCAAAAAAATTTGCTTATTCCTCCAGCCAAAACCTGAATAAAGGCTTATGACCTGTTCCTTCTTAGAGCATGTACTTTAGAAAACTCACAATTTTAATCCTTTCTCTACCACTTTGTTATATAAATTTTCTACAATCAAGAAATCTCTTCAAGAATCTGGGTGTCATCTCATTGGAATACAAGTATTTAATGCAATAGATCTCATTACTCTCAGTTTCTGGGCAGGGTAGAAGCCTTATTTTGGTGAGAATTATGTTACAATTTCAAAAACTGTTACAAAGAGTTGTTTATTCTCCACATAAAGAGTAAGCACCAAATAGCAAAACAAAACCTAATCACATTGACCAAAGCCCTTTAAGGTCCTCCATTATTCTACTTTTAGTATTTCCCAGAATTTTAAAAGCCTGTATTTTCAATGATTTGAGTTCAGTTTACAATGAAGTATATCTCTCCATATGATGGTTGTATACATAAAATCTATTGATGTTTTTAAAAACATACCCTGTGAATAATTCTTTTTAAAATAAAGTTGTATACATTTATTTACATATTCAATGAAATCCCAACTAAAATATTAATAGGCCTCTCTGTACTAATTGAAACACTTAAAGTACTCAGAAAAGTAAAAAGGGTCTTAACACCAAAAATTTTAAAAAGGAGGAAAAAAAGAAGAATTAAACTATTTCACTTCAAGACTCATCACAGAGCTTTAGTAATCAAAACAGTGTGGCACTGAGAATATCACTTAACTCTCTCCCTTTCTGTAAATTCTTTCCTACTGTATATTCTCAAGATACTGATATGGGAGGTAGATTTGAACTTTTTCTTTTTTCTTTCCCCAGCTCCTGACATCTTTGATTATCAACCTTGCAAAAACACTTATTTTCTGCAAACATTGGAGCCATACTTTTGCCTTCTATGTTCACCAGGCACCAAGCACTTTCTCAGTATTATTAAAATGAATTGATGTCACAATATAGTAAGAAAGAAAAAGCCAATTAAATATGAAAAAATTAAAGTGATTTTTATTAGCAAATGAAAAAAATTGGCATAAATACTAATCAAAGAACTGCATATTAAAACCATGCTGAGATACTACTACATATACATTTGAATGTCTTAGAAAAAGTGCCAATTCAATGATTTGTGAAAACCTTTAGTAATTAGAACTTATATGTGTGATTGGCAGGTGGATGACCTCTCACTGTCTCCTCATACAGTAGAGAATGAAGCTAAGCAAGCTATGAGAGTACTCCTATAAATCCCATTCACAAGGCTTTTGTACTCATGAGTTCATCTAATCCTAATTATTTTCTAAAGGTGCACCTCCTATCAACATCATGTTGTAGGGGTAAGTTTTCAACATATGAATTTTGGAGAGTGTCACAGACAGTCTTTCCATAATACCATAGAAATCTGCTCACTAAATAAGATATTATTATATCTATATTTTAGTTATAAGTGAAAAAATAAAAGTAATAAACATTCATTTGCCATTTTATTTTCGTTTAGAGAGTAAGATTACCCACTCTTTCATCAGTTTCTTGCCAATAAAACCAAAATACTTAGCATAAACAAATTATAAGTAAAAAAATGTTATTTTTTTTTTTCACTATTTCAGAGGTCTGTCTATGGTCAACTGATTCCACTGCTCTGGGCTTGAGATGAAGCAGAACATCATGCGTGAAAGGCATGGTAGAGTCAAGCTTCTCAGCGTATGGATAACTGGGAAGCAGAGAGAGGAAAATATGTCAGAAAAGATTAACCCTTCCAGGGCATGATGTCCTTTCTCTTCTTAATTATTGAAAAATCCATCTTTTAATTCTTCTAACTCAGATCCATGACATATTCTTTCTCCATTTTTATACACATCTCACATCCATCCTTTTAGCACACTTTCTTTGTTCTACTTGAAAATGTGAGTTCAACTCATTTCCACCTTCTCAATTGCTATCTGGTCCAAGTACAATCATCTCTCAACTGGATTATTGTAATAGCCTCCTGGATGTTGGATTTGTTTCTTTTCTTCCTTCTTTCTTTTCTTTTCCCTTTCTTTCTTTCTTTCTTTCTTTCTTTCTCTCTCTCTCTTTCTTTCTCCCTCTCTCTCTCCCTCTCTCCTTCTCTCCCTCTCTCCCTCTCTCCCTCTCTCCCTCCCTCCCTCCCTCTCTCTCTCTCTTCCTTTCTTTCTTTCTTTCTTTCTTTCTTTCTTTCTTTCTTTCTTTCTTTCTTTCTTTCTTTCTTTCTTTCTTTCTTTCTTCCTTCCTTCCTTCCTTCCTTCCTCCTTTTACTTCTGTCCTGAGACAGCTGACTTTCTAGCCAGGAGGTAGAACAATTTTTTACTTTGGATCTGTTGCAATTTTTTGAACATGGTAACAATACATTCTGTTAAGACTTGGATTTGGGATGTCACTCAGAGGCTCAAGTGTTGAAGGCCTGGATCCTAGTGCATCAAGGTTCAGAAGTGGGGCTTTTTTTTTTTTTTTTTTTGTACTGGGGATTGAACTCAGGGGTACTCGACCACTGAGCCACATCCTCAGCCCTATTTTGTGTGTGTGTGTGTGTGTGTGTGTGTGTGTTTTATGTACAGACAGGGTCTCACTGAGTTACTTAGAGCCTTGACATTGCTGAGGCTGGCTTTGAACTCACAATTCTCCTGTCTCAGCCTCCCAAAGTGCTGAGATTACAGGCGTGCACCACTGCGCTCAGCTAGAAGTGAGGCTTTTGTGAAGTGGTTAGGTCATGAAGATTCTGACCTAATCAGTGGATTAATCCATGTATAGCTCTATGTGAGAGATGGTTGAAACTAGGTGGTGGGCATGGTTGGGAGGCAATATGCTACTTGAGACTTGCATTAGAAAGTTATTTCTTATTCTTGGCCCTTTCTTCTCCCTGTTTCTTTCTCTTCTTCCTGGCTGCCATGAGCTGGTTAGTTTTCTGCTACCATGGCCTTCCCTTCATAATATTCTGCCTCACCTCAGTTCCAAAGCAATGGACTGAAATCTCTGAAACCATGAGCCAAATGAATCTTTTCTTCTCAAAGTTGTTTTTCTCTAGAATTTGTTAGAGTGACAAAAAGCTGACTAATACATTTTTATTATGGGCATTTTATTATTTTCTCTGGAAATCTTTTCTCATATTTCTACCTGATTAAATTTGCCCCCTAAGCTCTCTGCTTGAATGACATCTCAATATTGATGTTTTTGATGACCATTTGTAAAATAATCTCTTATCCCAGATATTCTCTATTAGTATCATTCTTCTGTATTTTTCTTTTTATATATTTTAAGATATATTGCTTGTAATCCCACTACAATATAATATTAACAATGAAGAATATGTTTGCCTACTAGTAAAAGCCAAAGTGCAGAAAAATACAAGTTCGTATGGTTAGTGCTTTATAAAGAGTGAATAGTCTCCAAATACCATGGAAATCCCATGCTTATGATATCTATTAAACTAATTGTGTGACCCTAAAGTTTATTATAAAATCTACTTCAGCTGGGCATGGTGGTGTATACCTATAATCCTAGCACTTTGGGAGGCTGAGAGTGGAGAATCATGAGATCAAAGCCAGCCTCAGCAATGGTGAGCTGCTAAGCAACTCAGTGAGACCTGTCTCTACATAAAGTACAAAATAGAGCTGGGGATGGGGCTCAGTGGTCAAGTGCCCCTGAGTTCAATCCCTGGTGCAAAAAACAAAAAACGAAACAAAATGACAACAACAAAAAACTACTTCAAAGTCCTAGCATTCAAGGAGAAAATAGGAAAAAAAGGGAATACTTGTTATTTGTTTAGTTCTGCTAATTTCTTATTTTGGTTTCTTCTTTCTCTCTGTCTTTTCTTATAATGCTGTCAATCTCAGGATAATTTAAATATGTTCTGCCATTTAATCATGTTTGTAGTACATTCTGTATTACATTATATTTAAAGATAATAACACTCTATAAACTTGCTGGATAACACTGTTTAGCTATACATACTCATTTCCTTATTCCTGTCCTTAAACTACAATGTTTATACAAGGTAAATCTAAAGATAATGATATAAAAATATCCAGTGGCATTTTGTAATATAATAAACTATCAATGGAAAAAGCAAAATTTTCTTGTCTCATCATTTCTCCCTTTATTTATCAAATATTTTTAGGCTCCTGTGATTAAGATCCTATGTCAGGTATAGAGACTTGTTTCCTTCATGAAAAATATAGTTTTCTAAGGATTATAATTATTATTAGATCATGATGACAAAAATGTTTAAGTAGTCCTAAAGAAAAGTGCAGAGAATCTATAGAAATATATTAGTAAAATAGAATATCACAGAATGTAAGATTGCACAAGATAAGTTTGTCAAAAACACATACTTGAATTGTGTGATTGGTACATGACAAAGTTAAAGAGGTTAAAATTATGCTTCCAAAATAGAGTAATTGCTTTGTAACTTGTGATCAAGAAATCAGTCAATGAATCAATCAAAATGGCAGTACTGTCAAATTATGTAAAGCAGCTGTAACTGAAATTTATATATTTTATGCATAATCATAGGAAGCACAACTCAGTCAATTATGTTAGCATATTTTTCCCACTAGAAAATATAGTATTAAAGTGTTTTGAAAGTTCAATATCAAGTAGATAGTTTGTCGGGTGTTTTTACACTGCACAGAATAAATCTTATCTTTGCCAGACAAGAATAAATGTGCTAGTTCTTTTGTATTTTGACTTTTAAGTTTCAGCCAGAAGTGCCATTGAAATCAGTTTCTGACTAGAGGAGATAAAATAAACTCTCCAAAGAGCTGAGCCTGTCAAAGTCTATGAAAAAAACATCTCTCTTGGATGTTCAAATAATAGATGCTGAATACATAAGTAAAATTCAAGAGAAACCTCAGTTCTTCTCACATTCAGATTAAGTTTTCTTGTTCAAGCCAATACTGGATTTCACAATCTTCACTTACTCAACATGGACAGAAAAATATATTTGGATCTATAAATATTAGACTTTTTTATTGATGTGACACTGAATTTCTTTTCACCATAATGAGACAGATTCTGGTAGAAAAGTGATGAATGAAGAATACTCAGGACTTGGTTGCTATGGAAACCAGCTGTGTCCTTTCCTCATGATTAGACAGTGAAGTAACTGTTTTTCTTTCTTTCTTTTTTTTAACACAGAGGAATATATCTGGGTGTTTTGTAACTTCTAAACAAACATTCTACCTTGATTCCATTTTGCACAGCAATTCTGATTGTTTTGTCTCTAGAGTTTCTAAATTAGTGTCAGATACATACTAAATAAACTTGAAACTCTCTTGTTAGTGAGTTGTATGAGAAAGAAAAATCCTAGGATTATACTTACCCACCAAATTGTACCTATTAACAGTTTGTTTTAAGAAAGAGATGATGTGAATTCATTTGCCTTAAAGGAAATAGTTTCTGCTTATTAAGTTGGATTAGTGTGTGTCTATATGTGGACTTGCCCTTAGATGTGTACAGTGCATGTAATAAGGTGCATTTCTAGAAATCGGCACTTTTAGAAAGAATTAAACTGACAAGTAAGTAATTTCCATGATCCTGAACACCAACATAAACCAAAACAAAACAAAATCTTGTTATTAAGATACTATTATCTGAGCCCAATAAAAGCTTCCTTATGCATAGTTTAATCTGTACTTTTTATGATAGATGCTAATAATGCAAAATAATTTATTCCAGTTAAATTGTTTTTATTTATAACAAAACATTTTTATTTAACCTCTGAAATCTGGAACATCAATGGTTCAGACTCTTGGGGACTGAAGATTTGATTGACAATATCAAAAGTACTTTATTTTTCTTTTAAATTTATCTTTCCAGTTTTGGCACACAAAATGATAAATTTACTTGCTTCATTCAGTATTTGTTCCCTACTTTGTCACATATTTTATAATCTATACAAAAATATGTGCTATAAAAATCACTTTGGCTATAGACTCCCATGTGAATCTGGACACGTTTAAAATAATTGCCAGTAATAACTAAACTTGCTTCTAGTTAATGTGTTTCCTATTCATTGCCAACAAAAGTAATACGAACTAATTACAATAATGTTAAATAGATTCAAAGTGGAAAAAAATAGAAAGTTGTCATTCTTTTGTCCTTTCAAAAGAACTTAGGACAAAAGAACTGAGATGAGGCAGAAAGTTGTCGTTTCTTTTTATTTTACATTATATATTCATGTTAATACTTGTGTATGAAAGAGACTAAATAATATGAGATGACATTAAGAAATCTCTTTACCCTGCTTACTCTATTCTTAATGCTGTTTCAACAGGAAAGAATCTTTTGTTGGTTTCTACTTTAGTTCAAATACTACTTGTAGTTGTGAAATCTCACTGCATGTTTCATCTTCAGTTGGAGAAAAGGTTCAAAGAGCTGTGTATTAGACAAAGGAAATCAGATTTCTCTTGGTTCTTATTCTATTTATAGAACACATACTCCATTTTGGAAACAATTTTCATTCAAGATTCAACTTTTTCTAACTCCCCACCTATAATCCATGACTAAATTTTGTTTTATCATCATCTTCCTTTTCCCATTCTTGTGATGCAGATCAGATACTGAAAACTCATTTTTTCTCTTCTAGATTCTTGCAATGGTCACCCGTTTTCCATCTTGCTGGTCTGACTCATTTTTACATTTTATCGAGCCACTGCTAAGCTAATTTGTCGGAAGCAATAATTTTACCTGTACCAACCTGATTAAAATAGTTTATTTTCTCTTCTAAACTATTATTCAGTCTTTAATATTAGTGTGTTTGGTAAAAAGAAAAATAGTCTTTGTTTAAGTGAACATAAATGTATTGGTGTGAACATAACGTATTTTTCTCTTACAAAATTTTTTGGCAATTTTATTTTTGTGGAATTCTTGTCCCTTGATTATATTAAACTTTTTATTATTAATTCTTCCATATATCCCTCTGTCTTTGAAGATCCTTTCCTTTTCTTTTAACTTTTGAGTAGATATTGAAATTTTAGAAAGCTCTATTGTATCATCCCCCTTACTTTTTCTCTTCCATTGAAATGCCTACCTACCATCAGAATTCTTTCTTATAGGTATCCCCATCTTCTACACTATCTCTTAAATATGGCATTGCCATTCTTTCTTCTAACTTCTTTCTTTCTTTCCTTTTTTCTTTCTTTCTTTTTTTAATTTTTTTTGTGCTAGGGATTGAACTCAGGGGCACTTAACTGCTGAGCCACATTTCTAGCACTTGCTTGTAATTTTATTAAGAGACAGGGTCCTGCTGAGCTGCTAGGGCCTTGCTAAGTTGCTGAGGCTGGCTTTGAACTTGCGATCTTCCTGCCTCAGCCTCCTGAGCTGCTGGCATTACAGATGTGCGTGACCACACCTGGCTTTTCTAATTTCTAAATCATTTTAGTTCTCTTCCACTGAATATCTTTTCTTTTTCTCTCCTATTCTAAAGATAAAACCTCTTTGATTTTCATAGATTCATTGACTCTTCTTTTTTTGATGTCATCAATATTTTCAAATGTTTTTGATAAGGATAAGATTGAACATGTATGTTCATAACTAAGAGCTGTCTACATTTGAGTTCCACTGCAGTAGGTGGATAGGCAAGAAATGTCAATAACTCTCAGACTTCTTGTTGGTCAATTTCACACAATGCAATAGGAGATCTACCAGCATTCTATGCTAATTGTAGATTATTGGGTGTTAAAATTTATTACACCTACTTTTTATGTATTTTCTCTGGTTTAGCCATGGCGCCTATTCTTTGTCCATTAATATTTGCCCTCAGAAGTTAGACAATATCAGTTTTGATCTCTATAGGTTTTGGATGGAAATAGGTTCAAAGTTCTGAAATATACTAGAAGATCTGACTACATTTCTAGCTACCAGAATGCTGAGTTTCCTTATTTCCTATTTTCCCATCTGGCTTTCTTTATGACTTCCTCAATAGTCTTCCCCGTCAAGCTTAATTCACAGCTTTTTGTAGACTGCTCTGTTGTTGCTTGTACTTCAGTATTTCCTTCACCAAAAACTTAATGGCATTTCTTACAGAATGTCTTCTCTCTTGCTGTTCTCTTTCTCTTGGTGGAATCTCACCATTGATGGAAAATGGATGGGGGTTAATGGCTTTGGTGACATTGTAATGGAGACTGGAGAGAGAATGAAGTTAAAAGCATGTGTTGACATTTAGCTCTAAGACCTTCATTTTATACTGAGAAAATTAAGTATCAGAAATACAAACTGACTTGTGCAAATCCTTAAAAATTTGAGTTGAAAATTCAGAGTTATGTTTTATTTACTTTGTGTTCTTTCGACTTCAGAAAATGATTTATTTCCTAGATGTATGCAAATTCTTACAATTTAGAGTGCCTGCATGATATGGCCAAATCCTCTCAGTATCCTTTACATGCAAACTTCATCTGAAAAGCCCTGAATAGAATCACTACTACCTAGAAAGTTCCACTAAGCTACATATTTGCATGGTTTTTCAATTATACATCCTAAAGTTGTACAAAATATCAGTGTAAGAATCATGAGAACAACCAGAGAAACATAGTCAGGCTGAAACCACTCAGTTCATCTTCACTTTATAAGACTGTTTCTTTCTTCATTGTTCTGACTTGCATCTACTCCAGGCCATTTATGCAAACTGTGGTGTAAACAAATTCCGTGTCAAGAGTCAGAGTTTTGATATGGAACTTAGAGTGGAAAATACCACTAAAGAGAAAATTATTGTAAACTTAAAATCTTCAGGATAGATGAATATTGGTGCCCTATGTTCTGAATTAATTTATCCTCCACTTTTTATCATTAAGAAAAAAAAACTCATGTTTTTAACAAATTCACTTTCTATTTAAATATAAATTATTTACATGAATGTTTCAAAAGTTTATCTTATATAATACTGCATGATTTTGTCTTGTCATGTTTTAAAGTGTTAGCACGGTGTCCAGAGCCAAAGGAAATAATTTATATAGATCAAGAAATTTTAAAAGTATCATTTAAAAATACTAGGTGATTTTAACATTTGATGTGAAAAAGAATATTAATTTATAACAATTCATGTGAATATGTGATTGACTTCTGAGAATAAAAATAAATTGTAAAAATAAAGTAGAATAGTGGTGAACATAAACAGGTAATATTTTAATTTTAATATTTTAATATTTTAATTATCAGGAAATAGAGCTGTCTTATTCCCTGCTATCTCAGGTGAAGTTTCTAGGAGCTAAACCTGAGATAAAGATTTTTGTTCAACAGTCTTGCTTATGGAGACGTCTGAGCAGAAGAGCTACAAGGGATACATATTTGGAAGCAAACAGAGGGAACAGGAAGCCACAGAGCAGTCTCAGGAACCCAATGGCACTGCCTTGACACCCTCATCCAGAATCAAGGAACCAAGTTTTTATATCCAAGTACAAAGGAAGTCTAGGGGAAGAAGATGAATTGTAGTTTTCTGAGCCAATGAAAATTTTCCTGAGAAGAGAAAAGCTATGGGTTGTTAATAGGCAACCCTCACAACTGAGAGACAGGGAGCCAGACAAGCTGCTGGCAGTATTCATTATATTTGCCATGCAGTACAAGTGTCACACCTCTTGGGTTTTAGCATAAATACCATGTGTCTATTGTGACAGCAACCCTGTTCACTGGTTTAAAATAACTGTGATTAAGCAGACTCCAAATATTAGTTATAGAAATCGACTCTAAATATCGGATATATAAATGTTACTTATACACATTCTAGAGATTATAGAATCACACTTATTTCTTTGATAAATTTTAAATAAAATCAGTGAACTAATGGGAGAAATGACAGAAGATCCTGTTGAAAAAGAGAGAGACAGAAAAAAAGAAAAAAATCCTTAGGATTGTCCCTAAGGAAAGTGTAATCAATTAGTATTACTGCAAATTCAAGTATATCCATGCCTGTGGTTTATTTTGTTCAGGAATCCTTCATTCCAATCATATCTATTTATCTTCTGATGAAGATAATGTCTCATAATGGCAGAAATTTTTACTTTCTATTACTTTAGACCCCAAAAAGTTCAAAGCTAAACATTTTCTCTGAAAATACTGAGTCTTAAATTTTCCTACCACCTGTCCAGTGCTCTCAGATAACATTAGGCAGACTACAGAGGTCAACCCCACACCACCAGCACCTTGTTATTATTGATAAAACTTTTTTTTGCCTAGGCAAAACGGAACTATTATGTATTTGACAATACATGAAGAAATGAGGAAAGAGGACTAGAGAACATACAGTTTATACTTATAGAGGAGTTAGCCATATTGTCTTCAATTGGAGTTCAGATTAGTTATCCTTTTAAGCAAGTCATCCATCATCAAGAGAAATGTGTATTTGTAAAGGCTGAAATGTCAGAAGGTGCTTTTTCAATTAGATATGTCCTGGTTCCATTAAAAAATAAAGATTTACTTTGTAAATTAAATGTAAATGATTATATGTTCTTCATGTAAAATGTGGAACTCTTTCCTCTTTCTGAAAGGAAAATTGGATACATGACTGACCAGAGAAGTTATATAAGGATAACTATGGGCACTAAACCCTTCCTTGATTTATTTCTGACCTAGAAATTACAAATGCCCTTTGAGTATGTAATGCTACTTTCAATAATACTGCAGAGCATTCAAAAGGACTTACTTATTTCAAAAAATTACCAGTAAAATTATTACCGAAATTTCTCTTTCAATGTTAAAGTATATTGTTATTAAAAAGAAAGGATACAAATGAATATTTTGAAGTCATACAAAAATGTATGCATATATAATTTGGGCATAAAATAATAATTATAAATATTATATAATTGCAAGTAACACTCATTTTGGACTTACTAAACATTCTTATAAATACTTTGAATTTTTTGTATCATAATCCATGCTAAGAACTCTAAACAAGAGATACTATTCTTCTATTGCAAATGAGGGTACTGAGATATCTATAGACTAGTAAATTGTGAAACCCATATTAAAACCTAGAGAATGGAATACAGTTACAAAAGTATTTACCCTAAAGATTCCATCATGTATATTTTCATTTTATAATGACAAAAAGAATCAATTTATTTACAAAATAAAATTAATTTGAAGTACTTTAAGAATATATTTTCTATCCCCAGGATGCTATTGGGGGACATTTATTTTTTCTTTAAGTATATGATTTTAGTATAAGATTTTTCTTCCACCAGGTAGAAAGTTACCTCTATAAGAAAGCATTATGATAGGTTTCCAAATAGCCTTAACACAAAAGCTACCAATGACTTGATACTGCTGACAGCACAGTAGGAATGGACTCAGAAAATGCTAATGCCCAAATGTGAGCATAGTCCATATCTTAACCATGTGTTAACTCTGGTCAAACACAGAGTCCTCACATATTATCATATGTAGAGTCTTCACATATTATCATTTACGTTTATTTAGTAAGACTAATTTGTCTAGTATGTGTTAACGCAAACTTCTGTAAGATTCTTTTGCAATAGTCTAATTCAACATTAAGTAAGTTTTTTTAAAAAAAGAGAGATTTAAGAAGTTCATGAGAAAGGAAAAAAGGATCAGGTAGTTTTAATTGAGTACTACTTCAATATGAAATTACATTGTAATGTAACTGCTAAATGTGGCATGAAACTACACTAAGAAATAGGATTAGGATTATTACATGCAATCATCATGTCATATAGCCTCTAAAATATGGTATACAAAACTTAGAATTTTATTTTACAACTGAACAGAGAGTTATAAACTTTGCTGATGAAAGATACAGATATATGCTTCTGGAAGAAATCATTCATTCAACTGCTCCAGAGGAAAAATATTTTACTAGTTTTAACATGCTTAGTTTTTTAAAGAATGTTTTCATTCATTATCTTGCTTAGCCTTTACCTTTATTTCTCAAGGTGGCCTTTATTCCTTCATTTCCAAAAATGGACATGTTTTGGTTTCATTTTATTGAACATAGAACTGGGTTTGAGAAAAGAGTTTTCACAGAGAATCACTAATAACAAAAACAGCAAAAATGATAGCAACTATAATTCATTTATCACTAAAGGCTATATGAGACACTCTCTAAGTGCTTGACATGTTTTAGCAAACTGCACTCTAACTCTAATCCCCAGAGAAAGTCATTAATGAATGGTGGAGTCTGAACACCAAATCATGTGCTTCAATAATAAAGCTTATGGCCACTTAAGCTGAATTAAAGATGAATACTTAGCTGAGTGAGAAGTAGGGTTCTGAGATTTATTTGCTGTTCAATCCAAAGCATATTACTTTTCTTATTTGGATCTTGTTTTTTTTCCATATAAAGTAGAAATGATGGTGTATCATAATGCTGTTGTAAAAATTATTAATCTTCCACATGACAGACATGAGATTCTTTGCTCTCATGATAATTCTGCCTGTTTCTTCAGTGTGGTGTGTTGTACTAAATGTATTATTGCAGCATGTTTAAGTATTTTGTTTATCACACTGTGTTGTTCTACTAATGTATTCTTGAAGTCTTTTTTCATAGACCATGATAATTTTTAATTTCCTTCAGAATAAGAAACAGTCATCAGAATTTAATTCTATTTTGTTTTTCTTCTAAAATTTATCTTTTTCCAAACATTGTTTACATATGGTTTTTCATATAACATTCAAATATTTTTTTAAAAGTCTACCTTTTCTTTTTCTATTTGTTTGGTATAATGGGTCTTTCTTATTTGTTCCAGTCTCTTCCTTTAAAAGGACTCAGGACTCAGTCTACACTGTACACTGTCCTCTTCTCCTTCCTTAATGTTACATTTCCACTCATATTTTCCTCTCTCAAAGTACTCTATTCCATATTAGCCACACTCTCCATTCTAGACCCAAATCCTGGATGTTGCCATCTCTCAAAATTGAAATTACTCAATTGCTTAGTTTAGACATTCACTTCTCAAACAACAATCTATACTTCTGGTCTGTTAGCATATTCCCTCCCTTTTTGGGGGGGATTGGGTACCAGGGATTGAACACAGGCGCACTCAACCACTGAGCCACTTCCTCAGCCCTATTTTGTATTTTTTATCTAGAGACAGGGTCTCTCTGAGTTGCTTAGTGCATTGCTTTTTACTGAGGCTGGCTTTGAACTCGTGATCCTCCTGCCTCAGCCTGTCAGCATCTTATTCCTTTGACTCCTACAAATTTATACTATAGCATCAGGTAGTCCATTGCTGAATTGAACTATTCCTTCTCACTATAATTATTTATCCTTTGTCTCTTGTTCTCTTCTTATGAAATTATTTCCCTGGTTTATCAATTCATTATTATTTTGCCAATATTTCCAACTTCATTCTGTTCCCATTGGCTTCTAATGATACTTAAAACTTGTGAATTTTCACGAGACATAGATATTTCTGCTTTATTATTTCAATCTTCTGTTCTTGTTGCTTTTTCATTTTCTTTCTAGGTAGAAGCCATTCTAGAATGAAAAATGTATGTTCTTGTAGAGTATTCCCAACCCTTAATCTTTACATGCAGTTTTATTTTATATCTGGGATAACCACTTTTCTTATATTCTTTCAAAAATATTAATTGGCATTGATGCTTTTATGTTATATTCTGTGATACTCATGTGGAACATCAGTGAATAAAAAAATAAAAATCTCTTACCTAGTGCGATAGGTACAAAAATCATATAAAGTATGTAAGGTGTCAAGTGGAGTAAGACAAATGAAGGGAACTGGGCATACTGGAGGGCAGAAACTTTATGTTTTGTTTATAAATAAGTGAAAGAGCCGTGAGAATATTTGGATTAAAGACATTCTAGCAAAGGGAACAGGAAGAGCAAATACCATAAGACTGATACTTCTTCTCCTCCTTTTTTTTTCTTTAAACTAAAATAATTTACTTGGTTAAGAGATGAATGAAATCATATATATGGTAAAATACCTTTATCTCTTTCTCTGTTTTCATTTTGTCTAACATTGCTTTCAGTAAGACACATCACATATATAATTACTCTGTGGCTCTCAACCTTAGAGTCAATGATACCTCTAGTATCTGCTCTTTGGAAGCAGCAGTGAGGAGGAGATGAAAAGGCCTGTGATGACTACAACCTACCTCTGCATTAGAGCATCTTTCAAGTGCTGCCAGATGACCAGATAACAGATGTCCACTTGCATTTCACTGGCTTAAGCTCCATTTAATGGTTATTCCTGGATGCAAGGAAGACTGAGAAAAATAATATTTATATGGATGCCCATGTGCCTAGCTAAATATTCTGTAACAATTAAAGAAAACAAATATAACTATTAGAGGGCAAATAGAGGTTTTATTGAATAATTGACTGAAGATTGTAGTAACCCAAAGTTGATTTTAAAATTTCAATAACAAGTTCTAAACCAATGAAAGAGAACAGAAAAGTGGAGGGAAGGTATCTAGCAGTGATAGTTGCTGCAGCACACCATTTCATATGTGAATAGACACAAAATCTACTTGGTAAAATATAATCACATCCCTTGAACTTCTGATTTGAATGAACAACATTGGACACAAAATTTTTTTTATGACAAGTGAGTTTTATTTAATAAGGAGGAAGAACTTCTGAGTGTGATTTGAAGTATTTTTCTCTTAATATATAAAAAAAGACTTCAGAATTTTTTACCAAAATAAAAAGCATCCCTTCTCCTTCTCCATGCCACTCTCAGATATGAATGTGTGTCCAACTATGGTGAAACACACACAATATAATAACTGATATTTATCAAGTTCTCACAGTACACTAGATTCTACTCAAATCATTTTTACATATTTATTAATTTAATTTTTCTGGTAAATGTTAGTATTCTTTTGGCTTACCATAAGAGAAATGAGGCTGATGAGTGCAAGCAACTTCTGTAAAATCAGAAATAGTAAGAGAAGGAGCCAGGGCATGAATCTATGTTGTCTGGTTTCATTATTATACATATACAAGGAAAGTCTCATGTATCCACTTAATTTTTTATTTGCTGATGACTTATTTATAATTAAATATAACATATATCTTAAATTTGTAGCTAATAAACGTCATTTGAAGACAAGTTTCTTTTCTCCTTTATAATGATTTAGAAATGTATTTGCATTAATTTTAGCAAGTCAACTGCATGTTGCAGCTTTGTTTAGAAGAAGTTCAGGCAATTAAGAATTTTTAAATTTATATCTAACACAATTCCAAATAATTTATGTTTCTCAAGTTGATTATTTTTAGGCAACTTTTTTTTTCCTGTACAATATAGTTGTGTTGCTAAAGTTTTAGAAGTATAAAAATAAGGAAAAGAACTAGAGGAAGGAAGAGGGGAGGCAGAGAGGAAGTACAAGGTACTGAATTAGAGCAAACTGTATTCCATGCTTGTATAATTATGTCAAAATGAATTCTAATATTTTGTATATCTAAAATGTACTAATAAGAATAGTTTTTAAAAATTACAAACCAAATTCAAATCTGTATTGTGCACAGAGCTCCCAATCATGCCTGGTGCTCAGTTGACAGGAAATAAAAGTGAGTGAAGAAATAACAGAATGAACTATGACCCCCATAGAATAGGCATGAGTTCTTCATATGCATAGTAGGGAATTAAATAACAAAGTTTTTCTACTTTATTTTGGTTAACATTATCTTCTTGTATAATGTATTTTTGAACATAGCAATTTTAAAATGCTATTTTTTCAATTAGTTTTGGTAGTATCAAAATGAACCTTGTCTCTGTATTTAATTCTAAAGATACTGGAATAGTCACCTTGAAAATTTTATGTGAAGCAAGATGGTCTGTTCTTGAAGATGTGAGGTTATCTCCTTTTTCACTATGATTTATCCTAATTATCTTTTAATTGGCAGTTTAAATAGGTTGTTGCAGGAATGTACCCTTCTAAAAATTTAACTCATTAAAGATTTCCTAATTACATTGTCCTTCAAGACTTTTCTGAGAACTTTCTCTTTTATTCAAACACCTCGATCATCTGAAAAAAGAAAAATGAGCATGAAAAGATGGTGAATCCTAGAAGATCAGACATATAATTGCAAATTTTATCAGAATATAGAACTACATTCACAAGAACTTTATAAGTAATATATTTCTATAAGACCTAAGTTTACTTGCCCCCTAGAACTTATATGTCAATATGGGAAATTCCATTTAATTTTTCCCTTTTTCTCTTTTTCTACATATTCTCAGTTAAAAACAGCATGCTCTTATAGAAAGAATATTGTTCATGAAGATACATTAATGCTAGCATGAATTTCAGATGCACAGTTCACTAATGTTTCAAAAGATTAGGGAAATCTGATATTAGATATTGCTTATCTTCTTCAGAAGATATTATTTCTTCTGAAACTTAAAAAATAAATTTATGAAGATAGTTGAATTGTGATAGAACAACTTCTCAAAGGTAATGAAAATGCAAAAGTTCTATTTGAATGTGGAAACATTAAAAAATATTTAAAAAGCAATGTTAACAATAATTCATCAAGATTAGGCAAAAAGTATTAAAAACTTTAATAATATAATTTCACTTCAATAAATAATAAGAGAAAATATGTATGTACATAATTACTTCAGTAAATGAAAAAGGCATATATTAATTTCATAATTTAATTAAGAGTACAAATATCTACTCGAAACAAAAGTTTAATGGTGACATACACAAAAAGGTCAATAAAAATCAGAAATGGATGTTACCATTCATTAAATAAGTCTTCATTAAATCATTAAACTAAAAAATAATCATGATTTTTATTATTACTTATAAAGTTAGATATATATATAATTTTCGCTTTTTAGAAAATAATTGTATGTTATTTAACATATATAAAAACATAATATTGACACTTATTAAGATAATGAGTTTTGTTTAGTGGCTGTAAAGAACATGTGTGTAAAAATTATCTTCATATATTAATAACTAAGTTTTATATATTCATAAATATGAATGTCAATTTAGAAAAATATAAAAATATAGTAAATACCTAAGAATTTTCTATAATATGAAATGACCAAATCCATAGCCATAATAAAAAATTTTTACATAGTATAATAGAAAATAAGTAAATAAACAAACATTCCATTATTTTGAATATGAATGATTCATGACATCATGATTTTTCCAAATTATATAAGGTACATTTAGATTTCCTTTAATTATAATAATAGTATGGCAATTTTATTAGTATATAAATGCCCATAATTCTTAAGTATTTTAAACTCCAAAATAAACATTTATTAAAAATTAATATTGTTGGGTACAGTCTCACATGCCTATAATCACATCCACTCAAGAGGCTGAGGAAGGAGGATGGCGAGTTTCAAAGCCAGCCTCAGCAAAAGCGAGACACGAAGGAACTCAGTGCGAACCTGTCTCTCATTACAAATACAAAATAGTTCTGGGTATGTGGCTCAGTGGTTGAGTGCCCCTGAGTTCAATCCCTGGTACCTCCCCAGCAAAAAATAATATGTACATTGAAAAGTTTCAGACTACAGGCATTCAGAACACTTCAGCAGATTAGAGAATCCTGTCTCAAAATAAAAATGGTGGGAATGGGAAACATAAGAGAAATAGAGAAACACTAGACGCGACATGGGGGAGGTGGGGGGCAGGAAAGGGGAATGGGTATAGTAAAGATGGTTGATAAAAATATATATAAAAAAAAATATATATATATATATATATACTGTTCATTGAAAGTGCATATAAAGATGTTTAATATGAAGAATGTAATCTGCTTATAA
>CM053409.1:99131047-99159713 GCA_028644305.1 Xerus rutilus | reverse complement strand
CTATGGCCAAAGCTATATGATTGACAAACCTGATATTTGTTGCATATTATGTACTGAGGATGCGCCCAGGCCAGCTCTCTCTCACAACATAATATATATGTATGTTCTGGCTCCATTGCCTTGGGCATTAAATGAATCCATGTTTACAAGACATTTTCAACTTCACTGTAGATGAAAGTATCATGAGAATGAGTAATTCTCAATTTCAGGAGTGACTCACTTTGGAGGATTATGAAGCACAATTAAGATTATCATCTTTTTCAGGATTTTACCCACATTCTTTCTTACTTGGTTTGAGCATAAGACCTAGACATTAAAACGAAACAAGATGCTCCAAATGACATTGTAAATCCACTGTTTAACAGCAATCCACAAGCTTTATCTTGGGTCAGAATCTTGTGGAAGAATTTCATAAACACAGATCACTAGAGCTCACCTCTAGAATTTCTGACTTAGTAGGATTAGCATGAGGCCTAAGAATTTACATTTCTGACAGGTTTTAAGATGATGTTAATACTGTTATTCTCAGGATCATATTATGAGAACCATTGGTCTATTTTCATGTGTCAAGCTTTAATGCAGTTACAAATCACCTGGGAATTTTGTAAATATACATATTTTCAATCCGCAAATCTAGTGACTGATATTTTGCATTTTCAAAAAATTAGTGGAATAAAATAGCTTGCATGGATGTTAATATTCTATTTTTCATTCAGGTAATGAGAAAATACCACTAAAAACCAATGGTAAGAAGAGTTCTAGAAACAGTTTCCAAAATTACATTATTGATTGCAGTATTTCTCAGAAGATTTTATGCAGCCATGTTCCACATAACAATACAGTTATCAGCTATGGAATATGTGGTGTCGTTGGTCTTATAAGATTATATTACCTAGTGATGCTGGAACCATCCTAGCCTTTGCAGATACACTCTATGCTGTTCACACAATGAATAAATTGCTTAATGATGCTCTTTTCAGAATGTATTCTGGTCATAAAATGACACATGAGTTTCTTGTGAAATGCTTAGAAGAAAATGTACTATGGAACACCTGTAAATATTTCTCATGAAGGAAATATTTTTAACAAAACTCTATTAATATTGTTCCAGACTCCAAACTACATAGGATTCAACACTGGAGATATTACTATGGTATTTCACCACCCCTTGATCATTGGAAGGATTGTCTCAGAACATGTTTCTGCAACCAAGCAGAAAAGTGCTTTTGTATTTCCTATGAGACACATTTACAGATGAGTAATTTTTGATTATTTATAGCATAAAGAAAATGAGAATAATAATGTAATTTTTAGAGGGGAGATAGAATTGTTAATGTACTCTTTATACCTTGGACATTTTTGTCTCTATTTTTTTTTTATTTCCAGGGTTCATTACAATAAATGACATTGCTAAGTTTACGTAGAATGAATAAATTGCTGTCCAAATTTATATATTTGGAAAACAAAGAATTTATTAATGTGATAGCAATTTATAACTACAAAACCTCTAAAATACTGGTTGTTAATTGTTACTTACTGTTATTCTAATAATATGAATGATGCCATTAGTATAAAAAAAGGGGTAAAAAAAAATAAGGAGCAGAGGTCGAATTAACCTGGATACAGAATTATGTAAGTATAACTGCAAAGTTCAACCCAACTAGGTTCAATCAACAACATCTGAAAGCATGAGCAGGAGGAGCTGAGATTCTTTCCATCATTGGAACTACCTGTTGTTAATTACATAAATTTAAAAAAATACATAGAATGAAATCCAAATTCTGAAAATTGTATCTGCATAACCACATGTTTATAAACTATACTTATATACATTAAATAAGATGTAAAACTATGAATACTTGAAGTCCTATAAAATTAATAATATTTATTTTCATCTCTTCCTCTGGTGAAGGAATTATATTGTATCATATTGAGCATAGAGCATGGAATTTTTGGTGTAGCATATTATATATTAATGTCTTTGCTAATAAAAGTCAACCGTCCTTTTACTTACAATTTGCATTAACAGCTCATCAATATAAATGGAAATGATTTATTAAAATAGTACTGAGTGGAGACTGAATGGCTCAGGGGATTGATTGGTAATGGTATATGTAGTCTTTTATTTCTAGGTCACTGCTTTAAATTACATCTTGGCAGAGTGGAAGCTATTCAGTGACATATGGTGTGTGGAATGGGGTGGTGATGTCAGTCTTATTTTCAGTAAGTGCTGTCCATTTAGGTTTCAATATTTCAAGGAAACTGAACTTGACTCTAAAGCTTGTCTCCATGGATTCAAAACATCATTATATATACATGTGCAAAAAATATTCATGAGAGAGATTAATGTTACCAAGAATAGAAAAAATATTATTCATTGAAACATTTTCAACCTGAAAATATTTTGCATGACCTATGTGTGCAGGTTGAACTAGGCATGAAAATAAATCTTTCAGAATGATTTAAGTTAATAGCTCCTTTTCAGTTTCATTCCTAATGATTTGAGGAATGCATAGCACTTTCAAAGTTAGATTTTAAGTTTATTTTTCTGTTAAGTTGACATTAAGGTATTTTATAAAAATTAAATTTGAAATCTCATGAAAACAAGTTAGAGATTAAAATAATAAGAATTTTACATCTGAGAAAGACCAAGAAGTCTTTGCAACTGAAAACAGGCTCAATCAACAATTTTATTTCTGTATACAAGCAATAGAAATTTAGAAAATGTTATTTTATTTTTTATTTATTTATTTATTTTTTTTGGTACTGGGGATTGAACTCAGAGGTACTCGACCACTGAGCTACATCCTCAGCTCTATTGTTTGTGTTTTTTTATGTAGAGACAGGGTCTCACTGAGTTGCTTGCTTAGCGCCTTGCCATTGTTGAGGCTGGCTTTGAATTCGCGATTCTCCTGTCTGAGCCTCCATAAGTGCTGGGATTACAGGTTTGAGCCATCACGCCTGGCTAGAAAATGTTACTTTAAAAAAAGAAAAAATATAACTCAACAGCAAAAGATAGTAATACTCAGTAATAAATCTACTACATGTACCAATTCTGCCAGAAATATGTACGAGATTATTCAGAAACATTGTGAATTTTCTAGATAAATGGGAAAATATGTCAGGGACCTGGATTACAAGTGTAAGTTTTATGCAATTAACATTTCTCCTCAAATGGACCTTTTGATTTAATGTGATTTTAATTAAACACCAATGTATTGAAAGAAGAAGAGACTAACAAATTTTTGAAAGATTTTTACCAATATCCACTGAGCCAAGATTAGGGGACATAGACAATCAAATGCTGACTTTTTAAAGAACATATACTAAAGTGAGATCTGTCCAGGTAATTTGCTTGTCCAATGAAATGTGAGTGGAAGTATATACTCAGACAAGAAAAAGAGACAGACTAGTAACATCTGCCACCAACAATTAAAACATTTAGTTTTTATGACTGGGAAAGAGATAGAAGTGTACTCATGTCATGATCATCCACAGATGGGTACACACAATACTATGCAATTTTAAATAGTCTTAGCAGAGCAAATATGTTAAGGGACCCATTCAGGCACAACAGGTTAGCTTCAGCTGGGTGAGGTCAGATTCTAAGTTAGCTTGGCCATGAAATAATCCTTAAGAATAAAACATAAATGTTCATGGAGAATAAATTACATTCTTAAAACAAAGACTTTGTATTATTATTATATTACTCAAAAGAATTTGTTAGTATGTATAAAGATTTTTTTTAAACTTAGTTCCTAACTATTTATTTTTAATTGTAATGGTGTCAAAAATGTGTTTTAATTAAATTTTATTACTAATGTTTTATTTCTCTACAAAAAGTTACCCTGAATTTAGTTTTCTATTAATATTTCTAAGAGCAAGACTAGCCTTTTTTATTATAGTACAAAATGCCTAATGAATACACCCTTTCATCTTTGCATTAATTACACACTCTGTGTGTGCATAGGTGTCCAATTTACAGAAAGCAATTTTCTCCTTTATTTAGGTTTCTGAATGGTGTGCATAATAGTATAATGGGCAACATACTGAGATGCTAATAGCCTCCATGCAGCACTTTTCCCATCCCCCGCTTCATAGCTAAGCTATATTTTTAGACATAATTTAATTAATTATAATTCTGTTAAAACAACAATCTACCTTTGAAAACAATTCTTATATTGAGAAAAAAGTTAAATATATCCTAACTAAAAATATATGCAAATATTTCTCATATATAATATTTTACATACCTATGCCTAGATTTTGTTTTAGTTACTAATTGTGAAGACTCAGGACATATATCAAAACCATAGACAATAATTGATACTATATTAATGCCATTTTACTTAAAATTTTTTGAAAATTAAAATTTACCTAAAAATTAAATGAACATATTCATTTTTACCTATACATAATATGTAAACTACAGTATGTTAACTGGGAGTCATGTTAAATAAAAAATCATATTTACCTTAAATAATAAAAAATAATAATTATTAGAGTTTCCCCTCATAAATTGGAAGGAATAATTTTTGTCATTCATTATTTCTATTATCCAGTCTTTTTTATATTTTCACAATCACAATGAGTACATTGACTTTTCAAAATTATATCATTAAGCAATAAACAACATAGTTTCCATGAAGTTTCCTGTAATTAGTTTGCCTTCAAATCAAATGCAGTGGCAAAAAAATGTACCTTTGGTTAAATATTTTAAAACTGATGTTTACTTTGTTTACACTGATAGTTGATACACAATTAAGGAAAATCAAGAGTATTAGAGTCCATAAATGAGAAAATGCAACAAATTCTCTAAAAGATAAACAAGTACATTACAAATATTACAAAAGTAGGGTTATAAAAAAGATTCTGAACTCTTTTGGACTTTAGAGTAAATGATTTTTATTCCTATACATTTGTGAACTTTTAAAAATCCATGATTTGTACATCATTAGTACAAGTTTTCTTAGAGTTTATTATTATTTAGTTGCTATGTACCAGGAAAGAATTCCAGAGGAAAATTAAATTCTGACAAAATATCTTCATTTATATCAATAATTTAATATAATTTATACCACCATTTAGATAATCTTTAAAGATTATGAGAACAACAGTTGACTTTTGAAATGTGAGATATTCTTAGAGGTGTCAGGAAGAGTTTTTACTTCTTATAACATTTTAGCATACCTCTATCTAATCATATTCTCCAGTTCTTGCTCCAACTCCTCTGTTGTAAAGCTCAGTAAGAGTCTTTGATGTCTTTCCCATGTGCTAGTAAATGGAAAAGAACACAAATTAAAGATGTTTTTGTTAACTGTGTAAATAGGATGCACAACTAAACCACTCAAGATTCCTATCTCCAAATGTCCATAAACGTGCCTGCAAAAATAAGATAAATATACACAAACACACATAAAAAACGACACAAACTAAGTTTAGAATTGAGGGAATCCTAAAAATTCATTAAGACTTTGTAAATATCAGGATGGGCAAAAGATTTGCTTCATATAAACTATTATTTTTTTAATATCTAATATCTTATTAATTATAAAATGCCACATATTTTATGACCATCAAAAAAGAAAACACATCTTATTTAGATTTATAAAATCAACATTTTGATTCTAAAATACAAACTAATTTTAATGATAATATATATATTGAAAAGTAACATAAAACTGATGACATATGCTGACACAGTAAAATATGAAGAACACAAAACAATTATGAATTTATTCTCATACTGCCACTAGAAGGTAAGAAAACTGCGCTAGTCCAGGAAAGAGAAACAAAAAGAAATTCAAGTGGAAATACTTCCCGGCATTCATAATACCTATATGTGATTGCCTGGCATTAGATCTCAGCTTGTGCTTTAAATAAACCTCTGACCTCTGTCTTAATATAGTAGTCAGTGAACCCAACACAGAAAATATAAAATAAAACCATTTGTCATCAGAGTGATCTCATCAGTATGGTCCATTACAGGAAAAGAACAAGGAAACTAGTCAAGAAGTCCTTGTCTTTAGGCTTCAATTTGCCTACCTGCACTACAGTCATGAGGATTCTTTTAGTATATGTAGTATTCATAAGTTCATTACAGAGAGAGATTTGCTCTCTTTGCAAACTCACTTCAGCAGCTGTATCTTTGGGTCAAGGGTCTAGTCATTAGGCAGCACAATATTAGGAAGAATGGAACAAGTTTTACTACAGGCAGAGAAATGTTTGAGTTCCTGAAAAGATAAAGCATGAAGCATTCACTATCCATGTCAACCTGTCCACTAATTATTCATCTAAATAGAATTCTGCTAGCACCTTTGGTCTTGAGGGGAATTTTAAAAACTGCCAGCATTCCTGCAGTTATTCACAACTGCTGCTTGAGTGGCTCCCAGAGACTTGTCTTCTCTGCCTGCTGTGGAGTCGCAAGTCAGCTGTGTGGGTATAGCTGTCTTCAGCTCAACAGAGAGGAAAATGAAAACCTCATTTAACCTCGAGGCTGTGCAACACCCTGTGATTCAGTTTAGCAGAAGTCATTGAAAATAAATTTATAAATCCAGTACCTCTATCCCAGTGGAGCCATTGTCCATGGGTTAGAACCTAAAGAAGGAGTAAGTAATTAGCACCATTATAACTATAATGGAAACCAAATAATACAAAATTTAAATGTCCTCTATGATTTTATTATTGTTGTGATGGCTCTAAAACTCAAATTGAGTAATTAAATCAAGAAGCTTAGTATTTGCTAAAGGATACATGTATACTATTATAAATATTTTTACTAGCAGGTGATTAATGGAGATTTTTCACTTTTCTCTAAAATATGAAATATTAGAAATTAAACAACACTCAAATTAAACTTGTTTACTCCAGATAGTTTATGAAAAATTTTAAAAACTTTTTAATTACTTTCTCGTTTAACATTCACTTAACAGTATAAAAAATAAAATCACAACAATGTAGCATGAATTTTGAAACAGAGCAATCTTAGTACTTTCAAGTGAATCTTTAACCATAAGGGAGCGTATAGTTCTTTCCACTCTTTATTATCTACCTAAATTTAAAATATTATAAAATAATTCTTTTATCTGTGACTTCTCTCCAAAACTCTATTCCTTTTCCAGATCTTGAATATTTATTGAAAATTAGAAATGGAAATAATTTGGCTTTCTAAATTTTTTTCAGTAGACTAATACAAGGGCTATTAGATAAACATGTATGCAAGACTGGATATAAAGAGGGTATGATAATTGACAGTTAATTAAGTTTGAAGTAAGCAGCAAATATATTTTTGTTCATGTTTTTATCAGACACACTTGTACTAACAACATACATTTTGTTTTGATACCTAATAGATTTAATTGAGCATCCTATATATTTATTTACTAAATCTGAGAAGCCTACATGGAGTAAATTGAAAGGTCACTTATGGTAGATTTCCTAAGGTCAAACTACTTAGAGATCCTATATTTCTATTCCATTTTTAATCCTCTGATGCTCAGCTATGTAATTTTAGAAATAATTCAATTTACCAGAGTAATTTAGGTTTCCATTATTCCAATTACAAGAGGTTGAAATAGTAATCAGGATAACAATTTCATATTACAGGTATATCCGGGGCTTTCTGTCCATACAGCTACAAAGTAACCCATTTCTGTGACCTAGGAGAATAAAGGACTCTAAACATGGTCTGAACATTCCAAAACTTTTGGTTGTGTGTCAAGTCCTTAAAAATTTTTACATTTCTTGCTTTACCTCACATTACTTTTCATGAAGAAAATTCATTTGAATGACATCTAACACTATTTGTATACACATAACTGAAAATGCATGTCACAGTAGATGGAATGTACTGCATACTGCCGAGGGTTCAACCATCAGCCAACCAGCCCACTGCCTATTTAGCAGATGATGCTGGGCATCACCACCTTAGTGTTTTCTTAAACTGGACTGATCCATTCCTCTCTCCATAGGTTACCATGTGTAATTGTGGGAATTAAAAAAAATTAAAACTCTGTATGGCTATTCCCTATGAGAAAAAGCAATAAATGCATCCCTAAATTTTTCACTTAACTGATGAACCACTGTGCAATAATGATTTGTGATACTTTAGACTATACTAGCTCATGGTCCCTGTGTCTTTTACTACTCTTCTCTCTTCTAGGGAGTAAAAGGAAGAAGAAGACAAAATGTGGGAGAGAGGAAGATATGTCCTTTCTATGATTAACAAATAGTTAGAAATTGGGCTGGGATTGTGGCTCAGTGGTAGAGCGCTTGCCTCGCATGCGTGGGGCACTGGGTTCGATCCTCAGCACCACATAGAAATAGATAAAATAAAGATATCGTGTCCATCTACAACTGAAAAAATATATTTAAAAAAAAAAGAAAGTACAGTATTATTAGTTTAAAAAAAATAGTTAGAAATTTAACATGTACCTTTTAGGAACTCTTCACATTATTATAGTCATAAATGAATGGTAACAGCAATTCCATGGAGAAGTTAACAGTGTGAGATTTCATATAGTTCATAAAGTCAAATCCTGAAGATGTTTCATTAAGATTCATGTTTTGGAAAGCAGTATGGAGATTGCTTAGAAAACTTAGAATGGAACCACCATTTGACCCAGCTATCCCACTCCTCGGTCTATAAAGACTTAAAAACAGAATACTACAGTGACGCAGCCACTTCAGTGATTAGAGCAGCTCAATTCACAATAGCTAATCTGTGGAACCAATACCTAGATGCCCTTCTATAGATGAATGGATAAAGAAACTGTGGTATATATACACAATGGAATATTACTCAGCAATAAGAGAGAATAAAATTATGGCTGCATTTATGGAGGTAAATGGATGGAGTTGGAGAATATCATGCTAAGTGAAGTAAGCCAATCTCAGAAAACCAAATGTCGAATGTACTCGTTGATAAGTGGATATTGATCCATAATGTGAGGAAAGATGTGGGAACAATGGAGGAACTCTGGTCACAGAAGTGTAAGGGGGAAGGGGGTATGGGGACAGTAAAGGTGGTGGAATATGATGGCCATCATAGCTCTAGCTTTATGTATGACTGCATGTATGTTGTGATTCTATACCACTTACAACCAGAGAAATGAACTGTTATCCTCCATCTGTGTACAATGAATCAAATTGCACCTGAAATCATGTAAACCTAAATAGAACAAATAAATAAATTAAATATGAAAAAAAAAGATTAATGTTTTCCTTACTTCTGATAACACTCAACAGTTTTCAATGGCAAGTCCAAATACAACTCAAAATCCTCTTGCTATTCCCTAGGACTGCCCTCCCTGTGCTCATCTCCAGCATTCATGTGCTGCAGTGATACCACTTGGGGAAAGGATGGCCATGTCCACAAACAGATGCAGAGTGAACAGGAGGCTGGGCACATAATCTGCTCTGCAGTGAAATGTGAGTGTATGAATCAGACCTAACGAACTGAAGGGCTTGGTTGAGTGACTTTGTAATCGTCGAGGCCCTGTATATGCAGGATGAGCCTGGTTTTCATAACTTTTGAGGTAGATTCAAATCATACCAGTATTAAATTTAACATTTATAATAATATTTAACATAACATTTCAAAGGGGAACATTAGCACATGCTCCCATAATAATGAACAAAATTGTAATGTTAGATTTTTACAGGCTGTTGAACAATTACTTAACTCAAGACATGCACTGGTAAAGAAAAGTTCACTTTGGGTGCTCCAAGCCAGTATTTCTCATCCTGGCACCATGGACATTTGAATACTTTGTTATAGAGAGCGGTCCTGTGCATTATAGATTCTTAGTAACGTCCTTAGTTTCTACCCATGTGAGGCCAGTAGCAACATCCAATAATACTCTGCAAGAGTGGTAATCATAAATATTTCCAGGCATTGCCAATTGTCCATACAGAGTGCCAAGCAAAATTGCCAGAAAATTAAAAAACAAACAAACAAAAAAGACACAATAGCATACATATTTATAAACTTTATGTTTTAGAATACTTTGGGTTTACAACAAAACTGACCCTGCGGAAAAAAGCTTTTCCATATATTATTCCCTGCTGCCCCATTTACACAGCCTTTTTCAGTATCAACATCTCCCACCAGAATGGTACATTTGCTACAATCATTGACACATCATTATTACGCAAACTCTAGAGTTTACATTGGGGTTCATTCCTGATGTTGTATATTCTGGTTTTTGACAATATCACGTATACACCAATGTGAGTATAATACAGAGCTGTTCCTTCAGTTAATTCCCCCTAGCCTTTGGCAACCACTACTCCTTTCATTGTATCTATAATATTACCTCTTCTAGAGTGTTATCTAGTTGGAACCATATAGTATATTGCCTTATTACATGGAGGTCTTTCCTTTAATTGTACACATAAATTTCCTCCAAGGGATGGAAGGATGAGGAATATTTTGTTATTTTGAGATACTCTAGCTGTGAAGAGGTACAGAGCTATTTGAAAGTGAACTTGGATTAGTTATAAATGTATTCTTAACATTAGACATAAATTAACAAACTACATAAAATGTTAAATGAGGAAAGCTAAAAAACTAATGAAAAATATCAAAGAACTAAATAAATGGAGAGATACTTTGTTCATGAATAAGAATAGTCAATATTGTCAAGATGTTAATTCTTTTCATCTTAATCTATAAAATTCACTTTCAAATAGCACTTCACAGGAAGTGTTTGATAATTTCAGTCATCTCCTACATCATTGCTTTTGTTCATGACAATTACACTTTAGCACACGTAAATGAACATAATTTCTATTCTTATTTTTATATTCATTTTCTACTTGAACAAACTTTCAGCAGTTAGATAAAAATAAAAATATTTCTTATATTTATTTATATATTTTCTATTGCTCTTGCTTTCTTTGTGCAGATCTGTTACTAATCTTTGTGTAGATCTAAGTTACTATCATTTCCTTTTTTTCTGAAGAGCTTCTTTAAAAATTTCTTGTACAGCAAGCAGGTTTATTGAGAACAAATTCCTTCAATTTTTGTTTGTCCAAGAAAATATTTTCTTCACCTTTGAAGTATAATTTTATGGGATACAAAATTCTGAGTTGGTAATGTTACTTTTTTCTTCATAACACCTCAAACGTTTTGTTCTGTTGCTTTTGCGTGGTTTCTGAGAATCAATCAGATAGAACTTTTATCTTTGCTCCTTTTAGAGGTAAGAATTTTTTCATCCTTTGGATTATTTACACTTTTATCTTTTTCTTTCTGTATTTTGAATATTGGATATTTAGTTCTATTTTTAAATTTTGACATGTATCATGGTTGGTGTTGGCTGAATTCCTTGAAGCTACCATTTGGTATACAACATTAATCTGGTGAAATTTTCATTAGTTATTGCTTCAACTATTGCTTCTGTTTCTTTCTTTCTTCTCCCTTTGGTTATTCTAATTACATATATATTGCACAGTTTGTAGTTGTCTGAAAGTTCTTTCTCTCTCTTCTTTGTTTTTTCAGAATTTTTTTTTTCATTTTGGTTTTCTACTTTAGAATTTTCCATTGATATCTCAAACTCAGAGATTCCCATCAACTAATCTGCCCATCAAAGGCTTTCCTATTTCTTCTAAAGTGTTCTTGTCCTCTTCCATTTAGTATTGATGAATTCCCATCTATTTGCTTACATGACTCATCTGTTATCACATGTTGTCTACTCTATCTGTTAATACTAATCATAAGGGCATTAAATTCCCATTATGATAATTCCAACATTTGGCTCTGATGCTTGTTCTATCTCTTCAAACTGATTTTCTTTTAGTTTGTTTTGTCATTTTTTTCATGATAGCCAGACATGATGTACTAGATAAAAGGAAATTTGACAGTTAAGTTTTTAGTAATTTGGTGACAAAGTCTGAGAGCCAGCCTGCATCCTATAGTCATGTGCATCAGAATTCAATTATTTCATGAGACTGAGGCTCTCTGGCCTGTGGCATTCGCCAGTGATTCTCAGATACTCTGTCTCTCCACGAGGGGCAGAATGAAAAAAATGGGTATTTCCCTTCCTCCGGGACCTTTAGGCTCTGAAGAAAACCCACTAGTTTAGGCAAAGGTAACAAGTTTTCTCTTGGGGCAGGCCTTGTTAAGAACAGAGCTCTCTGTTATGTTTCAAAATGGTTCTTTCTCTCTCCCCTTTCAGGACGCAGCAGGAGCTTTTTCTATAATCATTACAAAGAGAACATGGTAAAGCTTATGGTGGTAAAATTCACAAAAATGTGCAGGCCCCCATATGAATGGATGTTCCTGGAGTTTTTAACTCTCACACTTGCCAATTGAGCTGTCTGCAATTTGTCAATTACACTTTAAGTTTTGCTACCCTGGCGTTGTTTCCTGGATGTTTCTGCTCATGAGTTCCTGCTTTTGTGATTTGTGATTGTGTTTGGCTAAATTGTAATTATCTGTATGCATCTGTCAGTCTCTCCAGTTTTTAAGGTACAAGTATGATAAACAATCTCGCTTCTTTCACAAATCAAAGAAGACTCTTGATTCTTCAGTTCTTTCAGATTTTTACCTTTTAGGAAAGAGTGAAGAATGGAAAGCTCTTTTGCTGAAAACCAGAACTTAAGATTCCAACTACTTTTAAAGATTTATAGATACAAATTTGTCTTTTTTTCTCCATAAAGTAAGCTAGATAAAGCATTAAATGAAATCACTGTGATTTCTGTCATTTTATCTATTCAAAGACACGGAATATATTTTTCCTCATTGCTTCATGGAAAGTCACTTTTTTCTTCCCATGGTGGAGAGAAAGAACTATACTTTATTTACTAGTATCATGTAAATGTAAAATTACTGTACTTTACAAACCTTTAGTTTTTCATTCATACTGTGATGAAATACATGTCACTAGGGCTTTTTTTTTCCAATAAAATCCTATGGGATTAAGAGCATTGATCAGCATGGGACCTATTCACAACATTCTATTGAAGAATAGTTATGGAAAGGTACAATGTCTCTGGAGTTGAGTTCCAATAGAATCACTGAATTTTGGTAATAATGAGAAAATATGATGCCACTACTTTCAGTAAGCACAGGTTGATATAAAAATTATTTTTGAATGATATTTATGACAATTAAAATATAGAGTGAAATGATCTAAATATTTTAAAGATAAAAGTGAAAATAGCTAGGAGCAGTGGCACCTGCATGTAATCCCAGTGGCTCTGGAGCCTGAAGCAGGAGGATTGAGAGTTCAAAGCCAGCATCAGCAAAAGTGAGGCACTAAGCAACTCAGTAAGACCCTGTCTCTAAATATAATACAAAATAAACTAGGAATGTGGCTCAGTGGTCGAATGCCCCTGAGTTCAATCCCCACTACCAAAGGGAAAAAAAAGTAAAAATGAATTTTAGCTAAATGCTTATTTGCTTATATATTATTTTTGCCAGTTATAGTCATGATTTTTGGGTTTAGAATTTATTTGTAGATACTTAAAATCAACATAATTTATCAACTGTTATCTATGCTGAGAAAATTATGGCTGCTATTAATTAACTTTTGTGTTGTCATTGTTTCTTACAAATTTAGGAAATACAGAGAATTATGCGTGTAAGGCATGTCAGCCAATAAATTATGTTTGTCCAATTTAGAAATTTCCAATATTGTTATTCTGTTTTTCAAGTTTTAAAAAGTAATCTCAAAAAAGTGTTGAAAAGACATTGTTTAAATGACTGTTTACTTAAACAACTGCCTACCAAGCTATTTTTCTATAACGTAACTCAGAAACATGTTCTCCACAGCTATTTAAATTACAAAAGAAATTTAAAAGAAGAAAAGAAAAAACATTAATTAGAACTAACTTAAAAGCTTCATGACAGGCCAACCCTAAAATATAATAGGAGTTTAAAATAATTACACAAAGCTTTCTCTTTTATTTTCACAAAAGCACTTAAGGTGTCATCTAAAACTGCACCAGTATAAAATGGTTGATGCTTATAAAATATGCACTCATTCATTCACCAAATATATACTACTCTAACATTTTAAATCATATTTTATTAAAGTATAAGTAAGTATATTTGCATAAAGTAAACTTCTATTTCCATGATTCTATGTTAACCTTGTAACAAAGTATCCACTGCAAACATTTCTTTAGAGTAGCTTTAGAAAAGATATGTAGTAGTTTCCAATAATCCTTATTTTTACTTTATGAAAAGTATTTTCATATTATATGCATCAACTATATTGAAGTTACTTAAAAATAATGATATGAATTCTTAGTGGATCTTTACAATATAAGATGTACATTTTATATGTAAGGAACTAATCTCAAATAGACTCAAAATAACAACAATATATTTTCACTATTGACTAATGCAGTGGGTATATCTACATTCTCTGCAAAATTCTCAAGAATTAACTATACAATTTTAAAACATAGTCACAAAACAGGAAAAAGAAACATTGATGATCTGTGAAAGATAACATGATTATCTTAACATGTAAAATATGCATGTAATAAAATTTGAAGTTTATACTAGGTAAAGAAGAACCAGTATCAAATAACAGAATTTCAAAAAGAAAAAAATTTAAAATTGCTAAAGCCATTATAGTACATCTAAAACCAATATGTTGGCTATCACTATTAACATTCTGTTATATAGGAATTTTAAATAATAAAATATTTTTTTCAAATATAGTATGGTATTTTGAAATAAAATAATTATTGCAGATAATTTTTGTGAGTTTAAGAACCAATGAAATTTAACCCAAAATAATGTGTAATTCAACTATTTTAAGAAAGTTCATTAATATACTGCATTATTTATGTATTAAAAATAATCATTTTCAAAATAAAATGAAAAAACTATGTAAAGCATTTCAAACTTAATGAATAAACACATAGATTTTGGTAAGATTTCTTGATGGGCCCCATTTTCTATACTATTCCTTTAATGTGTCATACTCAGTTTTTCTTACAGAGTACAATTAGTTGTATTCATGAGCATATTATTTCTCAGTAGATTATGATCTAGAAGATAACGAGTTCCTCATGAATTCCATATATTTGTATCCAGTGGTCTTTTAGTCATGCTTATTTGGAGACTGATGTATACTGATATTTAGAATATGTAAACTTGAGTAACTCTATAAAATTCAACAATTATCAACTGCAACATGTGCACCTTTATAAGTGCTCGTGAAATGTTCATACAAATAAACACATGCTAAAGCATTAAATAAGTCAAAATAAATTTCAAAAATAAGATCACACAAAGTAAGTTCTCTAACCATAATATTGTTAAGTTGATGTGAAACACATAAGGTAATTAGAAATTTTGTATGTATTAGTAATTAAGAAACTAATTTTTAGCTCATGAATAAATGAACACATGAGTCTGTAATCCCAGCACTTAGGGAGGCTGAGACAGGAGAATTGCGAGTTCAAAGCCAGCCTCAGCAACAGCGAGGCACTAAGCAACTCAGTGAGACCCTATCTCTACATAAAACACAAAAAAATAGGGCTGGGGATGTGGCTCAGTGGTCCAGTGCCCCTGAGTTCAATCCCTAGTACCAATAAATAAATAAATAAATAAACACATGAATCTGTATAGAAATTAGAAAATATATTAATTGATAACACAAATATCATCATTCAAGACATCAGAATCAGTTAAATAAGAAATAAGAGGTAATTTAACAGTGATGTACATTTTGAAAATGAAGAAATAAAGAAGTCAAATTTTCTTTTACAAAGTTAGAAAAGTAGAAGCCAATGATCTCACAAAAAATGGAAGGAAATAAGTGACAAAAATAAAATTTACTAAAACAGAAATTAACATAAAGATCATCAAAATCAAAAGCATGTTATCTGAAAAGATTACTAAAATGGCTAAATCCCTTATTGAGACTAATTGTTACATAATGTTGCATTAAAAAAATCTTAGGCTTATTACATGAATATCTCACATCCACATTTTAATTGTAAATTTAATTTATTAGATAATATGAAATATTGATAAGATTATTCTTTTTTCTAAATCTAAAAATGTACAAATATGAAGTAAAATTTTTCAATTAAAATATCATAGTTATATATAACCCTAAAAAGAAAATTGAAAGATCAGAAAAACAATTGGGTATATTGAGCATAGTGTTAATAATCTTAATCAGTTACCACTCATTTAATTCCTATAAGGGGATTAAATCACTGAATGGGTTAAGATTTTATAGGCCAATCATTTCTCCTCTGAACTTTTTGCATTGTCTCACAGGTGAGCTTCTGGGGGATGCCACACATCCAAACCATAATAAATCTTAATATTTATTATGTTAATAATATTAATAATTTAGCAAACATAACGATGCTCCCTTCCTAAAATTATACAATAATATGAATATGCATTTCAACAAAGGTGAGTTAAAATTTTCAAATAAGTTTAAATTTAGTAAACCAAATTTGAAAATTAAATTAAATGATACGTGTTCACAAAATAGCAAAGATGAACTGAGAACTGGCCTATGAAAAACCTATATGCTATTATTTTGGCATCAGTTACCACTCATTTAATTCCTATAAGGGGATTAAATCACTGAATGGGTTAAGATTCTTATAGGCCAATCATTTCTCCTCTGAACTTTCTTGCATTGTCTCACAGGTGAGCTTCTGGGGGATGCCACACATCCAAACCATAACAAATACCTATACAATCCCTGTTTCATAGAATCACCAAGCCATGTAACATAAATTATCACTGGTATGACTAACCCATATGTGTACAAATCACAAATTCCAGAGATTATACAGGGTGTATGTTCCTGATGGAAATCTTTGGAGCAATCTTGGACTTATGTATCTACCACAGCGGTTGAGAGCAAATAAAATAGAGATTGGTTAAAATAAAATATTATACTAAAAATCACATGAACACACATACTCACTAAAAATTATTACATCAAAAGATGTGTAGTTCTTATTTGAAAATGACATGACATTTTTGTGTTCCTCAATTTCGTTATAATAATTTTTATACTTTAACAAGTGTAAATTAAATAAGGATTAATTTGTCAAACTCAGAATTTTTGTTGACATTTTCAGTTTTATCTATATCATTGCTCCTACAAATTTTGGCTAATAAATTCATTTTAGCCGGGAGTGTAGGCACCTGCCTATAATCCTAGAGGCTCAAGAGGCTGAGGCAGGAGGATTGGAAGTTCAGAGCCAGCCTTAGAAAATTAAGGAGGCCCTTAAGCAACTTAGCAAGACCCTGACTCTAAAATATAAAAATGGCTGGGGGTGTGGCTCAGTGATTAAGCACCCCTTGGTTTAATCTTTGGTGCCAAAAAAAAAAAAAAATACTCAGAAAAATAAAATGATACTAATTTTGTTAGTAGAAGACAGCCTCATTTTTGAAGTTTAATATATTAATGCAAATCTCCAAATTTGTGGTAGATAATTTTAATATAGTTTCGTTTTCATTTAGTAAAAAAAATAGTTTGATATTCAACAACAGTGATAAAATTGTATATAATAAAATATAAAATATTTAATAATGGTATTTCTAGTAAATCTAGGTTTTCATGTTTGGTATTAGTTTAAATGAAAGTATTCCTCTCTAATTACCTCTCTGTATAGGCTTTCATTTATTCTGATTTTAGTAAAACTCAAGGCTGTCTTTATTCTGTCACCCACACTGAGTCTAGTGGGTTTCTTCATCCAACTCTCTGATTACATATATTCAGAGAATGGAAAACTAAATTCTCTTTAACTAGAGGTAAACAATCATAAAGCAGAGGTGAGTAGAAATAAAACTTCAATCTAAAGCCAAATACAAATAGCTTTTTTTTATGTACCAAATCATGTGTATTGGTGTTCTAGCCCATAAAACAGAGTTTTGAAATATATTCCTGTACTTGAGTGACACATGTATTTTTTATAATTTATAGATTTTTACTTCTTTTTTTTTAAAACCTTTACTTTTTTAAACAATTCTGTCATTACAAAATAAACTTTTCTAGAATAAAATAAAAATACATACAAGTCTTAAATGTCATAAAAATAATATTATTTGAACTGTTTTGAGGAAGAATTTTTTTCTAAAACTTTGAGAATAACAGCATGGATACTAAGTGATGCTTAAAATAACTACACAGAAATAATACATTTTTAGCAGATCCTATGTACAACTTTGTCATTTGCAAGTGATAAGACATTTAATATTTTATAATTAAAAAGATAATGAATTATCTCCTTACCATAATTATTACTAATCATGAAATATAAAACATTATAAAAAGGAAATTAGTTGTTTCCTTTACGTAAGATTGCTTTCTAATCACTTATCCATTTCTGGTCAAAGAGAAGTCAAAAATAAAAAATGAGTAATACCCACATACATAAACAAGAATATAACAGGTTTTTAAGTGCATATTTATTATTTTGATTTTCAATTAGCTTCCATTTGAAATACATAGTATTTATTTCAGAATAATATTGTTCAAGAAACAAAGAAGTAAGAAAAAAACAGAAAAAAAGTCAAAACAAATAAAAAACTACTAGAAAAAAGTGAATAGGGCTATTATTATATTTATTTTTATAAAAACATTAAAGGTCAATTTTTAATACAGATGTATTTTTAAAAAGTATGTAGACAGTGTTTATTATAACAGTTTTTTTTTTTTTTTTGGTACTAGGGATTGAACTCAGGGCACTAGACCACTGAGCCACATTCCTCGCCCTATTTTGTGTTTTATGTAAAGACAGTATCTCACTGATACTGCTTAGCGCCTTGCCATTACTGAAGCTGGCTTTGAACTAGAGATTCTCCTGTCTCAGCCTCCCAACAGATTTTGCTAAATATGTCTGCAGTTTTACCTCCCTCAAAAAAGTTATCTATAATATAAGCTTAATTTATAATATTTTTATTGTATGTTTTAAAAGTTTTGATGAGCCAGGTGTGGTGGCATGTTTGTAATCCTAGTAGTTCCCAATTTAGAGAGGACTTGTCTTAAAATAAAATCATAAAAAAATAAATAAATAATATTTATTTATTTATCTGGAGATGTATTTTGTAATATATCTGACACCTTAGCAAAATATTTAATTATAGAGAAGCTGCAAATTCAAATTTGTTGAGAAGGTTTTACCTTAATATTTTCCTCTTTTGGCAAATGGATGTTAACACTGTAGTTGTTTTAATGGCCCAAGGAACTGGGTAAAATTGTTAAATGTAATATCTGTGTTCCCAGAAAATTGTTCCAGAACTTAGACTTATGTGTTTATGGAAGGCCTCTCAGATTATCCCTGTAAATCAAATCAAATATTGAGATTTAAAAATTCTGCTTTTAAATAAAATATCATTATTTAATTGAAAACTGAATTCTTGTTTCTCTCCATATCATTTTAGTTTAAACAAATGTAGTGTACATAAACTACAAATACTCTTAAATTGTGTTACTTTTGAGTTCTCTCATGTTTAGTTTTGATATTAACTATTTTGAATGTGAAATATGTGTGATGAATCAGAACCACATTTCTGGTCTTAGAAATCCCTCCTTTGTCTTTGATCTGACACTGAATGGACACATTTCTAACTTGATTGCATACTGTGTCATGGGTTTGGTCTTCTGTCTCTGCCTCTTGCAAGCATGAAGTCCTCTTGGCCCGCTATAACTTCTTTTCAACTCCCTCATCTCCATATCCATGCCTGTCAAATTCTTCTTTCAATTCCCTCATCTCCACTTTCACCCAGAAACAAATGCTTAAGGTTCAGTGTTAAAAGTTCAAGTTGACTTTCTACTTCCCAGCTCTCCACTTTGTGTATTCCACATGCTGTATTAAGTCACCAATTCTAAAAGACAACTTTGGTATTGCTCTTTAACCCCTTCACATCAGTATGAATACTAGACATCCACTCAGATCGGTTAGTGCCTTTGCTCTAAACATTTCCATTTCTAATGCTATCTAATGATGTTCAAGATTTATTGTCTTGGTAAAAACCTCATCCTCATTATTTCAGAATTATTAATTAAGGATATATTGATGAAATCATCTGTTACTTAGGAAATTCAATATAGTATCCCTTAATATGTATGTGGCTATTCTATGTATTTTACAAGAGAATTAGTCTTTTTATCTATACAGAATTTTACTAAATCAGTTTTCTTCTGAAAATTCAATACTGCTTATTATATTTTATTAAGTTCACAATAAATTTTAAATGACACCAGAGATTCTGATAATGAGACAACTACAAATATTATATGTAGGGAAAGGAAAAATAACACTTTAAGCTGGATGCATATAGTAACAGAGAACTTCATTTTATTAAAATCTTTAGAATATGAAGTTTTATAATAAAGAAGAGATGCTGAGCTATGAGTAGACAGATAAGTTTTCTGATGTTGATTATTTTATTAATTAGTCCAAATTCTCAGTTCACTCAATCTGTTTAGATATTGTTTCTCTAAAACATGTACTGGAAATTGAGAACAGATTATCTTCCTTTTGGCTCTCATATGTCACACACACACACACACACACACACACACACACACACAAACTTACACACCCTAAAGAAGAGCAACTTAAATTTAACATGCAGTGCATTCTCTTCTTTAGAAGCAAGGTCCAGGCACAGCAGGATATTTGCTGCTATAATAAGCTTGGAAATTTAGGACTTAATTTTACCCTGTGTTTATCCTTTGTTTGCATCATGATGAGAGATAGTCAAGTGCAGAAAAGCATACCTAGGAAGAAACAGTACCTTCTAAAGCATTTCAAAATTATGAAATTTAGCTTTTATGTAAATAAAATGAGGCAAACACTCTATATTAACATTTTATACTTTGTTAGTGGCTGTTTTCCAGCATTATTGCCATTGTAACACTTGGAAGTTACTACCTGTAGAGGAATAAGAGTATGGAAAAGATATTCACTATCCATTGCTAGTGATCATATGAATATTATTACTTAGCATTACTAGAAGCTAATAAAAATTATGCAGATCTACCTTATCAATAATAAGCTCCCTCAGGACTCTCATAAGGCATTAATCTCATTCTTGAGGGCAAGAGTCCTCCTGACTGAATCACTGCCCAAAGAATTCACATTCTATTTCCACCACTTTGAGGGATAATATTTCAACACTTAAATTCGGGGGGACACAAATATTCAGATTAAAAATTTGTTTTGGAAAAATAGAGCAAGGTACAGAGGATGAGGATGGTACAGCTGGGGAGATACTCTTTAAAATCATAATTAATATGGTACTCAATTTATATAGAAATATCAGTTTTCTGAGAACAAATATTTTTGGCATTTAGTTTATCCCAGTTTTAGTCATAATGTGTCTACTGAGCAATCCAGTACAACCTGTGATTACCAAGAGCAATAGGTAAACAGTGCTACACCATCTCAAAATCCTGTTCTAACATTCACTTGTTAAATGAACACCTGTGTACTGACTTAGTTCATAACTTATTAAAATGGAGAGGTGTAAAATATGCTTGTTAATTTGAGGCATGTTTGATCTTAAACAGCTCATTTAGGGAAAAAAATATTTTTGAGAAAAATATTTTCCATGAGGATTTTTTCATGATTATTAGTTTCCTAATATTTTGTATTGCCAAATGTAAAAGTCTTAAGTATTATGTCTTAATTTAACCAGAATTCTGTATCTTCAACATGATTAAATATGGTTTTCAATAAATATAGTAATAATATTCTAATGTATGGAGTTTATTAAGGACATTAGCTGAGAGGTGTGGGGGAAAGAAGAAAGAAAAGATGTTGGCATCTTACATGAAATTTCACTTCTTTAAATATGTACCTTTTAGTATTTTATGTGTTTTAAACAAAAGAAATACTCAGGTCTTTATCATGATTTAAAGTATTACTGACATTAACATTCTGGCTGAGGAACCCCAAATAGGAAACTAATCATAGCTCCAAAAGGCAGTGCATTCAATCAAAAAGAAAAAATTTCCTTCCCGTAACTCTATGAAATAATGGCTTGGCTCTCTCAGACACAGCTATCTAGCTTTATTTAGGAATTTTGATTCTCTTACAAAAAGGTGGAATTTAAGATCATTAAAAGGAAGATTTAATGGAAGTTGAAGTATATTCAATAAATCAAATGAGGCTCTCAGGATTATAAGTCATATTAGTAGAGATAGCTATAACATCAGTATTTTGGTTGTCTACTAGAAAATACTGGACAGATTTGTTAGTGTTTCTATGAGAAAAAATCACTCAAGGAGATGTGTTTAAAACAAGTGTTCCCATTTAGAAGAATGGGTGGGAGAAGAATGAGTTATAATTAGGGTTTGAGAGATTAAATTTTAATGAAAAAGTTATCTATGTGAATTTCATAAAGACTTCATTTTGAAAGGTTCAGATTATTTAAATACTAATTTCATAAGAAACTCAGTTTGTCTCTGGAATGATTTTATGAACATTTGGCATATAGTAAACATCACATATGAAAACTTTACTGATTAAAAGTGATATTTTCCTGAGTACCACTTACACAAATGGCACGAAACAATGTTCCAGAATGATTCTGAGAGTTAGAATTCAGCTTGGCAGGAAAAGTGAAGTAAAAAAAATAAAAACAAAAAAGAGAGGACTTAATGTCAGGGGCTTAGGGGCCAGAGATCATCAAGTGAATTCTGCATTTTTCCAAATTTTACCAATTTTTTTAAAAAGAAAATTGTGATTATTTATGGTTTATAATGTTTACTCGAGAACTTCAAAAGGAAAGTATTTATAAGTAAGCTTTCTTATTGAAGCCACACAGATAATGTGTGTTATCAAGGAGTATCCCTTAATTTTCTTCATTTAATTGATTACATTGGTACACACACACACACAGAAAGAGAGAGAGAGAGATGTATGTGGCATGTGTATACACACAAGCTAAGTGCTTAAATATCAAGATAAGTCACTTGCAGTTTATATATTCATTTAACTCATAGTTTCATGCATATAAAAGTGCAATCTTCTTAAGAATGTGCTTAAATCTGCTTAAAATGGTAAAACAATATAAAAACTAATAGGAGATTATGAAAGATTGTTTCATAATATCTAGGTTATAATAAGATATTGTCATAGGTTTAGTATCTATTTCAATTCTTTACAAATATTTCACTGAGAACTTATAAATCCATCAGTAAAGTTGAATATGTATTCTATTCTGGGTATCTTCTTACATTGCTTCCTTACTTTGTTTTTAACAAGCTTAATTACAATACACTACACTTACACTTATTGTACCTATTATTACACCTACATATATAACTACTCTGTATTATTTTATATGTGAAACTTTTATCCACAGCCTTTGTATTTGAATTTCAAAAATTAATTTGGTTATGCAAAATTGTACAGCTTTTGGAAAAAGAAATGTTGCATTTTGATATTTATAGAAAAATATGAAATTAGAACTAAAATAAAATTAGATAAAATTTCTTGTGAAACGAGGTAAATGTATCTCCATAGCATGTTTAGTAAGAATCATATTCTCGCCGGACGTGGTGGCTCATGCTTGTAATCCCAGCACTTTAGGAATCTGAGACAGGAGAATCACAAGTTCAAAGCCAGCCTCAGCAACGGCAAGGCGCTTAGCAACTCAGTGTAAGCAACTCAGTGAGACCCTGTCTCTACATAAAACACAAAATAGGGCTGGGGATGTGGCTCAGTGGTCAAGTACCCCTGAGTTCAATCCCAGTACCAAAAAAATATATATATATTTATCATATTTCTTGTATTTGTTAAGGAAAATATACTAATTAGAATTATTTTCCTTAGAAGAAGCATATGGGCAGATTCAAAATAGTTACGGTACATTAAATGTTAGAATAGAAGTTAGCTCTTCTTCCATTACCTTAATCTTAACATTAGCTTAAGTCAACTATTCTAACATTAGTCTTTAGCTCAGCCCTCACAGAAAATGGGTCCCTTGGTAGATACATGGATTGCTGTCTTCCTTCTTCATGATATGAGCCTAAACTGAAAATGATCTGCCACCAAGGTATCTTGTGTTTATAACAGGCAATGCATTTCAGATGTAATGAGCTGCAGTTGTCACTTTTAATTATCCTGTACTCTCTGATAAAATACCACCTATCCACCTGGGAGATGTAGCATAATCTGTATATTATGCATAAATCAAAAGCATTCTGGACTTGAATAGACCAGAGATAAATAAATATCTAGACCAGCTTTCTGAATCTTTTGTTATTCTAGCCATCGGTTGTGCAATTTTTACATAAACACTTTTTTATGATTGAAAACCTACACTGTGATTATATTTATCTTAATGTATTTCAAAATGATACACCTAAACTATTCACAAACTCATGAGATATGAGTGGTGTTATTATCATTTTGCGGATATGAATTTAGAAGTTAAATTGCCGCAGGTCCCAACCTGTCAGTGCTATCTTTGGATTCAGAAATTAAGGATTTTTGTGTATAGGCCCACATCTCTGAGATCTCAAAGCCTCTGTGATGGAAGATGTTAGTCTGTCCAGCTAAGGATGCTGCCTTCCAAGCTATTTCAATACAAAAATATTGTTCAATCAAAGCCAAATTTTCCTTTGTAGTCTTAATCATTTCCATAATTTTTAATATCAGTATAGTTTTTTATAATTATTATATCATTGATTATATAACAATATATTTCATTGTCTTGCACATTTTTCCTACTATTGCCTCCATCACAAATAAAAAAAATTCTTTAATTCTCTAAGCTAGTCAGCTCCCATCTACCCCAAACTTATTCTTAATTCCTTTGTTTCTAATATATCATTCAAAATCACTTAATGATGTCTTGTTTTCTGAACCCTACAGTTTATCCTGGGACACAAACATAAGCAACCCAGACATGTCTCCTCCTCTAATGAATGTTCTCCTAATCATGACAGATAACAAACAAGGAAACAAAATATCTATAGTGATTGGAAATGTCAGGAAGGTCTTTGAAGTATTTAACCAGGATTTTGAATTGAGAATAATGAGGCCAGAGCAAGATAAAGCTGCTTTGATCACCAAGTGCTTGTGATAAAGAAAGAACATCTGAGATGAGAAATAAAGAATGGAAGCAAGCCAGGCATGAGATTAGCTGTAGCTAGAATATTCCAGGCCATCATCAGTTAAAAAAAAAAATCCTCTCAGAGATAACCCCAGTTACTTTTCAGTACATTCCTTCTCAATATATCGGGCTAGAAACAGAGATAGGATTCCAGTAAGGATCTACCAGTTTCATTTCCAGTTACTTGTATTTTTCTAAGTTCAGTTCAAAAGGATTACTTTCAATTTGTTTGTTAATCTAGCCTTTTCTTCACCATATTTGGGGATGATGATACATCATATAATATAAGAAGTATAACATCAATATGTACATTTAGAGAAAAGGCATAATAAAATGAGAAGGATCGTATACATTCTGGTTGGTCCCAAGTGAGAATTGTCCCAGATGGGTATATAAATATATTTATCTAAAAATTTTATAAGTATAATAAGTAAAGTTTTAATTCAATTTAAATACATCTTATTAATCTTATTAAATATAATTAACTTAAAATTAATGAAATTTAATATAAAATCTTAATTTAAACGTGTACAAAACACATTTTCAAACTAGTATGTTTTTGTTACTTTTAGTGTTTTCATTTTTTCACAATTTTTCAAATTCTTTTCAGTGTCAATTAATTCCAGCTATAAGTTTTGCAAAAGAGATTGAGACAGAAAGTAGTAATTACTGAGGAACAATAGAGGGATTTAACTCCTGTATGCACTTCAGTCAATAAGAGAAGATAAGTTAAGGAGATATGAAGCAGGAAGTTCAAAGCTTGGAACCCAGACTATGTGAAAAGAAAGTGTAGGAGGCCTGTCTGCATGCTACTGGCATAGTGGATGTGGGCATCAGAACAGGAGCAATACCTGGAGCCAGGATGTCAGGGTCAGAGAGATGCTCACAGCTGCAAGTACAAATGACTGTATCTTCTAAGACTTCTATATTGACTCTCAAGAATCAGATATGATGGCTAACTCTTGAAAATCTGAAGGTGAATTTTAAAGTCACATGATCTCAATGACTATTACACAGTCATATCACATTCTTTAAAATGAGATTGACAACTGTTTCATTTTCTATAATGATATTTAACATTGGAGACATGACATTTTGATTCAATGAATTATTATTCAGCCACCTCTTCAGCCTCTTCCTTGTTACACTATATGCTTTCCTAATATATGTGTGTGTCTGTGTGTATATTTTGTGTGTGATCTATTTTTACAGACAAGATTTTAAAATATGACTAAACCAGTTATGAATCCATCTTCCTCATTAATTGCCCTTATTGTTTCTAATAAATAACAATCTCCTGACTTTCACATGTATCTTGCTAAATTTATTTATTTATCTATATAAAGAAAACTACCTTTGTGTTTGTCACCATATCCTATTATGATCAGTCTTCTGTGTACTCCTAGATAGATTAATGTAACTCTACATAAATCAAACTTTCCTTATTTTTGCAAAACACTTCATTTTCTAACTTAGTTATTACAGAGATTTCAAAATTGGCACCCCATAACTTTTAAATAGATACATAGCATTTTTATAGATAATATTCATTTATGCATAATGACAATGTTTTTAAAAAATTTTATTACCTTTCCTTTTTTATTGCTATAATGAACTCATGATTTTGTTATAGATTCAATTTTTTTGTAATCCACTCATCAAAAATCTAATTTGTTTTAATTCATCGAATCATGGCGACTTAGTGGCATTTCCTTATAGTCAAGGTTTCACATATATTTGAAAAAACCTAGATCTCCCATTAAAAGTATTTAAGACTTATTTTTTGTTTTCTCATCACATACTCCCCAATTAGTCTGTATTCTCCCTTTTATTTATCAGCCTTCCTTGAAGCCATGTTCAGCCCATTTGATTATTTCTTGGTAATAGATTGCATGTGGAATTGATATGATTTTCTGTGAATGGAGTGTCTAGCAACCCACATATGCAGAGGTCTGCATTATGACAGATGGATTCATCCTGGATTTCCAAATCACCTGATTAAGGGAGGCTCCATCCAACTCTGCATAAGGAAAAAAATAGTGTTTTAACATCTGGGACTCCAGGTTATATATTAAATTAACAACTGAATTACTACAATGAGATAAATTGAGACTAAAAGTAAATACAGAGAAAAAAGACATTGTAAGAAACAAAACAATCAGATTGATGATTATTATAGACAGTGAATATGTGGACTAGCCAAAAACAATTAAGAATATAAAGACAATACAACGAATGGAAGAGAAAACTATTCAAAGATACAATATGATCATTTTTCTGGGATGAAGGAAGAAACAAATCTACAAAATGAAAGCAAACCATAATCCATGAAAAATGAAATAGCAAGTCTGAGACTGATCATTACTGTCTGCTTAATATGTAAAATTTCTAAGACAGGGAAAGAATTCTTCAAGCATACAGGCATAAAATGCAAAACTCATTCCAGTGAAGATGGTATTGTAAATTTACATTTTAAATATTCCTCCTCTCTGCAAAGATAACAATAAGAAAGTGTCATAGTTGTACTCAAGAAAAAGATAAAGATCCTTTGGAGCCTGAAATGGAATGTAATCAGATAGCAGTAAGCAAAGACTAAAGGCAGGAGCCTGCTGCTGTGGCTTAGGAAGCAGGCACAGATCACCATGAGTGGGAACTCCTATACTTGAAATACCCCCAGTCTGTCATGTCCTAAGTCCAGTAGCATTCATTAAAATTACATTTGGGATTAAGTTTTCTTGCCTTAAGTGATCACAGATTTCTCTGATCACTACTCAAGATTATGATTTTTGGATATCAAACTATCTACTTTGATGTGAAAAAAAATAGTAAATGTCATGAAGAGAGTACTTCAACTATGCTGCAATATCATTGCATGACAAGAGAGAGAAATTGTGAATATTTGATCTGGTTCTTTTCTGGGGTAAGAATGATATGACTGATTGCCACTGCAAAAAGAACAGTAGAACTAGGTGCCACAGGGAAAGAAAATGAAGGACAAATAGCTGCCACATCAGGACAGTGACTTTTTATTGTTTTTAATTTTTTACTTTTTTTTGGTACTGGAGATTGAACTCAGGGGCACTCGACCACTGAGCCACATCCCCAGCCCTATTTTGTTTTATGTATAGACAAGGTCTCACTGAGTTGCTTAGCACCTTGCCGTTGCTAAGGCTGGCTTTGAACTCTCGATTGTCCTGTCTCAGCCTCCCTAAGTGCTGGGATAACAGGCTTGTGCCACCGCACCCAGCTAGGACAGTGACTTTAGAGAAGATGATCAAAAAAAAAAAAAGTAATAGTAAGACAAATAATTTTTGGATAGCAAATGCAAAAATGAGATAACCTCAGTTGATTTTAAAGAATTGGATTTAAGAATCTCAAAATGTAAGAGAAATTGTATAATCCATAATAATCAAGATGCTGTGTTCAGGGCCTTGCACTTCCTAGGCAAATGTTCTAACACTGAACAAAACTCTCAGCCCTTTTTAATTATTTTTTGGAGGGAATGGGACAGGGTATCACTAGGTCATTAGCCCAGGCTGGCCTATAACTTGCAATCGTCCTTCCTCAGTTTCCTGAGTAGCTGGGATTACAAGTATG
>CM053409.1:99099989-99130547 GCA_028644305.1 Xerus rutilus | reverse complement strand
AAACTGTTCATTTTCTCAGGTTAATTGTTTTGATGGGAATAATATTCATTGTAAATTTAGCATGCTTCTAATTTATTTTATTCTATTTAATTTCACATGCCAATAACTATACACAAGGTTTCTCCCCCCCAATATTTGCTGCATTCCATGAAATGTAAAATGCCATCTGTTTTACAATACTATTGTTCTATATACTATGAAGGGGAATATAGAGGGACTGGTTCACTTAACACTTTGTTATTAATAGAGTTTTAATTTTATGTTTCTACAAAGAGCTATGGTTGGAATATGTAAATATAAATTTATATAAACTATCATATAAGTACATATTAAAAAGAAGATAAAGGTGAAATAACTTGGATAAATTATTCCTGATACTAATTCATATTGTGTCTAATATTCTGAACTCCAGCTAGAGTTTTCCTTTTCCAGATTGTTTTACACAAGATGGGCTTTGTGCCATCCACAGTGTGGATGACAAGGCTTTGTCCTTAGAGTGCTCAAATAGTGCCTCCTGGAGATTCAAGCCATGAACCCTGTTTCCCAAGTTTGTATGCATACATGTAGACATCTAGAACTATAATGCCTCTGCCATACAAATGTGAGATGCATTATGATTACAGAATTAATGAAATATGAATCTTCTTTTTAGTTTAAGGAAAATAAAAATCTTTCTCAACATTTGAAATATTTTATTCCTTCTTTGTTTACCCTTTTCTCTGAACTTGAGAGGATTTCTTGTGGTCATTTGAGACCCTACAATCAGGTAAATCCCTACTGGACTTTGTTTCTCTTTTTCTTATAATATATTCCTTTCTGTAAGGAATCTACTAACTTAGATAAAGATTAACACATACTAGCTACCACTAAGGGGTTTTATGCTGATTTATACATAAAATTCCAAATGGGTGCTCTAGATTGGTAAGCAAGTCTTCTCTACATGATGATTCATGGCCATTTGTATCTTTTTAAATCTTTATCACACAACTTGCAAATTCACCATTTTTAATGCATTAGCATGGTGAAATAGAAAAGAATATTAAGAATTTGATAAAAATATTTCTTTATGATTAAGGTTGTTATGGTTTAGATACATCTCCAAAAGCTCATATGTGAGACAATAATTTTCAAAGGTAAAATTATTAAATTATTATAGGTGTAACTCAATTGATGTTCATCCAATGATGTATTAATTGGGCTGTAATTGTAGAAAAGTAGGGTGTGGCTAGAGAAAGTAGGTCACTGGGGAGGTGCCTTTGTTTTCTTACATTTTTCTCTGGTGAGTGGAGCTCTCTTCTTCCTGGATGCCATGTCCTAAGCTGCTTCCCTCTGCCTTAACTTGAGCCCAGAGCAATGATGTGGGCCAACTATGAATCTCTGAAATTGTGACACCAAATTAACTTTTCCTCCTCTATGTTGTTTTGTCAAGTATATTGGTCACAGTGAAAAAAGCTGACTAAAACATGGGCCTGGAAAATATGAGTATCCTCTTCATTTCATTCACTTGACAAGAATCTATTCATGAGATTAGCCACAACTACAAAGAAGGATAGAAAATATCATCTAACTGTGTGTCCAAGGGAAAAACAGGAATACATTAGACACATAGTTGTCTCTGCCCTAAAAAACAGCTGAAATTAGCATACCTAATAAGAAGAAAATCTCAAAAACAATATCCTTTTTTGGGGGAAGGAGTACCAGGGATTGAACTCAGGGACACTTGGCCACTGATCCACATCCCCAGCACTATTTTGTATTTTATTTAGAGACAGAGTCTCACTGAGTTGCTTAGCACCTTGCTTTTGCTGAGGCTGACTTTGAACTCATGATCCTGCTGTCTGAACCTTCCAAGGTGCTGCGATATCAGGTATGCATCCAAGTGCCTGTCTCAAAAGAATATTCTTTAGCTGCATGTTGCTCTAGTGTTTTGTTCATTCACAATGAAAAGAAAATTTTAATTAAAAGAAAGAATTTATAATTGCCTATAATAGTATTTAGGAAACAATATATCTTTTAGTTTAAATCATTTTATTAATTTTATAAAATTATTTTATGTTTATAAAGTAGGCTATATGAGATGTAACATTTGATATATTCAGACACAAAATAATTGGGTAATGAATTTATAAATAGCTGTGTCCTCAACCACCATGTACAATTTAACTTATTGTAACTCTGGAACTTCATTTTTAGCTTTCCTAACTATTTTTCACTAGGACCAAGTTTCCTTTAAACAAGCATGGTCTCCTAATAATTTTTGAGTAGATTTTAGTTCTAGAGTAGCCCAAATGCAAGAATGAGAAACTAAGAGCCCACCTCTTTAAAGCAACCATCTCTGAAGTATCTAAAGACCCACAGACATGCACTAAGCAAATATTAAGGTTATAGCTCCAGAACATTTGGAGCCTCACCAGCATGCTGAGAGATTTCAATGATATTTAAAACCTGAAGAAATGCCACTTATTTTATTCTGTGGGTGTTTGTTTTCATGTATTTCAATAATGATTTCATTACTTCCTCCCATAACTTTCAAACTCCAACTAGCTTCATGCTTTTGGACAATATTATATTGAATATGTAATACTCAATATAAAATATATAACCCAAAAGATATATATATATGCACCTTTATATGTATGTATGCATATATATATATGTGCAAGTTTTATACTATAAAAACATATAGATTAACTCATATATACTCCATATAAATAAAGTAATATTTGTTTACTTGCCATATTAATTATTATTGCCTGTGTTAGTCAGCTTACTGTCACCGTGACCAAAATACCTGAAAATAACAACTTAGAGGATGAAAAGTTTGTTTGAAGCTTAGTGTTTCAGAATTTCAGTTCATATTCAGTTGATTCCATTGTGAGGACCCAAGGTGAGGCAGACATCACAGCAGAAGGGCATGAGAAAGGAAAGCTGCTCACCTCATCAAGGCCAAGAAGCAGGGACAGAAAATCAGAAGCCTGGTGAACAAGATATAATCTCAAGGGCATGCACCCACTGACCCTCTTTTTGCAACTTAGCCCCCCTTTCTAGTGTTACCATGCAGCACACAGTCTTTTCAAATTATTAAGCCATCAAGTGGATTAATCAGGTTATAGTGCTCATAATCTGATCACTCATCTCTGAATATTCTTGCATTAATGGAGTCAATTTTGAGGTACACTTCATGTACAAATAATAACATTTCCACCCTGTTCCCCCAAAACTCATGTCCATTCCACAATAGCATTTAGTCTATCTCCAAGAGTCCCCATAATTTTAACAATTTCAGTATTTCTCAAAATTTCAAGCCCAAAGTTTCATCTGAGACACAAGACAAATTCTTTGTTGTGAGCCCTTATAAAAATTAAAAGCAAAATATATACATTTGCTATGTAACAGCACAGAGTAAGTATTACCATTATGAAAGGGAGAAATAGGGGCACAAAAAGAGGGGATAGGACCAAAGCAAACCTAAACACAACTAGGCAAACATTCCCTGTAGCTCTACCTCTGGCATATGGCACAGAAGGTCATAAGATATGATCTCCAAAGGGTTCGAGAAGCCTTAATCTTTTTACTTGGTTGGTTACAGCACATGTGGCCTGTTATAGCCCAGGTAGGTCCACAACCAGCAACTTTCTCCAGAAGACTTTCCACATTCCTAGTCTATTTTAACCTTGAAGTTTCCTACTACAGCTTGGGCTTTCATCTCACTGCCTCACTAATTGCACACTCAAGGGCAACAGGCAGGGACTCAGATCCTGATACTCTTTGCATGGTCTCCCAGGGCTTCATTTGAAGCTTTGAAGACCACTAACTAGAGCATCCTGTATATCTTCAGGACCAGCACCATGTGAATGATGCCAAGGTCTGTTCTCAGCTCAAGCAGTAACAGGGGTTCCCTTGGATTATGGCTAAAATAAACTCTAAATGCTTGGACAGCTGAGCACAATGAAATGAATGCTAAGGAAACAACTTTTTGGGCACCACTGTGTAAGCAGGGCACATCCATGGTCTCTCAAATGAGTTATCACTTCTATGGTCTTGAGACTACAGTGGATATTTTCTTGTTGATTCTTGAGATGATTTCAAGACATCTTTCTTTTTGTCTCTGTACAAATACTTAAGTTCTTTTTACTATTGGCAATGTCTTCAACAGCCACACTTTGCTTGGCCCCAGTTTTACATGCACTTTTCTGGCCAAATTCTGTTTTACTGAGAATTTCATTGCTCTGACCAAAATACTTGACAAGAAGAATTCAGTGAAGAAAAAGTTTATTTTGGATTCACGGTTGCAGTCCATGGTTGGCTGACTCCATTGCTTTTCACCTGAGATGGGGAGAAGCATTATAGCAGAACAGCATGGTAAGGAAAAGCAGCTTACCTCATGGCAGCCAGGAAGAAGAAAGAGAAAAGGAGGAGCCAGGGAAACAAGACATAACCTCCAAGGACACACCCCCATGACCCTCTTCTTTCAACTACCTCCACCTGACTACAGTTACCACCCAGTTAGTGCTTTCAGATTATTAATCCATCAAATAGATTAATCTGCTGCTTAGGTTACAGCTCTTATAATCTTATCATTTACATCTCAACATTCCTGCATCTTCAAAGAAGTTTTAGGAACACCTCATATCCAAACAATAACATTGTCTATTCTTGTAAATTACTTACATGAATTGTTGCTAATATATTATGAAGCAATTTATAATATAATTTATCACTTAGTATTAAAGATATTTTTAAAAATGTATGTTGGTATAATTTTAGCTAATCTTCAAAATTACTATGTACTTAGAAATTAAGAACAAAAGAGAAATTTATATTTTCTGTGTAAACGTTTAGATTTAGCCAATGTGCTGATTGCTGTTGAATAGAATCATTGTCTCATTAAGGAACAGCAGATATTATTTTAGGATTATTAAATACAATACCTGCTATAATAAATCTATACCTCAACCATTTTTTCTATTGAAAGCAATATTTATTATTCATGATAGTTAGGATTCCAAAAAAATTGGAACCTATTTCTTTAATTTCATACATATTAGCAATAGATTTTCAAAGAAACGAGGATGTGGTTCAAATTATAATACTAATTTGGCATCATTGTGTTCTTGGCAAGAATGAGATAAGAGTGGGTTATAGAACAAAGTGATATCAAAATACAGCCAAAAATAATTTACTGCAATGCAAACATATTTCACAAACTGTCAGGGATATTTTCACTTTCCCACCTCTCCTCAAACACTTCTCTAGAAACTTCTTGTATATTCTTTGATAAGAACATAGGAACTTATATAATACATTTTATTTCAGGAATAGAAATACCATATAAAGGGTAGTTATTTGGAAGTTTACTTTTGGAGAAAGGAAGCAAAATATTAACTTACTAATTGTAATGTCCAACAATAGGGTTTAAGAAAAATATATACAAAATTTTATAAATCTCTCTAAAATTAATAATGAGACTTGAATTTCTATTATTCTTCCATTTTACTGTTAAGAAAGCACAGGACTAATGGAAATGGTTCTGGAGTGCAGACTTTTCCATGTCTGCATGGAGGCCATAACAACACAGGCAAGCAGGCCCTGGATTTCAACCAATCAAACTCTAATCAATGTCTTAGAAGTTCTTTAAAGTTCTGAGTTATCTGATTTTAAAAAATGTGCATTTTAATAGGGTTGTCATGAAAATCAATCAAAACAATACATACAAATGGTGTAGATTTGTATCTTTCAAATGACAGTTAATAAACATTAACCACAGTCAACAAACAGAAACAAGAAAATGTCATGTACTTGCTCTGAGGAAAGACCTTTATGATTCACTTATGTTCAATATACTGTGAACATTTAGAATTCCACATATCCAGAAGTATAGATTCAATTACAGTGCTATCAAATCACATTGGTTCAGTTAAAGATAACTTAATGATGAACACAAAGTAATAAATAAATTTAGAAAAATATTATATGAGAAATATGTTTATATTAGTCTTATCTGAAATTATATCACTTTGATTAATAATTGGAGAAAACTTCAGAAGTACTAAAATATAAGATTGACAGCCTGTCAATTGACAGCCTGTCTTTCAAATTCCATAAGGATATATTTAATAAAAAGAAGAGTAGTATTCTATTTGTAGTTTCACCTAAAACTGTAATTTAGAATATTATAGGAAATTAGATATTTATATCATTCATCATGATGTTTATGATTTTCATAACTCTGATTGTGACTATGATCATAGTTTAAACCTTATCAAAGACCAAGTATATACATAATTCATTATAAAACATGTACATAATTATTTAATTTTATTATATTACTTAATTTATACTATTATATGGTTTCACTATTGCTATTAGCATTTTACACATATACAAACAGAAATATCTTCACTAAAATCTCATAATGCTATTTAGTGACAGAATTAGGATACCAGGCTCCATCTATCGGAAACCAGAGCTGGTTTTATGACATTGAAAAACAAGAGCAGTATAAAACATTTAAAAGCAAAGAAGTAATGAGTTACCTTTTATAACAGTTCTTCTATCTGTGGAATTCACCTTCAGGAATAGGCTAATCAACCTGACAGTGCAGAATTCACATTTTTTACTCACTCTTCATCAATCTACCCACCTAAATTTTTTCTGAATTACTCAAGCACAACTTCATGTTATGACATTATCCGATTTCATTTTTCTGGTTGACAGATGTAATGTCTATAATTTGATCATTATCTTAATACACAATTTGTACAATTTACAAAATTTTATATATAAATATATGATTCTAAAAAATAATTATTTATTTCTCTCCCTCACATGAGTTCAGAATTCATAAACGTTTCAGATCAGCAGAAGTTCTGCTCCATGAGATTTTCATAGTTCTAGGTTTCTTCTTATTTATTGTTTCATAATTTCTAGATGTTCACTTAATTCAGATTGCCAAATCTGAGTCACCTCCCTATGTTTATGTTCCCAACTGTTGGAAAGTAAAGACCTTAGCATCCTTGGAATATAGCGTTATATTTGTCTACCATTGAACAAAATGTAGTCATATACCATATTTTCCTGTAAAACAAGTTAAACAATATAATGTCTAGAAATGAGGCCCTAGGACCATCTAATACTCACAAAATTATATTAATCCTATTAAGAAGAATTGATAGGTAAAAAAATTAGCAATTTCTACTGTTTGTTTTTCCATTCCTTCTTAGAAATTTATCATTTGAACTATTTGACTTCTTGTTTCTCCTGTTATCACTCACTAAATAAAAAATTGGTCTTTCTTTTAGTCCTCAAGGCTTACTCAATTCTATTGCAACCTCTTGTAGTATGCCTACTCAATGCTTTGTAGATGAAATGCTAAAGATTAGATCTCCAAGTATCTTTTACAAATTTATTCCCTTAAGAGTATTCTAAGCAAACGCGTATGAATAGAATTTGCAAAGTAGAATTAAACAAGTTATTTGGAAACTGATTCTTCTCTTTCTATTGAATATTTCTTGGGTTAAATATACCTGTGAGAGTTGTGAAAGAGATCTCATGTCCAGTTTCTAACTTTATGGGTTGTGGGAAATATGATGCCCCAAACATTTTATGGATATGTGTGTCATATGGCTATAGCTCAGAGTCCGTAGTTTTGGGAAACCCTGTCTAGGTCATGGTGAAGGCACATCACTGATAGAAGCATATTTGTAGGGTCACTTGATTTTTGAAAAACAGAATTGGTATTAGACAATGTCAGAATGAAGATACATCTCTGAAACCCAGGGAATTCTATAGGAGCTTCCTATGACTAATGTTAATGGTGCAATGGGCAAAGGAAAATGTACCAAATCATGACTGGCATCTCATGCAAGCAAGACCTGAAAGGTCTTGGAACATAATTTATATCATCAGAAAAAGAGAACTGACAAGCTAAGATGTTGGCACAGGGTAAAAAAGAAAACAAATAACACAAAATGAATAATATTTTTTCCAAAAAGCAAATATAGCTTTGTAAAAGATTAGGTAAATATATGAGACATATAAAACTATTATAGAATTTAGCCATATATTATAGTCAGCTTTTTCACCACTGTGACACAAACATGTAACAAGAACAATTTTAGAGGAAGAAAGTTTATTTGTTGCTCACAGTTTCAGAGATCTCATTCCACAGACTGCAGTTGTCATTGCTCTGGGCCCCAAGTGAGGTAGCACATCATAGCACAAGGGTGTGGTGGAGAAAAGTAGCTCAAGACATTGCCATCAGAAAGCAGAGACAGAATTCTCTCACCAAAGACAAAATCTATGCCCCAAATCAAGGACCCATCTCCTCCAACCACATACTACCTGTCTGCAGTTATCACCTAGTTAATCCTGATCAGGACATTAATGCAATGATTAGATTAAAACTTATAACCCAATTGTTCCACCTCTAAACTTACTTGCATTGTCTCATGCATTAGCTTTCGGGGAACATTTTATGTATAAACCATAACATCATCTTTTAATTACATGTGTTATACAAACATACACACAAACAACTCTCCACCATAATTTTATATGAGGTATGTTGATAATATATAATGTTTCATTCTCTTTAGCTGCAGGATATTAGACTGAGAAAGAGGGAAAATAAATACAAAATGATTTCAATGAACAATCATTCTCATATTTGGAGAATAAATATAGTTACTTTATGTGGGAGAATATCACTATGGTTTTATTAGAGTTTGGAAGTTTAATTAGAAAAAAATTGAATTTGAGGGCTCTGAGGAACAAATGAGTATGGAAGACAGTGGCATAAGGATGATTATGTTACCTAACTCTGAAGTTCCTGTAAAAAGCTCAAGTGCAACATTATTTAAAAGGTTAAATTTACTTTTTTTCCAAAGTCCTTCAAAAGTCTTCTGCATGTAACCTAACTTCTGACAACCATAAATTTATACCTCAGAATTGAAAGGTAAAAATTAATTCCAGGTGATGGAGTCCACTTCTGCTCTCCCTGCTGGAGTTAATGATGCTGGTGTCATTTGTGTTTGTCAGTGTTAGCTTTAAGGTAGGTCCTATTAAATTTTATCTTCAAAACTAAATTTCATCTTCAAAAGTGTTGAGTGTTGGGGCTTGGGTTATGGCTCAGTGGTAGAATGCTTGCTTAGCATGCAGTGGACACTGGGTTTGGTCCTCAGCACCACATGAAAATAAATAAGGTATTGTATCCACCTACAACTAAAAAAAAATAAAATAAAATAAAAAAGTATTGAGTGTTGGATGCCAGTCTCTATCTCACTAATGTGAATACTGAAAAGGCTCTAGGATCCCACAGTTGTGTGTGCAAACGCCTATGCTCTCAGCTTCCAGGTCATAGCAGATGCAGGAAATTTCATGATGGACAGAGTCTGTGATTTTTTTTTTTCCTGGAAATGACACAAGCTTAAAAAAGAGCCTGATTTTTTCTGGCTTTACAAATTTCAGGTGATTACCACATCTGTTTGGTTTCAATCTTTTCTGCTTTAACTATCTAAGTTTGTTGATCTACAAATTTTGTATTTGTCATTATTAGTTTTTATAGGTGCAATCTGCAGAATATTCTACCCTTATTTGCTACATTCTAAAAGATATTTGTTTTATATACAAGACTAAGCATAAGGTAAACACCACTTAGGTATTACTAAGTTTAATGTTTCCTGAAACTAGAGTATTATCAACAAGAGTACACATGAAGTATAATTTTAAAAATATGGCTGTTCTGTTCAAATTCAACATTCTCATCTGAGAAGTCTTTGTAAATGTTGATAAAATCAAAAAATCAAGAACTAATATGCCAGATAACACATATAGAATTAAAGTTAATAATTTTAAATATGAAATATCTACCAAAAACTATTTTATAAAAATTTAAAAAGCACAATTAAAAAGTAATGGTTTGTGGACAACAAAGTGCTTGCATTAAAAAGCTATTTAATAAGTGAATCAGGGCTGGGAATATAGCTCAGTTGGTACATTGCTTGCCTCACATGCACAAGGCCCTGGGTTCAAGCACCACAAAAAAAAAAAAAAAAAGTGACTCAGGTCTGAATTGTGGGCCACTGAATCTTAGTTCTTAAAGGAATGAATGCTCAATGATGCAATCCCAGTATGAAATGTTGTATCTGATGGTAGATATTTTTTCAAAAATTTATTTTCAAAACTTTGTTATTTTTAGCCTTGACTGGTACACATTGAACATGAGTTTTGATAAATTGTCATAAAACTGATTTTATCACATCTCCAGGGTAATTTTCATGTTAATTTCCATTTTGAAATTAAGGAATTAATTTATTTGAATATATTTTGATTGCTTTTTGATAACTGAAAATTTATTTTGAGTTCTTTTGGGATATTTTTCTGGATGTTTGCATATATACTAAAAGCATTTGCACTGTTTCTCATTAATTGTCAACCAGCAATACCTTTTAAGTATTGATTTAATGTCAATAGTTTCAGGATAATGTTGTACGATATATAATTATTATAATATAATAGATGTTATAATTACATATATTATAATGCCTTATTCATAAAATGGTACTATTCAAATTTTTCTAGGGAAAGTATCATAATTTTACAATCTGAAATCATTTTTATTACATGCTTTAGGTCTTCTTCCCACATTCCCAAATATCCATTCAACCACCAATTTTTTTTGAATATGTGCCATTTGGTAGATTTAAATTAAATTTAAATGTAAGTACATAATGCGATGTATGAAAATGTGTGTGATATTTAGATAAATATTGATGTTTGAATAAAATAAAATTTAGGATTAAAATAAACACAAAATTTTAAAATGTGAACTCTAGCAGAAAGAAAATGAAAGGATTAACAATAAAGATAAGACTAGAAATAATTAAAATAGAAAATGAAAGTTTAAAATTGAATTCAAATCAAATACTGATTTTCTTACCACCCTCCTCTTTCCTATAACAAACTAAACAAAAACAATATTTATTTTTTAATTTATTAAGTAAAAAAGTTATGCTCAAATATATGACAGTGAAAACTGTAAAATTAATTATAAGAAAAATATTATTTGAAAATTATTTAAATTTTATTAGACATTATAGCCTATTTTAGAAAAGGAAGAGCACTCGCTAATTCCCCATAGACTATTATAATAATTATAAATCAATCATTTATGTTGTTTTTTATCATGTTATTTTATTGATATCTCTATAATTTTATAAGTTCTTAGATTTTTTGCTTATAGTTATGCCATTATAAATAAAAATGTTATATTTATTAAACCATTATTCAATTTTTGTATTTTTTTACTTAATAGAAATTCATGTCAAAATTCATGAAAAAAATTCATGTATTGCGTAACAATGTTGATGTTGATCATCCATTATTCCTTAAATATTTTTTTAAAATTTAAGATAATAGGTACTATGGCTTTTAGGAAATTATATTCACTGTATTTAAGTAGATTTCATTTATCCTATTTGTTGTTTTTGCTAGTAATGGTTTCTAAATTTTGTAAACATATTTTACTATTGCAAATAACACAAGATTTTTTCCTATAACTTAATAATACATTTAATTATTGTAAATTAATTTGGAAAATTCTTATCCTATTGGAGTAAACAGTCTTTGTATTAATGTATTATCATTTTATGCTGCTTATTGTTTTTAAATTTTTTTTAACATGTTAGGGTGTTAAATGTATAAAGGATATACTTTTGATACATTTTCTTGAAGTTTAGGAATAGGTATAGTATACAAATGCGTGTGCGTGTGTGTGTGTGTGTGTGTGTATGATTAAACAGGGTTCTGAATCTATTTCATGATTCCTTTTAAGTGATAGATCTTTATATGTAAGCAGAGATTAAAATGAAATTCCCAGTATTATCTGAGTAAGTCTATGTATCTCTTTAAAACCCTCATGTTCCTCTTTCTTGAACTCCTGTTCTCTGATGAACCCATGTCATGATCCCCCATGATATCACCTGAGGTCATGTGGTAAAAATGTGGATGCAATAATGCTTCCACATGTAGCAATCTAACATTCTTTTGTCTTTGCTGTATATCTACTAAAACACCTTCCTCCCATAGTCTCTGACATAAGGTCATCAACATCTATGGTGCCCTTTTTACTGAAAATGTCTTCAATCAGCCTTTTAAAAAAATTAATCTTTTTTTAGTTACACATAACATTAGGATTCATTTTGACATGATTATAAACACATGGAATATGATTTGCTATAATCAATCCCCAGTACTTTTCCTTTCCCTACCCCTGTTTCTTTCCCTCTACTTATCTTACTGGCATTTACAAATATATATATTAATATATATAAACATATTTTAATGCTTTTTCATTTATTCTAATTAGTTATACATGACAGTAGAATGCATTTTGATACATTATACATAAATAGAGTATAACTTCTCATTCTTCTGGTTGTACAGGATGTAGAGTTACATCAGTCATGTAATCATATGCATACATAGGATAATAATGTCCAATTCATTCTACTATCCTTCTTTCACCCATACCCCATCCCCTCTCTTCACTCTCCTCTGTTTAATCCAAAGTACCTCTATTCTTCCCAAGCCAACCTCTCTTATTGTGAATTACTATCTGCATATCAGACAAAATATTTGGTCTTTGTTTCTCTGGGATTGGCTTATTTCACTTAGCAAAATATTCTCCAGTTTTATGCATTTACCTGCAAATGCTATAATTTTATTCTTCAAGGCTGAGTAATATTCCTTTGTGAATACATACCACATTTTCTTTATTCATTCATCTGTTGAAGATTACCAAGCTTGGTTCCATAATTTAGCTATCATAAATTGAGTTGCTATAAACATTGATGTGGCTGCATCACTGTAGTATACTGATTTTAAGTCCTTTGGGTATAAACCAAGAGGTGTGATAACTGAGTCAAATGATGGTTCCATTCTAGGTTTTCTGAGGAATCTCCATTCTGCTTTCCAGAACAGTTTGCATCAATTTGCAGACCACCAGCAATATATGAGTGTACATTTTTCCCCATATTCATGCCAATATTTATTTTTGCTTATATTCTTGATAATTGTCATTCTGACTGGAGTGAGATGAAATCTTAGAGTAGTTTTCATTTGTATTTATCTAATTTCTAGAGATGTTGAACATTTTTTCATATGTTTGTTAATTGATTGCATTTCTTCTTCTGTGAAGTGTATATTCAGTTCTTTTGCCCATTTATTGATTGGGTTATTTGGCTTTTTATGGTGTAGTTTTTTGAGTTCTTTATATATCCTGGACATTGGTGCTCTATCTGATGTGCATGTGGTAAAGATTTTCTCCCATGCAGTAGGCCCTGTCTTCACATTATTAATTGTTTCCTTTTATGTGAAGAAGCTCTTTAGTTTGATTCCATTCCATTTATTGATTATTGATTTTATTTTTTGTGCTTTAGGGATCTTGTTAAGGAAGTCAGTTCCTAAACTGACATGTTAAAGATTAGAGGCTACTCTTTATTCTTTTAGGCATAGGGTCTCTGTTCTAGTGCCAAAGTCCTTGATACACACTGAATTGACTTTTGTGCAGGATGGGAGATAGGGGTTTAGTTTCATTTTGCTGCATATGGATTTCCAATTTTCCCAGCACCATTTGTTGAAAAGGATATCTTTTCTCCAATGTATGTTTTTGGCACCTTTGTCTACTATAACTGCTTTATGTGGGTTTCTCTCTGTGTCTTCTATTTTGTACCATTGGTCTACATGTCTATTTTGGTGCCAATACCATACCATTTTTGTTACCATGTCTCTGTAGTATAATTTAAGGTTTGGTATTGTGATGGCTCCTGTTTCATTTTTCTTGCTAAGGATTACTTTGGCTATTCTGGGTTTCTTGTTTTTCCAAATCAATTTTATGATGACATTTTCTATTTCTGTGAAGAATGTCATTGGGATTTCAGTAGGTATTGCATTAAATCTGTATGAAGTTTTTGTTATTATGGGCATTTTTTGACAATGTTAATTCTGCCTATCAAGAGCATGGGAGATCTTTCCATCTTCTAATGTCTTCTTCTATTTCTTTCTTTAGTGTTCTATAGTTTTCATTGTTAGATTTTTGTTAGATTGATTCCCAAACATTTTTTGAGGCTATTGTGAATGCAGTAGTTTCACAATAATTTGCATTACATATTAATTTATCTTTCAGTGGATTAATCACTGATGTATAGGAATGAATTTGATTTATGGGTGTTAATTTTACATTTTGCTACTTTGCTGAACTCATTTATTGTTACTAGAAGTTTTCTGGTGGATTATTTTTTGATTTTCTAAATATACAATCAGGTCATCAGCAAATAAGGTAGTTTAGATTGAGTTCTGCTTTTCTTATTCATATCCCTTTAATTTCTTTCTTCTATCTAATTGTCCTGGCTAGAATTTCAAGGACAATGTTGAATAAAAGTGATGAAAGAGGTTAGTACCGTGTGGATATACATAAAGGTGTGTTTCACTATGGTAATCCAAGTATGCATTCCTTATGAATACATATCAGATGATTTCTAATGGTTAACCATTGTTATTAAACTAAGATGAACTTGGATAATTCTATCTTTCTTCATAACATTCTCAGAAGACTCCTTTACCAGATATACACAGACTCCAGGATTTTTCCAAATCTAAACACTAGGATGATGATAATTTAGCTTCCAGGTAGAATTATTTCTGTATGTATATCTAGAAAGTTTTCCATTGTTGAAAGGAAAAAATAGCTGAAGTCTGAAACATAAGTAAAAATATAATTATGTGTAAGAGCACTCTCTGACCCTCAACCCTTCCCCTCCTTCTTTTCCCATTCTATGCTCATGAAAGGCACTGCCTGAGAACGGTGCCTCATTGTTTGTAACTTTGGGCTATAATTGGTCCAGGACTGTATATGAGCTTCTATACTTTCTGGAATAAACAGTGTTTCTGCATCTTGCTCAGGCATAACAGTTTACCTACCCCAGAGTCATGGTGGAGTGACTCCACAGACCGTCACTCCAAAACCTCGTCCAGTGAGACCCCACTTCGACCTCCAAGGACTCCCTTTTCTCGTCTCTCAGGACCCCAACTCATCGAGCAGACATACAAGGCACAACTTCAAACAATAGTTATGAGTGATTTTAATAATAGTGATATTACTAATAGTGGTCATATAAAACACAACTATTCACTACCTAATTCTACATGGGAAATGTGGTCCATAATGAATTTTATTCTAATTCTGCATTTGCCCAGGTCACTCTGGTCTCATAATGAAGAAATACAATATCTTGTTCATCCCACCAAAGGGACAATTATTCCTTTACTGCACCTGTGTTGTACCCCAGATTGTTCCCCTCCTGATTAAAAGTGGCTTTATAAACAGAAGATTTCCTTCTAAGGAGAAGCTTCGGTGTATGAAGTAAATTGCGAATTATTTCTTTCATTCCAGAATTGAGAATGAGATTCACTAATTTTACAACCATTCTAATGATGTTTTAAAGATGTTATAGTAGTTCACTGATTTATCTCAATGGCATAACTCTTATGATTTGGTATTTGTAGATAATTTTCTTATTAATCTTTAATTACCAAAAAATACAAAAAGGGTTTATAATTTTATGAAATATAAGCATAATCTTCTACTAATATTTAAGGCAAACTAAACATTGTTACACAGACTATAAAAATTATCCAATTGTATATTGTATGGGATTCTGCAGAAAGAAAGAAGGTAAAGAAATCATAGAGAACAAATCATTATTAAAATCAGAAATAATAGTTTTACTAAAAAAATCAGACTCATAAAGAGATAAATAATATTGCATTTCACCTCTGTATAGTAAATAGTTCATAATTAATAGTGAGTATGAAATATTTCTTCAGGAAACATGCATGGGACATATTTGACTTGCAGCAGTGAACTTTGTGTCCCTGAAAATAGGCTTTAATAATTTTTATTTTATTTTCTAGCTTTCTTGAAGTATATCTGAAAAATCATATGTATGTATTTAAGATGTGCATGTTTTCATACACTCACATATTGTGAAATAAACACTATGACCAAGATAATTTCCATATCCGTAATTTGCAGTTATCATTTGTGTGCGTGAGGAGACCATTTAATATCTACTATTTTTAGCATATTCTATCTATAAGATACAATATTATTGATTATAATCAATCTAAAGTATATGCAAAATTGAAATACTAATACATATTAAATATTTAATAAAATAATTTGTTTTAAAGCTTTCAATGGAACACCACAAGACTTACTGTAATTTGTAGGCATCTGTTTTGTTCAATAATTAGACATTCCTGAAAATTAATGTTCTTTAAATATTTGCTAAATATATATTTAGAGAGCAGAAGGTATAGAAAGAGGACAGAAAAAGATACAGGTGACATAATTTAGCTTACATTTTAGTTAAGAGATTGTAGCTCATAATATTACTTTATCCACCTATGCACTCTACACTCCCTGAGAAAGTTTCTGGGAAAATATGGTTTTCTCCAGCAAGTTAGAATTTCTCAGTTACTTTAGAAAACATCAAGATTATGGGTCGTTTGCCCCAACATCCAACTCACCCATTTTTAATCTGATTCTGATTGCTTGGCAAATAGGAAGAGCTCCTCAGTGTTACCAATCTTTCTCCCTTCCCTCCCTTCTGCCTTGGTTCCCTGCACTTCACTTTTTTCTTCTTCCAGAGGAAAGAACATGAGGAAGCAGGAATGGAAAGAATCTTAGCCAAAGTGAATATTTTCTAGGAAAGTTTCAATGAATGATAGTTAAATTACAAAAATGTAAACAAGACCAGTTAAAAAAATATGGAGGCCAAATTGATGAAATTATATTCTATCCTCCAAGAACCTGGAATCATGGAATTCCAGAGAGATTCCTTTAAAAGGAAATGTGATAGATTTAAAAAAAAAAAAAGTAGTGTCAATGATTAATAAAGAACCATGGCAGTAACTTTTTATTATTGTCAATTAAAAATCCCATCCCAGGATATCAGTACAGTGCAGAGTTGTAAAATTATCAGAGTAAACGTGAAGGGTTAAGAGCCCTGGATTCACAAAGAAAAAGGAGGAAAAAAGATTGATGCAGGATATCTTATAAGAGGTTGTATACTTCATAACTGACTATTTTCAGGAAGGAAAATGGAATGAGTCAAGGATAAAATGTAAGCTTTTCACCATCATTGTTGGTAGAACTGCTGCATCATTATTAGTTAAAAGAGAAATCCAAATATAGGCTGTTCAGGGCATAACAAGTATAATTTCCAATGTTAGAAAATTAATGTCAAAAATAAAAAAAGATTAAAATGATATAATGATCCTACATAAGAAGAGAATAAAATACTAAAATAAATAGCAACTAAGGAAAGACATAGTATAGACGAAGTGGAATAATAGCATTCAAAAAGAAAATTTGTGTAAGCTGAAATCAAAGTAGTGTATTATTAAAGAATATTAAAATAAGCAAATTTGAGGTATGAAGGCATTAAAACCCCACACAATACGTGCAAGGAGAAAATAATCACCTCTATATAAACATTTATTTCAAAACCAGTAATACCACTTTTTCATATATTATGTGGATTGTTATTGGGTAGATGATGCATAACAAGAAGTTATATGAACTATTTATGCTATTCATTACCTCATTGTGTAGAAGCAGTGAGCTTTTATTTCCCTATTGGATATAAATGAAGAGATGTATCCATCCAAATATAGCAGAACTAGAATGGATTATATTTCTAGGGAACTAAGTTCTGTAATACATATTCAGCTTGAGAGCATTCAAACGTTTTTCTGTCTGCACAAATATGTGCATTTTTAGCTTACTAGACTTTCCCAAACCATATCTGCACAAAGCAACTTAAAACTGCATTCTGCTAAACATTTTTATGAATTTTAATGAAATAGAGTTATTCTTGAATATTGGAGATTTTTGATTCCTAATTATTCATACCAGGAAATTAATATTCTTCAGATAACTGCAAAAAAAGTATCCAAGGTGCAGTTTTGAGGACATGCATTATTTTTCAAAAAGAAAATTTCTAGAAAGAGTGCTACTTTAAAATATAACATCTCTTTATTTTTACATTGGAAACAATGTTGACATTGAAATGATGAGTTGCATAGTGTCATGGGTTACTGATTCTCTACATATACCATTGTTTTATTCGATCATAAACTTACACTCATTATTTCCCCATTTTTCTGATTAATACAATATATATAAACCAGAACTTTATATTATGATAATATTGATAATGTTCATTTTGTAAGGGACAAATATATGAAGAAATTATTTGGGATAGTTTAGGTTGGACACACAATGCCAGGGTGTAAAGTAAAGAAAATATATTCCAGATATCTTTTAAAACATAAATTAAATACTAAGATGACAAAGAAAAGTACAGCAACCTATATGTCTCTAGCCCCTGAACTGAAAGAATGTGGAAAGGAATTGGTGATACTATCGCCTGTAGCTCAGGATCACCTGGCAGAGGCTGGAGTCAGGTGAGTCTTTCTTCTGCTAAAAATACCTCCTGGGAAGGAACATGAAGGATAGAAATAGCCCGGCTTTGCAGAGTTCTCCTGCAGGCCAGTCCCTAGCCAGTACTTGCTATAGGCAGAACTCAGAGAAAAGCAAGATATCATGGGAGACTGGGAAAGAAAGCTGTCAGAGCTCAGGTCCCTGAGTCACACAGCAAAGAAGAGAAAGGACAAATGTGTTATTCCATTTTCTGTTACTATAACAAAATGCCTGAGGTAAGTTAATTTATTAAACTCACAGCGCTAAAAGTTTCACATCCAGCATGGGACAGTCTCCATTGCTTCAGCCTCTGGTGTGGACTTAACAATGGTCAATGATGTGACAATAGCAGAAATGCAGTTGGAGGGAAGACATCACATTTCAAAACAAGAAGCTGGAGAGTGATGTGTGGGTCAGGCTTGCTCTTATAAAAACTCATGAGAGCTTACTTAAATCCCATGAGAACCACCTTAATCCCTTCTAAGAATAGTGATACCAGTCAGCTAGGGACCTCCTGCTAGACTCCACCTCTTAAGAATCCACACCACTTCCCAAAAGTGGTGTGGATTAAAGTACACTTCTTTAATAGCACTGGATGAATTTCAAGTGTCTTATATCTTGGCACACCAAGGACCCAGCCTCCAACACGTGAACCTTTGAGATTCACACGCAAATCATTTTGAAACTAGAGCAGCAAGAAATAAGCATTAGGGCAAATGGGTCTCACATGATGAGGAATTAGAGAAAAATTAAATACATGCTGTGTATATTATTAAATATTGTAAATATATAAGTAGCTGAAATTTTGTCAAGCAACTTAAAGTCCTAACCATAGTTACAGACTGGAACCGCATAAAAAATGATAAAATTCACATTTTATTAACATGAAATGGTTTCAACTTAGGATAGAATTGAGGATTGGCGGAACAGAGACAAATGTGCTTTATTAAAAATAATAAAATGCCAAGGTGGGGATGAAGCTTAGTGTTAGAGTGCTTGCCTAGCATGCCCTGGGTTCGTTCCCCAGCACTGTAAATACATAAATAAAAATAAAATAGCAAAAATTAATTCATTCTATTTGGTTTTATTTTAGCTTGAACTTTTAAGAAAAATCTTGAAATAGAGGAAAGAATATTTTCCTAGACCAGACAAAATCTGGTAGCTCATTTTGACATTTGCTAGTTCTATGACTTTTGGTAAATCAGTTGCTTCTCTCAGTTTTAATTTCTTTATAAGAATAGCTACTGCTTCATCTATTTCACAAAAGTGTTGAGAGTTCAAAAAAGAACCAGTACTCACTTTATAAATGACAATATATGTACCCAATTTGAAACATCACTTTTAATATTTGAATCCTCATCAAACAATAGTTATAAAATTTAGACTTATTTAGATCTTCATTACAGTTTTAAAAGGCCCATTATTTCTGGTTGTTCTGGTAAAACATTTTGTTTTCATGTGAAACTATAAGTTAGATTCAAGTTGAAATTACTAAAAAGAAAGAAAAAAGAGTTATTTATAAAACTGTGGGGTATGAAATTGTCTTTAAGGAGAAATCATCAGGTTAAGGTTTGTGAGACTGTATGTGTGTAGGTTGTATGTGTGCTGCTTCCGTGGGAGAAAGAAATGTGATAGCCTTGATTCAAGATATAAGACACTTTAAATTCATCCAGTGCTATTAAAGAAGTGTACTTTAAATCAGTTTGATTTTATCAGGACAATTTATTTTGCCCTCATACAAATGTAAGAATGATTTACAACAAGAGTCTTTATCTCATAAAATAACTAAATGAGTTTTCTGCTTCAAAAGTACTTAAATCATCCCAGTTACTCCATTTCCACAACAATTTATGCTTTCAGCAATACAAGCATAATATCAAAATCTGTTAGTTTTGGTATCTTTTTTACATGCTCATTGTTTATAAGTCAGTTTAATCTAATTACTCTTTGCTGTATTTTCTAAACTCAGTTATGTATTTATCACAGAAGGTCTTATCTATATCACCATTACCATTAATCACTTGTGAATTACTTGGCTTCTTATGCATTTTTATAGCCTCCATTACAGTTGCTGTCTGGCCTTTCCTCAGAAGTAGCTAACCAAGTGTTCTCAATTTAGTGTAGCTTTATCAGCAAAGGATTTCAAAATTATATCAGTTTTTCCTGCTGAGAAATTAATCTCATATACTTTTCAGTATTATAATCATAAAACAATTTTGTTGACTAAATACAAAAGGTTAAAACCAATAAAAGTCAGAAAAGATCCTATGGAAGCAATAGAATTTGAATGTGTTTTTGCAACCACTGGGTATTTTAATATTGATCATAATTACTTGTGGCTCTTGGGCAGGATGACACCAACACTGCCACATCTTCTTTTTATTTTTAGCTTCTGAGAATGACGTTTCTTAGAAAAGGTGAAGAGACCTCACATGTCAGAAAGCAAACACAGTTACATCAGTGAGCTCTGAAAAGTGCTGACAAGTGTTAGGAAAAAAACTAGTGGCTGTTCTCGAGTTTAAATAGAATATTTTGGGGAAATGACATGACAACAATATAATGGGCATTCTGAGGCACTTGTAATTCATGCTATTTCTATAAAGTTGGGTCTTTTATAGAAATAAAGTTCAAAATGTTGCAAAGTTATAGATTCTTAAGGTAACAGGTCAAGGGTTTAGAGAAAAGTCCTGTTCATGTAGCTTAACATAGTGAAGAAAACATAGGACACTGGTTCTGAAGCTAATGAGCTGTGTGTACGAGGCCGACTTGCCCAGGCTTTCTGCAAACATCAGCAGAGGGCATCATGAGTATCCACCAGGAACTCTGCCCTGTCTTCCTGAGAATCATTGGCTTTGTCTACATGCAGCTGGCTATCGAGGATCTCAGAGCAATTTTGCTCCACGTTTCCTAAAAACCAGCAGAGACCACTTTAACTACACCTTCTTCAGCCCTTCCACTGGTTGTATACAATTAAGCTTCTGTAATTATTCATTCTCCTTGAAGTCACTAGAGCACTGTTTGGTTAAATAAATAAAGCCAATGATGTCTTCTCTGAATTTGAGTGCATATCCCACAATTTACTGAGAACAGAGAATTTATTGAGATGTACTGGATTTATAATTAGGATATTGTTGATGGAAAATATGCCTTGAAGGAGTTTGGTGTCAAAGTGTTAAGACTACTTTAACACATGTGACTCCTAAAAAGGAATTCTTGTACAATAGATAAACTATAAGCATGAATATGCTATAATGTAGTGAATACTTTCTGTGTCATTTAAAAGTTTATAGTATGTCATTGATCATATGCCTATGAATGAATACACACACACATGCACATACACATGCTAATATACACATGCTGAATTTTTTAAATACTTAAAATCAACTAGTTGCAGATTTAAATTGTTTATATTCTTAATTCATTTAATATAAAACAAACCTATTTTTATATTATTTGTTCATTTTGCGCTTGAACAAGCTGAGGTAGGTGATTTTTCTAAATTAAGACAATAATCAAAGGAATAGGGGCAGAAATTAAGCTTTTCTTGGGGGGCATGAGTACAGGTGATTGAACTCAGGGGTACTAGAACACTAAGCCACACCCCAGCCCTATTTTGTGTTTATTTAGAGACAGGGTCTCACTGAGTTGCTTAGCGCCTTGCCATTGCTAAGGCTGGCTTTGAACTCACAATTCTCCTGTCTTAGCCTCCCAAGGTGCTGGGATTACAGGTGTGCACCACCATACCTGGCTAGAAACTAAGCTTATTTAAACTGTATTCTAAAAGATTATTATTTATCCACAATGCTTTTCACCTCTCATAATCACTGTATTAGTGAACAGATTGCTCCCAAAGGTTTAGCAATAAAGTCCAGTTCTGATATTTATATTATCACATTTTAGATAAATACCAAAGTTAGGACTTAAAAGGGTATATTTGGATGGACTGGGCACAGTGGTGCATGCCTGCAATTATAGTGGATCTGGAGTGTGAGAGAGGAAGATCATGAGTTCAAAGCCAGCCTCAGCAAAAGTGAGGCACTAAGCAACTCAGTAGGACTCTATCTAAATAAAATACAAAATAGGGCTTGGGATATGATTCAGTAGTTGAGTGCCCCTGAGTTCAGTCCCTGGTACCAAAAAAATAAATGTATATTTGGAGAGTTCATATTTATCAGAAATTAAAATAGAGTCAGAATGTATTTTATCCATTCAAAAAGGGAAAAAGAAGAAAAAGAGAATAAATGTAGAAAATCCCTCAATAACAACAAAAGCAAAGACAAGACTAGAATTCTAAAAGGAGCAATTGTGGATGGGAAACTGAATTAAAATATTATTCTGATAAAGAGATGGATATCAAATAAATCATTCTTTAAAAATGTGCATTTTAAATTTTTCTGTCTTGAAAACAGGCCAATTGATAATAAAAGAGTACAGAGTTTCAAAACATGCATTGTCAGGTAACTTGAAAGTCATAACAACTTTTGCTGTTAGTTTTCCTCTTCCCCATGGCATTACAGAGCACATGAAGGAAGGAATAAAACGAGCAGGGAAAAAACGGAGTAGGCACCTTTGAAAGCACATCTGGATGAAGGCACTGTCACAGAAGAGACCCTTTGAAATGATCTCATGCTGCCTTTGATGGGGCCAGTGCCTGATGAACTGTCTCAGCTACCGCTGGACCACTCTAATCGGAGTGGAATTGAAGGGGATGACAGGGCTACAAGCATCATTTTTTGGCTGCTTATGAGATTGCTTTTTTAAAGTATCAACTAGTGCTCTCCCCTTAACCTTCTGTTGATGCTTTGAATAATGTGATAATTCTAGACACCTGCTCCTTCCAAGGGTAAATCCACGTCCCACAGTACATGTGTGGTTATGTGTGTGTATAAATGTGTAGGCAGATCCAGCTACAGTGTCATTTTTCATTATGTCATGATGTATCGCTCATTACAATGTTTCCAGAAAACTGCAGTTCACTCAACATATGGATCAAAGCAATATTTTGTTTTCTCATCATCTTAAAAGACAGGATGAATGATGTTCCCATGAGGAGCACTCCCACGGGTTTCCTTGTGATCAGGTGTGCCTCATTCCAGTTGATTCTAGAAGGTATGATTGATAATAAGTATGTGAAAATGACATTATGATTTAGACAATATCACGTTTGCTGTAGGGTATGTGTGTGTGTGTGTTTGTGTGTGTAACTCTCTCTCATATATATATATATAACAGAGGGAGAGACAGTTCCTCAACACACACACACACACACACACACACACACACACACCCCACATACACACATATCTCAGTTATATATCTGAAAGAGAAGTAACCACTCATCAAATACCAGTAAAAATCTTTGCTACATATTTTACAACTGGATGTGGAACAACCCTTTCCCAATTTCATATTTGAGAATCTCTGAAGTAAGATATTAGGAATTAGTAAAACCTGTATTTTGAGAGCTGAAATTCAATGTAGGTAAGAAAGTCTAAACTTTAGTAATTACAAAACACAAAACCTTATTTTAAACAACTTGCCATGTATATTTGCTGCTGCAATGAATGTTGTGATCCTCACAAAAGAAAAGAAAAATGTAAAGACATCAAAGCCCTTTTCATTCAAAAACTAAAATGAAATGACTAAGTCATAGTGTTTTATAATATTTAGAAGATTTGTCACTTATTTGGTAATTTCAGAATAGATTTTATAATTACCTTTAGGATAATACAAAAATGAATTCACATTCAATTTTACCCCACAGATCTGTAATATTCATATTAATATTTATATTGTATATATAGCTTTACAATCATATTATAAACATATATTTCTTATACATGCATTTATATATACATATATATACAACAGATTCACACAAACACACACTTATATATGAACATCTATCCATATCTATTTACTAATCCAGTTGTTTCAATGCAAACAATCTTTAAATAGATTTTTTATTTTGGTACCAGGGATTGAACTCAGGGGTGCTTGACTACTGAGCCAAGCCCTATTTTTGTGTTTTATTTAGAGACAGGGTCTCACTGAGTTGCTTAGCACCTTGCTTTTGCTGAAGCTGGCCTTGAACTCGCAATTTTCCTGTCTCTGCCTCCCAAAGGGCTGAGATTACAGACATGCACCACTGCACCTGGCTCTTAAATAGAAATATTTTAAAGAGAAGATTATTTTTGATCATGTTCTATTAAATGCTGTTACTATTTAAGTTAAATTTTCACAGTCTCAAAAGAAAGAAAAAATTACAATAAAGCAGAAGAGTTAAAGAGATAAGAGCCAGGCACAGTGGCACATGACTGTAATCCTAGCAGTTGGGAGGCTGAGGCAGGAGGATTGCAAGTTCAAAGCCAGTCTCAGCAAAAGCGAGGCACTAAGAAACTCAGTGAGACCCTGTCGCTAAAAGAAATACAAAGTAGAGCTGGGGATATGCTGAGATAAGTAAAACAAACTTCCCATGGATGCAGGTTCTACTATTTTTAGGTTGAATTTGTCACTTTTTAAGGACTTAATTTCAAAATAGTGGAGAAAACAACAGCGTTCTTCTAAGAATACATTTAGTTTTAAAATACCACTTGGAACAACAAAATTGGGACATAGTTCTTGTTACTTAAACAATAAGCTAAGAACTCAATTACTGTATTGTTCTGAAAAACTATAGTCAACAAATTAGATAAGATTGACAGATTGTAAACATAAAACTGTTCCCTTCTGGATAGAAAACTGTATATAAAACTTTTCCCTTCTTTCACTTAGTTTCCTCTTACTATTACTTATAGCTTCTGTCATCTGTCATGAGTCTGTTTTCCCACTAACTTTCTGCATGACTATGTGACTTATAAATATGTACAATTATGTGGTAATCATAGAGAAAAATTATCAATAAATAGTGAATGCAGCACAAATAGAAACTTGAGAAACACTTTTGGCTTAATGTTCACTCTCTTAATGAATCTGTAATCTTATAATGTGAATAATTGAATGCTGTTCTCCTGGACTATAGACAGTTACATGGAAAGTAGTCACCAGTTAACCCATTCCAAGCCAAGTTCTTCCTAAACCAACTAGCCACAGCAGCAAACAGCTTATAAACAGCAAACAGCTTAAAAAACCCACCCAAAATGGAGCCAAACATCAATTACCAGTCTGCAGAACCATGAACTGGCCTGAATGGTGATGAGGGAATGTGAAATTCTAGAATTGGCATTTACGAAATCAAAATGATAGAAAGGATAAAGATAAATATTAATTCAAGGTAAATTATGTTCATGCTGCCAATGTAATTTGTAATGCATGTATGTATAATTAGCCTGGTGATAATATGGTTTTGTTCAGGGAGATTGGTGGGTGCCTCATCTGTTGTATTATTAGTAAAACTCATAAAAACAGAATGATGTTCATCAAATAAACAAAAAAATAAGAAAAAACAATTATGTAAAAGATTAAAATACATAAGAGATGCGAAGAGTAATTCTATGTAAGTACTATTGTAAAATAAATTACATAGCTTTCTGTTTTAGCCAGCTTTTTTGTAACTGAGACCAAAAGACTTGACAAGAACAAGTTAGCAGAGGAAATGTTTATTTTGACTCACAGTTTCAAAGATTCAATTCTCGGGTCAACCAACTGCGTAGCTATGGACAGATGAGGCAGAACATCATGGTGGAAGCATGTAGCTGAGAAAAGCAACTCAGGACATGACAATCAGGAAGCAGAGAGAGAGCTCCTTTCACCAGGTACAAAATTGTAATTCCAGAAGCACAAGCCCAGTGACCTACTTTGTCCAACTATACACTTCCTGCCTACAATTACTGTCCAGTTAATCCACATCAGTAAAATAATCCACTAATCAGGTAAAGGTTCTCATAACTTAATAATTTCACCTCTGAACACCTTTGCATTGTTTTACACATAAACTTCTGGGGGACACCTCATATCTAACCATAATACACCCTTTTCAAAAATTAGCATTGTTAGCCTATCGATTATAAAGCAATTTCTTGTCTTGGGATCAAATTGTTCTGAAAACACAAGGACATGTGTTTGTTAAGTTCTAAGCAATTGCCACTAATTAAGTGTACTAGTGAGTAAAGCTAAACTGTATAATTGAACCACTTAACATTTAATTATAACCTAATGCACCATATAAATTCAATTTAATTTTAAAAAATACAAGATCACTTAATAGAGCTAAAATTTTATTCATATTTTTAGGTTTATATTTTATAAATTAATCTTTAAAAGGAAGGAAGTTCAGAATTAATGTGTACAATGTTAAACACAAAATTTTATTATATTTTTGTAACAGTCAGGACTTAAAAATATTAAACTATTGTTGGGGCATGACTTCTTGAATGGTGGAATAGAGAACACAGAGAAACTTTTCTCCAGCTACTTAACAGTAAATCCTATTAATATGTATAATCATTGTGTGTCAAATAAAAACAAAATAAAATTAAATTAAATGTCCTAAAGATACATAGCAAAAGGCAAAATAATCAGTCAAGAAAATATGTTGAATGTCTGAAAAAACAGTAGCCAGACTGGGACGTTTGAGTCATACTTACTATATTACTGTATCATCCTTCTCCTGCCTCCATGTTTCAGGAAATCTACCCTAGGCACTGTATTTAGCAAAAACATTAAGGTTCTCAGTCTGGACCATGGTTCAGGTGGGATTGCCCAATTTTCTCTTTACTCACAATCAACCCCACACTGCAGAAGCTCTATCCCAGGTAGTAGTAAAGATAAGCTACCACATTCCTCAGCCAGTCCTTACTCTTGGAACCAGAGATCAGCCGAGAAGAGAGAGGTTCCAATCACCCTCCCTATCTTGTTCAAAGACAAATGCCCTACAAACACACAGAGATACTACCTACCAACACAACAGAAATGTCTCTCTGGGAAAGGCAAATCTCCTTCCCCAGCTCAGGTAAAGTAGCAAACAAATTCTGACCAGAGAAAGAGACAGGGCTTAAGGATGATGAATCCTTCAGCTTGTTTGAGGGGACTGACTTTATTTAGAAACAGACAATGGAGAACTTCATCCCTCAGGGGATTGTCAAAAATAATGAAGGTCTTGGTAGAAAGCAATTAGAGGAAGGTGGTAGTTCAATGATACTAGTAAAACAGCAGAGCAACCAGAAGTTTAATGGAGAATACCAGGGAAATAGATAACTAAAAAAACTGTCCTGGGATCAGAGTCAACCTTGGGCAGGCTGTGCACATGCTCTGGGTTGCACACACTCAGGAGTGATCTGAGCAGAATGTGGGGCAGACAGCAAAGCATTCCCTAGGTTGCACACTTATCCATCAGTGCAGCACAGAAAACTCACTGGCACAAGGGGCTTAAATAGGATTTCAGACCTGACACTGCAAGCTACTCAGAAGCAGAGGTGACTCAGAGAACTTAAAAATAAAGTAACCCACATCCATAGACGTCTGCAGGTCTGCAAACATCACCAGACTCAAGGAGAAATCTCCAAGCTCTTGGTCCTTGGTTGAATAAGACAAAAATGTAAATTGCTAAAATAATGAAAATAACATCCAAGCCACACACACACACAATGTTCAAATCTAACTGGGTAAAAGGAATACAGCACAAACTTTAAACAATAAATGGCTTTGCTGACATAAACGCAAATACAGACAGCCAGGGTAAAGATATGTTTTAAAAAATAATTCAAAGTTATTCATAAAACTAAATGTGAGACCAAAAATTATAAAACTCCTAGATGAAAATAAAGTAATATTTTTAGGATAGAATCCCCTAAAACACAAGCGACAAATAAATTAAATCAAGTAGTATCAGAACCACCAAGAAAGTGAAAAATAAGCCCTTGAATAGGAAGAAATAGTTGAAAATCGTAAATCAAATAAGTGATTTATATTCAAAATAGTCTTACAACTCAATAATATAAAGATCAAAAGAACAATTAAAAATGGAAACAAAGGTTTTAAATAGACATCTTTCCCAAGAAGATACACAAATTACCAATAAGCACATGAAAAATCCCAATACTGTTAGGCATTAAGGGTATGCAGACCATTGAGATATTGCCACACGCTTACTAGGATGGTTATAAAAAATGACAGAAAACAAAAAATGCAGTCTTGGATGTAGAGAAATTGAAAACTGTAGAGAAATTGAAACTCTCATACATCCGTAGTGGGAATGGAGCCTAGTAAGTAAAATGGTTTCCTAATTGCATTTCTAGGTATACAGCCAAGAACAATGAAGACTTCCATCCTTCTCAAAATGAGTACATGAGCCGGGCACGGTGGCACAAGCCTGTAAACCCAGCCTTAGGGAGGCTGAGACAGGAGAATCGCCAGTTCAAAGCCAGCCTCAGCAATGGCGAGGTGCTAAGCAACTCACTGAGACCCTGTCTCTACATAAAACACAAAATAGGGCTGGGGATGTGGCTCAGTGGTCAAGTGCCCCTGAGTTCAATCCCTGGTACCAAAAAAAAAAAAAAATTAGTACATGAATGTTGACAGAAGATTTACTCATATGTAGAGAGATAAAAATTTCCATGAGGTGATGAATGGATAAATAAATGTGTATCCATATAAAGTGATATTAAACACCAATAAGAAAAAAATGAAGTATTGACACATGCTACAACATGGATAAATTTTAAAACAATTCAGAAAAAATGGCATACTGTGGAGAGTGGTCACTTAGATCATGGTCTCTGACTGACTTGTGATTGTGACTGCACTTGTGCTGGGAACTTCCCGTGCAAAGGTACAGGTCAAGATTTACCAGTTGCTATGGTGATGCCCTTCTTGAGGAGGTTCTGTGTAAGGCATGTGACTATAAATCTTGACCTTGAGTTTAGACACCAGTTCTGGGGATAGAGAATTATAAGCACAAGTAGATAATTATAATTGCTTGCCAGTATTTTGACCTTCAAGCCTGCCTGCTTTGAAGAAGCTTTCTCAAAGAAAACCCTTTTGATGATAAAACCTATATAAAAAACATGTTGAACCAGCTCTGAGTCATCAGAAGATGGTGTCCCATCTGGTTCCAGCTTTCTCTCTATAAGTGTTTGTCTTTCTTAATCCCCCATGGCCCCTAATTGGTTTCTAAGATTTGGCTGTGCAGGTTGCAGCAGCATATTACATGTAATGTCCTAATAGGTAAATACATAAAGAAAATAGATCACTGCTAACATCAGTGAGGTTTCTTTTGGAAGGATAGAAATATTCTATAATTAGATTGAGATAATATTGTACAACTATAAGAATACACTAAAAACACTGAATTGTATAACTTCACAGGGTGAATTCTATGGTAAATGAATTACATCTCAATAAAGCCATCTAAAAATTCTAATGTAGTTAGAATTCTAATGTAGTATTTTTATTATATATAGAAATGAAAGCCACTCTAAATACTTGAAGTTAGGAATAATGTGTGTCATTTTTCCATTTTGGAAAATTAAATACCTTCCTTCCATCAAGACAATTTTAAAAGTAAAATGTTTTCAATATAGCAGCTCTCAAATCAGATTCTTAATTTACCACCATAATATTTAAGAAGATGCAGAGATAAATGAATGCTTAAAGTGCAAAAATAGCAAAGAAACAAACAAAATAAGAGACTGAGAAACACATTGCTGTCAAAAACTCTAAGTAAACACTTTCTCCTAAGGCATAGGGCTTTGCATTGAAATAAAATGTTATCTAGAATTTAACTCATAAAACATAGTCTACCTGAAGGAAAAATCAAGAAGATACAATATATCTTGCCCTCTGGCATGACAGGTTCGATATAACTATCATCATGAGGACTGTGTTTGGATTTGTGGGGAACTGGGATATAAGAGACACAGGATAAACAGATTGGCAGCAGCACTATTTTCTGGGATATGGCATCTGTACAAGAGATTATGCTTATGCAAGGGAGAGAGCAAGAAAAATCTTGCAAATTCATTGTAGATGACAGTATTTGTTTTTGTTTTTGTGTGTGTCTTGGTGTTAGA
>CM053409.1:99073294-99099489 GCA_028644305.1 Xerus rutilus | reverse complement strand
TATATATATATATATATATATATATATATATATATATATATCCACAATGGCTAGACTTGTCTCATCAGACACACAAATCTAGAACTGGACCCCATAGTGGCTCCCTACTAATTCTTTTATTTTCTTTCAAAGTTGAATAATTCCATCTGGGCTTTGAGCTAGGTATGTCATCCTCCATTCTCATGTGTTTTTTTTTTTTTGCCAAAAATAAATGAAGAATTTATTTACCCCACCCCAAACAGAAATCTGTTTACAACATTTAAACTAGTATACCATTCCATATTAGCACTGGCTTTCCATCACATAGGATGAGAATTTATCACTAATTTCATCTCTAGCCTCAGCTTTCAATGTTGATATCTATGATGTCTGTATGATGACTTTGCTTTAATTCCATAAGCCCTAAACTTTGGGACCTGGGCCTTTGTGAATGTTATTTATTTATTTATTCTGCCTAAAACATATACACTACCACCACAATCATCCTAAACACTAATTTATCTCAAATTGGATTTCAAAAATTCATCTGAAAAGCTTTACCTGATTCTTTCAAAAAGCAGAGTAACCTCTCACCTGATTGCTTTTCTTCTCTGCCTAGTTTCTCTTACACCAATGCATCTTGTTCCTTGTTTGTACAGGCAATATTTTTTATATTTATTATTCATTCATGAAGAGCTTACTAAATGAACAGGACTGCTGGATCTATAGAAATAGGGAGGAAACAATTTTAACTACTAAGGAAATGAAGGGCTTCAGAAAACCCCGTAGTCCAGTGGGGTACAGTTGAACGTAAGATCACAGCAAATAAGACACCAGTACAGAGGTCCTGAAAGTACAGTCACCATGACAAAAGGCCAAAGCCTCCACTGGCCAGCATTTCTCAGTATACTTTAGAGCATGGAGTTTGATATTCGAAGGTTAATTACTTCCCATAAATAGCTATGAAGTCTTTTTATATTAAACTAGGACCTTCAGTTAAACTTCTGCATTCAGCTATATCATGTGAATATTTATTTGAGAGACAGGAATTTAAAAAAGGGAATTGTCCTTGCCTGGTATGAATTAAGGTGAATATAATGGAAAGACAGAAGATACAGAGTAGGTTAAAAACATTATATTCAATAAAAACATCACGGACAAACTTTTGATTTCTTTCCACAAGATAAAGAATACATTTAAGCTATAATTTTCTACAGTTTAGGAGATAAGATGCATTGTTCCCTAACTAAACTCTGCTTTCAAAAAATGTGAGGGCGGGGGCAATAAAGAAAGATAATAAAATATGAAAGAGAAGATAAACCAATGATATTGCTGGTATGAAGAAAAGTGTAAATAATAGAATTAATTTTTTCCATAATGGAAACACACACACACACACACACACACACACACACACACACGAATTTATAGACACAGATATTTTCTACTGAAAAAAAAATGTGCAAGAAAGTAGAGAAACAGAGAACAGGAGGAGAGAAGGCAAATGGGCAGTTTAGCTTAGTGGGACCAAGTGAAAGGAGGTATGTATGGTAAAGAGGGATTCGGGGCCATAAAATGAGAAACAGTAAGAGGAAGAGTTTTCAAAGAAGAATGTTAGTGATTTTCACATGATAAAAATAATATTATAATTATTCCAAATTACTTTTGGTTGAAGGTATTTTGCTTTTGAAGGCTGAAATGGTACATTACTGGGCTGGAAATACATTCTGATTATGTTTTGTGAGGTTGTTCAAGTTTCATACTTATTCACATATGCTTCAGGTTAAAATGATATTTGTTTAGGTTGGGAGCTCAGGGAAGTGCACACTTCTGACAGAATGAAATGGCAAATCAGAAAAGTCATCCTGACCCAGGCTAATGGGTTTAGGAAGAACTTATGTGCTAGGGGTGATGGGGCCAAAATGTAATTACGATTTTTGAGAAAAATGAACATTTAGGATTGGATTATACATTTGTGTTATAGGTAAAGAAGTAAATGTGATTTCAGTAGAGACTTTAAAAAGCCAAAAACTCTCCCCAAAGGATGAATTCACTAACACTTAACTCCATTTTTGCCTCAAAGGTCTTGCAATTCTTGTAAATTGGAATCATTTCTAAAAGTACAGTGGAAGCTGATGATAAATGTTATGTGGTTTGTTCAAAATGAATTTTCCAATATATTTTATTGGGAAAATTATCATTTCATTTGGTTCCAAACATATTTTTAAACATTTATGTAAATTAAAATAAATAAGTAGAATTCAATGTATTAAATTGTTAACCTAAATACAGAGTAAGAAATAACTTACACACACACACACAGTCTACTGTCATAGTAATTATTCCATATTAATAATTATTTAACTGTTTTAATAATTCATATTAATCTATAGTTTTGATCATGCAGGTTATTTAACCCTGCTGTTATAAAGCGTTCAACAACTTCACTCACCAATGAGCTACCCCTTCTTTCTGGCTACCCAGCTCCTTCAGCTACAATGGCTACACTATTTCCACACTGGTGGAATGATGGATATCTCTGATAGAGTAAGGAATTCAGGATTAGATACATCATGAACTTACCCACTTGAGTCCTTTCATTCTGTGACAGATGTCATGGGAACTTGGTGCAGAACATGATCAAAACAAAATGCTCACTGTAGTTTCTCTCCACAACTGACTCTGTATTCAGTTTTCTTTTTTTCTATTCTGGAACTTAAAATTAGTTATTTTATCTCATTTATTTCAAGTGTACCTAGGAAAAATTTCAATATAGATAGATTTTTACCATTAGCAAAGAAAAATAATTTTATGGTTATAGATTTTATGCAACAGGTTTTAAGATATGAAAAAATATAATTATTACAACGCAAATTTATTCATCAGAATATTATCTTCTTATGTGGAGATGCCCTCTTCTCCATCTTTGCCTTCTCATCTGTACCCTCTGATGCTAGACACTATCTGTGAAGTAAGGATTCAAGATTTTCTATTCACTCATTGTAGAAACAGTACTTGAATAGACTGTTTTTATTGAATGTTACTAGATAGTTATTTTTATAAAAAGGCCTGCATTTGTTAAATTTGTATCCAATTACATTCAAAATATTCATAAACTAGTATTTGTTTAAAAATATAAACATTGTTTCATGTCTCAAATTATTGAAATAAGGAAGTTGGCATTTTGGAGATAATCTAGCTCAAGATCTTCTGAATTATTACTTCCTAGATAATGCCTCAAGACCCAAAATACTACCTTGCAATTCTTCTATCACTGGTCACAATGCTAGAAATTAAAAAGAGGAGCCAGGCGATGGCACATGCCTGTAATCTTTAGGGAGGCTGAGACAGGAGAATCACGAGTTCAAAGCCAGTCTTAGCAATGGCGAGGCACTAAGCAACTCAGTGAGACCCTGTCTCTACATAAAACACAAAATAGGACTGGGGATGTGGCTCAGTGTTCAAGTGCCCCTGAGTTTAATCTTTAGTAGCAAAAAAAAAAAAAAAAATTAAAAAGAGGAAATAACAGAAAAAGAGATATATTTATTTATTTTTTTAGTACTCTATGGAAAGCCTATTTGGCTCTGATTATAGAGGTTGTGAACTGTGGCTTCTGAATTTGTCCATCGTTCCTTTCACCCATATTTCACTCTTCCTCAAACTGAGCATGAACTTCTGTGTTATCTGCTCATTGTTCAGGATCTCAGAGATGTGAGTCCTTCCACAAATAATGGAACTGAGCACCTTCCTTGGGCAGGGTTTCACTATTACTTTATATTAGTTATAGCCCCAAGCTAAATGTGAAGTTGCAAAGCTTTATCATGAAACATACAGACCTCCACTGTTAAAGTATATGTGGAAATTTCTCCTTTATCTCTATTAGACTTTCTTCCAACCCAGGTGTGGTGGCACACACCTGTAATCTCAGCTGCTCAGGAGGTTGAAGCAGGAGGATCACACGTTCAAAGCCAGCCTTAGCAATTTAGCAAGATCCTGTCTTAAAATAAAAAATTAAATTAAATTTAAAAATGACTGTGGTGTGACTCAGTTGCAAAGTGCCTCTGGCATAAATCTCCAGTACCAAAATAAATAAATAAATAAAACAAAACAAAGAAACAAACAAAAGACAGAAGAAGATCTTCCAGAGTAGTAGAAAAAATTAAGTAAACTGATTTATTTGAGTAAATGACTCTCTCCCTTCTTTCCACTATTTGTTGAGTAGTGATGAGTAGGTTTTTCTTCTGATTCCCTGTCTAGATGGAATTCCTTTTTTGTAGGACCCATTTTCTACCTTTTTTATGTGAAGTTTTTCAGTTAGTTTTTGATATGGAATAGTCTCCTAATGAATCTGAACCTCTCCTTTTTCTCTGGGAAATATCTATTTCTTAGATGTATCACTATCATTTGAAAAATAAAATTAGTTTCAAAACTCAAGTCACAGTGACCCTTTTATTATGGGTGATTTTCATCTGGCTCTTGAAGGGATAGATGCCATTTATTTAATAGTTTGGATCTACAAATTTGCTGGACATAAAAATATATCTCTAAATATATCAAAAGTTATTGTTCTTATATCCATCCTTTTGGAATAAATAGCACTTATGAGCATTTTATAATATCTCTGCTCATATTTCCTCAATATTCTGAAAGTCTAATATACTTGTGAAATAATTCATTAATACCTTCCAGGTTATTCTTTTCTATGGAGGGAAAAAAAAAAAGCAATTCAAGGTATAAATGTTCAAAGCACAACAGCAAAGGTAAATCTTTTTTAAGATAATTTTATTTAGGATTTTATTTTATAAGAAACTCAGAGTGATTGCAGATTATTGAAATGGGAAATGGCATTTTGAAAACATTATATTACAAAGATTAATCCACTGGCCACAAGTAAAGCAATTTAAGGATGATTCAAAACATTTTTATTTTCTGTAACTAAATAAGTGTTTTGGAAGACAATGGGTAAAAAAATTTAGTTTGTAAAATATTTGAATATGAAAATATATTTTAGTTATGCAATTAAACTATAATTCATAACATTTTAAATTAAAATCCATACGTAAAAATTTCAATTAATCAGTGTGAAACTAAATCAAATATTCAATTTTAATGATAGACATAAGGTTTCAAAACTAATTTTAATATTTTAACAAACACTTGTTTGAACTTCGAAGATTTCTCAGGAAAAATACAATTATTTAGTTCTGTAGCTCCTTCTGGGAATTGTTTTGAGTATTTTATTTTTAAAACTACCTCAACTTTAGCTGGATGCAGTTACACACCTCTAACTCCAGAACTTTGGGAGGCTGAGACAGGAGAATTGTGAGTTCAAAGCCAACCTCAGCAATGCTGAGGTGCTAAACAACTCAGTGAGACCCTGCCTCTGAATAAAACACAAAATAGGGCTGGGGATGTGGCTCAGTGGTCAAGTATCCTTGAGTTCAATCCCTAGTACCAAAAAAAAAAAAAAATTCCTGAACTTCATAGAGTTAATTGAAGCGCTTATATGTGTATATGTATATATTGTGTGAGTGCATATGCCACGTGCACACATGCTCATTTAACCAATGAAACAAAATAACCTATTCAGTAAGAACTTTTTAAAACTCAAATATTTAAAATGGATGAATTACCAAATCTCACCTGACCAATTATTAGCAGAAAAATGGATGAGTGACAGAAACTATTTTTAAATTGTATTAATATTAATAAAAATCACTTCATCTTATTTTTATTCTATTCATCGCCAAAGTTTGAAGAAAGTTCACTTCAGAGGGTTTTCCTATTGCTTCACTTTAAGAAAGATGTCAATACAATATCAGCCAGCTCTGAAAATTAACATGAAGAAAATATAATATCCAGAGAGGGAATTATATATTAAAGCAAATCCTTTAAGATATTCATTTCATTTTCAACATAATTACTGATGTCATGGACTCTTTTACACTTTTCCAATTTTAGACAATCTAATTCTCAGTGTAATTATTGGTTGTCCTAAATGCATTCGTTGGCAACACAGTCCAATACTTTCTGCCTCATTTCTACAATGCTCGTAAATCAATCATAAATTTAAATCATCAACTTTGGCCATAATATGATGCATAACAGTGATGAAGCAATGTAATTTGCTTAAAAATGTCAATTTTTCATGGACATTTTCTACTAATAGGCTAGGCTTATTGTAGAGTGAATGCATAGTATATAACCTGTAGTGATTTTAAAAGCATCAATCTATATTTTTCCCCTTTGGAAAGTTCAGTTCTGTTAGATGGAGCATAGAGGTTACATAAATGTATTACTTTGTGCCATGCTTGGCTGTTTTGAAACAAGAAACTTATGTTCCATTTTATTTGTGCAAATTTCTTTCTGCATAAGTACTCCATACTTAGAGCAACTGAACTACAGTGTTGCATGAGAAAACCAAGTTTGTGTTTCTCTTGGGCCCATATGCACTAACAGAAAAATTTAAACTAATAATAAACTAGCGAAAATATGTTACAATGAGGCCAATTTGAAAGGATTTGCTATTTACTTATATTGAAATATCTATACATATAAGTATTCACTCCCCTATGTGTATGTATGTATGTGTGTGTACATATATGTATATATATGAATATATTTATTTGAATGATACATAGAATTCATAGAATGCTTAGATGTTGTGTATTTACATAGAATGATATAAACAGAAAATGCACCGCACATACAAGAATAAACACATCTGTTTTTTTCTTTAATAACTGCTATTGCTAAATTTCCAGTCTCCATGAATAAATCAAGGTGCCATTACAAGTTGTATGTGAAATCAAGATACAATTTAACCCTGAATTAAAATTAAAATTTGTTTTACTGAGAACATGCCTTAAATATTTATATAAGCCTGCATATTTAAAAGGTGCAGGTAGTAATACTCTTAAAGTGTTTACTGCCATCTTTTAAAAACAACCCTGTTGTTTTATTCTGATAGCAATAGCATTAACTTAAATATTAAAATTTTGAAAATAACTAATACTATTTAATTTCAAAACAATTTTCTTACACAGAAGCCAGTTGCCTCAGATATTAAAATCACTGATTGCAAAGAAAGTTTAGAACATAGATGGACTCAGAAAATAAATTGCACATAAATAAAATAAAAACTGAAGAAAGTATCAGATATGAAAAACTATCTTTTTAATTAAAGATAAACAGAATGCTAAAATATGAAAAGCTCTGAAATGATGGTTAGGAGAACTGAATTACAGTTGCACATCTAACAACTCTTCAGAGTAAACTGAATAAATAAATTTGACATAGTAAATATTTTCAAAAAGAGTATGCAAACATTGCAGATATTGTTTTTAGCACAAGCGTATGTAATCAAAACACACACTGTTTTAGGGATCAGAAGATAATCATGTATATAAACTATGAAAAACAAATATCTTTTTGCCTTCACTCTCCATACTCTTTTTCTATTTATTACATTACACATTTTCTCTTATTCAACTTGTATCAAATTTTGAGCTTATAAGGGAGAATGAGATCAACTATTGATTGATACATTCTGAGAATCATAACTTAATGGCAAAAATGGAAATACACTAAATTTCCATTTTTTCATGGATAGAAAACATAAGAAAGTCAATGAAATGAACCAAGCATAAGGTGCGAGGGAGATCAATGGGAGCAACAATATTTAGGGATCAGATGTTGGATCAGAATATGCATGAAGAGGATAATAAAACTCTGAAGCTATTCAAATAACATTGTATCACATAATGTATCTTACTACTTAAAAAATAAGACATCAAGAGCCGGGCGCGGTGGCGCAAGCCTGTAATCCCAGCTCTTAGGGAGGCTGAGACAGAAGAATCGCGAGTTCAAAGCCAGCCTCAGCAATGGCGAGGTGCTAAGCAACTTAGTGAGACCCTGTCTCTACATAAAACACAAAATAGGGCTGAGGATGTGGCTCAGTGATTGAATGTGCCCGAGTTCAATCTCCAGTACCAAAAATATAAATAAATAAAACATCAAGAATATTATTAGAAATATTTCAATAGGAAGAAGCTTTGGTGAGCATGTAGTTCAGAAAGTTTCCAAGAAATCGATACCAACTATGAACAAGGCTTAAGTGTGAATTATTTCTAGGGTTAAATTTCCACTAATCTACAAATGAATTTTTCTACAAGTTCAGCTGGAAACTTAACTTTCCTATCAATAGCAGGAACAAAAATCTGATTGCTTCTAAAAGCAGCTTCACCTTCTAAAGAAACATTAATCTTCAAAACCTTATTATAAAGATTCCTTTGTTTAGAGCTTCAACCTTTTCTTAGATATGGAGATGAACCCTGTGCTGTGCCTTGGAAGTCAATTAGGGCAACTGTAATTCAAATGTAGCAGAATAATTTTCCAGGGGAGTAAGATGTATGTGTTTGTGAAGAAAATAAATTTTGAGTTTCCATGGCTATAAAAGATATGAAATGGTTAAGCTTTGAGTGCTATCACAGTGACGTTTTTCAAAAAGAACTGATGTTTTGTCAATATTGATTCAAGCTTCTCAGTGTCACTGAAGTAAAAATAATAAAGTTCTGTTGCTGCAGGGATATGAAGAAAAAAATCTTGATTGATTCTTCCATTATCCAATGACAGCTATTATAAAGCAGAGAATAAAAATGGCAATTAGATGCTTGGTTCAAGAAGGAAATATATGGGACTGAGTAAGGACATAGTAAGTGGAGACAACGGCCAAAATATACAGAAAATACTCAAACCCAAATACATACTACTCTAAGAATTAGAATATTCTATTCATCTTCTTAAATCCCAAGAAGTAATCTCTAAATGTTTTCTTGTATGCTTCAGTGATACAAATGAATTTAACATGACATATGGAATTGTTTTGAAATTTTAACTGAAAAAATAATTTGAATCATGTTTTTTTAATTTATAATTTCAGAACATTACACATGAATTAATTAGAAAAAAAGTCAGATTCATGCTGTGATGGTTTCATTTTCTATTTTCCATTTTGCTTGCATAAATATAGAAGGCAGCATTGTTAAGTGAACTCAATGATTTTAACTTGTGACGATGCTAGAATGCAGGTTTTCTAAAAATGTTTCCACATTTCATGTGTTTTAGAGAGCACACACATGTAAATTTCTTAAATAGGGAAATTGTTTTTGACAAATTTTATGATATAAGTACAGAGTACAGTAGTTAGAATACAACTGCATATATATATATATATATATATATATATATATATATATATATATCGTAAATTAAGGATAGTTTTTATCCTTAACTTTAGGATAGTATTAAAATAATATAAATATATGTGTCTATATATGCATGTATAGTGGCTAAATGAAACGATGATACATTTTCTATGGTTTGTTATTCATATCATAACATCAATAACATCTCCAATAATTTTAGATCAGTTACAATTATCAAAACATACTTAAAAATGTATAATTACTTATTTTATGGTCTTATGATAAGGAAGAAGATAAAAGTAAAAGAAAGTTATTTAACTTACACCTAAATTTTCAAGCATTCATTTATACATTTTACAATACATGTGTAAAACTCACCAAATGGATAACAGTCTAAGGGGGGAATATAAAAGTATCATAATGCCTGCACTTGTGAATTATAGTAAAGTAAAGAAAACAAGATTTAGAATATATATAGTGTGTGTGTGTATATATATATATATATATATGTAGTATATATATATACAACATATATTATATATTTATAAAATATTAGTGCATAAAGTTTTTAGCTAACAGTAAAATCTACTGAAATGTCATCCAGTACAGCCTTCGAATTGGATTGGTTTCTAGTGTCAGTACCTGTGCTTTTTCACTGATTCTATTATATTACATGACTAGATTCATATAAATATATAACATACTAATATAATAATTGGATTGCATTTTATCCAAGATTCCCAATCTTGGAAGTAAAGTTGTCATTGTCATGCTTATCAAGATGGCCATGCCTTCATTGTGTCTCTTATCATCAGAGGGTGGCTGAAGGTGATCTAAACATCACCTTCAGGCAAGGCAGAAACTGAGCATTGCCACAGTGCCTGCTAAAAGGATGCACAATTAAAAAAAAATTCTAATCGTTCCACAAGACTTCCCCTTACTTTACCTTAGACAGCACTGTGTCCCTTGCTAACTATATAAACCAGTCATAATGACTGGAAAATAAGCATTCTTCCAAAGAGAACTATTCATATTATGTTACATTGGCTGTGCATACTTTATATAAATGAAGATATGTAGACTGAGGATTCTTTTCATTAAATAAAAAAAAATAATAAAAATGTTTGCTTTCCTCTACCAAAATGAAAATGGTATAAAGTATAAATACAGACAATCTTTTATTCTCTATGGTGAAACATATTGTATCTTCTTTAAATTTTCTATTTATTATCAACACTCTTCTTTGCCTTTCATGATCAAAAAAGCAACTGTGTTCAAAACCCAGCACCTCTCTTTCAATTTGCAACCCCTATCGAGGCTAAGGATAACTAAAAACAACTTTGCCTTAGAAAATAATATTGACTCCTGATGTGAGGGAGAGAAAAGTGAAGACATTTATTACTAAGGCTTGGAGGCCAATTCTGAGTTTGAGATATTAATTTTTACCATCTCTTTAGGGGATTTTTGTGCCCCATTTCTGAACTGCTATTTCTCTGAGTCTTAATATTAACAAAAATAGGATGAATGATGCCTAGCACTCTCTAAAGCACAATCGCCTATAAATGTGTGTTTGTCTGGAAATTTGAGTTGTTTCTGATGTACAACAGTGTCTCTCTAAATGTTCAGGTGAAATTCCTGAATACAAGGGCCAGGAACACAGGAATACTTGTTATAATTATCACACATACAGAAGTATAAACTTTGAAAAAAGATCAGAGTGAAAAAGGAGGACTCTGCTATTTGTCAGACAACTAAGGCATTTTGGCCTATTACTTCATTTCATTATAAAGATTGTACATGAATTCCAAATGATTATGTATGAATTTTCTATCATAATGATGCTCCAAATAATTAAACAATCCTCACTATGATTTTAAAGTTATCATCTCTGGCGTCTTGACAGCCTTTACAAGTTTGGAAATGAAGAAATTCCAGCTCATATTTATATTGTAACAAAAATTAATGATGAAAAAAGTTGTGACATAAGTAGTACTTTTACTAGTTTTTCTTTTTTTAATTTTTCCTATTAGGAAAACTTCCCAAAGAAGCATGAATTAATGTTTACAGAAACAAACAAATATTAACCACATAAAACAGAGATTTCTATGATATTGTCTACCTTCTCATGCATCAAACCAGTTAAAAGAAATTTATAATTTTCTAGCTATATTATATCTTAATCACAGCAACCAAATGTTTGGACTACATTGAAATTGGCTATTGAGCAATAATTTTGGTCACAGCCTATGCCACAAGATTGATAGGTAAAAATGGATTTTTACTGTGAAAGTTTCAATCTGTTTAGATCAAGAGAGTGAAATGAGTGTATCACCAAATTGAAGTTTGAGTAACCACAACTCTGTAACAAAGCTCTCTAGTGATGACTTACATTCAAAGTGAGTGCTTTCTTTTCTACATAGCTGTATTTCCTATGTTTTTTGAATGCAGTGTATCCTGGTGGAATCTCCAGGGAAAGGAAATTTGCCAGGAAATACCAAGGGATGCATTTTCTAGATGACATGATGCTAGGCTAGTAAAAGGTAAACTTCTCTGAACCAAGGCAAAAAGTAATTCATTGTCTCAGTTGTTTTGCTAAACCCTCATTTAAATTGCATTTGATGTTTCACAAGTGAATGTGACCTTCATGCATTTAACTGTTGTACTCTGAAGTATTAGTATTGTTCTGTTTTCTTTGTTTAGCTTTCCATTTCTGAAAAATATTTTAAATACTTATAGATTCAAATATAGTGCACTCTGTTACTACCTTATTCACATCTTCTTTTGTTTTCTTTGGATTGCTTATTGGTAGAGTTGGGAAATGAAAGAGAAGTAAGCCAGGCACAGAAAGATAATACCTCACACTATCATTCATATGTGGAAGCTAAAAGAAAAAAAGAATATACCTCGTAGAAGAATAACTAGAGACTAGAGATTAGGGAGGAGAGAGAAGAAGATTGGATAATAGGTGTCAAAGTACATTAGATAGGAGGCATTAAGTGCTAGTGTTGTGTATACACTTATGTATAAAGACGATAGTTATTTCTGAGGCTGCCAGAAAATGCAGAAATGAAAAGTAGGGATGTGCATGACAAATGGTGTATGGTGCATGCCAAATATGGATGAGAAGATGTAAATTTTTGTGTAAATAACATTTAAAGAATCCAAATAATTTCCAAAGTAATGCAGGATAAACACATCAACCAAGTATATGTGTGTCTACATTTAAATCAAATCATGTGATAAATTATTTTGTTCCCTCAGTCTGCACATTTATTTAATCATTCAGTTACTCATACATTAAATAAACCTTCAGTACCTGAATTATGTTAGATATGATATATATATATGTATAATATGTTATTAATATAAACTAAGGTAGTTAATGCTAAATCAGCTTCATTTTATTCATGTTAGGGATGTTTTCATATTTTATTTATCACTTGATGATTTATCTTCAATTCAAGGTGAGAGACTACTCAAAAAATACAAAGTCACTTTGGAACACCACAAAATTGTGTCTTCACAAATCTAAATAGAAAGCTATAATGCTAAAATTTTTCATGGCTTTCATTCATACAATTTTAAAATGCCATATTCTATATGCCTATCTATGAAGCTGAGACACTTCTTCACTTGGAAATATATAGTAAAGTTAGGCTAAAAATAACAGAAAATATATTGGACCCATGTAAGTGATCACCATGGGGACAACCTCCACAGTCATCGTGCAAAAAAGGATGGTGCATCATTATAATTTGGTTATTTTATTGTTTAGGTATCTTATTAAATAGTACTACTGCTTCATTAATTTAAAAGAAAAATGCTTGTTACCTACTGTCAAAATAAAAAGGAGCTTTTTTTATTTGTCAGAAGTTACCATTATTTTTTTCACTATTAAAAGCCATCTACTGTAACATGAAGCAAAATCTTTAAGCTATCTAACACTCCTCTGGGCTCCCTCCAAAAAGCAATTTATATCAGCTGGCAAGGTCATTAAGGAAACTGGTCAAAATGCAGGTGGGAAATGCAACCCTGTTGAGGAGAGTCTTAATGCATCCGTTTATCAGGGATCCAAGGTCATATCAATGGCATTGAGAACTAAACTTTGATTTGCCAAAACTCTCATGGAAATTGCCAACTTGAGATGATCTGAAATGTGCTAGATAAATAATATAAATCTGTAGACATGTTTCTTAGAAGTGTGTATATGTGTGTAAATATTTAATAATCACATATGAGTTTATTTTTAAAATAATATGAAGCTAAATGTATTCTCTGCAAAATAATATTGTCACAAACTGCATACTGTGGCACTTCTAACACTTCACCTCTACTAATTGATTTCTAGTATTCTAGGCTTGCCATGGCAAATATCAAAACATCCTGACTTCTACCCTCCTTCTCTAAAGTGGTGACATGATGCAATATGTCCTGTAGAGTGAGTCTCTGCAAGAGTAGAAACTACACACACACACACACACACACACACACACACACACACACACACACACAAAAGAGTCACATATGTTGTAGCTTTAAAAGTCCTAGTCATGAAGGTGGCAATGCTGGCCTGCTTTTGTTTTCTCTCTGAAACTCCTTTTGGAATGTAGGCAGGAATGCTCCAGTTCTTCTGAGGCAGTATGCTCAGAAGATTAGAGCTGGGTAGAGATGATATCCCTCCTGTTAAATGGACAGTCCTGGCTAAATCAAGTTTCTAGAATTAGTGTCAGATTTCTTGAAAAGAGAGAAAGTACAATGAACATTTCATACAATTAATTTTTCTTGCTTTCTTTTTGATTCCCTCAGCACCCTTGCTGATATGAATCTCCTTAGAACTTTCTCATACATCTCTAATAATAAACTACTCAGGCCCTTTTCTCACTTAGACATGAGTTCCTGGATTCCTACAGAACTATGAAAATTCAACACACCTTTTCTCACTTATTTTTTTCTGGTTCCACTCCTCTCTATTCTTTCTCACACATTACTATCCATAAAGTTAAAACAAAAGGAAAGAAGAAGGAGGGGCAGGGAGAGAACGGGGTTTGGAGGGAAAAGAAAGACACACTGACACACATACATCTTTAGTCCATGTCTCTTACCATACAGATATCATGAGCAGCAGCCCTCCCACCAAAAGCACCATGTACACTAATTCAGATGAAAATCTTCAAGTCTAAAGTGATAATTTCAAGCATATTTGCATTTCTTTCTATGCGCCATTAAGGAACAGGTTTTTACACATAACTTTCTGAAGTGCAATTATTTTGGTAAAATAGCAGGAAATATTTTCTTGAATTACATCACAAAAATAATAATCATAATAAATATTCTCTAGTTAAATTAAAAAAATGAAAACTAGAATCCTAGAGAGAAGAAACAACATTTCACAAGATGCATGAGGCGCTGGGTTGCATGGGTGATGGGGAGGTCAGTCACAAGGGCAGTGGGGAAGGAAGACTAGCAGCAACTTGTGTTAATTTGGTTCCTTTTTAAAGCTATCATGAAGATTGAATTGGACAGGTATGAGATTTTTTCTGTCAGGTCCCTGTGAAGGATCAAAGAGTTAGGGAGCAGGACTGGGTAAAAAGAGACTCCTTGTGAAAGGAGAGAAGGAAAGGAGGACCTATGAGTAGAATCATCCAAAGATCGCAGAATGTTTCCAAAAAAGCTAGACCCAGGGAAATGTTCCTAGTCAGAGATTACCTGTTTGAGGAATCCTGCAAGCTGTATCTTATGCTCTTTATTATCCTGGGTAGAAAATGAGGGAAGCATGACTTCCACATAAACACCAAGGCTATGCCAGGCTGGACCTGTGGCATTGAGAGAAATGCTCTCACATATTAGCTTTTCTGGAGGGATATCAGAGCTGGGAACTCATGGCTCCTTCATCGGACTAGGAATTTCCTTCAACAATCATTTGTGAGATGCTAATATTAAATATTAAATATTAAAATATTGTGTTGTGAACAGTAAGTTGTTTCATAATTCTTTGCTACTAAATTAATATGTAGGCCTATTGACTTCGATATAAAAGCTTTATAAAACTCAAAAAAATTTTTACTAAAACAAACATTACTGTCATTGATCATGCAGTAAATAATGTCTTGAAAAAGAGAGACAAGGATGGGAGATAGGAAAATTCTTCAACAATTGTTTTTAGAAAAGGGATTTAAAAGGCCCTACAAACAGCTAAATCTTCATGTCCTGTCTGAAAACCCAACACTTGTGTGAAGTAAGCAGCTTCTTACGCTGTAAATATATTCATCCTTCTCTGAGCAGTTTTGCCTTCATGTTTTTGCTCATGATAATGCTTCTCATTGGAATGCTCCTTTATTTGAAGAAACCATTCAATTCTACATTTTGTGTGAAATGTTCCTGGATTCCTACAGAACTATGAAAATTCAACACACCTTCCTTTGCATCCAAATCACACTTTTCTTATGACTCTTATATGATTCATTTGTATAAGTAGACCCTTTTTACTAAAATTTGACCTTGTCTGTTGAAATTATTTCTGATACTTAAAAATGGTAATAGTATATATTTGTTGTATCTGTTGGGCCAGTTGTCATAAAATAAAAGAAGTCTATATTTCAATGAAAAATTATACACCAAGTTAACATTGATCAAAGACTTTGGTTGACTCAGTATGATTTAAAGATATTTCTATGTGTTCATAAGAGTAATTGATAATAAGGAAGTATGATTAATGACAAATTATTTCTTTGACATTTATTGCAATGAGATTATTTCCATAAGAAAAGGTATTTGGGGTGAACAGTAGATTTGGCAGTATTTTGGTGTTCTGATTTTTCTAAGAAGTCTTAAAACAGAAGACTTATTTATAGGCATTAAGATCAAAGCTATCAATCATGACGTCCTTGAAGAGATTTAAAAATAGAGGCATTGGACATAAAACATATGCAAAACAATGTAAAGAAAGCAAAATAATTTATAAATTTTGAAAAAAAGGATAAGTTATTTCATGAAAAGGATTTTTCATTAACTGATGAAATCTGATATATTTTATATAGAATTGGATATTTTGATGAAGTAATAGAGTATAAATTTATATAAATTTCAGTATTTCAATAAAGATCAGAGACACAAGAATACTTTGCAGTAGTTTAACATCATTTAATACTAGATGCAACAAAATAAGTATAGTATCATGTATGATTATGTATGTTTTTTGGAGAGCCAGCATTGAGTACTTAGCAGATAAGCTGGTTAGTTGACACAAACAGCATTGATGGACCCTTAAGAAAGTAATACATGACTACTGAAGATCCTAAATTGACAATTAAGCAGAAAATTCATCACTTTCCCTTTGTGTCAATATTAGTGACTGGCTTGTCTTTCCTGTTCAAAATAGTTTGATTTAAATTATTTCTTGTTTTTCAGCCAAAGGAAGAAGAAAGCTGATAGTTACATACAATTTTTTATAGAAATGTAGATGAATCTTTTGTGTAAAACTTGTTGTGATTCTACCTCTCTAACAAAAATAAGGAATGTGATTCTTGATCTCCTACAATAACCAACCTACAGCAAAATCCAGGCAGAGCATTCTTAGTCTTTCCATCAATAGACAGTCCTTGTCCTAATGCTCCAGAATTATAAGCAGGAGCCAGCTGAGCCACAAATATCCCAATTAAAAGATGTCCATCCTCTCCCTGCCAATAAGAAGGAGACATTTTATATTTGTGCTGCTCATATTGCAGGGCATATTTTGGGGTCTTGACTTTTATTTGAAACAGACATATTGAGATATAATTTACATACATAAAATCCATTCATTTAAAATATGAAATTTCATGCTTCTTAGTAAATTCAAGGAGTTGTGCAACCATCCACACAAACTTGTATTTGAATATTTTCATCATCCTGAGAAACAAGTCTTCTGTTCATAGCAGCCACGCCCCACTACACTCCCCGCTCCCTCATGCCATCCCCTACCCATGTTCCTGGGCAACCAATATTCTCTTTCCTGCCTCCATAGCTTTACCTGTTCTGTAGATGTCAATGAAATAGAATTACATAACATATTTAAACAACTATCTTAATTTAATGACAATGAATACTTTGGGCTTATGTTGATTATATTGCTATTTTTATCAAAAGTTGTTTATAGTTTATACATATGATATTTTTACTACTTTTCCTAAAATAATCACAGTTTATAGTCTCTGTAGAATACATACTATATCAATCAATTATATTTTAGATAGCAGTTTTATAGTGTGGGACTTTGGATCTCCATAATAGCCAATGGGGAAAAGGAAAAATTTCCAAGTTATTTCTTATTAAAAGAGAAAATCACTCACTGATCTTTATTGACCAAAGAATAAAAACACGTATGGAAATTCCTAGATCCTGTTTTCCTACCTGCTCTTCAGAGATAACAACAGGCACTGGCCATGACTTGGCTGTATAATCTAGGCTCCTCAGAGGCCCAAGTCTGAAAACAATAATGTCCAAGAAAGTAGAATAAGATTAAGCTAGGGGAATAGGCACAAACTAAGGGGATCTTGGTACATTGTATGATCAGCCACCGTAGGATGTAGGATATCTATTGCAGTGAAGACACTGAGAAACTAAATGGCAAGGATGACTAATTCAAAGGAGATTAGTCAGCATTTACTCTCAGCCAGCCAATGATCTTTAGATGGGTGCCTGGTGACTGTGTTGGAGGTCAGTAATATATTTACCACCGCTTTCTTCCTTTCATATGCTTCTTCTTACAACAAGGCTGATGTAATGACTACGATGGATGAATTCTGACCTATTGGTACCAGAGACTGATGCTAAAAACTCAGTATGATACTGTTCTTTGAAGATGCTATCGACTTGATGTCTAGTTGATTACATAAGATTCCTCTCATCCTGGAAAATGCAGTAATTCATCTTTGTGAGGATGCTACATGTATCATATCTGGTTTTGCCTCTGCTGTCTACAATGCCTCTGCCAAGGATTTCTGAGTTGCTATGTTCATATCTTTATGCATCACTCAGAAGTTTTTGCCTGAAAGAATGTGGAATGACCCTTCAGCAAGAATATCAGTCTGGGAGGTGACATTCTGTGGGATAAATCTGTCTTTACAATTGTAACATAAATGTTGAACACAAGTAGATTATATGATGTGTATCCCTGATGACCTGAATGCAAAAGGAGAGAAGGGTGAAAATAGGATCGATTCTGGTTCTTATCACTCTATGACCCTGAGGGGAAGTTTAGATGTGCAGCACTGAAATTTTAGACTTTGAAGGGACACAAGCAATGGTGCCTGGGTGGGTAGAGTACGTGTAGGAGAGAAGCTTATGCCCATCAGTATAATCAGAATTTCTCTACACTGATACAATAACTTCTGTCTGGTAATTTTGAACCTCAAGCTAATGAAATGTCAAAAGGGGAAGATTTATTAATAGTCTATAAGTCTCAGCAGTGATTATCATGCGGAGCTAAAATTGTTGCAATTCTGAACTTGAGACATTCATTACAGTGGGTCATGGTGTGCTCCTGCCTGGTGAAAGTAGCAAACAGCAATTGCATTCACAGCCTCAGGTATAGGCAAGTCTTCTCAGTGTACAAAACCCCTGGCTAAGGTGGTGAGAATACAGGATGAATGGTAGAAAAAAAATGACTTATATTCTTTATGCTTCAGAACCAGCTGAAACAACACAGATGGTAGCTTGTTTAATCAACCTTTCATTTCATAGTCTTTTTAGAGTGTGTGGTCACCTGAAGTAACAGAGAGCGCTTGGTAAAGAGCCACGTAGATTATAATGAAAAAGGAGTAGGTTGTGTTGCTCACCTTGTACCTGCTCATACCACTTCTAGATTTACCTGCAACTATTATGAACAGTTTCCTGATCACTTCCTATCTCAATCACCTGCACATTTCTCTGTTCCTTTTTCTAGAACCACAAGAAGATAGTCTGCTATACTCAGGTACAGTATGGAATTGTGCTTCTGTTCATTCTTCTGGAGTTAATAGTGAAATAATAGGACAGGAGTTAGCAGAATACATCCAGCCTCCCCTACTTCATAAGGGACAGTTCTGATGGGGGTTACACAGTTGGAAAAAACTTCATGCTGTGAATGGACTCAAGTTACTCACAACATTGCTATTAGTTAATGAATCCTTTATTAGTTTTCTTCTTTTTCATCAGTCACAATTTAATGCCTTACTTGATCATACCAGGACCACTCAGCATAAAAAGACTGCCTGAATTTAAATCCTGTTCGAGTCCCTGTTTTGTGATGTGAATCCAAGAACCAGCCATATATCTGTTTGAAATTATTTGCAGAACTTGATTCATCATTTTAATGAGATTGAAGTTTAAGGTGATCACTTTTTAAAAACAGATTTTCATGAAACTCATATGTCATTCCAAGTCCCAGATCAATAGTGTTGTGAGAGTATATACTAAATGGTTCTAAATCTCTATGCATAAAAATGGAGTTTAAACACTTCAGTTTATATGAATGATAGAACTTTTCCCTGTAGACGTCTGTGTCCTAACCTTAGACATCTGTGAATATGTGCATCACATGATAAGGGATATTAAGGTAGCCAAAGGAAATAAAATGAATACATAGCTGCTGTTAAACTAGGGAGATTATCCTGAGTTATTCAGATGATTTCAATTCTGAACAATTTTGTATTGCCGTGTGAGCTTTTGGGGGCACTTCTGCTATCCAGTCATAACAAATACAATGTCTTAAAACAGGTAATTAAGTTACAATATAGAATTAGGACAGACCCTATTGCAATGTGACCAGTGTCCTTACAGAAGAGGAATTAAGAGGATATGCATGTAAACATGAAGACAGCTATCTACAGTCCTAGAAGAGAGGCCTCAGAAGAAAGCAGCCCTGCTAACTTCTCAGTCTCACACTTCTAGCCCCCAGAACTGTGAAGTGATATACTTCTGCTATTTAGGCCACTAAGTCTTTGGCACTTTCTTATGGTGGCCCTGTCTAACTCACAGAAACGCCAAGATGTTTTGACATTTTCCAAATACTAGTGATTTTTCTACATTTAATTAACTAATCAAAACATAATTTCTTTTTCTTTTTTTAAAAAACAAAAAGTAGGGAAATAAAGTTACTTTTCAGTAAAATTTGTAGAATTATGGATAATTATACTTTCATAGCAAACTTTTCTTTGAATAATTGTATAAAACTGAATACTATTTAGGAATCAGTTGTTTTTCAAGTTTGAAAGGCATTGATTTACTAAAAACATTTGCTCTTTCTCTCTTTATTTGGAAAGTGATGTTGATATAAAGCTTTTTTTCCCCCATACTAAAGTACAATATAGCATTATCTCTCTAAGATGCAAAATATCAATTTAAACAGTTATTTTCTTTCTGAATTTATATCTTAGTTTAATGACATCCGCAGCCTCTTGAAAGTGGTATTGAATCCTAAATCTCAAAGTATAAATATTTGGCACATCAATATAATAGTGAATTAATAACCTCTTCAAGAAAGTAAGCTGGCTGATTTGTATGTTTTGACTAATTGAATCTTTAAAAAAATCAATAAACTATAATATCTTCAAATGTGGCTAAATATCAAGAAATGTAATGATTTTTCTTTGGTCATTTAACCCAAGAAGTGATCCACTGCTTCAATGATTGAATTCATGCAGGGAAAATTAATATATATGTATATACATATTCAAATTAATATAAATAATTTCCAGGTTAGTTGACAACATGGTGTCTTTTATTAAAAAAAATATGTCTCATGATTCTTAGTTAAGTGCACTCAGGTATGAAGATAAAGATTTTATAGACAGCCTTATGTATCTAATGTGCTCAACAAGCATGACTGATGGTGTAATCCAATCACAATTTCAGTTTGGCTTCCTGCCATCCCTTTAAATTGTATCCTGGTTGTTGTTGGTGAGAGTCATACTCATTACTTGCCCCTGGTTAAAAACCAGAGGCAAACTCCATGTCCAGTAGAACAGAGAGTCATGAGAATTTTCCTAAGCTTTGTAAATTTATCTTTAAAAATTTTATTACTCAGTTATATATAATTGTGAGGTTCATTTTGATATATTTGGACATGCATGGAATATAATTTGCAGCATGTCAATCCCCAATACTTCCACTTTTCCTCCCTCCTTCATATTCCTGTTCCCCTTCCTCTACTCACTGGTCTTCGTTGTATTTATTTGTTGTTTTCTAGACTGCTGCTTTTTAATGATACATAAATGTGAAGTTCACTGTGGTATATTCATGTATGTACATAGTATAATCTGGTCAGATTGACCTCTAAAATTTAGAGCTCTGGGTTCATTTATAATTTCAATTATTAATGGTATTCATTTAGACAGGGTGACAGCCACTCATTAAACTAATTCCATGTGCCAGGCACCATGTTCAGTGATTTAAAGATCATTCTCTTGAACCTTCCCAGTAACCTTCTGAGGTAGGGGCTGAAACCATCTCTGATTTACAGAAGAAGATTGAGGCACATACATTTTAATTCACTTGCTCAAAGTTACATAGAAAATGAATGGAAGAACTGAGTTTAAATCCAGGAGTCTCAGTTAGAGCTCACAACTTTCCCACACCAAATCCCAATATTTTATTGTTTTCTTCTGTTTTAAAGAAGACTGGGAAGATTAGGGTGAATTAATCTAAGGAGATTGTTACTTAGTGAACTACTATATCAGAAAGATATGGGATTAATTACTTTCCTTTCTTTAAATTATAATTATGTAATTTATGAAATTGGCTTAGTGAAGTAGTTTAAATTCTGAAATACATGTTTTGAATGGCTGTACTCATTCGAGCACCGTTGTTCATTATAATACTCATTGTATTATTTTTACTTTTTTAAAATTTTGGTAACAGGGAATAATACTCATTGTAATGATAATAATGAAGTAGGGGAGAGGAAAAAGAAGTAGAAAAAGTTTATTAAATTTGCAATATGTACTGGACCCATCTGGAATTTTATACTATCTGTAAGTTTTGTTTTCTTTTTAACTTTTGTAAGCAGCCTTGAGGCTCATACTAGTACTTTCCTATCCTGTTTCAAATGGAGAAACAGAGTGATTAAGACCTAAGTTAATCCACAGAATGCTATAATAACATTTTCACCTTCATAAGGCACCATTGCAATATTACCTCAATCAACATTCTTATTGCAATTGAAAATAAATAATTGCTTTTTTAAGAGATAGGAAAAGATTGCTTACAATGCTTACCTACAGGCAGCATGTGCACAGATGTTCAGTGTCTGCACCACCCTTACATTCTGGTCACACTGAAATCTCTAGAACATACTCATCTATAGGGCAAATCAGCAAACTAATTCCATGGAAGAGATCATGGATAGGTCATACTCCATGCTAAGGAGGTTCAGCTAAATACGTACAAATAGAAAACAAAAGAAAAATTGAGATGATGTTTGTGCCACAGTATTTTACTTTCATGACAGATTCCCTTTGTGGAAATACTTTCAAAGTGGCATCTTTTCTAAAAGGAATATTAACTAGCCTCACATTGTTCTTGGGGGAAGACTGTATGGTCATTATGTATCTAACTATAGATTAAAGATAAATAATAAGTATTCTTTTTATTATGGTTTATTATTTGTGAATTTAGCAGACAAATGCCCTTGAGAAACAATAGTTTTATCTATAAAAAAAAGAATTATGTAGATGTAAGAGCACTTGTTTTAGTTTTTAGGCAACAGTAGTTGAAGAATTTAGTTTGCTGAAGCTGAGTACAAAAATGTGCAGTGAACACAATGCATACCTTTGTTAAAATGTGCATAGAAAATGTGTAAAGAAACCTTCCAGATCACCATCACCTGTGCTGTGAGGAGGTGGGTTGACTTTGAGGCAGAACCACCAATTCACATGGAAAGAGCCTGAATTTAGAGTGATAAAGAGCCACAGCTTTTATGTACCATGAAGTCTCTGTAAAAGAGGGTGCTCCAGTTCCTCATAGAGCTGCTTGCAGGTCTCAGAGCACACCTACATACAGAGTATACATGGGTCAGGGGTGGTGCTTGCTAGGAGTGAGGACACAGGGGTTGCAGCAGTAATCAAATATATCCACTATTATTCTGCTACCCAATTAATGATTATATCAATTTTAAAGTCAACATTTCTTGAAGTTATCTTCCAAAAAGAATGACAGTAGAATGAATATTGAATCTTTACATATATATATGTATAATCTTAATATATATATACATATGTATATGTATATATATGGCAAAAGAACATTGGATCTTAATTATAAATACATATATATATACACACACATATATATCTATAAGTATATGGCATACATATAAATACATGGCAAAAGAACGAGTCCCACAGAAAATCCTAGCACAAAGCAAAACCACACTACCTCCCTTATGGCATTATCTATATTTTATTTTGTAACCAGAGCAAATCAGTGAGGTTAAAGATCCAAGAAAGATGAATAAACCCAGTTTGCATCTTTCATCCACTGGAGAAAAAAAGAAAAAATGTAAAAATAAAATAACATCTATAAAAATATCATAAACAATGGGAAATTAATATGAATGTACAAAATAATTTTAAAAAAATTATCAATTTTTCCCCTTAGATTAAGTAAGGAAAATATAGAGCCTCAGAAAAATACAAGATAATTCTACAGATGGATATAAAAATAGAAGTAGGTGTAGTAAGGACAGATTGTAAGGAAAACAAAAAGACAACATAATTATAATTTACAACACATTAATAGGAAAATAAACTGTGGTGCAGAAAATAAACTAAAAGACTGTTCTCAGTTTACAGAATGAGAAAGAGAAATAGAGTTGATAAAAAAGAAAGATGAGAAAAGTGGGAAATACAGGACTAAATTAGAACTTTGTGAAACAAACTTTTATTTCAAATTTGAAATTCTATTTTACTCTTGTAAATAGCTTTCAAATACTAAAATTTACTTTTTAGAATGCTTCAATATTTAAATTATATAGAGAGAAGTATCTCTATTTTATCGAGAGTAGGTTCTAACAAATTGTAAGTAGGCACATGTTAAGTATTCTCTCCTTCCTGTTAACTATTTTCTGATAACTATTTTTTTGACTATTTTGTTTTCATGTTAACTTCAACTTCACAATTGAGTTCTTTGTCTCTCAAGTAGCTTCCATGAGGTAAAGACTTCAAAATAGCATATTCCCTTCAAAAGCCACTTATCTTGACTTGTCATTACTCAAATACATCTGATTTGCTCTGATAATTTGGAAAAAAATTACATTACAACTATATTGAATGGAAATGCCCCTCCCCCAACACACAGGCACAGAGATGTGTGTTTTATTAAAGTTTTTCCATGTTTTAACACAGAGCCTTAGATTTGCTCACTGTGTTCATCAACATGAAGTGTTAAGTGAGAATTTTACAATGAGAATATTTTGAAAGGGCACACTCCTTTGTGGAACACTGCTGCAATATGTAAGAAATCTATATGTTTTGTTTTGTTTTGTTTTGATACTGGGGATTGAACTCAGGGGTACTCGACCGCTGAGCCACACTCTCAGCCTCATTTTGTGTTTTATGTAGAGACGGGGTCTCACTGAGTTGCTTAGTGCCTTGCCCTTGCTGAGGCTGGCTTTGAACTGGCGATTCTCCTGTCTCAGCCTCCCAAAGTGCTGGGATTACAGGCGTGCACCACCATGCCTGGCTCAAGAAATCTATATGTTTTAATGGTATTTTTCAGACTTCTTTTTGTTTTATATGCTTCTTTTCCATATATTTTCATCATGTACAAAGATTGGCACATGTCAGTTACATGGAAATTCTGTATGTGACAATTAATATATCATTTTAGAGCAAGGCTTTTTCCACTACTGATTTGTAAAATTTACAACAATGTAATATTACCATTAACAATTGAATATATTCAAGTTATTTCATCAGAGCCTGATACATATTTTTTGGAGAAAATACCTCTTCTTTGCAAATTAACCAATAACTTAATCCAAGAGTTTTGAAAACTGTTTAAAGAGATTTCTTAGCATACACAATCACCTTCTTTGTTGTATACATCTATTACTTAAATAACTATAAATTTGGTAAGGTTTCCATTCTCTGTAGAACATGATGTAAGTATTGAATGAAATGAAATACTAAATAAATTAATGGACTAATTTATTTCTTATTATCTATATTCTCTTTCTTTCTAGCCACCACCCCTCCACTTTTACTCCAGAGGGATAAAACACTACTGGAAAAAGAGAAAAAGACATAAAATCTTAACGTAATACATATTCATGGGCTCTAATTTAAGATTGATTTTTGTTATGGGTCATTGATATTTTGATTAGCCTCTCATTGTCCTTCTTAAATCCTCATTTCAAAATCATGCTGTAATCTTCACCCTCATTAAGCTGAGATCATTTCCTAGTTTATCGAGAGAAGACTGAGATAATCTGTCATGAAATTTTTTCCCATGTCTCATTGTTTCTTTTTCTGAAGTATCATTCTTTGCCCATTATTTTGCATTTAGAATGATACTCAGCATTTAAAAAGGGATATCTTCACCACAATGTTAAATTTTAGAATCCAAATCATTAGCAAACGAGAGAGACATTTTGAAGAATTTCTTAGGACATAGAGAAAGAATTTCTTAGGACATATAGCAAGATAGGAGGGAAATTGCCATCTAAGTTATGCATGGGAGCAGCTACTGTGCACATTATAGTTGTTTTAGGACTGAAATTAATTAGTAGAGAATTCTCTTTTGAAGAACATGTGTGTTCATTTTCTTCTAATGATAGTGCTTAGAAGATAAGACACTTGATCAGTGCTATCCTGTGTAACACTTTGCTATTTTAAGGGAGGGGGTCCAATATATTTGTGCGTTCAGCAACCTAAATTTGAGCTTGGTATTCAAGTTAGTTTTTGAGTGGAAGGTATGTGTTATTTTAATAACGAAGATATGAAAAGTATGTAAGTCTGAATTGCTCTATGAAAGGGTTGGAAGCATTAAGAAAGA
>CM053409.1:99053485-99072794 GCA_028644305.1 Xerus rutilus | reverse complement strand
ATGTTCTATTCATGGTTTTTTTACTGTCTTCACTGTGTGTTCAACTCTATTTTCAAGATTAAATATTTTGTCTTCATTGTCTGAGGGTCTGTCTTCCAAGTGATCTAATCTGTTAGTGATGCTGTCTATTGAGTTTTTAATTTAGTTTATTATTTCTTTCACTTTGAGGATTTCTGTTTGGTTCTTTTTCAGAATCTCTATCTCCTTATTGAAGCAATCTTTTTTCCTGTATTTGCCTATGTTGCTCTTTATCAAAATGATCTTTTACTGAATGGTATTGCTCTCTTATAGCATTCTTTAATTCACAGAACATTTTAATTATGTACATCCTGAACTCCTTCTCTGAAATTTCTTCTGCTGTGCTGACCATGGGTTCTAATAATGTAGTATCTTGGTTTGCTTTTGGAATTTTCTTTCCTTATTTTTTTCATGTTGTTTGTGTCTTCCCTTCTAATACTGCAGATCTGAGGTGTTACAGTTTTTATCCTATAGGCTTAGAGATTTCCTACAGGTTTCCAATACCTCTCCTTGAAGGAGGAGATCAATATTGACAGATCTTAATACAAATAATACATAAACCAAGTAGCTTTTAAACCAAGTAGCTCCTAATAGCTCCTAAGTACATTTATAGCTTTGTCACAATATATAGAAATTATGAGTTCAATTAGCATCTACTATATAAACAATAGGTTTGCACAAAGGTCTACAGTTTCTGCTAGTGGACTAGAGAGAACAAGAGGTGGGGTATATGATGAGATGTTAGGAAGGTAGGAAGTGAGGATATAGTTATTAGATCCTAGAAAACATGAAAGAGGAATCCAAAAGAAGTTGGCTAGTAGTAGAGAGAAAGAGATTTGGGGAAGACCAGTAAGTAGAAAGAAAATAGAGTAAAGCTAACAAGGATATATAAAAATTAAGAAAAATAAAATATGTAAAGATGGAAGTTTTGAGACTGTATAATACAACTATAGTATACTAATCAGATATCCCAGTCCACAGTAGCCTAATGCATAAAAAAATACTTTGTTTCACATTTATTGGGTATGTGAGTGCAGGAAAAGAGTGGGAGAGAGAAAACAAGAAAAAGAAAGGAAGAAAAGACAAAAAAAGAAAAAAGAAAAAAAGGAATAATGGAAGGCAAAAAATAAAGTTTCAATATAAATAAACAGAGTTGCTTCCCTTCTCTTCCAGTAGGTGGAGTCATCTGTCTCTTATTCATATCTGCCCACTTAGGTAAAAGATGGCAAAGCAGGAATCTCACAAGGAAGGCATTTACTTTAGAGATGAGGTGAAGGGCTGGGCCGGGCAGTGGTGTTGGGTGACTTCTTCCAAGATACAGCTCTGTGGTGTGCTGAGCAGAAGTAAAATTTGTCTCCAGACCCTGTCCTGTGCCCACAGGTGTAGGTATACAGGAAAGTTCCACCCTGGAAATGGAGATTCACACAAGAACAGCAGCCAAGGGTCCTGTGTGGGAGCAACTGCTAGGGGTCCTATGTGGGTGGGCGACCTGAAGTCCTACAGGGTGTGTGGGTGCTGGAGAAAGGGATCCTGTGAGGAAGCAGGTTTTGCACAGGTGATCAGTCAGGGTCCTGCACCAGAGTGTGTCACTGGGGTCCTACAGCAGCTTGAGGCTGAGGTCCTGTGCAAATGCTGGGGCCTGGTGACCATGCAGGCATGCGAGCGGAATTCTGCTGTGTGGAGGTAGCTGTCTGGTGTCCTCTAATAACTTACTTAGAAACAGTGTTTCCACTACTTTAAACCTTGGTCCTGGAGAGACTAGGAACACCACGTCCGTTTAGGCTGCTATCTTGGACCCGCCTCTGGCAAGGTGTACTTTTAAGGCCACTAGTATCAGTTTTACCTGAGAAATTTCTAGTGAGTCTTGAATTCTACCACAAGATTACTATATCAGAAGGCTTATATTTGAGGCCCAGCAATCTGTATTTAATAAGCACACCTGAAGATGCTATTGCACACTAAAGTTAAAAAAACAATTTAGAAGCAACAAATTCTAATATTTACTATTACACAAACCTAAAAATTTAGATTCTGTAACTATACTCATTTTTTTAAAAATTGAAGTTATCTATTTTCTCCTTCACAAAATTGAGACACATGAATTTATGATAACATTGTGGCTATAGATTCCTAATTAAGTCATTATCAACTCAGTGAATTAAAATAATTATTTATTTAAAATCTTATATCATCAAGAAATTGTGGTAAGGGGTTGATGTAGGATAAAAAAGTTTAAAGAATATTACTGCTGGAACTAATTTACCATCAAGATGCAGCATTAAAAGTCAGCAGGGATTATTGAGGAGCTTGCTGTATTTAAGAGATTCTACTCTAGACCTACTGAGAAAATGCTAGTCTTTAGCTTACAGCTCAGTTGCATGCTGGAAAGAAACAGCTTAATTGGACTTTTAAAATCCTAGAACAGGTAGCATGTTAATTTTCAATTGTCAAACAAAGTACAATTTAGGTTATATCAATCACTTTTAATTGTAAACAGGAAGACTGAGTCTGCTCAGTGGACATGCAATTTTCACTTCCAGATTTTTAGAAAGTAGAGCCCTATGCTCATATCTATAAAAAGGAATCTTTTTCTCCCATGAGTAATTTGACAACTTTTTATTTATTTCTGTGATTTAAAGTTTTTATTTTATTCTGGGCCCTATTCAAGTAATCCTCAGGCTGTCCTCCATATCTGTCACTTACAACTGCCATATATGAACTCTTTGCAAGCAAAATTTGGCTCTTTATCATTTATGAAGACTTCTGACAGAGAAACATCTGTTTTCACTATTTTTATCTTTTTGTCCTATTGACAAATCATAATTTTTGGCATAACACTAGCTGGCACCACTGTTTAGTAATCACTTATCCTAAATTTTAAAAGTACCTACTATTTGAAAGTCCTTAGTAGTAATACTTATATATTGTATTTTGTACTTTCTCATAGATGTCAATAGCTTTTAAGTTATTTTCTGTGTATATTTTTCTGCATATTGATTTAAAGGAATTTTCTGGAAAATATTTACATATCTTTAAATAAGTGCTGCATCTTTTGAGGGGAGAATTGATCATGATTATACATAAATGATACTCTTTCACTATTTCCAAAAATAACTTAATGTGATATTTTATAATTCTGTGCATGGGGAAAAGCCTTTGTCCCCTAAGCTATGTATGTTCACTATTAAAGCCTGTAAGATATGGTTAGTTTTGAAAATTTTAAAATAATTGATATGACTATTTAAACATTTAAATTATAAATTTTCTTTCAATCTATTTACTTTAATGAAACATGACTGAATATAACTGTTGATAATGTAAATGTTTATTTACTAAAATTATTTTTCCCATTTGACTAACTCCATTTCCATGTATGTATACAGGAAATAAATGCATATTTCAGAAATTAGAAAAAGAGAAGATTCTGAGAAGTGATAATTAATACTATTTGACTGTGTTTTTGACTGCAACCAATATTTTGCTATTATTTTTCTATGAGGAAATTATTACTAAACTTTTAATGCTATATATCAAGAAACACTTTGAAATATTTTATTTTTAGATACATTTTTTTCTCTCTACATTTTCTTTACTATTTTGTCCTCCCAAAATGAAAGGAAGTTGTATTTGAGATATGAGTCTTATTAAAAAACAACAAAAGACACTGGATTATATATGCCTTAAAATATTTACACACAATATTTAAAATGTATTATAAATGCACTATTATGGATGTAATTTTTTCTAAAAATTATATTGTCATTCCTCCCAATTCTATGAACTATATAGAACAAATTTTATAGCTCACAATATACAAGTGAGAAAAATATGCTACATTACCTTATTTCCTTTCTTTTAGAGCTAGAAAAAAATGGTGTAGAATCCCAAATATTCTAGTAACAACAAAAGTGTATCCTCACTCTGTATTATATTGTCTGTCTCATCATTGGAATGCAGCTGAAAAATAAATTAGAGGGAAAATATAAAATTATGGAAACAAAATCTTACTTTTTAATTTATTTCAAATTTTGACTTAAAATCCAATTACATATTTTCTTACTTGGGACTATTTTAACATAAAACATTGATGCTTAAGGCAGTTTACATTTGATGGACAGAAGATTTGTTAAAGTTTATGTGCTGATGTTTGACACAATATCTAAGACATATTTCCATGTATATATATCCCAAGAACTTTTAGTTTCTTTAAATTTTAAATTTGCAAAGAAAAGACAAGATCAGAATGCTATCCAGTCTTGAACCTAATGACTAACTGACCAAATATGTGCCTCTAGTGTTATCAAGTCAATATTTTTTAAGTGAACAAATAAATTAATAGCAAGAATAAACTGTTAGTCAGCTTTTAATTGTTATATATGTGACCACAAGAATTACAGGAGGAAAACTTTATTTTGGGTTCAAGGATTCAAAGGTTAAGTTTATTGTTGGCCAACTCCACTGCTATGGGCCTGAGGTAAGATGAAATGTCATGGAAGATGGGCATAGTAGAGGGCAGCTTGCATTCCTGCAGAACCAACATCACAAGGATTTCTACACCCATGAACCTGCAATCGTTATGATCTTAGTGATTTTTGAGTGGCCCTCAAAGAAATCTTTTCTATTGTCTTTGTGCCAAGTAGTTAGCTGTTCTTCAGTGGTGATGATCTCTTCAATAACTACATCTTCCTTGGCCCCAGGTTTACATACACTTTTCTGGACAAACTACAACTTTTTAAATCATCTACTCTATTTTCCCTTCAGATTGTCGGAGTAAACATGGCTGAAAGTTGTCAGCAATATCCAAACCATAGTCTATGGTGCCAAACCATGCTGTAATATCCTGAAATCTCCTCTGCCATATTAATTTGCCCATCACCATTAAATTCATCTTCACAGAAAGTTCTGGGACATGGACAAAATGCAGACAACTTGTTTGCCAGCTTGGAACATGAATGACTTCTAGTCCAATTCCCAATAGAATCTTCATTCCATGCTCAAATAATATTTTGCTCTTCAGAATTCTCACCAGCATTGCCCAGTAAGCTCTGCCATTAAAATTCTCTATTCTGCATCCCCTACATTTTGAAAACTCATCACACAAACAAACAAAGGTCTCTAAAACAAATGCTCAGGTATGACTACAGCAAAAACACCATTTTTTCTGTACTCATTTCTGTTAGTCAACGTTTTTGTTGCTGTAAACAACACCTGGTCATAACAACTTAGAGGAAGAAAAGTTGATTTGTTGCTCATGGTTTCAGAGTTTCAGACCACTATTTTGTGATCAAGGTAAGGCAGAAAATCATGGTGGATGCCTATAGCAAAGAAAAGTTGCTTAAATCATTACAGACAAGAAGTGTGGGGGCAGGGGCTGTAAGAGAGAGAGAGAGAAAGAGAGAGAGAGATGCCAGGGAGAAGACATATGATCTCCAAGGGCATGCCTGAGTGATCTGCTTCCTCCAGCTACACCCCAATTGCCTAGCTATCACACAGTAATTCATTCAAAAATCTACCAAATGGATTAGTCCACTGATTATGTTATACTCTAATAATCTATTCATGACATCTCTGAACAATCCTGAATTGTCTATTATATGATTTTATTCAGGGACATTTCATATCCAAATCATAACATAAACTCATATTAGAAAAGAAGAATTTATTTTTGAGTTATTTATATATTTAATATAAACTAATATACTAAGTTCTATGATATTTCTAATCTTGCAAAAATACAGGATTATGTTAAAATTCTCATCTAGCTAAAGAATCAATTTAATTCATATTTTAATCCAAGACATACCTAAGGTGTGAGGACCTTAGACAGGCATGTTGTCAAAGTCATCAGAAATGAGTAAGCTAAAGTTTCTTCTGTCCTATTGGAATTTTATCTTGACATACGATCTTGACATATCGTTTTAAATAAACGTATATTTTTGCGTGAATCTTTAAGTTTTCATTTTTTTCCTATGCTGTCCAGAAAAGATGAGAATATTTCTTTGAAAGTGGCTGTATTCACTTGGGTAAGTAATGGTGTTATGGTTCAGATAGTTTTTCTTCTCCAAAGGTCTACATATTGGAAATTTTTACTCCGTTCAGCAGCATAGAGGTTATAGGAACTTACAGAGATGAGGTCAATTGAGAGATCACAAGATTGGTTCCTGCTAACTTTCTGACTTCCTGCCTCGTGATGTGATCCTTGCATGCACTTTTGCCATATTGCCAACCACCATGGGATCCTCACCAGAGTTGAGCTGATGCTGGTGCCATGTTTTTGAATGTCCAGACTTATGAAATACATAAACTTTTTCTTTATAAAGTATCCAGATTCAGGTAATTTGTCATAGTAAGTGAAAATAGACTGATACAGATGACTATCTGGATGAGATGAGAATTGGTCAGTTTAAGATCTAGTTTGAAAGAAGAGGCAAATTAATTTCAGAATAATATGATGCATCATGTGGAAAGAACAGATGAATGAGACATAGATTTTGCCCTGAATAACAAATTTGTCAACGTGTAAAGCAGGTTTTCAGTGACAGAGAAAGTGATGTTTAGTTTTATCCTTATTAATTTTGAGATACTTGCTAATGATCCATGGGATTGTGTTACATTGGCTGATGGGCTGGAATTTATAATAGAGATACAGATTTGGCATATTTCTCATGTGAATATGTGGGAATTGTTGAGAGATGGTATGTAAAAAATTGAGACTAAGTGTGATCAACTGTATGAGGCTTCCTAGGAAAAGGGAGAGGTCAAAGGCTGAACTCAAACCTTAAACTTAACCACAGTTTCACCCTAACTATTCAAATGTCTACAGGTGGAAGGAATGAATAAAAGAGAGCTAAAGTAACAGCAAGTAAGGCAATAAAAGCTCAGGAAGAGTGTAGAGTCAGCAAGCCATATGACGAAAACACATTCACAGGAGTGAGTGCTATCAGGTGTACATGGACTGAAAAGTGAAGTGAAGAGCTAACATAGTAAAGTGAAGATTAAGTCATTCCTACAAACTGATGGAAGTTAGAGCCAAGTCATGTGGACTTTAAGAGAGAATGAGAGAGAAATTGAAGAGAATGTACACTGATCACTTTTAAAAGGCATTTGATGGAGATACTGATCGCTGGGAGTTAAGCTATAGTTAAATGAGAGTAAGTTCTGGTGTGCTATCATACATACAGTAGGATACCTTAGAAAATGGCAATGCACTGTGCAAAAGAAGGAGAGGGGACTTGGATTATTTTCTCCATAAAGAAATACTATTTATTTGATAAGATAGGCATATTTAACTCAACTTAAAAATTGCATAATGTATATATGTACTGAAACATCAAATAGTACCCCAAATATGTTCAATTTTTATACTAATTTATCTCTAATACTATATTTGATTTTATAAAAAGAAAAGAAAATGAGCTGGCAGATTGCTATATGGTAGAGTACTTGCCTAGCATTTGTGAAACCCAGAGTTCGATCCTTAGCACTGCCAACAAAATGGTCCATTCACTTTAACTTCCTTCAAAAAAAGTGATGGAATTTTTGTACATAAAAAATTCACTATATATTTGAAATTAATTTTAATATTTTGCATGTTTGTGATCTGATGTAATAACAAAATTTTAATGCACTTGAAATTTGACTGCATCTGTGAAGAAAAACTCAACTGCTTACACACATTTTCTCCACAAGTCCATACATTTAATTCATAGAAAAAAATATTCAGGAATATCCTAGTATATGCAAGTAACTGAGGCAACAGATGCCAGGTGACCATGGCTATTCAAATAGCATTGCTGTGCATCATTGCTGTCAGACCATCCCACATGTCAAAGTTTTATATGATGAGAACATAAAACATTTTGTGACACATAGAATGGTTCTTGAACTTTAATTTAAATATGTATTCTCTTTGTGAGGGGGTACTAATGCTCACGTGATCCTGGTGAAGGTGGCAGGTGTAGAGGAAAAATAAAGAAAGCCAGAAGACTGTCTAAGTATCAAAATATGTGGAAGTTTGCTAAATTGAGTTGCAGATTGTCCTGGAAATTTAGTGAATTTCAGTTTTCAAAAAACTGTGGCTACCTGTAATCCTAGCAGCTTGGGAGATTGAAGCAGAAGAATCACGAGTTCAGAGCCAGCCTCAGCAAAAGTGAGCTGGTAAGCAATTTAGTGAGACCCTGTTTCTAAATAAAATACAAAATAGGCCTGGGATGGGGCCCAGGGGTTGAGTGCGCCTGAGTTCTGTTTCTGTTATCCCCGTCAGCACCCCAAATACTGTGGCTAACAAACTACTACTGGCTTGAGAAAAATTTAGGAAAATGTAGCCTGAACACGTATGTAGAAAGTTTTCTACATTAAAAATGGAGTTTACCTTCATATGAGCACAATGAAGTTTTGAAAAATGTGAATAAAGGAAAAATTTTAATTGTTATAAACCAGGCTAAAATTTAAATGGAATAATATTTCTGCCGTCAATGTCATGCATCAAGCTAATGAATAGATTCTAAGTAAAATAACAAGCTTATTTAAAAATAAACGACGAGAAGTCATGAAAGGACATAAATAATGTCTGTTACTTTTTGGAAAGTGTCTGATAAAACACTGAATACATTTTAAAAAATGCCTCACAAATCATTTTACATAGAGGACACACTAATGTTCAAAGTAATGTATCTTGTAATTTGCAATAATTAACAGATTGTTTGAACCAATGTAGTAAATCAAATAAAAAAATCAAAGCATAAATTAAAAATGCAATGTTAACTATTGAATTTAAGGCTGAAGCATGAAAAATAACTTAATTTTAATTGAGGTAAATTTATTTTAAAAAATTAAAGAATTTTGTGTGAGTGAAAGAAAATATTTAGTTGTTCTGATGAATTTTACATGCATCTATAATACTGGCAATTTTTAAAACAATGCTTGGTACACAAAATATTTAATAGATTCTCAAATTATTTTTCTTCTAACAAAAACATTCATTTGAGGTCTATTGTTTATTGTTGGTTGTTAGTCAGATACTTATTAATTACATTCTGAAAATTTTGGAAACAGATCATATTATCAAACTTTGTTCATGTTTTTATATACCTAATGGATGGTTGAATTTAGTGATATTATTTTCTATGTTTGGGCATTTTGTAATAAAACTTTTGTCATATGACAAATGTTATTTAAAAAACATTCATAAATACTTTAAAATGAAAACCAATTGGTCTTCAGGAATAGGTGCAACATTTTATCAATTATTATTTAAAACACATTATTAAATTAAACTTTTTAAAATAAACTAGAGAAAAATCATGGCTTCTTGTACTACCATCTCAGGGTCAGGCCACAGAGTATCTAACCAAGCTACACTCAGTCTCACATCCAAGGCATTTCTTTTAAATTTTGGTGGAAGCTTCCATAACACTTTATCACACGGTGTTCTGTACAACTAGAATAACATGGAAAATGCAAAGATCTGCTGCCAGCAGCAGTGCTTGGGCCCCCTAGAATGAAGCCTGCAGCATTCTCTGAGTACTTGCATGCCTCAGCACGGTGAGACATTTCAGACCCTATCACAAGTGATGCTATTAATAATTACTTGGAGGCAGATTGTCTTTAAATGCAAGTGTATATTTTATCACATTGATCATCAAATATAAAAAATTATTGCAAAAAAGTGTTGGGTGTGCTGGAGCATCCCAACTACCATTCAATGCACACTAATTGAGAGGGTAATACAAGTAGCTGTGAAGATGAAGCTGAAGTTGGAATGGAGACTCCAGGAATTGAAAGATGCTGGTAACATGAACTATTAGCTCAGAAGACTTGATGGCTCTAGAGGAAGCCAAAGTAAAAGAGTGTATACACTATAAGCAAATCACACTATCCTAGGGCAACCACAAGCCCCAAAATACCTCTGATGTCAAACAACTTTTCTTAGCCAAAGAGCAGACATTGCCTTTGTGTGGTGGTTCTCTCCAGCCAGCGGCTGGACATCAGGGAATGGTCCATCAGGGATGGACAGCAAGGTGGCGAGTCTCACTGATATCCTTGGAGCAAAAATCTCAATGTGGCAGTACAAGCAGTTTAAATACAGTTTCAAGTTCATGGTGTATGTTAGTGATTGGTTAAACCCAGTGAAAGTCAATGTTCATTGGTTATGTCCAGTGAGATTATGTAATTGCAACTGGGCATGTTCTTTGTGCATGTCCATGGAGCTGTTTTCCCTATCAATTTTAGCCAGTTGTTGCTAAGCATGCCTATGGCTAGTGCCCCTTATAGCTCCTTATGGGTAGCAAGTAGATCATGACTAAGCATGCCAGTGGCTGCTATTCCTTATGGCCAGCAACTCCCATCATGTCCCAGTGTGTCTATAACAGATGCTCCTTACAGGCCCCCTTTTGTGAGCAGAGCATTTCCATGATTTCTTCTTAAAGGAAATTTTACTTCTACATCTTGGAGCCTGAAATGAATGTGGTCTTGCAAATTCCAGAGATGACCTCAAAGCATTTTTTTCTGTTGTCTCTGAGACAAGTATTTAGTGTATTTAAAGTTGATATATTTTCTTAAACTATCACACCTGTTTTGACCCCAGTTTTACAAACACTTTTCTGTTCAAACTGTGAGTTTTAAAAATTCTTTACATCTCATTTATTTTCACAATTCTCACAGTAAAACTGGCTGAAAGCTGACAGCAATATCCATGTCTCTGACTGAATGCTGTGTTGCCTTAAAATTTTCTCTGGCAGACTAATCGGCCCATCACCTTTAATTTCAGTCTCGCCTAAAGTCTCAGAACATGGGGAAAAGGTAGCCAAGTTCTTTGACAGAATATAACTTGAATGGCCTCTCGTCCAATTCCTCAACATATTCCTCATTGTCCTCTAAAACCTCATGAACATGATACACATTCCTACTGGTGTTCTGTTCTTCTGAATTACTGCCAGAATCACTCATTAAGCTCTGCCTACAATATTCTAAAGTTTTTCCAGTCTGCATCTCTAAACTTTTCAAATTTCCTCCTTCAAAGGAGTTACAAAGGGTTTTGAACCATATGGTCATGTTAGTCACAGCAACAATCCTACTGAGTACCAATATCTGTCTTCATCAGCTTTTGAATTACTATGACCAAAATACTTGAAAAGAAAAATTTAGAAAAAGGAAAGTTTATCTGGGGTTCACAGCTTCAGAGGTCTCAGTCTATATTGACGGACTCCATTGTCTTGGGCCCAAGATGAAGCACACATCATGGGGAAAGTGTCCAGTGGAAGAAAGGCATATAGCTGATGGTGGAGTCAGGAAGCAGGATGTGGGGGCTGCAGGGCAGATGCACCCTTCCAGGGCATACCTCCAGGGACCCAATTCCACCAGTCATGCCCCACCTGCATAAAGTTATCACCCAGTCATTCAAACCAGGATAGACTGCTTAAGTTACAGTTGTCATAATCAGTCACTTTATCTATAAATATTCTTCATTAACACAGATTCTTTCTGGGACACTATATGCAAGCCATGACATTCCTCAAAGTTGCCCAAGTCCTTCTTTTAATCTACTTGATATTCTTTTTTCTCAGGCAACATATTCCACATAATTTCTTCTTTACATAACCAACTTACTAGCTTGTCTTCATCTGTACCTCTTATTCACAAACAAAGTACTATGACAACAGATATAAATCCCTTCATTATCCTTATATTCATCTAAGACTGGATCAAATAAGTGCCCACCTGATTTTTCTTCTTTTTTGTATAATAAGTAAAAATTCTCCACTATTAAAAGCCAGGTTCCACATCTACCTCTTGGACTGTGTCACCTTCTGTCTTTATCAAGATTTTAGTTTATTATTATTTTTATTTTCTCTAAATTTTCAATTTATCTTCTGTACTCTTTTCCTTACATATATATTGAAACATATTTGTGGTTTTTCTATGATTGTAAGTATAAACTTCCCTTGAATATACATCTTGTAGTCAAGCCTCATATTCATTTTTCCCTTTATCACTCTAAAATAACTTGAGAAAAAAATCTAGAATTGGTTTCTCAACTTGTTCTCCCTCCATCTTACTTCAAGATAGTCAGCTGTATTGCTTCCTACTGTACATGTTCACCTATATGTCTTGAAGATGCCCTCAACCAAAATGTACTAAATTGAACAAATAAAATAGCCTTCTAGCAAAATTCATTCATTCAACTTTCATGTCTCTTAACTCAGAAAAACCCAACATTATTTACTAGATTTATCACACCAGTGTCAATGATAACTCTTCTTTCCTATCCATCAATCAATTTGGAAAAAATAACCTATTGATTCTGACCATTAAAACTGTCTGTGTCAGTCCTTACTGTCACTATTCTAATGCATCACCTCTTCTCTAAACCATTGAATAATTTCCTAAATGACTTCACCATCTAATAGAAACATGTATTATTGGGAAAAAAGAATGTCATTCCCATTCTTCACAATACTTTTCCAAAAGAGATCTTTACACAGAAGAAAGTTGACAGAATAAAGTAAACTATTCTTAGAATATCACAACACCCTTTTACTCTCATGCTCATTTATAAAAGAAATTTTCAAAGCACAATATTGGGTCTCATCTAGTGCCCCTTGAAATGTCAGAAGATATCCATCTGTCTTTCTAGGCATTATACTTCCAATTAACTATGTCACAGTATCAAAATCAACATATTAATGTTATTTGAAGAAAGCTCAAATCTTTGCCAAGGTCAACTTCACATAAGGAGTTTCAGAACTAACTTATCCTTCCAGACTAAGCAGGTGATTAAACTTTTGTTTCTCTAAGTTTTAAATCACATCCATAAAACCATTTTGTCCTTTATTGTTTGAGATCGTGCCTCATGGGTCTCCTCGACAAGTTGGGGTCCTGAGAGATGAAAAGGGGTCTTTGGGAAAGATGAAGCAGGGTCTCACAGGATGAGGCTTTGGGGTCCCAAGAGACAAAAAGGGGTCTTGGGGAAGACGAAGTGGGGTCTCACGGGACAAAGTTAGGGGTGACAGTCCACGGAGTCACTCCACCCAGACTCTGGGGGTAGGTAATACTTCTCTGCTGGAATGAGACGCAGAACCCGTTTAATCCAGGAAGTACAGAGGTTTGTATAGGGTCCTCAGACCAATCACGGCCTCGAGGTTACAACCAATGAGGCATGCTCAGCTGGGCATGTGTTTCATCACCATAGAATGGGAAAAGAGGGAAGGGAGGGGTTGAAGGTATGGGGAATGCTCCTACAGTGCTTAATATTTATAAAACACTTAGAAAATCCAAAAATTCACATTACAGATTGAACATCTCTAATCTGAAAATCTGAAATGTCTAAATTTGAGGCATTTTGAGTGCCAACATGACACCACAAATACAAAATTCCGCTGGAGACTTTGTTTCATGGAGAAAATTGTATAAAATTACTTTCAAGCTATGTATTAGGTATATGTATAAGATGTGTATAAGGTGGATTCGGAACATAACAAAATCTTGTTTTTGGGTTTGGATCCCATTCATGAGACATAACATTATGAACACAAAAATATATCCAGAACTTCAGATGCAGGACATTTGATCTGTATAGAATACTCAAAAATAGGAACATTTTTGTCCTTTTATGTATAGGCTTGATACAAGGGATCAGATTTTACATTTACTTAATGTGTTTCTAATATTATTTCAAAGTTTCAACCAACCTTTTATTAAGTAGAAAGTATTATATCTTTGCAGATCAAAAATATATTCTTTGTGTTATAAAATTAAAGTTATATATATGTAAATTATATATAATGTAGTGTATATAACTTGATTCATATGTATAAATAATGTGACAATATATACAATCTGTGTTAGGCAGGTTTTCATTGCTGTGACAAAAACACCTGACAGGAACAATGTATTTAGAGAATCTTATTTCTGAGGTTTACTCTATGATTGGCTAAATTTATTTCTGTAGGCAAAGGTGAGGCAGAATATCATGGTGGAAGTGCATGGTGGAGGGGTGCTGGTCCACTCAAGGAGACCAAAAAGCAGAGTGAGGAGGGAGGGCTACAAGAAAGATGAACCCTTCTAGGGCAGTGTCCAGTGAGCCACCTCCTCCAGGTTCACTCCAACCTGTCTACAGTTACCATCTAGTTATTCTATTCAAATCAGGATGGACTGATTAGTTGTAGTTCTTACAAGCCAATAATTTCATCTCTGAACATTTTTTCATTACTGAAGCTTTGGGGGAGTACTTCACATCCAATGCATCACACAGTCGCCTATATCTGTATCTCCATCTGTATTTGCCACTACATATGGTTTCAAAAGGCTTCTATCACCATCTGCCTGCTGAGTATTTTTTATCTGATCATCTTCATCCTGGAAGTTTTTCACCACATAGATCTAACTTTCCTTTCTAGAATTATGCATACCTCTATTACCTTTGGGTTCTTGTTTTTTCTGTTTCTTCTACTTTGAGCCCTCTTTCATTTTCTTCACTTAGTTACCTGTTCTTCAAATCACATGCTAAATATGATTTCTCTTAGACAGTGAAGGTTAAACTTTTTCCCTCTGTTCCCATATTGCCTATCACTGCACTGAATGCATTGGATTCACACTCTGTGCTTGTTGACAGAGTCCTGCTGTGCAGAAACACCATTGCAACAACACCTTTGTCTTTATGCTTCTTCTTAATGTTTATAGTGCCTGTGAACAAAGCCTGACATCATGTAGCTATTCAACAAACATCTTAAATACCTGTATAATATTCTTAGAGTGTGAAATATGAAAAGGAAGATGTCAAAAGTAAGGTAATATATAATATAAATTTCTTCTTATGTCACAAAAATTATTTTTCTTAAGAATGATACATTTTATTTTTTATAATTATACAATAAATCTGGGATAATGATATATTTTCTATATTTATTGGTACTATTTTTCCCATTGTCAAAGATCCAGTAAGGTCAGTTCATTCAAAATTTGATTTATGAGGTGCCTGATCCCCATATGTTCAGGTATTCAGTGAAATATGATTTGTTTACATTGCATAGATGCCCTGATCAATTTACCTTTCTTAAGAAATCCAAAACATCTTTTCAAGTAATAGAGAAGGTTAGATAATATAACTCCAAATATGAAGATATTTTGTGTGTGGTTTGGAAATTTAAATGCTCTCTTGATAATATACCTTTGTTCCCCAAACCTTATTTAAATAAATGGCTTAGATTTTCTGATGTTTAAGTTCATTTTAAAATTTAAAAAAAAAAGTAGAAGACTGATTACTATAAAGACCTGTAATTACTAGCATGCTTGTTAACTGTCTATGACTATTAGATGATATTTTGAAGAGGACATCAAAATAATTTCATGATCTTTTTATAGACTATAAAATGAGAATGAAAATCTACCACCAAATTTAAAACTTATTGAAAGATCATTTAATTCAACAAGTATTTGCTGCTCATCTCCCTTGCATAGTGTGTAGAGCCTGAGTTTGGAAATTGATTTGGGGGAAATTCCAACACAAAGAGTTTCCTGTATCTACAAAAGAAATACTTATGTATATCCTAAGCAACTGCACAGATTGTGTATTTCCCCTATTGCCACAAATATAACATTTAAAACAAAACCACTGATAAATATGTGCATGTAAGGTTGTACATATGTATTCATTCTCATTGCAGCGTCATCCCACTACATTTTTTCACACCCAACTTTAAACAATGTCATCCTGATGATCAGCTAAATATTCTTAGAAACTCAATGTGGAATATTTACACTGGGTACAAACTCTAGCAAAGAGTTCCAGACTTGAAATACTGCCTTACCTGACAGACTGCATTCCATCTGGTTTTCAAAGTGGGAGTTATGGAAAAATGCCAGTACACACTGATTCTGTCCAAGCAATTCATTGATTTCTTTCATCTTCAGCTAGTTTGGATAACTTGATGAGGCCCTATGGCAATGGATTGTCCTTTCAATTTCCCAAGTGATTTCAGTGGAGAGGAAAGCCATTTTTCCCATATGGCAGGCTTAATAAATTAATTAAGGCAATAAATGTCATGCCATCTGCACCTTATGTGTGAAGGACATTAATCAAGACAGACCTCCCAGCTGGGTGCATCTTTAGTGTGTAGCCACCTGGAACACAAACAGTGCCATGGATCACTGGAGGTTATCATCAGTCAGGACAAGATGTTAAGTGTTCTAGCCATCCTGCATTAGGCTGCTATGTATGGATCCCTTTCTCCATGGGGGTCTGTTTTAACTATCCTAAATATCTACTCAAAAATTGCTTATGTTTGAATATGTAGATTTTTTAAAAGTTTCAATTAACAATAAAACAAACAATGATGGAAATAAAAGGGAAAGAAAAGAAATTTCACTCCGAGAAAATACTAAAGTGAACTTGTGAAAAGCTTATTGTTAAGACAATGTTTTGAGGAAGCTGGTTGGATATTCTGAGTAAACCTCTTGAAGAGTACAGCTGACATTTCTTATGTAATCATTCAGTGCTATAAATTTCCATCGTAGTACTGCTTTAGCTGCGTTCCACAAATTTCTTAATGTTTATGTATTTATATTTTTATTCAGTTCAGTGTATTTTTTTTTCTCCTTAAGGCATTCCTTTCTGACTCATGGGTTAAACATAAGTGTATTTTATACTTTCTAATTGTTTGGAGATTTCTAGAGGAGTAGAGTGACTGCAGTATAAAAGTATAGAAGTGTTCTTATTTTCTCTGCTACTCATTTACTGTCTCTTCATCTAGAAAAAGCAATGTTTTAGTTCAAGTATTTTCTTTTGGGAGGTTGCTACTCTTGCCCATGCTCAGTGGTTTACCAGTTTCTCCAGCACCAATTATGGGATATATGTGGCAAAAAGGAAGCACAGAAAGTCAGCTTGTATAATCCCTTAGGTTTTTCTCTTTTAGAATTTTCTTGTGTCCATTTTATACATAATATTTCACATTTTTAGTTGGTCTTAGTAAGACAAATAGGGACAAGTATTTCTACTCACTCTTTCACCAAAGCAAAGTCCCAAAATGTTCTTAAAAATCTCATGACAATAAAATCTATCTTTGAAATGGAGCATGGAATCACATTAATATTTATTGATGACAATTATGATGAAGAAAATAAGGAAGATTTGTTTCCTATGATGTAAGATTGAAACAATCCTCCTTGAATGTCTCAAAGAATGAATATAGTATACTATTGAAATGGTACTGCCTTTAATTAGTCATTAAATTTAATTCTACTTGGGAATGTTAATTTAAGGATGAATTAATATCTCTACCAAAAGTATCAATTATTCAAAATCATGTTTTCAATATGTAAATCCCATATCCTTTTAAATGTATTTCTCCACAAAAATATAATAAACAATAAATCCATACATAATTATTTATTATTTCTATATCAATTTAAATTATAGGAAAAATTTTAAACAAATGTCCAAGTACCTTTTAATCTGAAACATTTATAGAAAATAATTTCTTGACAAATGCATGTGATAAACTCGGATAATTCAATTATTTGTGTCAAACTCATCATTTTTATTAATAATAATGGCCTTTGTGGGGAGCACGGCTCAGTGGAAGAGTGCTTGTATAGCATGCATGAGGCCTTGAGTTCAAGTTCAATCCCTAACACACGGCACATAAAAAAATAGCCTGTAAAATGAAAAGTAGCAAAAAGAGTAATCCTTACTTTAATAGTGCATTTAAGATGGATTTCTTTTCAGGGGGACTACATGTTTTTCTTTCTTTGATATATATATATGTTTTTGTTTTTGTTTTTTGTTTTTTGTTTTTAACAGTACCAAGATTGAACCCAAGGCCTCACATTTACTGGGCAAGTGCTCTCTTACCAACATCTACATCTTCAGCCCTTGTTACTTAATCTTGAAAGAGGGCTTATATTTTTCTTTCTCTTAATTGATAAACTCATTTTTTACTCTAAGATGAAATGTGAAGATTTTAAATAACTTGTTTCTATCCCTACTAAAATTGGTAAAAACTTTTAAATTTATTTGTTTCAGTGTCTTTATTTTTGGTGGAGCGTGTAAAGACTAGATGACCAGAAGGAGATGAATTAAAGCCGCTGATCAAGGCTGATTATGCTCTTGGGCTAAATTCTCCCATCCATCAGAGTGTGTCTGGGAGAAATGGCGCTGGGGCTCTGGTGTAGAGAGAATTTCAAAAGGCTTGGTCAGGAAGGGAAGGGCTTGGGTGCAGGAAGAGAAGGCCAGTGTCCTTCCTGGATAGGTCAGGAAAAACCCACTGAATGACAGGAGGCGAGTCTACTGGTGACATCAGCGTCTGGCTGGCAGCTCCATTTTGTAGCTACCCTGATCCTGGACTCTGATCCAACCTAACTTCCAGGCATTTTTGATGATATAGGACAGCAGATTTGGTCTGGCTACTTTGTGTGGGATTGGGGGCACCGAGAGGGGGAGATGGCTTGGGTGTTGGTCAGGCAGGGAGGCAGATGCAGGGGTGTGGGAGCCTCTGGTTGTCAGTCATGTTGCTTGAATGTAGAAGCATCATCTGTGGGTAGGAACAGAGGCTTGGGAGAGATTACTGATTAGCAGAAAAGGGTTGTCAAGAAATTTTGAGTTTGGTGGGCCCCAGCATGGTGGAAGTCCAAGGCTGGTCGGTTCTGTAATGAAATTTGTTCAAGTTTTAAGTAGTGGCTACTGCATAATCAAGTCCTCCTGCCCTAGCCCAGAGGCAGTGAATGGGGGCCAAGGAGAGCCCAAATATTACCAACAGAAAGATGGCCCTTTTTTGCCCTAGAGAAGGAGGTGGTAACAAGTCATGGTAATTCAGCCTTACTGTACATTTAATTGAGGAACATCAATGAGAATTACACTTATGATTCAAACCTATATAGAGGAACATTCTGAAACATAGGAAGTGTAAGGGTTGAACATTTGTCCCCATAACAAGGCTGGAGAGGACAAGGCATGTAAACATAGTATTTAGTTTTTAATATCACAGATGTCTATCTTTAAACTATTTTAAATGCCCAGGAATAGTTGTGTTCTTGGTTTTGCTAGGTGTTTAAGATGAAGCAAGTCAAATTGACTTTTGTTCTTACCTATTGTTAAGAGTCACCTTTTGGTCTCCTGGGAGGCATCCTTGAAGAACTTGAGGGCAGCTTGTTAGCTCTGCTAGGGCCATCTATATTAGGATATGTCGAGGTCTGGTGCTGACCATGTGGCTTCCCTGGGAAGCATGAGAAATGGTTCCCTCTCTCTTTGACCTTCCTGTTCATTGTATGGCATTTGATTAGCTCTTTAATTTTCTAA
>CM053409.1:99036992-99052985 GCA_028644305.1 Xerus rutilus | reverse complement strand
TGTAAAATCTTAGCAGAATATTAAATAGATTAGGTCTTCATTTATTTAAAAGATCATTCTGATGTAAAAATAACTTAAAATCTTAAATGATATAAATTGATACCATATAAGTTCAGTTTGGAGAACATCAGATTGATATAACATTCTTTTAAACCTTCTATTTTAAAGACTTGTATACCTAGAAGATATGAACACATTTAATATAAAAATAGGACTGGTAGCACCATAATTGTATTGATGTTGTTTAACCACAGTTATGTAAACCTTAATTTTTTGAAAGTTAGTTTCCCCAAGTGATAAAACCTGACAAATGTAAGAAAGTTATCTTATTAAGAGCAGAACACTGTTTTAGATTTTTATATTAGTACATTAAAGTTTAAATTAAATAAGCTTGTATTAATTATAGTCAGATTAGTCATAAACATAAACCTTAGAAATTTACTCTTCCTTTAGATTCACATTCCAAAATAATCCTTGTAAATTTCTGAAGTTAGGCAAATTACTCCATTTTCAATGCTAAGAAATAGTTTATGTTATTTATAGTACTTTAAATGAAACAGTAGAAACCTTTAGAAATTTATAAACCTTTGTGTTGAAAGAAAGAACAATTTACTTTAACCTTTAAATTTAAATTAAGTAAGCTTATATTTACCCACGTGGTGGCTGTCCTCTGAGGGCAACAGCTCCAGTCCAGGAGCAGGGAAGTTTCTGTAACACAGAGAATTTTGAAGGTAAGTATCTTAGGAATTCACGACTGACAGGGTAATACAGAGGCAGATGGCAAACCAATGATTTACATAGTTTAGCATCCTAGATAAGGGGCAAACTTAGGTTTCAGCATTGAGGGCGATGCTTAGATTTGAAGAGGCATAATTACCTAATCAAAGCCAAACATAGTTCAAGTAAATAAAACAAAAATAAACCTTTATGACCTCTTGTCTAATTGGCTTTCAATCTTAAGATAGAATTAGGCTGGGCTAGAGAATTACATTCATTTACCATTTATGAAAACACAATGTTTAAGTATATAGAATTATACCTGTTGGGCTTTAAATTAAGTAATTTTCTTTCTAATGATGACAAAGCAATTTTAAATTTTCTCAAAATTTAGCATTTATGAAAACATCAAAAATGTTACCCTGTGGAATTTAAAGGAATTAAAAGTATTTGGTATTGGATTTAACAGTTAACATTTTATCTAACAAACATATTTGAGTACTCAATATCAGATCTGATTTGCTTATTTTCATTATAAAAAACCAAGACATTAGACAAGCATATTTCACAACAACATGTTTCCCTTGAAGAAATTTTTGACAATAAGATATATTAGACATTTTATAGACATTAACCTTTAATTAGTCATTTGACCACCTAGAAAGACTTGTAAGTTGAGTAATTTTAAAGACATCTTTATATTTATTTGTTTACCCAATTTAAATTGAACCTTTTAAATCATGTGAATTAAAGGCATTTGGATCCATTTTTAATTTTATTTTATGAGCGCTTGGTTTACATAAACACAAAAACTGAGCATGCAGAAGGCCTTTTGAGTTAAAGGTAGGTATACCATGTCTCAGTAGAGTGTAAAAAAAACTTTTATAGTTGGACAAGATACATCTGATCAGAAGTTTTAACTTTAGCATGCAGAATGAAAGTTATGAATTCAAAAAATGTAAGAGCGAGGAGTCCTAGAAAGAAAAGCATGATGGCCGTGAACTATTTCAGTAAAGCAACAGGAGAAAACAGAGGAAGAAGAAATGGGTGGAGGGAGCTTAGGTAGATGTAAAGTAACCTCCTTTTCCTTTTTTTTCCCCTTGAGTTAGGGTAAAGCTGTAAGCCTGGGGGGAGGGGCTGCTGCATGGCAGGTCTGAAAAATGGAGCTCTGGGCCGCTGTTTGAGTCCGGTGTGGGAATAGTGGGCTTTAAAATTGGCAGAGAGACAGCCCAGTGGGTGTCACAAGGAAATAGTAAACTCCAATTTAGTCTGGCCTGGGAATTGTTGCCCAGGGCTTTTAACCCTTTTGTCCCCAGTTGGCGTTTAGGCCAGGCTGTAAAGGTAACCTGAGCGGCCAGGCTTTGTTCTCTCCGGCGGGAAACTGCTGGGAAACTGCCTAAGCTTTAGAGGGGGAGGTCCCAAACGGTATGAGGGAGGTTTGTCTGGGTAGGGAGCCGGACATGATGGTGGCCACACGAGGAAGGAGATAGAGGAGTAAATGGGAAAGGCTGCTTTTAGAGAGAAGAACTTGAGAGGAGAGAACAGATGGGAAAGAAGGGACATCTTCCCAAATCCATGTGGCCTCGAGCCACGTGACCTATGCACACATGCAACTTACGAGTAGACCTCTGGAGCGGACGGTGAGGGGGGCAAGCTGAGAAGAAGTCAGAGACGGGGCGGGGGTGGGGCCTACCTCACTTTGTCGGTGCGGACAGAGGGGAGATGAAGAGCAGCTCCTGGTCTGGTTCGGAGAGTTTGCCTCTACCCCAGTGGAGGGAGAGTTTCAAGAACTCTCCCGGGTTTTGGCACCGTTATGTAAAGACTAGATGACCAGAAGGAGATGAATTAAAGCTGCTGATCAAGGCTTTATTGGAAATAGATGCCCTTGGGCTAAATTCTCCTGTCGATCAGAGTGTGTCTGGGAGAAATGGCACTGGGGCTCCGGTGTAGAGAGAATTTCAAAAGGCCTGGTCAGGAAGGGGAGGGCTTGGGGGCAGGAAGAGAAGGCCAGTGTCCTTCCTGGATATGCCAGGAAAAACCCACTGAATGACAGGAGGCATGTCTACTGGTGATGTCAGCGTCTGGCTGGCAGCTCTGTTTTGTAGCTGCCCTGATCCTGGACCCTGATCTGACCTAACAGAGAGAATCTTGAACTATAAGCATTCTGTGGAGTTCTAATCTTTTCCCTGTCACTTTTATTTTCTTCTATGATGTTTCCATAAACTATCCTGTCATTAGCCATGGCTCCTGCTATTACTAATGTCCTGGTGCCTTCCACTACTTTAGTGCCTCTTCAGACTTCTCAGAGGCTCAGAGCTATGCTTTCAGCTAACTGCAAGAAAATTCAACTTGGAATCCATAATACAACAAACTGATACATCCACAGATGATAATCACATTATAGATTCCTATTAGTGATACTTCTGGTTACCAGTGACAAATTCTGCTTCTTCACATGTTGAAGTATAACATTAGAGAAGCATGCTGAGGCAAGCAGTTAAGCAGGGTTTATTTAAAAAGGGGTAACATAGACTTCTCCTGGGAGAGAGAAGGGGACCATAGCTGGTATTCTGGTATCCCAAGGAGTAAAGGTGTTTTGCCTTTTTATATGTCCTAAGCTTTCTTTGTTCTCCTATTCTCTTCCCCTAATCTCTCTCTTTCCTGCATATGTGACTACACCCAGGAGATGCTGGGTGGGATGGCCAAAAGGTCAAAAGCAGATGGACAATATGGAGTAATCTGGGCAGGAAAGGGGAGTAATTAACAACTCCTTGTAGGAAGGGAAAATCCCTGGGACAGGTTACCTTAACAACAGGTTGGAGCAGGGGCAGGTTATCTTGATAAGGGTGGAGGAAGGGCTCTGAAGGCATTAACATTTCAATACCTCTCCAACTTCCCAAACCCAGATTGGCTTCCTTGATCCAACCTGACTCAATTTACCTCTCTGCACTGACTGCTTGTCTAATTCTGGCTTCATCAGCATCTCTTTATTAATATTATTCTGCTCACTGAATTGTCTTGGTGTCTCTACCATCTTATTTCAATCCATCACCAGATATGCATCAAGGCTATAATGGGAAAAAGAAAGGCCACTGAAGCCATACCACTGGCTCAAGTCCTGGCTCCACCATGTACTAGTCACATGACTTTGGACAATGTGATTTACCTTTGTTAATTCATTTTTTTATTATTTATATGGAATAATAGAGATAAATGTATTATTATAACAAAGAACTTTTAAAATATTAATAATATATAATAGTGGTATTATATAATATACTTAGTACCTTATATGTGTTAGCTATAAGCTATTATTACTATTAATTCTCATCTGGATGACTACAATAGCCCCATGTTCTGACGTCTTGATACTCTACCTTTTCCAATCCATTTTTATAAGAAGATGCTAGAATAACTTTTTATAATGAAATTCTCATTTCAGTTTTCTGCTTAAAATCCTTCTGTGACACCTGTTGATGATACGATTATTTGAGAAACCTACAATCCCATTGATGAGCTGGCTCTGAATGTGCATTAGATTCAACTCCCATCAGTTTTTGGATATTCCAAGGAACAGACTCTGATGCGAAGATCCATGTGTAAGAGATTCATTAAGAATTGCTCTTGGTGTAACACCAGTGAGAGAAAAGACAAAAATAAAGATTGAGCAGAAAAATGTTGAGCTGTGATACAGTCAGAAAGGAGGTTTCTGCTTACTTACAGGGAACTCTGAAGCTGAAACTGAGTTTAGGGTTTTCCGCGCCAAATGAGGAGAGGTATATGGGTATTGATGTCCTTATTTCTGAATGGAATAATACAGGGCATAACTCCTATTGCTGTCATTTAATATTGTAGTCACTATTTGTTCACATGAAGCATAATGTTTTTTTGTCCACTGATGTAAATATGAGCCATCTAGATAAACTGCTTCCCCAGATGTGATACCAAAGAGAGAGATTTTTCTCATTATTTATTCCTACTTCACTTCTAGGAGGAAGAACAAGGGGATTTTCACATATAGGCAAATAAGCCAGTGAAAATAATTTGGTAAAATTTGTGTCCTTTTGGATGACCTGCATGTAGCATTTACACATTTACACAATTTAAATGTGTACATTTACACATTTACACATTTACACAATCTCAGAGATGGCAATTAAATATTTTATTTTATGAGTACAGGAAATAGAAAGTCAAGATTTTTTATCTTTGTCATAGATATTTTGAAGTGTGTACATATTCTCATAATATGGTGCAAGATATAAAGGATAAATGAATGATCATGTTTCCCTCTTTTTCTTATAATAGATAGAGTTTGTTATTTGTGAATGAAAAGGTGTAAACTTTCCCATTGAAACTTTCTAAAGCCTATCTGTCATAGAAGTAATAATGTATGATAATTAGCCACAAAAGCTCCTCTCCTGCTCTCTGGGAGTCACGGAATAATGTTACTCATGGAAGGAAACCGCACACTGATTGCTGACTCAGGACAGTATCTGCCATAAGATTCCTTCCTCTTTTCCTCAATCTATGCACTTACAAGTACAAAAAGCTACTTAACTTTCATGCATTTTGTAGCTAGTCCTTTCACTAAGGGAAAAGAAGCAAAGTCACCCCCATACTCAAATCCTGCTGAACAGATATTTGGAGATTATGTTATAATCCTTTTTACTTAATAACTTTTTGAAATGTTATGTCATAGATAATTTATCAATAAATCATTTTGGTAGAACTTTGTGTAAGTTGTCAAATTAAATTATGTTATAAACCAATATATAATCAATCTTCTAAAATAGTGAATATGATAGATTATATTATTTTTCAGAAATATTCACCATTTCCTTTTCCTCCAAATGAAGGATGACAATCTTGTCTCTTTTTGGTGGGAGGGCTTGTTCATACATATTTTTGACATTAGATTGGATGGTGTATCTTATTTTGACCAATGATATTTTAACAAACAATATAATATTTTCCTGAAATACACTTGGAATTTTAATCTTTGATTTTTTTTTTTTTATTCTTTCTCATCACAATAAGAAACATATGTCTAGGCTAGCCTGCTGTCCCAAGAAAAGGAGGAGAAACACCAGAACAGAATCACATCCAGGAGGATCTCCTTTAGGTCAGTCTTCCCCATGCTAATCTGTGGACTACCTCACTAAATAAATACAAATTATCACATTCTAATGTGATATCATGGTAACAGAACTAGGTAGCATTTCTGGTGTAATAGCTAACACATAGAAAGATCTTTTTACAACAGTGTTCATAGTATATCTTTACCAACACTATAAAAATTTACATTTTTACTATGTTTATAAAATACAAGCTTTTGACTTAGATACAGATTACCATCAGTATCATATCTGTCTTTCACTTTGTACTCAGGTACTATTGATGATCACCCAGCTCTCACTACTTTAAGTGAAATTAGATTAAAAATGCATAAATAGTAGATATAATGATTTATAACACAAATAAAATGCTGGTTTCAGACCCATAAATTATTTACTTTCTGTTAGAAATGTTCTGTGCTCTGAAACATGTGTGTTTGCTTGATCTTTCACTTCCATGATACTTGAATTTTCTCAATATAATTGTATTTAAAATTTTAAAATTTGAATTACACTATTTTAAGAATAGTGATTGAATATTCTGCACATCAAAACTGAAAGAATATTCCACAGGCTAAAAAGAAGCATTAATATATTAGGAGCTCTAATGGCAATAATGTAAAACTCTGTAGGAAATAACAAAGGCTTAGCTTCAGGTTTAGCTCAGCTTTGTAGCTTGATCGATATGGGAACGTTTTAATTGTTAATGCTATATTCGTCTTGCTGAAAAGAATGACATTTAAGTTTAATTATGTAGCCTTGAACTAGACAATGGTCAAATAAGAGCATTGTCTAATAACATACATGTAGATCAGTGTTAGATTTATATAAATTATTTTATAAATAATCATGATATTAATCTAGTTTATGATATTAATCTAGTTAATCTGAATTTTTATATCAAATAAACAATGGGATCAAAACACTATTCATGTCAAATACAGTACAAAATCTTTTAAAATTATCATTGTTGAAATCTGGACATAAAATACAAACAAATAGCATTGTCAAATCTCTTATTTTTCAATGACTGCTTGAAATATCTGACATTAAGCTTATTATATGACTGTCTAGTTATAAACATGTATATAACAATAACATAAACATGCAAGCCCAAAACGTTGTCTGACTATCCAAACTTGTTGATTATACCAAACCTTATTTTTCTTTGAAAAAGTAATAATCTATTAAACACTCTAAAGCAATTCCAAGAAAATATATATGACTGACACTTCAATATCTAGGGCAAGTGTGGTATTTGTGTGAAGTTTTAGTCTGTAAATGACATCAATTGGGATGATAATCCAGGTTTTTATTTGAGCAGACTGCAATACAGAACAAATATAAGATGGAATGTTTAAAACAAATCAAATATTATTCTCCATGTTCATTTTATATCTCCTTATATGACATCAATAATGTTTCTACTTGAAATATTTCACAGCAGTAAAAGTTTCTTTTGTCATATCTTCCAGGTTTGATATAATATTTTATCATCAACCCATCTGAGGAAATACCAGGTGTAAGAAGGAAGAGAGAAAATAGAGGATAGAAAATTTATTGGCCTATGACATGGCACATGCTAATGTGATTCACCCAAACCGTCACCAGCCAACCAAACATACTATCCCAACAGAGCAGATGAAAGACAAATGGCATTTTTTTCTGCCAGGTTGCTGTCAGGCAGTTAACTTATCAATTTTCCTAATAACTTTGCAGAGTTGGATAGAGAATTCTGTGATAAGAACATTTTATTGTCTAGATCAAGAGTTAAATCACAATGAATCATGCGAATTAAAATTTGATGAAACAATATATTCTTTGTAGGTTATAAGTTTGGTTTTTTTTGGGCATTGAAAGGTAAGTATTAAATGTTTCAGTGCTTATTGTTAGATACATGATGAAACTATTAATAATTCACTGAGTCTTAAAATTAATTACCAAACTTTGAATAAATTAAATTAAAATAATTCAATCTCTTGTCCAAGAAGAAATGTATTTTGGACTTTTCTGTTCTAGTTCATTGTACAAGACAATATAGAATCCATTGATCAAAAATGGGATTATGAGCTGGGCGCGATGGCACACACCTGTAATCCCAGCGGCTGGGGAGGCTGAGACAGGAGAATTGTGAGTTCAAAGCCAGCCTCAGCAACGGCAAGGTGCTAAGCAACTCAGTGAGACCCTGTCTCTACATAAAAAAAAACACAAAAAATAGAGATGAAAATGTGGCTCAGTGGTCAAGTACTCCTCAGTTCAATCCCAGGTACCCCCCCCAAAAAAAATGGGATTACGTCTTCCCTACCACTGCTCATTCCTGATTCCCTTCTACACCTTCTCCTTTACTGAAAGAGTATATTTCAATGAGGTAAAGAGGGCCAGCTCATTCAGGCCTACTGCCTGAAAATATTATTGCATCAAGTAGAAATGAATCATCTCTATAATAACTTAAATATAACATACAATTTGGAATACCTTTTAGTTTTCAGAACTCAAGTTATTTCAGTATGCCACACTTTGGTTGGCATCCTCATCTTGGCATCTCTGGTCATCTGTAATGTAAAAGCTGATGGAGCTTGGGTCATCACAGCCTCTTCAGTTGTTCCCCTGATAGACTCATCCAGCACTCGCTACTAAATGAACTGCATCCTTCTTGGATGAATTCATGATTTCTGTTATCACTCTTGACATATTGGTTTATCTTATTCACTAGACTCTAATCCCCTTGTAGTCAAGGACCAAATCTTATCCACAATCAGACGTGCAGTTATGGCACATGATCCACCAAATAGTACATGTTCCACAAGCCTTTGCTATGAATGGAAGGACATCTTGGCAAATGAGGGGGGTTAGTGACAGGAATTAGAAATTGTCTAGTATTGTTGGACCTATAGATTGGATGGCCTATATTGCCTACGTGAGGGGTTCTCAGGGCTCAGAACATGGAACCTGAACATTGGTGGTCGGCACTAAACACATCGCTGTGGTTAACACTGACTACACTCAGCCCCATCACCAGGGCAACCTGGCTTCCCTTGTGTGTTCAGCATCTTCCTCTCCTGCTATTTTTGTGCCATTGACCTTTTAGCCCATTCATATAGCATACTAATAGCCGATTGGATCAGGCAATCCTTTGCAGCACTTGCCCAGCAGCTAAAAACTAGTAAAAACTTCATTGTGTAAAAAAATATATGGAGTCCTCCGAAACCGGTCTCCGGAGGTCTTTCGACTCTGCAGCCACACCCTCCTCAACTGTTTGAGTTGGCTCAAGAAAACACATAATATTTTAAGTAAAGAGTGTAAATTTGCTAGTTTTCCCCCTGAAGATAGTCTTCAGTCCACCTTTATTTCCTGTTGCTGTTTTGTGCTTTTTATATTCTGACTACTATTGGATTTAAAAGAAAAGCAAACAGAAACTTCAATAATTTATAAGCAACAAATAAAATTTCGAAAAGTGTTCATTTTTTTATTTTCAATGACTAGGCCAAGTATTGAATAAAAACTATCAGAACAGTTAACTACCCAACATATGTAGTCACTCAGTTTTTAAGAAGACGATTTAGTATATAAATAGGGACATTCAAAATAGTATGATTACTAGAAATGTTGCACATTATCGATATCAGGGCTGGAGGTAAGTTTAGGAAAGGACGTAGGTGCCCAGCTGCATTAGTTAGTACTCTACAGAAAAACAGAACCAAGTGTGTGTGTGTGTGTGTGTGTGTGTGTGTGTGTGTGTGTGTGTGTTTAAACAGATTTAGGACATTATCTAATATAATTACATAGGCCTGCAAGGCCAAAATCTTCAGTATGTTTCAGCAGACTTGTGACCCAGGGATGAGCTGCGTTGTACAGTTCAAGTCCAAATACTGTTTGCTGCAGAATTCCTCTTGTGCAGAAGAGGTCAAACTTTTGTTCTACTTTTTGTTCTACCTAACTTTTGTTCTAACTGATTGGACAAGGCCCATCCACATTACGGAAGTAATTTGCTTTCCTCAAAGATTATTGATTTAAATATTAATCCTATAAAAACTAATTTCACAAATAACTTTTTCCATGTATTTGGGAACTGTGGCCAAGTCAACCTGATAAATAAAATTGATCATCACACTGGATTTTGCAAAGACAGAGATGCTTAGATTTGCATTTTAGAAAAGCCTTCTTGGTAACAACAAAGAAGGACAGGATGCAGAAGGAAACCTTGAAATTAATTAAAATCATGGCTTTAATCAAAAGAGGATGCAATAAAACAAATGAAGTAGGGTTGACTGATGGGGGCCAGGGGACAAATGGAGAGATAACAAAGAAGAGATCTATTTAGCATATTTTTAGAAAAATGGTGAATATTTAAATAAGAAAAGGAAGCAACTTGGAAGAATTTGATATCTGTATTGAGAAACTGGAATTAAAGTTGTTCTCAAAAAAGTTAAGTAAAGGAAGGAGGTTTTATGACACATTCTGAGCTCATTGTCACCTATATTTAAACCTCAGCAAATTCTGTATATGATCTAATTTAGGAGAAAGATGAAAAGTAAATTTGACCAGGGGCAAGCAAAGTAGTTGGGTACAATACCTAGAAATAAAAAGTAATCATGAAAAAATTGGCCACTTATAATATGTAGACAATTTATATTCCTCTCAAAGATCAAAATTAACTAATTAGAGCAATTTTCATCCATTCTTCCTGAACTGAAAGGGTCTTTGTTCTGATCTTTCAAAAGATAATACAGTCTAGCCTTTATAGCTGTCTAAAATATAGTGGAGGGTTATTTTTAGTCAACACATTAGACACATTGCTGTAGTCTGCATTTCTCATCAAAGAATATGAATAGGCAGTAAATGCAAAGTAAAAAAACTGCCATGAAAAAGAAGATTAATAAGGAAGGGTTGTCATTTACTTTCAAATCCACATGGCTCATTTTATCTCTATCTAGAGCTCCAAAGTATGGGCTTCACAGTACTTGAATTAGACAAGGGAGTACATATTCTTATGCTATTCTTTTGAAAAACTTTTCTATTTTTTTATACATTTTATTATATTTTAATATTTTTACTTCATAAATAGTAACCGCAATAAGCATTTATAATAAATTCATTCTGAATTCTCTATTTTGGAAGGCAACTAAAATTATTTTTAACAGTATCTGCTTGTGAAAAATATAACATGATGTCATATCAAGATTATGTGATTCTTTAAAATTAGATTTGGAAAATTTCTGAACTTTAGTGCTCTACCACAGTGACTCTGAGCAACAAAGACTTGGGGCATTGGAAGGAAGTTTGGTTGGTCATTGGACCAGCGTAGTTTTTAAATAATTCTGTGTAATTTTAAGATTCAGTACTTAGAGAATAATGGATTACTACTGTTTGTTTTCAAATGATCATATGTGATCACCTAAATTGCAATAGCCAATAAGAAAGCTCCTTTGAAAGACTAGGTGAGTACTCCCTTTAAAATTCATGAAAAGTGTATGCATGTCTGTTTGGGCAGCACAATTATTGCTTCGTTGCTATGTTCTCTGCCCAGAGCAACTGTAGCAAAGTTTGCCTTATTTTTGTAACAAAAGAACCATGTTGTTATTTCCATTGCACCATAACTATGTATTGCACATCCCCCACATATCACTGACTGACAGCCTGCATGACTGACAACAAGGAGCCTGCATGCTGTCCTGGATTCCCAGTGATATTAGAGAGGCTGAGGTAATCTATACTGTGGTTAGGGGAGAGCACTGCAAGTGAAACTGGAGGAGCTACAGGATGAATTCTTCCTTTCTTCCCTCAGACTGATTGTTCTGAAATGCAATTCAGATGCTCCCATTAACACTCATCCTGGTCAAAACAAGCAGTTTAGCTTGCTCTAAATCTTCAATGGGACAGTATCACTTCCAGCCATGCTTTCTGCCCTGACTGTCCTGCATCTCTCCCCTCTTGGGATCATACAGTTTTAACACATAAGTTTTGCTTCAGGTTCTGTTTACTTAGGGAACTATGACAAAGACCAAGTTATTGAGAAGTCAGTTATCCTGGAGTGCAGTATTTGCTTCTGATATTACATACATATGTGCTTAGGTCTCTGTTCAACTTCTGAGTTGAAAACGGGAACATTCTATGAGTGTGCTCCTCTAGCTATAAGCCTTGGAAGGTTTAAAAACCAAACTGAATCTTTTAGAATGTCAGATTTCAACATCATTTGAAATAACAGCTTCCCCAAGATTCATGTAAAATTTAGGCTATTGATTCAGTTAGAAGGGGAGAAGAAAATGTGTGTCTAGAAATGACTGGAAGATACACAGGGCATCTAAGGGACCCCCTGCAGCGAGATTCTCTAGCTAGGTGAAGCAGCCTATGCTCATTGTCTAGGGAAGCCCTTCTTCCTTTGAACACCCCTCAGTGATTTCACAAGTGAGAGTCAACAGGGTTTCTTTGCAAGGGGAAGACAGAATGTAAGATTCTGTGTGACCTGTTTGAATATTCATCAGAACTCTCTCATGCAATGTTCACATAGAATGATTGTTTGTATTTCTGTTGGGATAAAACCACTCTCTAAATGAGAGTTCAGTGAAGGTGACAGAAATGAGAATTGAGTCATGGAAAGGGAAATGAGACAATTGCCTATTCAAACTGAGACACTTTCAAGGGTATGAGAAGATAACCAAAATAATTCAAATTACATCATCTCTGAATGACATATTTGTTCATTGAAATTTTGTTTATATTATTGAGTATATAGAAAAGTACTTCTCAAAAATCATCTTAAAAATAAAATTTTTCCTGTAAACAATACACATACACATACCAAGACACACACACACTCTCATTAAAATGATATTAAATACCACTTTGTATCAAGTATGTGAACATTGAAAACAGTATTTTGATATTTGCTCCTGGTAACATATAATATTCCATATATATGAATGACTTTATATAATAATATAATGTGGTAGTTATTATTTCTAAAGATCATTCTTTTGATCAGTTATTATTTAAATGTATTTATAAAATACCAATTATTCTTTTGAAAGAGGCATTACATTATAGTCAATGAATTTGAAATTTCATTAATTATTCTCAATATGCTGGCTGTATAATTTTTAACCAAGAAGATGCTCATTTTACAAGTGCTGACGTAGACAAATACAGGGCTAAATTACTAAATGTCAGATATTTTCTACCTTTTCTTTTTTTCCCTCATTAAAATGGATAGATATATCAACCTGAGTGTTTTTTATAGATACTGTCCTTTTGTCTTTGCACAGAGAACTTTTCTTTAGCAAATCTGAAAGCATTACCTAATTTATATGCAGCAAACTTATAGGCTTTCTCCATCTCTTTCCAATCTGTTACAGAATATATATTTGTCCTATTAAAAATAAGAGTTCTTTCAAAAAATCCTCTCACAAGAAGATATATCACAAAGCCAATTATAGAACTTCAATATAAATTCTTTACACAGTTTGAACTCTCATTTTGTAATTTATCCAGATCTTCCCATGCTGTTCTAAGGGATAATTTTTCAAAGTCTTCCTGTTTGCAATCTTTATTTCCAAAGTTGACATTACTAAAAGTTTCAAAAACTCAGTGTTTTGTTTTATTTTCTAATTTGATTACAAATGTCTAAATAATGTTTTGTTTTTTTCCGTAGTGCTGAGAATTGAACCAAGGGCCTTGTTCATGCAAGGTAAGTGCTCTATCAACTGAGCTATATTTCCAGACCCTAAAAGATGGTTTTAAAAAGACTAATATAAAGAGATTTGTCTACAAAAATGTTCAATAATATTGTAGGACTCTTAGGTTGATGTGCAGAATATCCTTTACACTCTCAAACATACCTAAGATTTCATACTACCAAGAAGATTTCTAGTTTTATATCAATTATTATCTTCATCACAAGAGTGTTGTGATTCAGTTAGTTTCACCATCTATGCATGCATATATACTTGCATGTAATTTTGTTTGTGTCATCATTAATTTCTAGTAACTTTCCATTCTTTTTGTTTCCTAAGTCAGTGGAGATGATCTCTACCTCACCAATATAAATAATAATAAATAAATCTTAGTTTTGTACTGTAAATTCAGAAACATTTCTATTTTAATACTGTATTGGATTTATAATATATTTTACAAAACATCACATATTTTTATCATCAACTTACTGTGAATCTTCTAAATCTACATTGATTCCAGAAATTGGTTTTTTATTCTACTTAATACAACTTAGTTATCACTTGAAGCATTGATAACCACACTTAAAAACCTAGTATCATTTATAATTTTTAAATAATTCTTTCATTTTTTAGAAAAGTCAATGTATTAATATTATACATGCATAATAAAGTCTTTTAATCAAAAATGAATAGCTTCAAGAAATAGAAAAAATAATCTTGAAGTTCATATGGAGGTACAAGATACCTTCAATTTCCAAAGCAAAGCTGAGGGCCTTGTGGTGGCACCTGGCTCCAAAACAGCTATGTTAACAAAATAGCATGATACTGACAGAAAAGTAGACACATAAACCATTGATACAGAATAGAGAATCCTGAAATAAACATGCTGATTCTCAGCTGACTGAGTTTTAACAAAGGTGCAAAGAACATACACTGGGGAAAGTACAGCTTCTTCAATAAATGGTACTAAGAAAATTATAATTTCAGTGTACAACCGGAGAAATGAAAAGTTGTGCTCCATTTGTGTATAATGACTCAAAATGCATTCTGCTGTTGTGTACACCTAATTAGAATAAATAAATTTTAAAAAAGAAAATTATAAATTCATTCCACATATAGTGAAATAAAAGAAGATCCTTTCTTCTCTGACCACACACAAAAATCAATTTAAATGCATCAATACTTAAGCGCAAGACCAGAAACTATGAAACTAGTAGGAGAAAACAGGGGATAAATTCAGGATATTGGTATGACCAAAGATTGCTTTGGGTGACACCCCAAAATAACAGAAAAGAAAAGCAAAAATAGACAAGTGGGACTACCAATGAATAAGTATTGATCAATAATTATATATTTAGTCTATATATCAAAATATAAAGCTCTCCACAGCAAAGAAAACAATAGACAGAGGAAAAAGAATTTACAAAGTAATTTAAAAATTGCAAATTATTAATCTGATGAAAGACTGACATCTAGACTACATAAGGTCTCAAACATTGCAACAGAATAACTAATAATACAGTGAAAAAAGAGTAAATTACTACAATAGATATTTCTCAAAAGAAAATATACAAATGGCCAAGTATAGTGAATACTATTAATCACCAGAGAAACACAAATTAAAACTACAATATCGTCTCACTCCAGTTGCAATAATTATGAAAAATGAAAAAAAATGATTAACAGGTGCTGGTGAGTGCACAAAAAGGGAAATTCATATACTGTTATACTGTTCATAGGAGTACAGATTAGTATACTCATTATGAAAAACATTATGGAGGTTCCTCAAAAAACCAAAACCAGAACTATCTTATGATCCACCTACCTCACTACTGGGTAGATATCCAAAAGAAAGGAAATCATATATCTGAGAGATATTAATGATGTTTATTGCAGTGCTGTTCACACTGACCAAGATATGCAATTAACCTAAATGTGCATTAGTGGATAAATGAGAAAATGTGATACATATGTGTTTCTGAATATATTCACTATGAACAAACAATGAAATCCCATTATTTACAACAATTCAATGAGCTTGTGGGGCATTATATAATGTGAATAAGAGAAAAGCCCAGAAGGACAAATTACCATATGTTCTTATTCTTACGTGGAAGCCAAAAAACAGTTGTTTTCATAGAAATAGAGAGTAGCAATTATTAGCAGGTGGAAAAGATAGAGGGAAAAGGTTGAATAAAATGTATAAAAACGCCATTAGACAAGAGGATTAAGTTCTAGTGTTCTATAGCAGTAGGGTGACTACATCTAAAAACTATTTTATATTGCAAAATTAGCAGAAGAGAGGAGTCTGAATGTTCCTTACATAAAGAAATAATACATATTTGAGAAGATATACAGGCTAATTGCCCTAATTTGATCATTTCCCATTGTACACAAATTTAAAAATATCATATTTTATCCCACAAATATTTATAATTTTTAAGTTAAAACTACTATTTTTTTTTCTTTTTTTTTTTTTTTTTTTTTTT
>CM053409.1:99002029-99036492 GCA_028644305.1 Xerus rutilus | reverse complement strand
ACTCCTTGGCCTATACCCTAAAGACTTAAAAACAGCACACTACAGTAAAGCAGCCACTTCAATGTTTATAGCAGCACAATTCACAATTGCAAAACTGTGGAAGCAACCCAGATGTCCTTCAATAGATGAATGGATAAAGAAACTGTGGTACATATACACAATGGAATATTATTCAGCAATAAGAGAGAATAAAATTATGTCTTTGCTTCTTGATCAACATGATGTGAGCTGCTTCCCTCTGCCACACACTCGGCCATGATGTTCAGCCTCATCTCGAGCCCTGAGGAATGGTGCCAGCCTTTTGTGGACTAAGACCTCTGAAACTGTGAGCCCTCAGATAAATTTTTCCTCCTCTATTATTGTTCTGGTCAGATCCCTTAGTCACAGCAGTGAAAAAGTTGATAAAAAGAATAGGGTTTAAACTAAATGAAATTATGAGACATTTGTCTACAATATCAAAAAACTTTCATTTTTCCCTTAGATAATTGTTTATAACATTGTTATCTCGATAAAGGCTTAGAACAAAAAGTAACATTCCTTGCTCATTATAATCAGTTTTCTCTTTTTTCTTTTTTTTCAATATCTTTATTTTATTTATTTATTTTTATGTGGTGCTGAGGATCAAACCCAGTGACTCACACATGCCAGTCAAGCACACTACCACTGAGCTACAGCCCCAGCCCCTACAATCAGTTTTTGATTCTAGCACAGTTTTATTAACTCTAAATACAGCAGTCACCACATTTTGCATAATCACAAATAAACCAAGAAAACAATGTTGATCCTTACCGGAAGTCATTATATCATTGATGTGATTGTCCTGACTTCAGCAATTAGAATATCTGCCAACATATGATCTGAATTTTGCTTTAAATTTTCCCAGGAATCCTCTCCAGTTTCTTTTCTCCCCAAATTTCACATTTCAGCCACTACCAGAACCCCCTAATACTGGTGACTACCTGTCCCTGATGCATTTTTTATGAACCCCAAGTTCTCTAGAACAGTTTGGAGCAGATGCTTCAGGTAAGTTGGTACATGAATACTCCCCAGAAAACATTATTTTCATTCTCATTAGAATACTGGCAAACAAACTTTCCAAACCTTAATACAAAAAGTTATTTGTTCTCTCTAGTTAACATAGATATTAAAGTTTTTCCTGATCCAGTTAACAAAATATTTTTAACTACAGGAAATACTACCTAAAACAGAAAAGGGATTGATTTGTAAATCATGATCACTGGAGTCATTTTGATTTACGTTACCATAAAATTGATTATCTGCTTTTCACATCTAGGTGCTTGAGGGTGTTTATTTTAATCCCTTACAAAGGCAGAGATTTTTACAAAAAGCTACTTTATCTTTTTAAAATATCAATGGAATTTTTTATGCTCATTGTTTTTGGGATTTCCTCAGCTTCTCTAACTGCTCAAATGAGTGCATTAAATATTATATATTCTATGTCTTCTTCACAGAAAATATAAATGAAATGTCTGGCAAAGAATCAGCTTCTTTTGAAAGAATAAACCCTATCCCTAAGATTAGAAATTCATGAAAATTCTGTTATTTCTTTGCTCCACGCGTACAAGATTGGTTTAAAATAAGTTGTAAACACCATGCAGGTATACTGTGTGTGTGTGTGTGTGTGTGTGTGTGTGTGTGTGTGTGTGTGTGTATGTATCCTTTTCTTGACTGTCTTGACTCTAGGGATTAGAGTGTTTGCTAACCACATCCTCCGCTCATTCCATGCTGATTTTTCCACTCTGTATAATGTTCACAGTTCTTAAGGGTAATGTAATTTTCAGAGATTGTTGGATTATAATTGATTAGAGTATTAGTTCCTTTATAAATTAATTATCCTTGAACCATAGCCAGTCTGATTTCATCAATTTGTGTGATGTTTTGCAAAGTAAATCTGTCATTAACCTTCTAGTCTAGCCTACTTTGTTGAGCAATTTGTAATAAACTTTTACAAATACAAAATGCAGTAATGGATTAATTAAGAAACAGTAAAGCCATATCTAGGTGGGTGAGTTACATAAAGATAAGAAAGTTTGGGCTAAAACTGAGTGACAATTTTATATTCTCTTTCTACTTAAAAAACTGTATAATATTTACTTTTCCTACAACACTAGGAATGCTGTGTCATGTGTTTTTTTCTGTTTGCTTTATTTTTCATTTTTTTGTGTGTGAGGTAAAGGTTTGGAAATGAAAAGTGAAATACGAAAGAAAACTTCAGAGATTTCACTTGCAAAATTAATGTTGTTAGCGTACAGCAAGGATGGATGAGTGAACTAATCTGGGGAGCTAGAAAGAGTGAACTAATTTAAGTTTAGTTATTTGATTTTAGATGTGTATGAATATTTTCAAATACATATCAATCTGTGGATTAGAGGATTAGAACTTGATTTCATGAGGTCCCATTTTTTTCCAGGTTTGTACATGATCTTTTCACTTTGTTATAGTTATATGTGGTATTCCTTCCTAATAAATTCATTGAAATGTATTTCAATTGCTACTAAATCTTTGGAATAAATACTTTTGTGTTTTACTTTTCTCAAAATTTTGTTTTACTTTTTATCACTAATATATTTAAAAAATTGTTTCAATAAAAATTGATTCAATAAAAACTGATTCAATATAAATTGTTATCATTGTTTTGTTTATCATGACAAAGAAAATAAGACAGTTGCTACATTTTGCATGTACTACCTCTTTGATATAATGTTGAAATTTTTATTGAGATTATTTTTAAACACATACAAAATAGATAAAATAGTATAATGACCTCACATACTTACAATTCAGCTTCAATAATTAGCAACATCTTGATGATTTGTTGTATCATATATATGTTTAAAGAACATTTAATATTTAAGAAATAAAAAGTTTCAAATGAATACAAAATTTGTTTCTCATATGTATGAAAATGAATACAATAATCCCTAGTAAATATTAATTTGGTGTTATCTATATAAATATTAAATAACTATTGGTTATTGTTCTTATTCTCAATGGGAAAGTTGTTTATGTATGTAGAAATGATATATGTATATTCATGCGCACATTATTCTGCACATCTATATCTGTATGTATGTCTAAAATATAAATGATAGCCAATCACAAGTCTCAAATGAAGGTACATGTAGATTATAAATTATGCATAAATAATGGAAAAAATATGGAGCAACAACTTTTCCAGAAAGGAAAATCATTTGAAGAAACTCTAGAATTAAGAAACAAATTGATGGACTAGGGGCTATAATGTGTTGGTTAAATCTGCTCAAACATTGAGAGACCTTTGAGTGCTGAGTGTGCAGATAGCCACCACGCTCAACAGTCAGTAATCTCTGAAAATTGGCCTTTTCTACAGAACACTGCCTGGCTCATTGCCAGACCCTGTCTTTGGAAGCAGCCTGCACCTTATGGTGAGTGGATGCTTTGGGACTGTTAAAGCCCAGCCCCTCAGCTGCCACGTGGAACCACCTCTGGTGGACATCCCAGCTTCAGTGCACTTTAGACAGTGCACTGAAAGCCTTTACTGAATTTTCAAAACACCCTATTTTCTCCTTTTCCAAATCTTGCTGCTTTTCTTTCCACTCCAAAAGAAAAGAATTTCAGGCGCATGTCCAAGAAAATACCTGTACTTGACTATGCAACTCCACTTAATTTCCAGAAAAGACAATTTTGCAACATTAGGGTTCAGTAGTGATGAAGCAACTTCAATCAAATGGCCTTCAGTAAACAAAATAGAGGCCAGATGGTTTCTCATATTCTTGGAGGACAAATAGATTTACTTACCCTAAAATAATGGCTTGTGTTTAAAAGCGTTTCTTCATGTAAAATTCAAGAACAACTTGCACTAAATTCTAAATCCTCTCTCCTTCCTACTTTGTGTGTTTGGGGTAAAATAAAGCTACAGTGGGACCTTGGATCTGTGTATTTAAGAAATTTTCTGGAAGAGATCATGCAACCTAATTTAACACAAATTATGCCTAGTACATGAAAGCGAAAGGAAGACTATGTCTGGAATCCATCCGATATTCTTGGGAACCTCTTGCTATTACATTTACTTATGTATTCTTTCATTCATTTAAGCACCCATTTATTTTGTATTCACAATTATTTATCAGTTATTTGTTTATTGTTAGTTTTATCTTTTTTTACTAATTTGAATGATGCTGGGCTTTAACCAAATAAAGGCACATTCTGGCCCCAAAAGGAGAGTCTGCTGAAAGTTGTAAACGTAAATATGATGATTAATAGGATTTTTCTGTCTCTGGCTTTTGAGGAGACAATGAGCATATCTTCACTTTGTATGATTTATAGTAGCTTCAAGTTGGAGGGAGCATAATGTTGTTATGTGAAGGCTAAACAGGGTAAGATGGGTGACAAATTGGAAGGAACGTGCTGTCCCTGCGCCTGTTTGGCTCAAAGAAACTAATGCCAATAGACTGCATTTTGCCAGCTCCCACATAAAGTTTTATTGCCCTTGGAAAACAGCTGTATTCCCTTAGCTTCCAAGGAACCCATATTCTGCTTATGCAAAAATTTCAGAAAAACCTGGGCTCCTAGGCACAAGTTAAACAATCTCATTCCCTTGTTCCTCCACCCTTGGGGTAATATGGCTAATCAATATCCTGCATTAATTTTCTTTATCTTAAATTCTTATGCTGATTTCTGTTTTCCTGGTTATATCCTCAATAGCAGAGAGAACTATCTGAAGCAGTCCAAAGAGCTAAATAGCAACAACTATTCATACTATAATAAAAATAAAACTAAGTGAAACAAAACAATTAATAGCAACAACAAAAACACCTTACGATCATGTGGTTTTCCTCTGATTGTGAAACTCAAAAAACAGGGATAGAGTGGAATATCAAATACTAAGTTTCCTTTAGGCAGGCTTGCACCCTCTCTTTAATCTGAAAAACATTTCAGCTTTCCTACCATCAGTTTTTATTGATGTAATAACATAAAATATAAACATAGCACTGTTAATAACCTCCATAATGTTTGACACCATAAAAGTAGTCTGAAAATTTGAAGCTTCTGACTCATTCGGTGCTTATAAAGTCAAGAATAATAGCATTGCAATAGCTGAAAGAGTACTGCACACCTTATTATCTGGAAAAATGTTTGTATTAAAAAAATCTGCCCTCTAAAAAAACACAAAACAATGAACATATGAACATATAAACAAAAAATCCTACATTTAAAAACCACAATTTGAGTGATTTGTCAGTTTTATGAAGATTTAATTTTTTTAACTGAAGGTTAATATGAAAGGATGAGAAAAAAATCATTTCCCCAAGCCTAATAAGAAAATTCATCTTACTATATGGGCATATTAAATACAGGATTTATGTACATTGACAAAGCAATTTAACCTGAACAAAACAATTTACTTCATTGGTGAAACTAAACGATTTGAGGATACTTTTGTAGGCTTTTTTGAAAGTAGAGAACTTTTTAAAAGGTTTAGTATTCAACCAGTGGTAGTATCAGTGAGAATGTATTAGTGTGTATGTGTAAACTGATTTGACCAACGCATGAGCACTTCTTTCTTTTGCAAGGAAGCTACCACTGTCATTTCATTTTGGCCTGGAAAATAAGCCATAAAGGTATATACTACAACACTTAAAATATTTTCTTATGTTTTAATGCATATTTATGTGAAACTTATTTGACAATTTCATGTTTCTGAATATAGTTTTTAATGACATTTAAATCTCATAGAGTAATCTTTTTGAGATAAAAATCATTAGTAATATTCCTTTTAAGACATTTAACAATGTAATGAAGATTATAAATTTGTGAACTTTTCTAACTAATTTAATCTAATAGTGACTACAGATATTTTAGATATTATATTAAGTACGAAGGTAAGAGAAAAATAAGTTGCAATATAAAATTTTGGTTAAGATAGTAGCAAGGAATATTTTGATGAGTATTTTAAAGATAAACCTTAAGCAAATGACTAGTTAATACTGGACAGTAATATTAGTTCATTATTGTGTTAGTCAGTTTAGCATCCCCATGACCAAAATATCTGACCAGAACAACTTACAGGAGGGAAAGTTTATTTTGAACTCGTGGATTAAGAGGTTCAGTCCATGGTCAACCAACTTCATTGCTCTGGGACTGAGGTGAGGTGGAATATCGTGGCAGATGGCCATAGCAAAAGAAAACTAATCAGTTCATGGAATCCAGGAAGCAGAAACAGATATTTCTGTTCACTAGGGACAAAACATATAATCCCCATGGCATATCATCAGTGATCTACCTCCTCCTACTATGCCCTACCTACCTACAATTATCATGAATTTTACATGAAGAAACGCTTTTAAACACAAGCCATTATTTTAGGGTAAATAAATCTATTTGTCCTCCAAGAATATGAGAAGCCGCCTGGCCTCTATTTTGTTAATTATTAATTATTATTAATAACAATTAATTATCATTAATTAATTAATAATTTAATCCATTTAAATTATTAATTCAGTAAATGGATTAATCCACTGACAATGTTATGGCTCAATAATATAATTATTTCACCTCTGAACATTCCTGCATTGACACAGGAACTTTTGATGGGACATATCATATCAAAACCATAATATTCCACCTTTGCTCACCTAGAGCTCATATACATTTCACAATGCAAAATTAATTCAGTCCAACTCGAAGAGTTCCTATAGTCTTAACAGCTCTAACATCACTCAAAAGTCCAAGCCCAGAGTTTCCTCTGAGACTGCAGGCAAAATCTTGGCTGTGAGCCTCCAAAAAAACAAGAGAAAGTTATGTATAGTTGCACAGAGTAAGCATTCACATTCACAAAGGAAGACAGAATATAGAAAGAAGAGATGGGACCAAAGCAACACTGACATCCAGCTAAGTGAATGTTAGGTCATGTAAGTTCAGGTCCGGCATCTTAGGCACATGTTCGTTGGTAAGATGTTCTCTCCAACGAACATAGCTTTCTCTACAACGAGTAGTTTTCCTCAGCAGACATTCCACAGTACTGGCATATCTTAATTTCTGAGGTCTCCAGTCTAGCTTCACTTTCTTCTTATACACATATTACTGTCTTAGGGGCTCCTTGCAGGGATTCTGACCTTGTTACACTTTGCTTGCTCTCTCATGCCTTTCTTTGAAAACTCAGTGGAAGAATTCATGGTCCCTTAACACTAGTATTTCTGCATTCCTGTAGAATCTGAATCATAAGGATAGTGCCAAGGTCACTGGCCAACTTAAGCAGTACTTAAGCAGTACTTAGTCTCCCTTTAACAACAGTCTCAGTGTATCTGAGTGAGCATGGTGAAATAAATCTTGGGGAAATAACTTTCTAGGCAATCCTGTGAGAGCAAGGTACCCCCAAGTTCTCTTAAATGAGTTTTCACTTCCACACCCTTAAGCCTGCAATGAGTGTGGTCATGCTAATTCCTAAGATACCGTCCAGGCATCTTTCCTATTGTCTCTGAGCAAAGTTATTTGGCTTCTCTTTAGTGGTAGCAATCTCTTCTATATCCATACTTTCTTTGACTTCACTATTACATGCACTTTTCTGATCAAATTACAAGATTTTCAAGTCTTTCCTATCTACTATTTGCTTCTTATTTTCATAGCAAATATTTTTAAAAACTGCCAAGAATAACTGCACTACCTCCTGAATTCTGTGCTGCTTGAAATTTTCTCTTTTAAATTAATTAGTTCATCATCTTTAAACTAAGCCTCACAGAAAGTCTCAGGACATGGCAAAATGTGTACAAGTTCTCTTCCAGAATGTAATATGAATCATGAATGGCCTCTAATAAAATTTCCAATATACTCCATACTCCTCTCTAAAACCTCATTAGCACAGTCTTTTCTGTTTACATTTCTATCGGCATTCTATTCTTCTGAGCTCACATCAGAATTTTTCATTAAACTCTGTATAAAATATTTACAACATTGGAAGCCTTCTTCAGCCTACATCTCTAAACTTTTCTAATCTTCTCACAGCAACTAATTCCAAAGGTTTCTGAACTACATGGTCAATTAGTCAAAACAATGATAACACTTCTAAGTGCCAATTTCTGTGTCATTCAACTTAGTGTAACTGTGATCAAAATACCTAACCAGAACAACTCATTGGAGGAAAATTTTATTTTGAGCTCATAGATTGACAGTTTCAGTCCATGAGTGACTGATTCTATTACTTTGGACTGAAATGCGGTAGAGCATCATGACAAAAAGACATACTAGAGGAAAACTGCTCAGTTTATGGCAGTCAGAAAGCAGAGAGTGAGCTTCACTTGTCAGGGACAAAATATCAAATCCCCAGGGCACATCTCCTGTGACCAAACTCCTCTAGTTATGTCCCACATGCTTACAATTACCACCTAATTAATCCATTTAAATATATTAATTCATTCACGAGATGACAACTCTCATAATCTAATCACATCTGAACATTCTTGAACTAACAAGGGAGCTTTTGGTGGATACCTAATATCCAAACCCTAGCAAGTATACATACTGCCTAAATAAACAAAAGAGCAAGCAAAAATCTTTCATTAATACTTTAAAGTATTATTTTTTTGCATTTAAATATAACTCATGTGTCTTAAATTACCCATTGTTACTAAAAGATTTGCTTCTATTTGAAGGAAAGAAAGAGAAACATTTATAAGTATTTAAAGTTTATAAAGTATGCTATTACTGTTTTTTCTTTTCTTTTCTTTTTCTTTCTTTCTTCTTTTTTTTTTGGTACCAGGGATTGAACTCAGGGGTACTCAACCACTGAGCCACATCCCTTTCCCTATTTTGTGTTTTTATTTAGGAACAGAGTCTCACTGAGTTGCTTAGCACCTCACCTTTGCTAAGGTTGGCTTTGAACTCATGATTCTCCTGCCTCAGCTTCCCAAAGTGCTGGGATTCCAAGCATACGCCACCATGCCAGCTTGCTATTACTGGTTTTATTCTTACAAAACATTTAAAATTTTATCCCTGCAAACTGTATTTTGGCAAGATATTCGAAGTATAGATCTGATGGTCAAATAATTTTGGACTATATAATACATTTCTTACTGAATAGTCTCTCCACATGTTTGGGATGTAAAGGCTATGATAAATTCTAAATTGAAGAAAACTATTTTCACTTAACCCAATGACATACAACTCCATTTAAAATAAAATCTTGTTTTTATTACTTGCTGACATTATATAAACTACTTTTTGAAATATTTATGCGCAAATCCTGATGTTTCTATTTTGTTCATGATAATCTTTTCTTTCTCCTAAACAGTTAATTTTTATTTTTCATATAACAATGAGAGTAAAAGTTAGTTTGTGGCATCTGTAACCAAATATATGATAATCAAATTTAGCTTTCCTGAAACAAAGAGATGGAGCTGGTGCTAAAAATAATAAATGGAATTATTTTAATAGTCATTTAGCTGAAATAATTTCAGTCTAATATATAGGATGCCTAAAAGCTTAAGACTGCATGACATACAAACCACCTCTAATAAGAAAAAATTTTTCATGGAGATGAAGCCTTCATTTCAGTTTGGCTAAAATGTTGTGTTACACAGGAAATACTAAAATAAAATAATTGAATGGACAAAATTCTTTGGCTAGAATGAATTTTGTTAAGTTAAATAAAATATCTCATTCTGCTTTGAGACTAGTCATTATTATTTCATTTTATGCTCTTAGTCCAGAAATGCAGCTAAAAAACTTCAAAGATTTTCATTGCTTCCTCAAAAACGGAGTATATATAAAAATCTAATCAATCAATTATTTGCAATAAAACATGGAAATAAAAACATCAAGTTTTGATTAAAGAGATTATATCCAAAAATAATTTAAAAGTCTGGTTTTGCCTGATACTGATATAAAACCAAAGAAAGAGTAAGAATGGAGAAATTCAGTTTTAATACCAGAGAACTCTGTAACTTTTTGAATTATGAGGAATAAAACAGCTTTAAGAGTTTATCCCTGCTCTCATCTTTTCGCTCCTTTTATTTTTATTTCTCCTTTGTTCCTGGTATTGTGCCTTGCAAAGAATTGAGGCTCTGTCAGAGGTGTTGAATTAGGGATCTAAGAAGCAAAAGCATGATTCTATGAAAACAGCCCTTTAGAACTGTCAGTTTTATTAGGGCAAGCCTATTTCCAAGTAATAGAGCTAGCACCTAAAATTCAGGAGTGCCACATAGCAAATAGATGAGAGAAAATAAAATTGTAGTAGATTAAGATTTATAGGCAAATAATTTTCTCCCTGATTTGTGTTGTATTGGTCTTGAGCTGTAGTATTGTCTGTATATTTGCAGGTAATTTCAGCAACAGATTTATGTCTTCATCTAATTTAAAAGTATGCCTTCATAAAATGTCCACTTGCTTTATCTTCCTATAAACAGTGGTATTTCTCCACTTCTTTATGAAGAAGTAGGTAAAAAATAGCTTCTTAAAATACATGTCTGTTTAAGAGCACTGCCATCCAGACTGGGTAAAAGTATGCATGCTAAAATCATGAGAATAACATATAATCAGTCTTTGGATTTTTCCCTGTAGAGTATTTGAGTCTACATGTTAAAATAGTTCTGGACCAATGAATGGTTCAGTGTTCTGGATCTGGATAGGGTCTGCCTCACCTCCAGAGCTCATTCTTTTCAATGAAAAATGGAGATTAAGGTTAGTGGAACTAAAGGTTCTATTAGGCATCTTCCACCTCTGATACTCCATTTCCAGGCCAAGTCCTGATGTTGGAGATATTTTACTCAGAGGAAAGTTTTCTTATGTGTGATTAATAACCCATGAAAAAAATAAATTTGTAAATGACTTGAAAGGCAGCAACTGTAAGCATCTGCTCCTACCCAGCCCCAATTTCAAGTGTATGCACATGCATGCCCACACACACTCATGCAAATTCAGGCAGAAAAAACATAACGAAAATGAACAAAGAACCACACAACACACTATTGGACACTGAAGGCCAAACATGATTTGTACACACAACATATTGAAAGATGGAGCTAGAAAAGAGGAAAAAATAAAAACATATCTTTCCCAAAGTGTGAATTGTTCTGGGCTGAGAAACAAAAAATCTTAAACTTATTATAATTTATTAACATTTTCAACTTATCATTTCAAACTGAGCATTTCTAACTCACCTTACAGAGAGTTTTAACAGGCATCTTTTCTTTGCACTAGATTCCACAGATTACCCTGTGGTGTTATACACTGAACATCCCAAACTTCACTAAAGCTACAACATGAGCCTTCCTGGCTCTTGATTAAACACTAAACTGCCTGCTGACTACAAAAAAATTATTGCTTCATCTTCTAATACTGTTTACCTATACAAAGAAAGAAATAGATGTCCTGAAGCCTTTGGAAGGCTGCCTGAGATAAAAATATCTAATTATATTAATGATTATTATATAATTATCATTTTTATTTATTATAGATCAGATATTTCTAAACATTACATACTTATGCATATTACCCACAAATTACTAAATTGTATGTATCCTTATTTTAATAATAAAGAAACTTCTGTACAGATGTGAAATAATTCATATGGCTCCACTCTGCTAGACCATGTGTTTTAAGACAGCATCTTTGATTGTCAGAGACTCTATGGTCACATTTTCTGTCCACAGAAGAATGTATGAGTTATTCTGTCGAAAGTGTTCACAAATGTACTAACCTTAGCTTTGTGAAATGGAATAAAATGGATAATTCTCTATGCCTACTTGTAGCTTGTTAACACAAGCAAAGAGATTTTAATATAGGAAAAGACAGCATAGAGTGCCCTGAACTTGAAAGGCTTCTGTCATGAATTCTGTTGTGTGATGAAACCTCCAAGCTACAGCTTCTTCAGGTGGTTACTCTATGACAGGAATTGAGAAACTTCAATCACATAGTTTTGGATTATAGAAATGAAAGTGAAAGGCATCATTTCACTCATATGGGCCTTTTACAATAATCTGATTTTAGTATTTATCTGTATTACAAAGTCAAAGTTTGAAAAAAAATCAAAACTTATTAAGAGGCTATAACAAATGTTTGTACCTGGTGCCCTTTTTTATGCCAATACCCTCCCCAAAGGCAAATTAATGCCTTTGAATATTTTATCTGTTCCTACTCTGATTTAACTTCACTTATTAAAATACACAGTTCACAACTTTGTCTCATGAAGAAGTGATTTCAAAACCGTTTTGAACTTCTGATTATACTACCCAGAAATTTAACTCTGGATCCCATTTTTCTCTCTTCTTTCCTCAGTAGTCATGTATTCATTCATTCACTATTTCATATATTTATTAATTTATTCAAAGTAGTTGTTGAGCACCTACTATCTGTCACTCACTTCTCTAGGACCTGGGAATAATGTCATGGGAATACAGTTCTATCAAGAAAAGGTAGGCAACAAGTAAACAAATTAATATGCCAAGTAATGGTGTGTGCTAGCAAGCAAAATATAAGGGGAGAGGAATATAGAGAATTACAAGGTGGTTGGTTAGGAACGAAATACTTTGGAATGGAGGCCTGATGAAGTGAAGAAGGGTCTATATGGATATCATGAGAAAGTATCAGGAAGAAGAAAAAGTTGGAAATCCTGAAAGCAAGAGAATGCCTAGCATTTTCTAAAATGGTAAGAAATTGAGATATCTAGACCTACACCATGAGAAGGTAAGTAAAAGACTTACTTCTTTGAAAACACATTGAGCTGAAAGCATATCATATAGAATATATGGAGTGGACAAAGTGGCACATGCTTACAACCTCAATAACTTGGGAGGATAACTCAAGAGGAGTATAAATTTGAGACCAGCCTTAGCAATTTAATGGGACTCTCAGCAACTTGGCATGACCCTAATAAAAATGAAGATAATACCTTTCCATTGAAGATTTTTTGGAAAAAAAACAAAACAAAACTGGGTGTCAGTGGTAAAATGCCTCTGGGTGGAACCCTCAGTACCAAAAAAATAAAAAATAAAAAAAAAGAGAGAGAGAGACAGAGAAATTATGGGACCAAGACATTAATCTCTGGAGGGCTCTCTTCCAGGTCAAAGATACTCTAAAGTTGCCCCTGAAGAGTAGAGCTATTTGTATTTGTATACCAAGTGCAGCGTTTGCCTGGTATCAAACCTCCTTTCTCAAACTTGCTCCCCCATCTTCACCTTCTCTTCTCTTTCAAAGCAAACGATCTCAGTTGACGTAGGATGTGTGATTCTGTTAATACAATTACTCAAGTGTATGTATGCCTTAGAAATCTGTGCCTACACATTTGACTTTTAACTAAGTTTATTTTTATTCAATATATAATGCACATTTTTTTATCATTTCATTTACTTCACTATAATAATGGTTCTTTTTAAAATTGTTGCTTTTTCCCCTTTGGATACTGTTTTTCATTATTCTTGAAGCCCTTTCACAACTGCCAATTTTATTTTTGTTTTCTCAAAGTACTGAGTTCTGAAAAAAGTGCACTGCTACTAACAATTTTTTCTGTGTTTGGCTCATTAAAGGACATAGGAAAATCCGTGGTTTTAAACACACTGTTCCTACTTAGTGCATGAGGTTGCTCAAATAAATCTCTACCAGTTCTCCATGTAGGCAGTGGCTTTATAAATAAATGTATCTTACTCTATGGGAACTGTTTGATATTTTTAAAATAATAATTATAATCTTAAAAAAACAACTTCTTGACCAAAAACATATTACAGTGACAGAAGCAAAATAAATATTAATATATTTTGTACTCCCCAAAGGTAGGAATACATGTGAAAAACTTCAAAAATATATTCTCTCCCCCAGATACCACAAAATATTCAATATCAAAAATGCTCAATGATTATTAAAATAATTTTTCCACTTTTTTGTTGCTTACTTAACTGTATATTTACTTGAAGGCATTAAAATTGGATCAAATTAATGTGCTTGTGAATATTAGAATGTTTGGATGAGGTTGGGTTGGCAATTTATATTTAAAGCCCTTGATATCATGATAAGTAATGGAGAATGATGGAGATTTTGTCACTTAAGGGGATGTTTGATTTTTGATTATGTGTTTCTCTGAATTTTAAATGCTTTTTTTCTTATGTCTTTTTTGAAAAGTCTTTTAGAACTCTTTCTTCCTGTATCTCAAATCCTTCAATTTAAAACTAAAGCTATAAAACCTTAGAAGTTTTTTTTTTTTGATATGGAAGACTGCTTCCTTATATGAAAGACTGCTTCCTTCCTGTGAAAGTCTTGTCCTTATGCTTCCTTATATGAAAGACTTCTTCCTTCCTGTGAAAGTCTTGTCCTTATACTATTACATCTGCCTTTTCTTAAATCCCGTTTATTCCAATATCACTGAAATTTGTGCTTTGAATTCAGATTATCTCTTTCATTTGTTTAATTACCTCCAAGTCTAAAGAGCAGGTATTTCAATTACAGTCTCCAGACTAGAATTGTTCACCAAAATTCTCACTCCCTGGAAAGAGACCATCAAACCAATTGCAGAATGAGATCAAGTTTTCTAGTATCCTGGAACCAGTGAACAAATGATCAGGGATCTTAAGGTCTGATCATAAAACATAGACAATAAAGCTTTGTAAATAACTCAATATATATATGTGCATATTTAATATTTTCCTTTTAATTGACAATACCCTAAGGGATACATATTCGGTCACCACATGAACCAGGGCATAACTCTTTTTGTTCCAACATAGGTACTCCTGTACCAACTAGAGGCCAACACTAGCAGTCCTGTTTACCAAAACTGAGTACCAATGGGGAAATGGAAACATCAGATGTGCTTCTCAATAACATGGGGTCCCCAATCTTCCTATGACCTGAATCTCTTGCTCTGGTTTTCTTTAATATCTCAGTAGCTCATACATCTCTCATACATCTCAACTTTGCTCTGTGTTGATTGTTCCTGAAAATATTCACTCTTTCTCTCACTCCACGTCTATTTTTTTCTATATCATAACTAAAACATTCCCTAAAATCTAAAATGATAAGCAATCATACCTTATAACCACAGATTTCTCTAAAACTATTTTTTTTCTTCTGGAGTCATTTCTGTCATATGGGAGTCTCCAAAGTCATTTCTATCCGATGAGGGCTGCTCATTTTTCCATAAACCATCAATCTTCTCAGAGCCACTTGTCACACTGTTGTTTCTGGCTCTGCCTTGTGTCACACACATTTTTTTAAGGCAATACTATTTGGTGAACTACCAATGACACCTACCTTATTTCTACCTATTCCTTTTTCACTTCTACTCAACATGGAACTTCTTATCTTTAGTATATTCACATTTTTATTGATAAATTTTTAAAAGAATCATCATATTATCATTTTTAGAGTTCATTGGCTAATTATTCCCAAGACCTAGGTTTCTCTTCATTAATTTCATAAATTCCTCTTGGATATTCTTTTCATTATGAAAATTTCTATGCTCTTTTTCATACATGTAGATGATATATCCTTCTAAATAGACTATTTTCCCTAGTACTAGGTGAATCTACTGGGTTAGTTAAATGTTTAGCTACTTAAGATATTGAGTGCCACCAAAGACAAACGCTGTCAGGTAGAGTAAACTCTTGGTTGCCAATTCAAGAGGCCCCTTGGTGTTTCTCATCTGGCTTCTAAGCAATGCTGTGCATTTCTCAATCACTATGCATAACCTCTCCACCCACCATATATTTTAAAACTCTCACATTTGTTCAAACTATTAGGACATAATTTGCCCTCACTGAAAAGGGCTAAAATTATTGGGGAGGAATGTTATTCTGTTCCAGTAAACAAAATCCAAAACTGTACTGTATATAAAATGTACATCATGTCCAAGGATATTTCCTCCACTCAGTCTCTAAATCTTCTGGGAATTCAATAACGATGCTATTCATTACTTTCTTGTTAGTGTCTTCTGTATTTCCAATTCTGCATACATATTACTATAAAATTTTAAAAATACTCCAGTCTCTCTGAAACAATACTATGTCCCCAGCAGTCATTTTTTTTGTCTTTATCATGGTCTCTAATCCCTCTTCAAGTCAATTTTTTTAATGTTCATTTTAGCTTTTTTTCCATTTTTTTCTTTTTTAGCTTCTATTCATTCATCCAATTCCCATTTGCATTCTGGCCCAATGATTTCACTGAACGAGCTTTAAAAAATCCAAATATGATCTCAGTGTCAGTGAATTTTATATATTTTTCATCCTTTATCTTGTTCAAATCATTCTAATATTTCATGTGATTTGCTAGTTTTTCCTTCTGGAAACATATTCATCTCTGTTTTCATGGCACCACCCTGTCATGATCTCCATTCTGCACTGAATCACTGTATTTTACTATTGAGTGCAGTTGTCTTCTTTAATTTTTACCTTCATTTATGTTCGTTAGGGTTTAGTGCTAGTCTTTTCTGATATTTCTTATTTCATTACTTTAGAGTGTAGTTTACCAGCTTACTTCATGTCTACAATTTCCAGCAAATTTGAACTCAACATTCCCTAAACATAATGCACAATACTTTTACCACCCAATTCTATTAATTTATCCCATGTTTTGACATCTTCAATGCATGATATCACAATGAACAATTATCCAGTCAGAATCCTGGGATAAATTAATAGAACTGGGTCTCGTCTGAAGCTACTCCATCCTCATGCCTACAACCCATTGCACTTGCTTGCAGCTTTCCCTGCCTATAATTTGTTCTCTACCCTGTCTCTTTTGAGCAAAAGCTTTGTTTATATCTAATCAGTATTTTGTTTTCCTCATTGATCTTTGAGATTTCATTTTTCATAACTGCTTTTCACGTATAATTGTACATGTCTCTACAAATAAGGTATTATATTAAAGAAATGGCTACTAAGAAATTTGAACCTTAGTTTTTTCAAGCCCTGTTAACATTGAAGTTTTGGATTCATATATTTGAGATAAATTGGAAAATATCTACTGGTTTTGAAAATTAAAATTTAACTCTATATTGTCTTTGCCTATTTCCTTTTTATGAAAAATTTAATGCACACAGATACAGAGATTGATTTTCCTCTTACATTTTCCCAAAGGTTTTAACTATGACTTTGTTGAAAAACTAATTTTCATATTTTAGGTATGTAGTGATTAATTAATATCATAAAAACCTTTACCTAATAAAGGTTTATTAACACGTGAGTAAATCCAAGGGATTTTAATTCATGATGACTTGTACTTTTATAATTTTAATAGTTTAAAATTTTTTCTAGCTGTCATTATTATTGTCATCAGTTACTGCTTGATATGAGGAAAGAAGCAACCTTTGCTTTTACTCAGCCCCTCATCTGTCAAACTAGAAGATAAAACAAAATGTTTTCCTTTAATTTCCATATTAAAATTTGGAATTTTAATTTTCACTTTAAAATTCTGATATATAGGGCTGTTTTCCTTTCCACCTCACTAAGTTTTAAATATCTACTTAGTGAAATATGCTGTATTAATTAACTTTGGAGTTTGTAATTTGGTTAAGGAAATATAAAGAGTTAAGAGAAAGGGAACAACAGCTGGTAAAAATCAAATAAGAAGCAAGATAGTTGGGAAAAAGGACTGTCATTGGAGGATTAGTTTGTCAGGAAACTTCATCCTATTTTATCTCATTCTATTTCTTTTAATGCCATTCTATTCTGTTTAGTAAACATTTATTCAGTGCTATACTGTGCTTTTCATGCATTGTTTGAAGACACTGCTTGATAGATAAAATGAATACGACATAGATTCCCCTCACCTAAACTCACAATCTAATTTTAAAAAATAGTAGTTTTCACAAAGGGTATATAACAGAAAACTGCCTCATGCTGGATATGTTAGAGATAGAATCAAAGTGCAGTGGTAATAACATATTGTGAGCTCAACTTTTATTAGGGGATTAGGAAGTTCTATGAGAAATGGCACTTGAGTTGATAATTTGTAATGTGTAAGGCTTCAACAAGCAGAGCAGAGATAGGTATGTTGTGCAGGGAAAACAGCAAGAGCTAATAAGCGATGTGAAATGTTGGTTGCTGGACAGTTAAAATTATATTTGGTGCATATTGTAGAGCTGTGTCTGAAATGATTCACTGATAACAGGTGGTAGAACACCACTGCCACTCAGACTGTCAAACTTTAGAAAGGAATAATTGACAAAGATCTTTGAGCATCTGGGTTGTTTGACCTTACTTTATTTTGAGAAATTACTTTGAGAAAATTTAGAATATTTTAAGGAAATTGTTTGGTCAGCCATTTTTCAACACTGGTTTATATGAAACCCAGACTATTAACTACACAAAAGTTCTGGAAACTTGGAACTTACACTTAAGTAAAAATGTAAGATTAATTATGTAAAATAGCCTAATATAAAGCAATAAAACACAATGTAATACAGAACAATGAAATATAAAATTATATTATAAAATATAAGTTTATAAACAAAGGTAGTAAAGTGAAATAAATATAAGATTCAATATAAAATAAGAAGAGTTTAATGATGGATTTTTAAAGTTTGAGAGAGAGGGGTTCATACTTTTCTGAAATTTTCAGGCCACAAAACTGAATAATGAGGAAGCATCAGTCAACCTAGTGAGTTATAGAGCAAAAACAACCTTTGCAGGTAAACTGCCAAGACAGTTGAAGGATATGTTGGTATGGTACTGTGGAGATGGCCAACAAATAATTGTAAATTTGGGTCTGAGGATCTTGAGTAGCAGAAAGCTAAGAATTATAACATATTCTTCAGTAACACTTACAAATCTGAAAATCTAACAAGTCAGTCATAAAAGAGAGGGATAAAAATAAAATCTTATGAAGTTGCATTACAAATATTGTAAGTAGCTAAAACCAATTCAAAGAGTATAAATGAATTGTTCTTAAGTGGAACCAAAAGGCAAAATGTTTTTATAGAGAAACTAAAGGGAATATCTGTTGGAAAGGAATATAATACACAAGCTACTAAAATTCAGAGTATTTTTTTTAGAGAAGTAGGTGATAACTGAAGACAAGAGAAATCCTTCCTTTTCTTTGGAATATATTATAGAAATATCTGCTTCTTAGAATATTTCTAATTGATTTTGTGAATATATCTATTATATATAAAATGTTTCTGACAACTACCTTCTTTCTTGGTAAATATTTCCCTTCTAAATATCATTCCTTGTTGAGATACCAACTAATTGTAGAACACCACAGGAACATCCAGTTTAACCATACAGCTTAAAAATCAGCAGAAGGGTTTGTAGCGCCTGAATGTAGTGGCAACTATTGTACACTCCTATTTCTTAGGTAAGTTATTGTGTACTTAGTAGTTACAGAGCTTTAAGAACTGCCTTCCTAACTTGATTGACAGAGAGAAATTCTATCAGAGTGACTGAACTGTTATATCAAAACCACTGTGGCATGGAAATACGAGAGTGTAAATTGCTATTACCGGTACATGTCTTTGGAACTAAACTCAAAGAACTGACTTAATTTGATACAGCCACCAAAGAAAATTCATGCTAAAATGAGACAAAAGGGGTAGTACAGAGAAGAAGAATGCTGAGATACAGTGGGGAGGAAATAAATTAATTTAAAACTTATATTCAAATATAGCTCATAACATGATTTTTAAAGGAAAGAATTTATGTATTCATATGAAAAGTGGCAGACTAGTATATTTATCAAATCTCAAAAAATGCTTTAGGTACAGATTCATGTTTTTTATGTTCTATGATAAGCAATTTGTGCTTTTTTTGGCATAAGTTTGTAAACCAGTGTAACACATAAATAGTATATAGATCAAAAAATAAAATGAAGCTGGGCACGGTGGCTCAAGCCTGTAATCCCAGCACTTAGGGAGGCTGAGACAGGAGAATCGCGAGTTCAAAGCCAGCCTCAGCAACAGCGAAACACTAAGCAACTCAGTGAGACCCTGTCTCTACATAAAACACAAAATAGGGCTGGGGATGTGGCTCAGTGGTCGAGTACCCCTGAGTTCAACCCCCAGGACCAAAAAAAAAAAAAAAGAATGATGAGTCAGAGGAGAAACATAAAGCACAGCTCAAATTCATGTTGGGCAACTTACTGATTTAAGACAATATGATTTTAATGAGATACCCATCATAAAATTAGCAACCCAAGGAATGCTAGCTTCATTGAAAAGATAGCTAACACAAATGAAACTTGTTTCCAAACCCCATGTCCAGTGTACTCCCAAGGAAATTTTGTACTCCAGTGCTAAACACATGGGAAATCATGTTCCTGAAAATTACTTATGACATACATTAGCTCTGTTATATATTATTGATCATCAGTATACATTCTCCAATCCCATTTGTCATACAGAAAACATTGAAACTGGCATTGACTTTGGCACTGACCTTCCATGCATGAGCTCTACTTCATCAATGGGAAATGCACAGAGATGTGACAACAGTAAAGCTCCTTATTTCCACCATAAGTGCATGGTCCAAAGAGTGAATATAAATTCAAGCTGAGAATGGGAAAAACAAAGCAAGTGATACAGACCTGTACCTGACCAATAGTATGGAGCTGAGTGGAAAAGAATTCTAAGATGGTGAGGCAGAACTAATTGATTTTTGTTGAATTGGGGAAATATTTTAAATATATTTTAAATATTTTAAATTTATAAAAATCTGACTAATAAACATTCTCACAATCTAAAATCTCACTCTCTAAGAAATCCTTTGAAGATAACTTACAGTTACTTCTGAAGTAAAAATCTCCTCAGAAAAAGCATCAAGGGAAATAAACATACATCTTAAATTGAAGTATGTGTTTCTACCACTCCCCACAGAAACAAGATCCATGAACAATAATCACTGTTACACACAAAATATGTTAAAATAATTTTAGTTTTAAGTTACATAAAACAAAATGAACTCATTATCATTGCTCAACTCAGTTGGCTTTGGCAGATCTTTATAACCTTGTCAATGTTCTCTGGAGTAAGCACCAGAGAGTAGAATTGCTAGGTCATGTGATAGGTGCATGTTTAATAGTATAAAAATATTAGCATACATTTGCAAAGTAGTTATGCCATTTTACATCTCTACCAATGCATGAGAGTCCTGTTTCTCATTTTTGCAAACATTTGACATTTCTATTGTTTTAAATCGAGCTGCGTGGGTCCTTTCCACAAGTTGGGGTCCTGAGAGACGAACAAAAGGGGGTCCTCCGGGGACGAAGTGGGGTCTCTTAGGACAAGGTTTTTGGGATGACGGTCCACGGAATCACTCCACCCAGACTCCGGGGTAGGTAAACAGTTCTGCCGGAGCAAGATGGAGAACACTTTTATTCCAGAAAGTACAGAAGCTTATACACACTCTTGGATCAGTCAAGGCCCAAGGTTACAAACAAAGGGATGCTCTCTGTCAAGCACACAGTCCATTTGCATAGAATGGAGAAAGATGGAAGGGAGGGGTTGAAGGAATGGAGAGTGCTCCTACACATTTCAATGCATTTTCTAATAACTAAATTTGAGATAATTTTTTTACATTCTGATTATTTGCATATCTTCTTTAAGTATAGCCTCTGTTCAAATATGTTACAGATTTTTATTTTTTTATTTTCTTACTAGTAATTTGGTCAGTTTCATTTATACATTAAAGATGCAAGTTATTTTTCAGATATATTTATTGCAAATATATTCTCTCAGTGTGTGCATACTTCTTTTGTCATTTTAATTAAGTCATTCTAAGTTTTAAATCTTTAAAAGTTCAATTCTAGGGTTTGGGACATAGCTCAGTGCTCGAGTGTTTGCCTGATATGTGAAAGGCCCTGAGGGTTCAATCCCTAGTACCACACAAAAAAATAAAATAATTAAAAATCCAATTTCAAATTTTTTAAAAAATTTATGATTCATACTTTTTATATCCTTTTTACAAAGTCATGAATCATTTTAAGTTCAGAAAGGTATTCTCATATTTTTCAAATTTTTAAAATAGGTCTATCTTTTATGTCAATGATAATTTTTAGATGTATTAATTTATACAAAGCTAATTTTTCATATGGCTCAAAGAAAGGTTTGAGGTTTATTTTTTAAAGAAAACAGTATAAGAAGTTAGAATACGGTTTGTAAAAAAAGGCTATTCATTTCCTGATAGATTATTTTGTCACATTTAAGGAAATATAGATGACTCTGTGTGTGTACATGCATGCATGTGTGTGTGTGCATTTCCTTACTAACTTCTATTATTTTTATCAATGTGTCTATCCTTCTGCCAATAACACACTGTCATTATGAATATATCTTTAGAATAAGTGTTGGAATCATGCACTAAATGTATTCCAAAAGTATTCCTTTTTTTCCTTATCAAAATAGTTTAGGGCTGGGGTTATGGCGCAGTGGTAGCGTGCTCGCCTAGCATGAGTGTGTGTGTGTGAGGCACTGGGTTCGATCCTCAGCACCACATAAAAATAAAATAAAGATATTTAAAAAAAATAGTTTAGCTAATTCAGATGTTTTTTTCATTCTGTATGAAGTTGCATATTGTCATACATTCTTTGAAAATGTAGTTAGAAGTTTTATTGAATCTTTTTAAATTTAGAGAGCAACTTATTAACAATTTTCTAACTGTATTTATTGACTCAATCAATTTCTAAATTTACTTAGGCTTACTTTACTTTTTATCAGCAAAAGTTTTAGTTTTGAATGAACAATTTATGCCCAAGTTTGAGGAAAAAAACTATTTTATTTTATTATGCTGTTGTAACTAGTGATTTTTAAAAGCATTTCTTTTTCTTACTGTTCATTTCTAGAATATTAAAATAGTAAAATAAATTAATGTTTTTATTTTGGATTTGTATCTTATGGATTCACTTTTTGTTTTGGTAGAGGTTTTTGTATGACTAATGTAGTTTTCTTTCTTTTCAGCCTATATGATATTTATTGATCCTTACTTTCTTATTGCATTTACTAGAAAATTCCAGTATAATGTGGAATTACAGTAGTGAGGATGCACAGATTTATTTTAATTATAATTGTTTTAAATTTGTTCTAATTAGATACACATGACAGTAGAATGCATTTTGACGCATCATACATAAATGGAGTATAACTTCTCATTCTTCTACTTGATTAGAGTTACACCGATCATGTAATCAATCATATATGCATATAGGGTAATAATGTCTGATTCATTCTACTGTCCTTCCTACTCCCATACCCCCAACCTAGAAAAATATCAGTTAATGTTTAGCATTAAGCATGACATTATTTATGAATGTGCATTTCTTGGATGTGCAGTGGAATGTTCATAATGTCATTATTTGTATGAATAAGAAACTAGAAACACTGTAATATTCATCAATATTAGAATGAAAGTATTTTTGATATATAGATACAGTAGAGGAAAATACATAACTGAAAATGAAATAGTTATGCAATAAGATGATAGGCATAAACCACAGAAGAACATATAAAATATTATTCAATTTTAAATTTAAAGTCAGGTTTATTACTAATAATGTGCAATTCAGAAAATATCCATAAGTGAAAAATTAGAAAACATTTAGAAAGATTAAAAGAAATATATAGATAATATTTAACGTTAGTAGAGAACAAGAATGTGTTATAATAGAAAGTGACTCACATCAGGATAAGAGGTCTTCTATATAATCTTGTATGTGGTAATGTGTATTCTCTGGATCTTAATTGAGAGGAGGAATCCGTTGGTATTTACTTTATTGTTAGAACTTTTCTCTAGGTTTTATACCTCTCTCTCTCTCTGTCTCCATGTGGGTGAATGTGTGTGTGTGTGTGTGTGTGGTGGGGTATATGTTTAACATCATTATGGACTTCATTAGGTTAATATAACCAGTTTCCAAAATAGTTAGAATCAGTTAATGCTCAATTGTATTAGTACTTATGGATTTCCATTTTCAAATATATGTTTCAGAATTAAATTATATTTTGTATCTCTTAATGAAGATGCGGCAGGAAGCTCAATTTTATATTGATTTTTTTTCTTTGTGTTTCATTCATCATTCTATTGGCAGGACATGGAATTAATAGCTTTGGCAATGAACACAATTTGGCAAATGCAGCACCTCCTCAAATACCATGAAGTTGGAGTTTGAAATTGAACTCCCACATTTTAAATTTTGAGTTCCATTTGTTACTAGATAAAATCAATTCCTGGTTCAAGAGAAAAGGCCTGATTCTGCTAATGCATCAGGAATATTTACCACATTCTATGTGAAAAAATATTTGACTAATCAAGTTAAGCATGATGATTCTCAAACTCAAGACATTTAGTTCAAAACTAAAATATTTGATTTTAAAATACCTTAATTATAGTTTAAAATAAAACTATGTCCTAATTATTTAAATACCCAGGGCATCTTTTATATTACTAAGCATTTAAAATCTGCTTTAAGTCCAGCACTTCTCTGTCTATTCCTGGATCAAAACTATGACAATGAATGGGAAAAAATGTTCATTTTAGATTTCCATTTACATTTCTAAGCTCTGTCATCCAAATCTTTAAGGAATAACAGTACATATCACAGATATATCATCATCCAAAATTTGCTGAGGCTGGCCTTGAACTTGCGATTCTTCTGCTTCAGCCTCCCGAGTTGCTGGGATTACAGGCCTGACTTATTATCCACAAGAAAAGCAATTTATAATTTAATGTTCAACATAAATAATAAGTAGTTAGAATACCAACTAGAACAGAAGTAATTATAATGAATGAAATAATTTTGGAAAAAAATGAGGAAATGTCAAGTCACTGTAAGGAATGTGTAACAACTAAGAAATTCAGTTTCCTCTAATTGCCAATGGAAAACTTTGTATTTATATTAGTTGATTTTTCCAATAGGTTCACTCCTATAGTATGCTATTTTTAATAAGCAAATTTTAAATATAATTCCAAAAGAGGCTCTTAATAATGACTTTCTTGCAGATAAAGGTAGGCTATCAAGTTATTAGTAGTGCTACCTGTAGGTCACTTACCAGAAGAAGTCCCGTGTTTATAATCTAAGAGCTGAAAATAAAAAAATCACAAATCAGAGGGAAAACAAAAGTTGGTAAAGAGCAGTGAAGGAGGAAAATTAAAGAACAGACTCAAGCCGACTATTCAATTTTTGAAACAATAAGTTGCAAAACTGATGTATGAAAAATATTTTAAGGCATAAAATCTTAGTAAGTTAAGACCATAAGGACCTTAATCTTATTTAATGCTGGGCACCTGACCCAGGACTCATGCTCACACATAGGGACAGGACTGATATCCAATATTCTTAATGCCAACTGGAATGAGTTCCTCAATCAACAATCATTTAGAAATTGCCTCCTAGCATGATGGAACACCCTATTTCTAGGGATACTGCAAACATAACCTAATCTTTGCCTTCAAATCAGGGATGGGTGGTTTAATAAATTATTTTGTTCAACACAACATAATAATATATAAATAACTCAGAAAGAAAACAATGCTAAAAAACATATAACCCTGTTAAGAAATGGGCCAAATAGAAACTTCACAAAATAGTAAATACAAATGGCCAAAAACTATATTAAAAAAAATGTTCAACATCTTTAGCAATCAGGAAAATGCAAATCAAAATTGCACTAAAGAATAAAATAAGAGAGATAAATATGAAGAAATGGTCAAATAAACCAAGTATAATTCAAATAAGCAAATATGAAACAAAGCAAAAACTCTACCCTTATTTAGTATTTAAAATAAAGACAGATTTTAATATTTTGAATGTTTATTTTCATTTTAAACAACCACTATTAGAAGTCTAAGTAAAGTAACATAAATCAGCTCAAATTCTACACAGTTATATCAGGGAAAAATTATTCCAGAGCTATCAGGGTTTAAATATGTGGTATTCCCCAAAAGCTCATGTGTGAGACAACTTAGGGGTGAAGTGCTTGGGTAACAAGAACCTTAACCTAATCAGTGCACTAATCTCCTGCTAGGGATTAACTGGGTGGTACTTATCGGCAGGCAGGGTATGGCTGAAAGAGGTGGATCTTTAAGGGCTTGCCTATAGATCTTGTGAGCTGAGCTGAATCTCATGACTATGGTTCCTGGAGTCATGTGTTGGGCTGCTTTCCTCCACCACACTCTTCCACCATGGTGTTCTGCCACACTTTGGTCCTAGTTCAATGCAGCTGACCATGTATAGATTAAGACCTCTGCAACTGTGATCCCCCAAATAAACTTTTCCTGCAAAACAACAACAAAACTACATTAAGATATCATTTCACCCAAATCAGAACAATTATAAATACTGGAGAGGATGTGGGAGAAATTGTAGACTCATATATTGCTGGTGGGATTATAAATTAGTAAACTAATATGGAAAGCAGTGTAGAGATTTTTCAAAAAAAAAAAACAAAAACAAACTAAAATGTATACACTATATAACCCAGCTATTCTACTCCTCAGTATTTATCCAAAAGAATTAAAATCAACATACTATAGTGATATAGCCATGTCAATGTTTATAGCAGCACAATTCATAATAGCCAAAGTGTAGAATCATCCCAGATGACTCTCAACAGACAAATAGGTCAAGAAATTGTACTATAGACATAATAGAGTTTTAGTCATAAGGAAGAATGAAATAATAGCATTTGCTTGTCAATGGATGGAAATGAAGAAAATCATGCTACGTGAAATAAGCCAAACTCAGAAAATCAAAAGTCAGATATTTTCTCTCATCTGTGGAAGCTATAGAAAAATAAGGGAAAGAAGGTTTCAGGAAAAGAATGAGTATCATAAAGATACAAGATAGCTCTATGGAGTAAAGGAAGGCGAACAAGGAGGAGGGAGAAAGGAAGGAAGGGAAAGGGGTAGACATATGAAATGGAATGAGCAAAAGCTTGTTATATGTATGTATGAATGTGACCAAAAGATATGATTTATATATATAGAAATACAGAAATAGATAAAGGAGTGACAGGAAGATCAATAGAAAAAAGGAGAAGGAATGGGGGGATTCAAATCAAATTCCTTGTGTGTATTATTTTGTCAAAATGAACCCAATATTATGTATAATTATAATGCTCTAAAATATAAAAAAAATTCAAAAGAACTAATAAGAACCAACATGCTGAGTAATTTAAAAATACAAATCAAGATTCTAACTCATTCTGGGTTGGAGGGTTAAATATAAAAATAAGAGCCTTGAATTACATGTACGAGAGTTTTCACAGGGAAGGCTCAGGAAAATCATCACCACTGCTGCTATGTTTATGTGCAAATAAAGGAAGGCAGAGGAAATGTCTCCAGGAAAAGATCATGAATTTAGAGAGGGTAACATTTGAGAATGTGGCAGATGACAATCCTTAATAGATAGAACCAAAATATGAACATGTTTGTAAGAAATATTGTAGGCTGTGAAGTTTATTTTGAAAGCAATGTGAAACTCTTGAATAAATTTCTGTAAGGAAATAAAAGGATTATATTAAGATGTTACAGAAACCACTCTGTTGACAATATAGAAAATGGATTGGTATTCAGGGAAACCACAAGATGAAGAAATCATTTAAATGTTTCCCTAGCAGAAATAACATGGTCTTCAAAAAAGAATAAAAGGAAATTACATATATTTTCAAATATATTTTGAAGGTAAAATCAGTAGGATCTAGTAATGATATAGAAGTAGAGAAATGAGAATATAAAATGAAGTTAAACACATTTGTCTGCACTTGACCCTGTTGGCATCTTGCATTCACCCACATAAGAGTTTATTCTGTAATGTACACAATTTGATAGATGGGAGAAGTGCAACTTTCAGCTAAAATTGCTAGTACCTTCTCTGCACAGAAATGTGGCATGTGTTATTCTAAACATTTTGCATTCATTAAAATGTCAGTCCTCTCTATCCATAACAGATAAGTATTGTTACTATCTCCACTTGACACATGAAGCAATTAAGATATGATGGCATCACAAAACTTCCTTAAAGAGTACATGACTGCTACTAGGTGTTTCAATCTAGTCTATCCCACTCTAGTGTTTCTCCTCAATTCTTCATACTTCCACTCTATGTTTGATTTGGGCATTGTCTTGTTAGTGATAGTTTTTATCACTCTAAATGATAAGTTCATAGCTATTAAGATTAGAAAGCTTCATGACTTTTGAACCATTGATAACAGCTTTGAATGGTCTTAAATTTATTTATTGATGAAATTATTGTTCAACTAATAAGCATAGTTTAAACATAGTTATACAAATGCTGCAAGGTCTCATTTATATCAGAAGTAGAATCAAAGAAGCAGAGTAGCACTGTGGTTAGTGTTAGGTTGACCGAAGATCTCGCATTTCTTCTCGCAAGGCGGACACAGAGCGTACAATGTGGTGAGCTCCACATGGCAGCAGCAGATGCAGGACATGCAGCATGGTGGATTCCCCGCAGCTGCTGCAGGGTGTAGGGCATCAGTTTGGAGCAGCTGCGGGGAATGAAGCATCAAGCAGCCCACATGCACAAAGGAACAGCCTACCAGACTCTGATATGTAAGCAGTAATGGTGCCTCCTACCAATTGGTGGACTTTTCCTGACTCATTCCAGAAGTACTCTGACCTCGGCAGGATCCCCTGACCAATCCCAGGGGACACAGGACTCTAGATACCTCCTCTTCCTATCTCATAGCTCCTTCATTCCTGCTTTAAGCCCTCCCCTTCCTGACCGGGCCCTTTAAATTTCCTTTACCGTGGAACACTTGCGCCATTCTCCCGGACACACTCTGATGCACGGAGGAGTTCAGCCCGAGAGCGTGTATTTCCAATAAAGCCTTGCCCAGTGGTTTTAATTCGCCTCCTTTTGGTCATCTGGCTTTACAGTTAGCAAAGGCTGGGAACATAGTGGAGGGAACTAGGGAGATGTCAGTCAAACAGTGCAAGAAAATAGTCAGGATATCTATTGTAAAACACGACTAAAGTTAATAACAATGCATTACATATTAGAAAATGTCTAAGAGCAAACTTTAAACTTTTCTTACCACAAAAATGCAAGTACGTGGGGTATTGCATATGTCAATTAACTTGATTTTAGCTATTTCATAAATGTGTATGTATATCAAAACATCATAATGTATACCCTAAATGCATAAAATTTTTGCAATTAAAAATAAACTTCTTGAAAGCATAGTCAATCGATTTAAATTAGAACACGTTTCACACTGCATGTGCCAAGAAATGATAGAAAAGTGGCTTATGTTTAAAGAAATAACCTTGCACAAATTGGAAAAATCAATAATTGCTAGATGTTACCAGAGTACCCGATTGTAAGTGAATTTCACACCATGGAAAGCTATTTTCCAGTAGGTGACAAAGTAGTTCTGCAATGGTTCTATTTGTGTAGAATCAAAATCCAGTAGCAATTGACAACCCAAGGGATACTTGAATATATCTTTTTGTTTCTGTTCCAGGAACATCATAAATTGCATGTACTTTATCTAAATTGAAGTGAATTCCTGCAGACTTGGTATAGCAATCTTAGAATATTTGCAGATTTATTCCAATTACACTTCTGCCCCATGTTGTGAAAATGTTATAGAAAAGAGAGAAGAACCATGATAGCAAATATGACATTGGTTTGAAAGGTCTTTAGAAAAAAATTTTTTCCCAGTGTATGTTTCTGTGCACTTATATCAGAAGTAGAATCAAAGAATCTACTTCTATGCAATCTGTACGTAGCCCTCAAAATGTCTTTCATCTAAATTTCCAAACTTTAAGGATCATATATCATTCAGTTTTCAGTTGTACTTCCACAGAAAGTGTTAATAAATCACTAGGAACTACTTATAGATTCATGCTGACAAAATGCTTCTCCATTTCTTCCCAGTAAAAATGATATGATGCAGCCTTCTTAAATGTTCTATATTCACTATGGAAAAGAGATTAAGTATTAATCCACTTCTGAGGGGAATGAAAATGTTGATGGGATGCAAAAATGTAGGAATGTAGTGGAGAAGTGAGACAGCCACTGAAGGAAAGCAACCCACAAGGCCATTTGTGCTTCCAATATACGCAGCACTCTTGAATTGAAGTCAGTGTCCTAATTAGTCCAAGAGTTCTAAGAAGGCTGATTCTGAATTTTTATGACAGATAATCCCAAGGCTTGCCTCACTGTTCTTGAAGAAAAATATGGCTTGAGTAGATATGAGAAAATATGTTTTGGAAATATCAAAGCGATAGTCAATTTCACAAAGAATGTTCTGGAGATGGTTGGCATGATGAACAGCAAACAAAATTTTATTTGATTTAAAATTTTAGCAAGTTATTGAGACCTATAACATTGTAGTCCTTTCTTACAAACATCAAATGTTTTTAGTAGACAATTTTGCCATCTTCAGGTCTCTATATACTCTGGGAATTACTAGTTGCAAGATATCGTTAACTATTACTTTCCCTAACAGTTATGTTTCATTTTTGTAGTAACAGAAACAATTGAATAAAAACAGTAAAAGAGGTTTATGTATTATTTTCCTAGAATACAAATCTATCCCCTAAGTCACAATTAATAAATTTGGTTTATTCTTCATTGGATTGAGACACATTTCTTGAAAAGCCTCTTTCTCTAGCTCCATATTCATATTCTGGATTCTCAAGATCCTTATCCAACAGAATGATGCCACTTCAGAACAGGATATAATAGATAAATTTTAGAAGATGCTTTTACAGTCACTGTAGCAAAACTGGGCTCTAAACATGACATTTTAGGTAATATAATATTTCTTAGAAATATATTAGGCTTGTTTAGAAATTCTTTTTGCAAAAGAATTCCACTTTCTTACAAATTAAAATAATATATTCTGCCTTCAATTTAAATGAAGAGAATCATTGTATTAGTTCGTTCAAGGGACATTTATACAACAACTTACATATGTCATGGAAGACTGCACTAGAATACAAAATTACACTAAAATAAAAATTTTTATACAATTTTTGTCAAATAAGGGGGTTTTAATCTACACATTATAATTAAAATATAAAACAAGCAGCATTCAAGAATCACCAAAGGTTTTATGACTGTCTCAGGCAAGAAATGTATCTTCGGTCTTTTCCAAAGATAATAGCTTCATTGACTCTACCATTCTAGGTCAAATTAATAAATTAGAACAGAGTTTTATATAATACAAAAGAAAAGGGACTTTAAAATCTGTTTATCATAGAGAGCATGTGTCTTTCCACAAGGAATATGAAGGGAGAGTTAATGTTAGATTTTCAGTAACATTATGAGGAATTTGGATTTGATAAGAATTGGAAAGCCACTATGTATGTATGTATGTATGTATGTATGTATGTATGTATGTATATTTGGTGGTTTGATAAAAATCATAACATTAAAAAAGATTCATTTGGTAAATATATATATTAAATTAGATGAAAAGAAATAGGAACATATGGAAGCTATTACATGATTCTGATTTTAACAATATAATTAGAAAAGGAAAGTAGTAGAGACATAATGTACATTGGAAGAAAGGGATAATGTGTATGTTTGATAAATAAATAATAGTGAAGTGTTACTCAAAGATTATTTTTCAGTTCTGCATTCAATAATTGATCAATGTTTTACAATTATATGCTTTTAAACATATTACTATAAGAGCATAAAGGGAAATCAATATACATTCTGGAGCTAAGTATAATGCTATCTATATGATTGTGTTATGAATTATATTTCTTCCACATCACTGACATTAATTAAAGTTTTGATTGAATCATTAGAATTAAATTATACATCAGCATGTCTCTACTAGGGTATAATAGAAAAAAATACTTCCTTGTGAATTAGTCATATCCACTGTTTCCACTTTAAAAATCATCAAAACTAAATTATATGGAAATGACCAACCTTCCCCAAGTCAGCAATAGTATTTGAGTCAGGAAATTGACATCACCTGATTTATAGGGCCACAGGCTGCTATACCAGCAAATTCAACACATATATTCAGGCGGTAGATGTCAATGTTATAAAGAATTCATTGACCCAACTGTCCTCTTTTACAAATGAGGTACTTGCAAGTATTTTTTTAAATTACCATTCTTTGTTGGCCCTATTCAGCAAGATCAATAATCTAAATTCTGACCTTCCAATTCAGCCACACTGGGGACAAGAAGGCAGGTGTCAAATACATACAACAGCTCCCAGAAATAAAATTCAGTTTCACCTTGAATTAACAGTATACAGAAAGCATTAACCACTGTGTGACCCTGAGCTACTGATCTGATATCACTTATCCTTTGCTTTATGAAAATATACTAGGAGGCCATTGCAATGTCTTACCAATCTCTGAGCAAATGAGGAGGTTCTTGGGAAAAAGTATCGCAACCTAGTGTTGAAAAGCAATTCGAGGTTAATTGCCCGATCTTGAGGCAGAAATACTAGCTCTCCAGTCTCCAGGGCAGAAGTTGAACCTGAATGGAGAAGAGAGATTACTCCAGGAGGAAATGTAATGACTCTATTTGGTGAGTCTGTGATTGCAGGAGCAATGATCTGTTAAATGACGCAAAATCCTCCAGAGAGGAACGCTCTGATCCAAAACTTAGTAATGAAAGTTAGATCAGGGACAAGAACTGTCTAATTGCCCTTCCCTGATACATTTATAACATTAGGGGGAGGTTTCTTCAAGCTGAAGAACTTCCAATAATAAGTAATACACTCACTACAGATGACATGATGCAATGAGCTTAGATGAAGAAAGAAATACCCACAGGAAGCTCTCAAGACATATATGTATATATATATAATATATATTATATATATAACTATATATACAAACATACACATATGTGTATATGTATACATTTATAATCTTATAAGTACATATTATATAATATGTATTTTAGTATTATATATTACATTAGAATATAGATTTAAAATTATATTTGAACATGTAAAATATATATTATATGTTATTCGTCTAATTGCAACACAAGCAAGGACAGTTGAGATACATGGAAAGTGTTATATAATTCCAGACTCTAAAATTTTAATGAATTTTAAGAAATTTTATTTTGATATATTTTTTCTAATACATATGTATGGAATTATTATTTAATTTTATTTTTAGATATCCAAGGTAAAATTTCTTCAAACTCTCTGTGACAAAATAAAAGTGATATTCTGTGTCCTGAGATAATCTGTTGCTAAACTAAAAGATAAATAAAGATGTATTTCATACACAGTTCCATTGTTTACCATTTATAATCATCTCAGTGACTTATAATGAGCAATGACATTGGTGACAACTTTGATGACAAGAACAATACTTAAGTTCTCTTATAGTTAAAAAGTCATAATTCACCTTTTGATGAAAAGAAAAATGACTTAAGGGATCTACATTTGACTCTTAGGGGTAAATACCAATAATCATAATTGCTAGATCATATGATAGTATGTTTTATTTAGTAAAAAAACTGTTAAGCAGGATTATAAAATGGCCATGCCATTTTGCATTCCCATCAGCAACAAGTGAAAATTCTTGTTTCTCCATATGTGATTGTTTAGAATTTTGTATAAGTTTAGAATTTTGACCAAGATAGTATGTACTGGTGTCTCGTTGCTATTTTTAATTCTTTGATAATACAAGATATATATCATTCTTTTTTTCTTTTTGACATCTGTATTACTTGTTTGCTTAAATGTCAAAGTCTATGATCCAGCTTTTCATCAACCTATCTGTTTTTCAGGAGTTCTTTGTGTATTTTAGATAACAGTTCTTTATTAAGTAGATCCATTGGAATTTTTTTTTTTAATTATCAGTCTTTGATTTGCCTTATTCTCTTGGCATTCTTTTACAGAATAGAAGTTTTCAATTTTAATGAACTTTAGCTAATTAATATTTTCTTTCATGGATCACACCTTTGGTGTTGAATATGAAAAGTGGTGACAATCTCAAAGCCATATATATTGTCTCTCATGTTATTCTCTGAGAGTTGTGTAGTTTTGAATCCTACACTTCAGTCAGTATTCCATGCTGTGTTAGCTTTTGTGAAAGGTATTAGGTTTCTTTCTAAGTTGACAGATTAATTAGTTTTCATGCAGTTGTCTACTCGTTCCAGCACCATTTGTTAAAAGGATTATATTTTCTTTATTTTATTGTCTTTGTTCCTTTGTCCAAGGTTAGCTGGTTCATTGACTTTATTTATGTGGATCTATTTCTGGGATCTTTATATGAACCTTGATCTATTTGTCATTCTTTACCAATACCACACTGTCTTAGTTACTTTAGCTTTATTAATACAGTTTATACAAAATATTTTTACCACTTACTATAAGCCAGACATTGTAGTAAGAGCTGGGACAAAGACTGAAGGCAAAATCAGACATGGATTTGAACTTATGGATATAAAAACTCAGTAAAGAATATAGTAATCCATAAACAATAAAATCAATCAACAATTAATTTTTAGTAAACTAAAAAATTCCAAATTCAAGAAGCTTAGGAAATTTAAGGAATATCAAACTGTCTATCCATTGTAGGGGAGGAAAGG
>CM053409.1:98941661-99001529 GCA_028644305.1 Xerus rutilus | reverse complement strand
TTTTTTTTTTTTAAATTATCTTCTAGGGCTAGGGTTGTGGCTCAGTGGTAGAGCGCTTGCCTAGCATGCGTGAGGCACTGGATTCAATCCCCAGCACCACACACACACAGACAAAAAAAAAAAAAAAAACTAAATAAACAGAATGAAAGTATATAAAAAATATCTTCTAGAGTACTAGTTTGAAAAATCTCAGGTAAGGACTTTGATTAAGGTTAATTTGGTCAGATGCCTGCTATTAAATCAATTAGCAATGATATAGTATTCCCTTATTAATCTAGCTTGGGCCATGGACTAATGGACTCCTGCGTTTATGCATCAAGAAAACATTTTTTTTCCCAGATGCAGTAATAGCTTTGGGGCCTGCCTATTTCAATTAGAGGACTTTGTAAAGAAGAAAAAATAACTTTCTTTTTCTTGAAGTCACCAGAATAAATATCTTCTATATTGATTTTTTCTGAGATATCACAACCTTGAGACAAAATTATGTTGTCACTAACATAGCACATATTTTTCTGGGTTCATTATATCTTGCTCTTCATAAGTTCCTACATCTTGTGTATCGGGTACAGTGTCTGTCCCATGGAGTCATACTATCCAGCTCCGGGAAAAGCTGCTTTCACCAGAGCTGATGATGCCAGTCATTCTCCAGATCTAATGCAGCAGGAGTGAGTTACTCTCTTCCAGCAGAGCACTAGCAGAACACTGTGCTGGGCCACACTATGTTGGGTAAAGAGAGGACATGATAAATAAAGCAAGGAACAGGGAGGGCAATCTATAGACCCATGGAGCCAATCAGTCCAGGTCTTACTTAACATAAACAGAGCACTTTAGTCTTTATCCCAGAATAAGATTTAAAAATTCTATTTATTGAAAAAAATGTGGACATTGCAGTTAAGAAAGGCTGAAGGTCCAGAGTGGAGATTGGTGTTGCAGAGTGCAGTCTCCAAAATTTGGCATTTGTCTGGGTGGACAGTGGTGTCACCCTGGGTGTCCACTGTTAAACACTCAAAATGAGGGACAACAGAGAATGCCTGAATACAGTAAAATCCCACCCAGCCTGCCCTACTCAAAGAATCAATCCACAGGCAAAAGTAACACTATGAAAACCTAGTGTGAAAGACTAGAAAATGTGTAAAAGCTACCTAAAAGCCTACAAATTGTATAGATATGAACACAAAGATCACTGACTTTTAAAAGAAAGCATCAGCACAAAAAGTAGAACCAAGACCATGAAAGAAATAACTAACTCAGGAGAGATAAACGAAGAAATAAATTTAGAGAGCTTAAATTAATTATAGATAATTAATTTAAATTAAGGGCAATGATCAATTAATGCAACAGTAGGACTCAATAATGAAATCTTCTAAACTGTAGAGCAAACTTGAAAGGTGATAAATGAGTGAAATTTTAACAGAAAGGGAGCTCAATGCAAGGAATTCAACATAAATTTCTTTTTAAAAAGAAAATAACAGGGAAAAAATGGAAGGCAATATGTAATGAAAAGTAAAATTTTACTTACCTCAAGAAGAGGTGAGTTTTTACAGAAGTCCCCAGAGAATACCAGTATGTGAAAATTATTTACAACTTCACCTTTGAAACAATGATAATTATAATGGAAATTGTAATACAGGTTATAAATAAAGGAGAAGGAATCTAATTGACATAATATTTATCTGAAAATAGGATATTGGAAGCCTATTATAATTGACTTATAAGTTAGATAGTAAAATTATTTTAACCCACAATTTTATATCAACTAAAAGAGTCAACTTAAAATTAGCATTTTTTTTAAATAAAAATTTTAAAAATCCTCAAATTCTACAAAATTTTAGTCCCAGTATAAGCAGACTTCTTATAGACATAATTGAGCTAATTCTAAAATTCACAAGAAAACAAAATGTTTAATAATACACACTGTATGATTTCAAGGTTTATTATAATGCTACCGGAATCTAGAAAATAAGATATGGGCTTAAATATGGGCAAAATAGATCAGTAGTACAGTAAGAAAAAATGTAATGGCATAAGATATTATTCACAGAAAATAGACAAAAAAGAAAAAGAAAAAGAAAGAAATACAATGGATCTCAAGCAATGGTGTTAAATATATTGAGACAGAAAAAGCTGAATATTATGATTATTAGGAGAGTCAGAGGGGGCTTGAGTTCCTCTTCCTCTCTGTAGAATTTTTTGATGCTGTGTGTGCTTTAGTCATGGATTTATATATTGTAAAATATAAATTTAAAAATTGATGGTATATTTAAACATCAGTGACTTTAGCATTAAATAAAGAAGGCAGCCAGATAATGCAACTGCCACCTGACCTGTCTGACTGTGCACATTGATCCAAGCTCAGATTTATTCATGAGACTTGGTTACATATACACAGGTAAAGAGAGATGGGATTTCTTTGCACATCTTTTACTCTTTTTATATGCCTTGAACATTGATAATGCTGACCGAACTGTCACTTTCTCCAATTCTCTGGTGCCTTTTAGTAGTCATTTATTTTATACCAACATAGTTCCAATTGTAATTTTTTTTTAATATTTTTTTTTAGCTGTAGATGGACATAATGTCTTTATTTTATTGCTTTGTATGTGGTGTCGAGGATCGAACCCAGGGCCTCACGCATGCGAGGCAAGCGCTCTACCGCTGAGCTACAATCCCAGCGCTCCAATTGTAATTTTTATAATTTATTTTATCCCCAAAACAAAACTCTGAAAACTGCTCAAACATACTAAGTTCTATATTTATTTATTTTTCTATGTGAAGTATATGTTCTTGCCAATAAAAGACAATAGTTATGAAATGCGATGGTGAAACCAATGGAATTTGAAAAATAAGTATTTAAGGATAATTCACATTTTCTAGATTTTTTTTGAGACCAAGGATGATCCCAGGGGTGCTTAACCACTGAGCCACAATCCCAACCATTTTTATTTTGAGACAGGGTCTCACTAAGTTACGTAGGGTCTCCGTGTGTTGCTGGAGCTGGCTTTGAACTTGCTGCCATCCTCCTGCCTCAGCTTCCTGAGCCACTGGCATTACAGACATATGCCCCGGTGCCAAGCTCTAGCATAATTTTTATTCAAATAATGAAACAAAATTGCATATGGGGAAACAATAGAAAATTTTCAGCATTTTTGCAACCCATTTTTGAATTGTAAAAGATCTTTTCATGGTAAGAAGTAACTTAGAGTATGCAAATATGAGGAGGGGAGGGGATTAAGGCAGAGATGAAGTGTGGGAGAGTACAGAAGGCAGGAGAATGCAGGAGTAAATAGTGTCTAGGGATTCAGAGAAATGCGTCGCTCTCCATTTTATCACTACCAGCTCAGAAGTGATGTCCCTCTCTGGGAACATTGTTAGGACATACTTAACTAGCCAGAGGAGTTATATCATCCCCCAGGCTTTATTCTGCTTTATCTCTACATTCCCTATTTAAACAAATTTTAACCTCTGCTTAAAGGCAGTTTTCAGTATTGTAGAGCTAAAACATTCTGCAATATTCTCTTAGAGAATATCACAAGGCCAACTTTCACCTGCATTCTGGAGAACAGTAGTTTCAAACATACAAGGAAATCAAGGATCAAAGGAAAATCAACAACAGTGGGCTGCAGAATCAGTGAGGGAACTGTGTTGTCATAAATAAAAGCAAGTTTGGAGCCCCTTTCTTTCTTTCATCTCCACCCCTTCAATTTCTAACAACAGAAAAACATATATATGGCCATTTATGCTGCCTGTGGAGCTCTAATGACTGTTCTGCTAAGGCGTCCTGGTGAGCTGGAGGTAGAAAATAATGACTATTGGGCAGAAGATGTCATTCAGAAGGTCAAAGACAGAAGCTTGCAAGACCTTCTCAGAGAAATGAAATGCCATCCACTGCAGCTGCCAAGGTGGACGCAGTCTGGACCCTAAAGTAATTTGTCTCTAAGCAGCTTCTCCTGAAGTGAAGAAATGCAACTTACAGCACTCGTGACTGAGATGGGTTCGAAGGTCAGTGATCACATTGCAGTTACAAACTTCCCATGAATTCATAGCTTTTGACATCAAAACTCTAGATCAAGTCTATTCTCTTCATCTTTTGTTCAATGAATATATAGGGACAATCATGAAATTTTTTGCTGTATTATTTTCTAAGTTCATATAATCACATTATTAAAATGGTGATGCCGATGATACTCAGAAGTCCTCAAATTTAAATCTGAGTGAAGAGACGAATAAAAGAATCTGAATGAGTGAGTTTTGCACATGGATTGCCTGGTGGATTTTGGCATTCTTTCATATTAGCTTTATCTGATTAACAAATATAATAATATAAACTAACAAATAAACTAACAAATAATTAACAAAAATAATAATATAAACTAATAAATAGTATAATATAAAACAAGCTTGTTTATTCAGTTGTCTTAGATGACAGTGCACAGATCTATTGCTATGATAAGTTGACCATTAGATTATGAGCATCTCATACCTTTCAATTCCCCTTTGAGATATTAGGGAATTAATTTCTCAGGGGCAAGAAGAGGCTTATAATAATATCATTTTTCTACTTTTGTCACAGTGCCTTTTCCTGTACGTGTACTTCTGGTGTCTTTTGCCTATTTCTTAAATTTGGCCTCTGGGTGTTGTTTGAATATACAAAGAATTTTGTTTCAGCCTGTTACATGAAAAGGCAAAAACACAGAGTGAAGGAAAAAAGGATCATCTACTCATGTGTTATGTGTTTGAGGAGAAGTGATGCCCTTCAATAGCATTTTTTCTAAAAATTTTAGCAAAGTCACCGAGAGAAAAATTGTGATTATCTAAGAAATGGATATATTTTTCCCAAATGTATACATATATATTTGAATTGTTAAAAAGCACAATATATCTCTTGTAAAACTTGAAATGAAATTGTATAGAAATGCAATAATAATTATAGTCAAGAACATGGTCTATAACTTTATTAAATACACAGTGACCTGCATGTTGTTAATTATTTTATACCATTTAACATTTAATTCCAGTAATGGATCTCTAAAATAGAAGCAATTATTATGCCACTTCTTTGAGAAAACTGAGACTTATAAAATCTAAGTTTAAATATTCCTGCTAAAGACCCTTAGTTATGACTATTGACTATTCAGTCAACCTAGAAAAAAATAATATATATTAAGTATCACATATAGTGATATATTCTTTATTTAAGTACATACAGGCAATGCTAAACATTTTTGTTGACTGCACATGAAAAATGCTAATAGTATGAGATTTTTCAGTAATTCTGTTAGTCTCTTTAATTAGTTTAGGCTGTTTTTGAACTTTTAGTTCTAACACTTAATGAACTTAAAAAAATAAATCTTCATGTATGCATAATAATGCCCTTGTGAATCATTTGAAAATCAATCTACTTTTGTGGGGTTGAAATTTTGGCATGCATGTTTTATTCAGATGTTTTGAAATACAATTGCTATATTTTCCATAACAAATTTAATATTACACATAAATACTACTATGTAATAATATTTTAGGCTCTTCTTGTTTGAATCATCTCATCTGTATTGTTGTTATGAACTAAATTATGTCTCCCTAAAAATTCATGTATTGACTTCATACCCTTAATGTGATGTCATTTGGAGATGATGCTTTAGGAGTTGGTAAAGATTGAATAAGGTAACCTGGTGGGTGGAGCCCTCATCCAATAGACCAGGTACCATTACAAACAGAAGAGACACCAGAAGCACATGTACATGAAAAGGCACTGTGAGAGACAGTGGATTTTTGTAAATAATGGAGGAAACCCTTATCAGAAACCACTCCAACTGTTGCCTTGATTCTGGACTTCCAACCTCAGAACTATGAGGTAATACATCTCTGTTGTTTGAACCACTCTGTGGGGTATTGTGTTATGGTTATGGCAGCACTAAAATAGGTGATTGTATGTTCTTTCTCTGTCTTTTATATGCATTACAATTTCCTATTCCCTCTCCCAAAAATGACTGATATATTGAGGGAATGGGGAATGTATGTTTCTATGATTCATTTCCTAAAAGAAAGTAATGGCCTTGTGTCTATCTCATATCTATATGGCTTTGGCTTTGAGTAATTTGTTGGTAGAATAAAAGCTTTGGCCTGGCGACAGCTGAATTTCAGTGGCTGCTTTTTGACATTTGTGGATGCAGCTAAGTGCCCAACTTTCAACTGTTTACAGTGGACAAGGTCACCTTCAGTCTTGGCTGCACCTCCAAAGTCTCCTGGTCTTGACATGTGGTAACTTCAAGGTTCTACTCCCTGATGAGCCAGGCCTTTGCCCCAACTCATTGTATCTAGTCTCCTCTTCCAATAGTGCTGCTCTGTTGCTCTTGGACCATGTTGTTTGTGCTTTGGTTAATTCCTAGGGAAGGGGATCAACATTTCTGATTTCCCTCTTGCCAATTTAGCAGTTTCTAACACTCTTGTATTTTTGAGTTTCTATGTATTGGTGAACTAGAAGAAAAATATGAACATGTCTTTTCCCTTTTTTTGCTCTCTTGTCTTATATATCAGGCAGAAAGGGGAAGATCTTACAATTCTTTCCACATACCTGAAAACACTCAAGTCTATTTTCTGAATCCTTATTACTAAGAGTGAAATTTTAGATTCTATCTTTAGATCTTGTCTTGATGAGAGCTAACAGAATTTTTAAAGTACATTTCTGCCTTGAAAACCTTACTTGACTTACAGGATCATTTTCCTATTACCAACGCTGAATAAAAAGCTCTCCAAAACAAAAACAAAAAAAGAAACTTTAATGTGGATGTTAAAGATTGAATATCAGAATTTTCTTTTGAATTCTTGCTTTAGTAATCCTAAATTCTACTTAGGCAAATGAAATTAGTTTTATAAGAATGGATTAGGGGGAGAGTGAGAAATCATACACTAATACAAAGCACATTTGAGAGTACATTTTAAAAATGTCAAAAAGTATTGCCCTGTTTATCCAAAAATTTATCACTGAGCATTGAGATTATACTAGAGAATAAAACAAGCATGTCTGATGTTCTTATGGAGATTGTAATCTTTTGTGAAAAGACTAAGAATGTATTTTTAATCACCCAAAATATTTTATTATAATGGTCATAAGTACTGAGAAGGAGAGGTAAAGTGTGTGTAAGAGAGCCATCTGGGAAGTTTTCCCAGTGGAAATTAAATTTAAGCTGAAGACCAAGGAGGTAACAGCAATTGCAAAGACCTTAGCAAGAGTGAGAGCTCTGTGGGAGTACAGAACAGCCAGGTCCAGGAGGAGGCCTAGACATCTGCTTGGGAAGGGACACAATATGAGCTTGACAGGGTTATACTTGGCTTTAATTGCAAGTGATTTCTCTGCAAAAGAACAGATCATGGTGAGATTCTTGCCTGTGAATTAAAAAACTGCTGGGGACTTATTGTGAAATGAGTATCATGAATTAAGAGAGAAGTGGATGGATTTGAAACATTTTTAAAAGGTGAAGTAATAGAAATATGTAAACTGCCAGATGGTTTGTAAGAAACTCACTTAGATAAGGAAGAGTTAAGGATTTTAAGGAGCAAATAAGGAGATACTGGTATCACTGATTGATAAAGGATATATGGGGAAGGAGCTGATATAAATAAGAAAGAAATGACTAGGAGACTTTTTAAAAAAAGTATCTGTAAGAAACATAAATGAAGGTAGTTAGCATAAAATTTGCTGAGGTATCCTTAGATAAAATCCTAAAAGATTTTGTAGATAGGTTCAAAGTTTTTTAGTATTAGAAGACCATCCTTTAACAATGTTGTACCTGTAAAAACAGTATAAGAACAATCTACTTTTCAAATCCCCAGTATTTTTGGCTTTAAAATATTTTGAAGTTATGCCTTCCTGATAAAACAAAACATATGTCTTCTTTTAATTTGCTCATATTTGTTTTATTGTTCAGAGTGAGGATTCTCATGTCTATTGGCCATTTGTATATCTTTGTAAATGAAGTTCCTGGCAATGTATTTCTTTTCCAATTGTATTATTAACCTTTGTCTTAATGTTTATAGTGGAGGCAGTAAAGTTTAGCTAAAGATCCATGAACTATGGTCACAGACTTCCTGAGTTCAAATGCTGGTTTTGTCACTTGGTAAATGTGTCCCAAGCACATCTTAAAAATCAGTGTCTGGATTTTTTAATATTTAAAAGAGAAATAATACCAGTCCTAAGGTCATTGTGAAAATGCATTAATACTGTAAATCACATAGAACAAAGTCTAGCTATAGGAATCATACTCTAATCTCATCATTTTAATACCTCTTCTATTTATTCTTGCAGTCCTAATTTCTTTTAATTATTTAATTGATATAATAATTGTTTATCTTTGTGGAGTTCAGTGTGATATTTTGGTAAATTTATATATTATGTAATGTTTTTCTCATAATATTTATGTCGTTGATCATGTTCTTCATTTATCATTTCTATTGTGATAAAACTACTTCATACTCCAAGTCCTCTCTTGTAGCTATTTTGAATTATACATTATAGTACTGTTTATTACATTCACTTTTGTATGCTTTGTGGGTAGGATTAGTGTCATTGTAAAACAGGAAATTGGGCCCTCTCTTCAGCTTCCTGCCTTCTACCTTCTTCCATGGGATGGTGCAACAAGCAAGTCCTTGCCAGATGCTGCACCTTGGCATTGGACTTTTCAGCCTTCAATGCTGTGAGTCCATCTCTGTTGTCCATTATAAATTTCCTGGTCATGTGTATTTTGTTATGCTAACACTACAAATTAAAACATTATGGAATTAATTTAATGTGGGAAGCAATTTAAAACCAAAGGCCAAGAAACTAGATGGAAGAACATTTTAATACATTAGCTAAAATGTTGTGGAAGTATTTAATTTAGGAAGTGGTTATTAAAAGATGGAAAAGATAAATAATGCAGAAATGTTTAAGAATTTATTTAGCCTGCATTTTATAACTAGTTTTTAAAAAATAGTTTGAAATAAGAAATGATTTAGAATATAATATTTCTGCCTGGAATGACTGAGTGGAAGATATAATTATTAACTCAGTAGAAATAAAAGAGTTATGGAGTTCACAGTGAAGCACATTTTTGCCAAGAGTGACTCCATGTTGTATTATGGCTCCATCTTGTACTATGATTGTTTTTCTAAAGACAGATCTTGTGAGAAAATAGGATATGAGAAAGTACCAAACAACATGTGCTACAGATAGCCAATTAGCATCTCAGTTCTGCAAACAAAATTTTTCCAAGAAAAATATGGCATTATCCAGGAAGAAAAGCTAGACATTAACAGGATAAAAACATGTTGTAATTTTAAAATTAAAGTTCCTACTTGCTGGCACATAGGGCTGCTTGCTGATCCCAATAAAGAATGAGGAGTCCAGCAGCTTGTTAGCTTGTCTCACTCATGGTTTGTACCACTTCATGAGTTAGTTTTCACTTGTTTCATTGTGCTGGCAGAGTCACAGGTTTTAGAAGGGAAATGATGTTTGAGAAGTTCTTTTTCTTTTTTTCTTTCATTTTTTTGCAGGAGGGGCATCCAAATTGGCATATCTAGTCAAGTACTGATAGAGAGTAGAGTTTAAAGTATTAAGTAAAGCCAAGGTGAAGAAATAACTAATGGAGAACCAAAAAGAATGGTGTTTTAGAGTTCCTGTCTTGAAGCCCTAGAAAATTTTACTGGTCATCTTAGACAAGCAGATTGACAACAAAACTAAAGGGACACCAAAAGGGGAAGAAAAGGCTAAGAATTATGGGGATTTTGGAAATTACTCAGATAAGCATGCAGATCTGCTCCTACAAACTCTCCACTCTCATCCCCCCCTGTAATTGTTACATTGGAATCCCTTTTGCTGATAGCTGCTAATAATCTACTTGATTCAATATCATGAAGACTATTACATAAGTCTGATAAAAGAATCATCAGTATTCCTCATTATAAGTCATTGGTCCATGTTCTTGCTACCACTGGAGTAGGTATAGACTAGGCCTTGATATTCTTTACCTTCCATCAGGAGTTACTGAAGTGCACTTCAGTAACTCCTGATGGAAGAACCTCAGCACAGGCTGAGTGGGGAGGTAGTGTGGGAGGCAGAGAGATTACATTTTTAAAAAGACATAAAAGATCAGAGAATAGAGAATAGCAGTATAAGGAAAATAAGTAGTCAATTTTGTCTGCAAAATAAAGAAAATTTAAAATTTCAAGTTTTAAAGTGAAAAATGCCCATGCAAATAGTTCAGGAATATAAATTGCCAAAGTACATTGAAAGTTTTCAGCTGAATTATCGCTTGCAATTTATAGATCATCATTTTATATTAACATTACTAGGACAATTTTGTTATCTGAACAAAAGAAACTCACTTTCAAATGATATCTTCTAAAAATGATAATTTAAGAATTTTCTTTAGAAATTATCAGTGAATGGACTTTTCATTATTTCTTTTCTGCTGTTATAACAGACTTCAACTTGTTATGCGAAAATCTTTATTTCTTCTACATAAAAACATGGATAATTAACTACTGAGTTGAGTTAGTATGGTTGATTAGCATTTTTAAAACATCTGTCCATTTAGCTGCTAAATTTGTATCAGTTTCAACATAATGATATTCATTATAAGATATGCTTTTCTGGGAGTTATTATAAAATGATAAGAAGCTGAAATTTATGAGTCTTCAAATTTAAAAAAAGGGTCTGTTTTAAGAGCTAAAATCTCACATATGATTGGTTAAAAATACATGTAGGACAATAAAAACAGTATGCATTTATTTCATAATAATATCAGATGTTCCATCTATTTAGTTGAAAAATGATTATATTTTGTTTGAAAATTATAAGCTATATTCAAGCTAACCTGTAAGATTGTTAATGCTAAAAATATCACCTCTCTCCATGTAATATTTTGCACCATACCATTCTTAATTTTCAAATCCTTTCTTGCTCTGACGTTTCTCTCATAATGGATATTTCATTTTCTCTGTTCTTCTCCAGTTATATTTCCACTTCTTTAGCTTATTTGAAATGATTAATGGATAACCTTAAACATGAACAAAACAATATGTAAAAATATATATCAAAATTGAATTATTAAATTGTCTTTTCAAAGAGAGAGATCATGGAAGGAGTAAGAACTTTCAGGGGCAATTATGTTTAAAAACAGACAACGTAGCAAACTGCCAATCCTGTAATAGTAGTTCCAATGTAGAAAAAAATTAAATGCTGAAAATATAGATTTATAAAGAAATGTTGAAGTCATGGCTGTCATAGCAAAATAGACTGGAAAAATCACCGAAACCAGTATGAGACAAGGGTACTCCAAAGAAACAGAGGAAGACAATGAAACCCGAGGCTATCCGGAGAGTATGGGCTTTGCCCAAAGATAGAACACTCTTTCAGAGACCTAGCCTCAGTCCATTGTATGAAGCCAAAGCTCTTGAGTGCTACAACTTCAGTGTAAAACAAAATGCAAAATAAGGGAAATGATGGAAGAACAGAAGTTCAGTGGATTAGATAAAGAGGAATGAAGGGAAGGGAGAGGGATAGGAATAGGAAACACAGTGTAATGAATCTGACATAACTTCCCTATGTACATGTATAAATACACCATAGTGAATCTCACCGTCATGTACATCCACATGACGAGGATCCTAATGAGAATAAGATATATTCCATGCTTGTATCAATATATCAAAATAGATTCTACTTCTGTCATGTATAACTAAAAAGAACAAATCTAAAAAATGAAAGAAAAAGGACAGAAAGAAGAAAAACACCCTGCTCCATGCACAACTCAAATTCATACATGCAGTTTGGCCCAAAGTTATTTAATTTTGAGTACTTAGCAATTTCAAGACTAATTACCCAAGGAAAGATTATCTTTAACTAAAACCTGGTATTAATTAAGTAGTTAATGATGATATGTTGGAACCGTACTATTATGATCATAAATAATTCTAGAAAGGATGCCTATCATCATTTTGATTTAAAATTGTTTATACCCAATACCCACAGATATGATGTAATGATAAGGGCATTTCATCTCTTTGCTACTCTTTGTCCAAATGTATAAACTCAGACTAACTTTTAGAAAAACATGAGACAAAACTAGATTAAAAAATTTTGTAAAATATCTTTCCACCTCTCCTCAAAACTGTCACAGTTATCAAAACCAAAGAGAGACTAAGAAATGGTGACAGATAACAGAAGATTAATAAGGGATGAGAGGAATGAAATGTACTATCCTAGACTGGTTTCAGCAATAGGAAAAGGATGTTAGTGGGAAAACCAAATAAAGTGTGAGAATGTAGTTAATAGTAATGTGCTAATAATGATGGTTACTAATCATGTTGTTTCCTTAGTTGTGATAAGTATATCATTTTGATGTTTAAAACACAGAAAACTCCTGAGAGTTATATCTTTGTAATTGTCAATGTAAAATTTTTCATAAATAATAAGTTCATTAAAAACAATTTTTTATTACAATCACAATAAAAACTTTTTTTGTACTGAGGATTGAACTCAGGGGTACTCAACCACTGAGCCACATCCCCAGCCCTATTTTGTGTTTTACTTAGAGACAGGGTCTCACTGAGTTGCTTAGTGCTTTGCTATTGCTGAGGCTGGCTTTGAACTCATGATTCTCCTTTCTCAGCATCCCAAAATAGGCTGTGCATTATCATTGAATACCGTGTAGCAGGAAAAATGATTGGATTATAGCTCATGCATAAACTTAGGTGACCACTGAAACTTAGTATTAACAAAAAGTAAGTTGTGTAATGATTCATATGTGTGATAACATTTATACAGCATGCCAAGACAAACAAGCAAATCATTTTTTGCAAAACTGAGTGGAAAGCCAGGTAACACTAAATAAAACATCTAGAAAAAAAGAGTAGCTCTTGGGGGTTAGACATAGAATATGAATTTAGAGAGGTTTCAAAGTTATTAATGTTTTACATCTTAAAGTAGGTGGAAATACATAGGTATTTTTATTGTGTGTTCTAAAGTAACCTGTTCATTTTTCATGTTGTGTACATGAAAGAGATTATAAAAACACAGTAAGGCAAAAGTGAAATCAGATACACATGTGATATCATTTAAAATTCTAAGAAACTAGAAACATAAACATTTTAATGAAAATGTTGTAAAGTAACAATGCTATGCTTTTCATTGAAAATCAAAGATGGGAGAGATAATTAAGAATAATTATGGAATGACTGATCAAGAAAACCAGATTCATAAATCAGTCTTTTCTTCCAGTTTCTGCGAGATTATATTTCTCTTGGCTGTAGTTAGCTTCGAATAAGTTTCTTCTATAGTTCCTTCTACAGTTCCTTCTCAAACTGAGAAAATTCTGAAACTGTTTTGCAAAGAGAGGACACTTTATCCAACCAGCTGAAATAGATTTGACTGAATCAGATTGTGAGCTAAAAAGTGGAGACTGAGCACTATCAATATGTGGGTGTGAGATGCCTAATGGAACCTCTTGGGGCAAATGCCTAGAAAATCCTAAACATGCACAAACGAAGAGGACAATGATTCAAAGTGGAGAAGTAAATACGAGCCTCATCAGACCATGAAGTATCTTATATGTAACTTATTATGAAAATCGGGGTGAGAGTGAGACAGGGCAAAGAACAGGTAGCTGATTATCAAAGAAAAGAAAATGAATGTCTAACAGCTGACCTCCAGATAGCACCTCCTGGCTCAACTGGTTGCTAACACTCCAGGGGAGAGGAAGGATCTCAATTTCCAACACAGAGGATTACTCTAGGCAATATAGCAAGAGGAGTTGGAGGAAAAGAAAGGAAACCTGACATACATAAAAAGGCAAGACTCCTGTGGGCACCAGTTCTGGGTCCCCCTTCAGCTAAGTCTATCTCTGTTCTGTCTCTTAAATATAAGTTGTTTTCTATGCTTGCCTCAGCATTTCTCAGGTGTGTAATCTTTAAAACCAACCCCTGGGGTACAAGGAGCTGATCCTGATTTCCAAGACCAGTATCAAGGGCAAGGAAAATAATTTGTAATGAAAATGAAGTGGACTTCAGTATTTGTATGCCAATCACTTTTTTTGTTTTTGGGTTTTTTTTTTTTTTTTTGGATGTTATTTCAGCCTGAATAACGGTTTGGAAGAAATGAGTATATTTGAGTAATTCCATTTGTTTTTACTACAAAACATCTGAGAATATTAAAATAATTGTAAACATGTACAATATATATGGATATTGTATTTGCTGAATATTTTTCAGTCGTTATGTATTTAATAGGACTGTGCAAATAGTAATTTTATTTTGAGCTTTATATATGCTTGGTATGTCCCTTAGTAATACATTTATAGTAATACATTTTTAAATAAATTTATTTCATAAAACCTGTTTGGATGAATTTTTATGTTCTTGCTTTGCCATGAGGTACTTCATCGCAGTAAAAGTGGATTCATTTAAAATTACATTGTATTTCACAGATTTAGAGGGTGCTCTATCTGACATACTTGTAATTTTCAGTAGCTAAACATTGAAAAATATTTGAGTGGTGATGATGAAGTTCGGGTTATTTTCCATGTGTTGTGCCCCAAGAACTTGTTTAAATAGTGGGGATTTCTCTGCGTTTGCAAAGATTAATTTCTCAGCCCAGAGGCTTGAGGAAAATGTCTTCTTGAAAAAATCTACTTCTTTTTAAAAGCAAGAGATTCATCCCCAGGTATATTTTAGTTCAGCATGTATGTATATGCCAATGAATAGCTGAAATCATCAGTAGATACAGAGAGGGACCCTGGGGAAAATGTTAAACAGATCTACTTGAACACATAAATAACAATAGCAAACAAAATGCCACTGACCTATTCTTCAATCAGGAAGTGACTTATACAGAGCTTATTGGGAAACAAATTATTGCTTTCCGAGCTATTTCATCATTCAGCTGGTTTCACACTTTAAGTTTTCTAAGCACACACAGCTCAAGAGAGTCTATGTATATTTGGGCTTTAGCAAAGGAGGTGAATAATAAAGCACCAAATACTTTTTAATGTAGAACTTTTTAAAATGTTACTTATATGCAAAAACATATTCATTACTGATTAATTAGAAAATGTTGACCAACGAGAAAGAAAATGAAGTTTATCTGTTATCACAGTCCCCCAACCAGGGCAATTACGAGAATAGCTCATATTTATTAAGTGGACAATTATTTCAATCTACCCTATTTTGACATCTTTCTCATGTGTGTATATGTGTGGTTTGTGGGTATATATAAAGATGTATGCATATCTTTTAAAGATAGCAGAGAATACAGTTTATAATTCAATTTATTATTTTTAGCTTTGAAAAAAAGCATTTCAAATATTCATTGTAGAAAATATGCTGAAGTTAGCTTTTATTTTATCTAGGCTTATCATACTGATTGGAAATTGAATGCTTTTATATTATACAGCAAATATCAGAATTAATTGTTTTTAGAAAAAGTTTTATCATGTGTTGTGATTTTCAGTTACAAATGTCAATTTGAATGGATTGAAATTTGTACTCGATATGAGCTATCTATAAACCTCTGAGTGGATATCATCTTACTTGGATTAAGTGATCCTGTACTCATTTTGTATACACAGAAAGATTGAAATTTAACTCTAGCTACTTAACTGTTATGGCATCAAAATGATGTCCTTCAGTTGTTAGTTGTTTATACTAGAAAAGGGTATACCTTGGTCAAATCATTCACAAATATAATTAAAATGGATTTTACGGAAGACAAGGAACATTAGGGAATTTCTCTCAAAGTGATCCGATCTTTCAATGTCAAGGAGTACAAAGCCACTTTGTAGAACAACTCTGTAGTTCAATATGTCATTGCAATGTAATTTAAAATTATCTCACATTAATTTAATTTAATAATCCTCCTTAGTCTGTATCCTGCTTACAAGCTCACATTTATTATGGGAATTTTTGTATCTCCACCCTGATTTATTTATAAAGAGCATACCATACACTTTTTGAAATATACACACATTAAAATACAATTAATATTTTTCTAAGATTAAAATCTGTGTAACTTACATTGTATGTGGAAACCCTATAACTGACTCACAAGGAGGAGATTTATAGATGGTTTCTCAAACATATTATCAGTTAAAATAGAAACCAAAAGTATCAATTAGCTGCTCACATCAGCAGCACATACACTGAGAATTGTAATGATACAGGGATTAGCATGACCCTTGCACAAAGAGCATGCTTAAATTTGTGAAGCCTTTCATATTTTTTTTAAAAGGGTATGAATTAGGAATTGGGAAAAGGGGGTCAAAAGGTGAAAATAATGTGTTCTTAGATGGATTTGACTGGAAGAAGATATTTCATGTTTCTGGAAGTGAAATGTTTTTCTTTGTTGTTTCAACATCTATTGGAAGACAAGAATGACATAAAAACCTGGCAAGAAATTTATTGAGATTTAGAATATGAAGAGCATTTAAGGCAAAGAGAGAAGATGGAAAGGCAAATCTGGCAAGAGAAAACAAGAGAGAAGAAAGAAGTAGTGGTAGAGACTCTGTTTCCCAAAGATCCTGTGAATAGTACAGATTGCAAGCAAGCGCGTGCAGTTATTTTCTGTTAGTCTTCCTAAGGATGCGAGTGTTTATTTCTTCAAGGAAGAACAGGATAAGTGAGATTTATGTGACATACATATGAACACTTCAAAAATTTATTTCTGCTACCTGATTATTTGTATTAACAAAATTTGTTCAATTGACTCAAATGTGCATACTTTCAAGAGGAAATGTGTTTATTAATTGTATGGGAAATACATTGAGAAAATATCCCACTCTTTTGGGTGACAGACTGAAAGGTAGATTCATATAAAAACAGAGCATTTATTCATTTTGCAGGGACAAGGTTAAGGTAAGATTACTGGAAGGTTTCAAATGTGTGGCAATGTGGGTATTATTTGAGAATACAAGTATACTATTAGTTTGGGATTAGAACAAAAGGAGCTCATTTTTTCATAATATGTCTATGTGTGAGTGTTTTGGAGAAATTAGCAAGAGGGAGTATAGAGCCTATTGTTTTTCATTTCAATGATTTGGCAATCCTAAAGTCTCATGTAATCTGTAATGAATAGCAAATGTTGTTTTTCTAAGAGCATTTAATTTAAGAAGTCATATTCACACAATATTTTCCTTGTGGCACTATCAGAATTTCTCCTGTAAATATTGATACATCATTTTCCAGTAATATATTATTAGCCAGAGACAGATGCAAATCATATTTTTTTACTTACATAGAAATAAAAACAGCAAGAGGGCACATGCTTACTCAATTTAGACATTTGTTTGTATTACATTTTTGTTAGTTTTCTTGATCAGGGCAAGACACAACCATTTTATAGTCTAGATGTTTGCATTTTGTATTCTTCTAAGCATGTTAACATTGGAATTGCTTAGACTACCAATGTTGATATCCTCCCTGTGTCCACATTTTATCTAGTAAAATAGCTTTGCCTAACAAAGGAAAAAATATACACTTTCTAGAGTAAATCAGCAAATCTTTTTGAACTTCTATTTGGGGCAGAAAATTCTGTATGGTCAAGAAAGTTCTATCCAACATGAGAAAATCTAAGCAATATAAACAATTAGTGCAATGAAACATCCCAATTTTTAGCAATTTCATGCAATTGGTATTTTAATTCTTAGGAATTATTTATTGTAGTAGGCAAGTTATATAAATTTTTCTAGAATTATAGGAAAAGTCATGATTGATGCTAGGTGAAAAGTATTTGCATTTTAAGACTAGTAATTGTTCAGATCCTGAAGTCTATTATAAGTTCCAAATAAATTAATAGATAAAATTTGAGAATGAGATAATTGAAGAGCAATATATAACATAACTTAAATTTAAGACCTGTTGAACTTCAAAGTGACCTTTATACCTCTTTCCAAATGTTATACATTTTCTGAGTAGTAGGAAAATTTGGACTACCTAAAAAGAACCCCACACTGCAGTAAAGAAAAATAGCTTGTGGAAAGAAATTGGAAGATTTCCTTCCTGTGTTCATATGCTATTGCTTATAAGCTACTTCCTTTCCTAAATAATTCAGAAGAATTGGGCTTCTGAGCCACCAACAGCAATATGTTTATCAGAGGGGGCAATTTTCATTTTGGCACATTGCAATTTTGTGTTTCAAACTATTTTGCTAACTTAAAGAAGAAACAAAAAGAGAAGGATAATTCATCTCACTTAAAGACAGCACCACCTTGGTGTTTGCCGGGGGCTCATAGGTTTATAAGTACCAGACATTGTGTTCTGCATTGACCATTTATTCACGTTTAAACGTGAATAAATAAATAAACTGATTGGTATAGAGGTCTCTACAAAAGTTTGTTGAATACACGTGTTGAAGATTCCTGTTTATAGACCTTTGCTCTGTTTATTTTCCAAGCAGATTATATTCTAAACAGATATTCCTTGGTTTGAACTTGATCTAGTCTATGCTGTCCAATTCTGCATAAAATTTCAAAGACCTTAAAGTTTCGTGGGATTATAAAATTACATGTGGCCTAGCCTATGAAATAGAAAATAGAATAGTGAGCAACACTGGAAATGTTACTGTAAAATGTTTATTCTTTAAAATGCTTCCTATTTTTCCCAAAACTTTGAAGGTTTCTGTCCCTCAAAGGCATAAAAAGTTTTTCATAGATTTAAAGAAAAATACAATGAAAATTTCTGTGCACTTTTATACTGCACAAATTGCATTCTTCTAAGCAGCTTCCAGCCAAAAGGAATGCATTCCACTTCTCAGTGATAAATTTCTACTCTACCGCCTTGAGCTAACATTAGGAATGCTCCTTCTAAATTGAATACAAGACTCAGCTATCAGAATCCCCAGATGTATAAACCCCCTGAAAAGTTATGAGCACTCAGAGGGAGGTGGCAGGACCTGACTCTTTGACTGGCTAATCACTCTAGCTTCTAAGTACCTGAGAATGCCAAGCTTCTTCCATATAGCTTATTTAACTTTTCTCTCCAACTCATCATCCATCAGGAATTTGTTACGTTTTAAGATATGTGTTCATGTTGCTGTTTTATAGGACTTATTGATATTGTTTTTAATAATCATCCAAAGTCCATTTAACTAGGACATTTGCATTTTAGGTTTAGAAGAGTAAATGAGTCCACTAAAGGCAGGATTAAAAAATAGCTAAACAACTTATTACCTCCCATGTCTATTGGTGGCATTTCAACTCTAAAGTATTTGTATAACTTTAATTAAATTATTTTAAGCTTAAAAATATGTTTTTTTCCTGAATGTATCAGTAAAAATTCTCTTTTCAGTGCTTCTATTTCCCCAAGCATGATTAAGTATAACCAGGTCCATGTTCAGATAAACCATATTATTACATTGTGAAAATACCTCCTTCCTATAATTTCTCTCCCTGTTGATGGTATTATCCTCTGTCTCATGTCTTAAAATCAACTGTTCATTAATTATATTGAACTAAATCGAAGAGAAAAGTGGATACACTTTTTCCACTTTTGACTTAGTATAGGTTCATTTTTCTTTATAAAAATGGCCCATTATTTCATAATTTGTGCACTTTTATGATTGTACATGTTTTTGATTTTCTTCTCCTTGTCTTTCTGTGATACCCTGTTGCATTATTTCCACTTGTGCTCCCACTCTCATAGATTACAATGAACCTTCATATTTCTTTCTTGACTTTTGTAACAACACAGATATGGTTCTGCCATATCTCTGCATCTATCACAATCATGGGAAAACACATGGGACATTCCAATGGAATAAGGAGAATAACTTAACAAAGGGCTATTTTAAAAGGGTAGGCAGAAGATTAGGGTATAGGAAGAAAATTTCCTCACTCCCTGTCATCCCTATAAATGGCTGCCATGGGGGAGACATGGAGGAAGATAAGGAGAAGAACAACCCACCCACTGTACCAAGGTAGGAAGATAGCCTCTGAAATAAATATTGTGGTGTCATTCTCCTTTCTCCTTATGATCTCCATTGACTGAAGCCACACAAGCCAGAATGCAAGGGAGTCCTGATTAGGACAGACATATAATTTGTAGTCTAGGAAGAAAAATTTCAAGAGTGAAAAGTGTACTAGTTATAATTAGATTGAGACAGCAGGCATGAAATGGTCCCAGGGCAAAGAGTAAATTAGAGTTCAGTGGAAGGCTGATCAAAAGATCAACTTGAAAATATATTCAGTTCAACTTCTCCATTAGTTTACTCTATCCCATGAATTTCTTTCATTATATGTTTTCTCAAAACTTTGATATTTCCAGAGACCTATTCCCAACCAATTACCACTGCACTCTAGATCTCTCTTAGAATCATGTGGCCATTTCATAGATATTGTAATATTTTTCAATGATCTTCGGACTCATATTTCACTGTTTAAATATGATATACTATAGTAATCTCACAATAAGCTTTTCAAATGCTTCCTTGTTTCCCTGTAAGTTTCATTTTCCTCTTAAAATGTTTAATTGTGTGGCTAATATCACCCTCCTCTCACCCTCTACCCACATCCCAAGAGCAGCTGTCTATAACTCCTTTCTCCAATATCAGATATCCAGTGAAGGGCAAATTTCCTTCATTGCAATAACCAGTCAATCATGGTTTATTGCTTAAATATTTCTAGAAGGGCTTTCCTCCCTTTTACCTCTGGCACCAAGCCTCTGTACACTTTTGCTCCCAGAAAGTTTAGGTTGTTAATTTTATCATGTGCATAGAAGGCAAAGATTATGAGAATTGAATCATTGGATCTGATATCCAGGAGGTCTATGTGGATCTATGATACATTTGTTTTAGCATTGTTGGGACCAGTTCCTGGGACTTTATTAACAAATAGGTGGTTATGAGATGAAGAGAATAGATATGGATGCAACCTGATGCAAATACGTGGAAGCTGAGTTTGATGCAACACAAGGTTGGAGGGAAACATCTTCTTTGTATTTGTTGTATGGATTTAGGCACATACATATTTATTTATTTTGGAGGTGATAAGGAAAACAAAAATTGAGTTTTTGATGGTTACTCATAGTGGGAAATCATTTTTGGAAATAAAAAAAAAAACCCAGAAAACAATATCAATACCAAAGCAGGATACTAGAGGAAGATGTTAGGAAGTAAATTCAGGAAACTTAAGTTTAGTCTACAATGTTTACTGAGATAAAAGGAATTGGAGCACTATAATATTTAATAGATTAATGGCTATTTGTATAATTACATATTATTCTATGATGTAAAAGAAGAAATTTTCATTATTCCTGGATATTTAATAATTGGATATATTTTATTTACATTGTTTTTCTTTTTCTTTTTTGGTGTCATTATGGAAAATAAATATATATATGTGTATATATATATCATAATGCTTCTTAAGAAGCAAATTTAGTTCTAAGGAATACAGAAATTTAATATAATTTATGAGTAAAATGTATATGTACATCTCTAACTTCAATATGTTTCTAAATGCTTTTCAAAATGTTTGAAAACACTCACATTCCCAACAGTGATGAGATTTTAAATCATATAGAATATGTATGCTATATTTGTGATATTCTTCTTACTTCATGTTTTAGTCAGGGTTTTCATGTCTGTTACCAAAAGATTTAACAAGAACAATTTTAGAAGAGGAAAAGTATTTGATGCTCATGGTTTCAGAGGTCCATAGTCATCCATCCACAGATAGACAACTCCATTACTCTGGGCTTGAGTTTAAGCAGACTATCTTGTTAGAAGAGGGTACAGAAAGAAAGGAACTCAGGACATTACAACAAGGAAACAAAGTGTTTTGCTCACCAGAGACAAAATACATATTCCAAAGGTATGCCCCTAGAGACCCACCTCCTCCAACTACAACTACCTGCCTATAATTACTACCCAGTTAATATCTATCAGTATATGAGCACACTGATTAGGTTAAGGGTCTCATAACCCAATTATTTCACTTCTGAATGTTCTTGTATTATCTCACACATGAGCTTTTAGGGGACACTTCATATCTAAACCATAACACACAGGGTATATAATCATATATGCCTAAATAATTAATAAAATTCTCTACTATATCTTCTGAATTTAAATATCTCCTTTTTGATAAGTTAAATTCTCATATACCTGCTTAGGAAAATTTCTGATTTAACAGGATTATGAGATGATTTCATCAATAAAATATCAATTTGATTACAGTACTATTAAAATACGTTAACAATGAAATAATTATTGAGGCAATTCCCATTGTATTCACATATTTTTCCATTATTTCCTCATTTTACTAAAATTTCTTTAAAATCATGATATAAATATTCTCTCAAAGTAGGGTACAAATTAAAATTTAAAAATAATGCATTCATTTTGAAAGAACAAGAACTTTTAAACATTACAAATTCCTACCCAATATCAGAGTAAGTCTTTCTAATTTTCAGATCTTCTCTTACATTCCTTAGTGAGATTTTATAGCTTCTACAAAAGTTATAAAATCATTTGAATTTCTAGATCCATATTACAGAAATAAATGTTCATATCAATATGTTTTATAATGAAATACAATTTTAGATAATCTTATTAATACTAATAATTAAAAACTATAATTGTAATATTCTGAATAAAATATAAAATACATATTTCAAAGGAAATAAATATATAAAACTAAGTTAATATATTTTGCTTGGTGTAATGTTGAATATTTGGGGATTCAATTACCTGTGAAGTTTACCTTATTATTTATCTATTGATATCATCCTTTAACTTTCTTAATCCCAATATTAAATATGAAATTGATTTTTCCTAAGTTTTTTGCTTCTGAATACATCTGATATATTATGTCTGATATGTATATCACTTTTCAAAATATTTCATAATTATATTTTGTTTAATCTTTCCAAAAGCCAAAATATTTGGCAAATGTAACCATTATTTTACTAATAATAGAGTTTAAAGGAATTTAAAATATTTGTTCATAATCATTCATTAAGTGAATTATCATTAAGTGAATGATCACTAATAATCATTCATGATCAATCGTTTAATGTTAGAACTTGGTTTTCAGTACATTTCTAAGTAAATGTCCAAAGAAATTTCAATGGAATCCTCTACCTCTAAGATTAAAGTTTTGATTGCATTTACATTTCCTCTCAACATATGTTGCCTTGAAGCTTAAAATTCATTTCATACCTTCATTCATATTCAGGAAAGACATTTAATTCAGAAATGATAATTACAGAATTTGAAAGTAAAACTTTTAAAGATCTTTTTAAACATATTGATCTTTCTTTGACACGATTTCTAATCATGTGTTGCCTGTAGGTTTTCATTTCAATGATTTTTCTTTTTAAGTTAAGATCATATTTTAAAAGAAGAAAGGGAAAGCTTTTATTTCTAGCAAAAAACAAAAGTGTATCTTGGTTTAAATGATGCCATAGATCAGAAAATTGTTTTACTGTCAACTAATGAAAGTGACTGTTTAAAAAAAAAAACAGAAAAATTTCTTCCATTTAGAAATAGCCCCAGGTGTTTTCTAACTCAACAGAAACATCTCAAAGGACAAACTTATAAATGAACTCTAAGATCTGTTTGTTTTTATTCATTCTTCTATTTGAAAGTTTAGTCTATATATTATTTCCCCTGAAATTTTATTTGAAGGCTGATAAAACAGTGGACACAATGAAAGCACTAGATTAAACAACTATAGACTTTCAGAAAGAAGGGCAGTGTCATAAAAAGTACTGGACCTTTGGATGTAAATTAATTGAGCTTTTAAACATGCACTTGTCAGTTACTATGTTATTAGTCGCCTAGATATGTCATTTAATCCACTATGCCTCCAAGAAGCATGGAATAAGCTCATATTACAGGCATACCATCAAAACAAAGGGGAATGGGTATAGTAAAGATGGTTGATAAAAATATATATATAAATATATATATATATACATACTGTTCATTGAAACTGCATATAAAGGTGTTTAATATGAAGAATTTAATTTGCTTATAATTTTGTGCAAAGTTAGAAAAATTATGATTGTAACAATCTTTTTCTATTTGTCTCAACAAATGTTTTCAGTGAACAGTGAGTACAGCTTCTGAAAATTTGTTTTTTTCTGTTATGTTTGATAACATGTATTAAAATGTAATTTTTGAGAAAAAATTTAAATAAATAAATAAATAAAATAAAATAAAAACAAAGTGACTTAAACATAAAGATTTATTTTCCTTAAAATGTGGAGAAGGGTGCCTTCTTGGGCCCTACTTCCATGCACTATGGCTGGAATCCCCTCACAAAAAGGGACTGGCAAGAGGGTAAGACCAAGGCAATAGTGAGGATTCCCTGGAGAAAGAGATTACCTGGATAGCTCCATCCATATCTAAAGGACAAAAATCAGGCAAAGGGGGCATGTCACATGCAGGAGAAACTGCAATGTCACCTTTGTTTTTTCTGGTACCAGGGATTGAACTCAGGGACTCTTGACTACTGAGCCACATCCCCAGCCCTATTTTGTATTTAATTTAGAGACAGGGTTTCACAGAAGTCCTTAGTGCCTCGCTTTTGCTGATGTTGGCTTTGAACTAGCGATCTTCCTGCCTCAGCCTCCGGATCCACTGATATTACAGGCGCATACCACTGTGCCCTGCATCAGATCTTTTATTTGGCACTTTGCTGCCAAATAACTGATTCTTAAATGGAACTGCTTTGACCTTAAAGAAAGAGGTCTTGGTCTTAAAGGAAGAAGGAAATTGCTGTTAGGGGATCAACATACAGTCTTCCTCAGACAATAACTTCTACCACAAATTGGACACATTCCTGGCTCGTTAAAGTAAAAGGAAGATTATTTAAACAAAAAATAATCTTAATCTCCTAGGGATATGATTTTTAAATGATAACCAGAAGTTGCAGATCTGTAAGTATTTACTCTCATATCTGAAAGACAAGCAAAAAGGAAAAAATGAGGTTTCAGTGAAAGCCTACATAACTTGCACACAATTAAATTGATTTGGAGTTTTCTTTATTCTAACAATTATTTATTGAATATGTACATATATCAATCTGATTTGTAGGCCCTGAAGATATATCGTTGTAGGAGGGCTGCTTTTGTGGACCTTATAGTTAAGTGAGTCATTAACATACCATTTAATGATTAATCAATTTTCCTTAAAGTAGTATAAAATTTAACATAAATTCATAAATATTTCTTGTTCAGTTCTGGACACTACTGAGACATTGATTTTAGATAAATGTTACTAATATCTGATTGGTGAAAGGTGATAGCATCATCTGTATGAGTTTCTTGTTGCTGTGATAACAAACTACCAAAAACTTGGCAGTTTAAAACAGAAATTTATTCTCTTACCTAAAACGACTTCATCTGAAATACATATTACTGAACTGGAAATAAGTTTTCAGCATGTATACAGTCTCTCCTAAAACTGTCAGAATATTCCTTGCCTCTTCCAGCTCTGGTGGCTGCCAGCATGACTTGAATTAACTTGTAGAAGTGGTATATGTTTTTATTTTCTATATATTTTTAATGAATTATGCAACATATCAATGATATGTCAGTTTTTTGTTGTGCTCATTTCTTTTTTTTCACATATTAAGAATTTCAATACTGATATATGCAAATACACTTTTTACCACTTAGTCTTTCAATGTCTGTATGGAAGTTATTTTAATTAGCAAGTTTCAAAGTCTGATAACTTTAGTTTATTCTTTTTTGTACCTCCCTTAACATGTGTTAACCTTAGGAAATGTATTTGTTTTATGTTTTACTGTGACTTATTCTCATTTTAAAATATTTTATCTTGTATTTTCTTAATATAGTAGAAAAATCTAAGATGAGTTAACTTGTCTTATAATAATGTTAATAAGTGTGTTAACTTTGTAAACAGGATACCATATATTGAATTTTACTTAAACCTAAAGATATATTTCCATGATTTATATAATTGTTAAGGAAAAGCAGTATATTACCAAATTATTTTGATTCAAATTAACTAGAACATACTCATTTTGTCACACTGATTTTTGAAATAAAAATAAAAAGTACAGCAAACCATGAGTTACTTTCTCAACATTATGTGAATAACCAAAATAATTTATGAATGATGGCAATAATTATGCTAATAATTTTTATAAATATTTTATAAGATCAAATATTTTATTAAATAATTGTTAAGTTGCATCCATTTCTATACTCCCTAATTCTGCATAATTATGTGTATTGAAGTGTTCAATAACTAATAATTATTTTTAACATGATAATTAAGGGGTTTATTTGACTATAATTGTAGTGATGGTCAAAGTAGTTCCATTTAAGAATCAGTTACTTAATTCACTTTGTAAAATTTTCACAAATAGCATCTTAAATAATATCACACACGAAAAAGGCTGTGACAAACTGTTTTAATAATACACATACACACAATGCATGAGAAAATAAATTAGATAAAAATACAGTGCACTAATATGGTAAGACAAGAGGCAAATATATAATATATAAATTCATAATAATTAATTCTGATAAGCTTATAATAGCTGCACTGACTAGTTTTCATCTTTGCTTATATTTGTGCCCGATAGAGGGAAAAAAAAGTGAAAAGCAAATCAGTCAATAATCAACTAGAATTACCAAAAAATTTTTGAAAAAGTCCCTGGCATATTAATATAAACTTTGTTAAGTCAAGTAACACTTCCTTAGAACAGGCATTCTTACCCTTAGCACTACTATATTGTTGGCATGTTTGACCATATATTTGCCGGGGTGGCTGCAGACTGAATTTTGGTTAAGTGTAGCAGAATCTGCACTAGTCTTTTCACAAGCCAAGTTCTCTCTAGACATTGCCAAATGTTCCCTGGAGTGGGTTGGTGAGAAGTATTACCTTTGAGAACCACTGATATAGAAAATGCTTTTTTTTCATACTAAGCAAGAAGCTCAGAATGAAAAACAAGACATAATTCTACTAAATCAGAAGTTACTTACATAATTTATTCTAGTATTTTTAGGTTACTAAAGAAAAATCCAGCATGTCTTATTTCCTGGAGTTGCTTTAAAATATATTGTAAAGATTCAAAGGAATTAATTTTAAATGTTGTTTTCCTTAGTTTACAGTCTTGTTCAGGAAGTCAGTTCCTATGCAAATATATTGAAATGTTGGGCTTACATTTTCTTCCAGTATGTGCAATATTTATGGTATAATTCCTCAATCTTTGATGCACTTAGAGTTGATATTTTTGCAGGGTGAGAGATGGGATTAACTTTCATTTTATTACATGTGGACTTCCAGTTTTCCCAGCACTGTTTATTGAAGAGGCTGTTTTCTCCAGTGTGTGTTTTTGGTGTCTTGGTCTACTATAAGGTAACTGTATTTATGTGGGTTTGTCTCCGTGTCTTCTAGTCTGTTCCATTGGTTTTATTGCCTATTTTGGTACCAATACCATGCTGTTTTTGTTACTATAGCTCTGTAGTATGATTTAAGTTCTGATTTTGTTATGCCTCCCACTTCATATTTCTCACTAAGAATTGCTTTAGCTATTCTAGGTCTCCTATTTCTTCAAATTAATTTTGTGACTATTTTTGCTATTCCTCTAAAGAACATCATTGAAATTTTGAAGGGAATTGTCTTAAATTTGTATAGCCCTTTTGGTAGCATGGTCTTTTTGAGAATGTTAATTCTGCCTATTCAAGAACGTGGAAGGTCTTCCCATCTTCTAATGTCTTCCTCAATTTCTTTTCTTAGTGTTCTCTAACTTTCATTGTAGAGATCTTTCACCTTTTTTTTTTAAAACAGTTTTTAGTTGTAGATGGACACAATGTTTTTATTTTATTTATTTATTTTTATGTGGTGCTGAGGATCGAACACAGTGCCTCACATGTGCAAGGCAAGCGCTCTACCACTGAGCCATAACTCCAGCTCCCCTTCACATCTTTTGTTAGATTGATTCCTTAGTATTTTTTTTGGAGGCTATTGTGAATGGAATGGCTTACCTAATTTCTCTTTCAGATAATCTATCATGGGAATACAGGAAAGCAATTGATATATGGATGTTAATTTTGTATTCTGCTACTTTGATTAATTCATTTACAAGTTCTAGCAGCTTTCTGATGAAGTTTTTTGGTCTTTTAAATGTAAAATCCTATTGTCTGCAAAGAGAGATAGTTTGAGCTCTTTTTTTTCTATTGATATCTTTTTTTTTCTTTTGCTTAATTGCTCTGGCTAGAATTTCAAGGATTATGTTGAATAGAAGTGGTGAAATTGGGCATCCTTGTCTTGTTATTGTTTGTAGTGGGAATGCTTTCATTTTTTCTACATTTAGAATGATGTTGGACTTGGATTTAGCATATATAGCTTTTACAATATTGATTTTTCCTTCTATTCCTACTTTTTTCCAGTGTTATAAATATGGATGGATGTTGTATTTTGTTAACTACTTTTCTGCACCTATTGAGACAATTATATGGTCCTTGTCTTTAAGTCTATTGATATGATAAATTACATTTATTGATTTCTGTATGTTGAACTATCCTACCAAGCTTGCATCCTAAGATGGAACTTACATGATCATGGTGCACTATCATTTTAATGCATTTTGTATGCAATTTGCCAGTATTTTATTAAGAATTTTTGCATCTATGCTCATCAGAGATACTGGTCTAAAGTTTTCTTTCTTTGATGTGTCTGTCTAGTTTTGGTATCAGGGTAATACTAGGTTCTTAGGATGAGTTTGGAAGAGTTCCTTCCTTTTCTATTTCATAGACTAATTTGAGGAGAATCGATGTTAGTTCTTCTTTAAAGCCCAGTAGAACTCAGCTGAGAATCCATCCAGTTCTGGGCTTCTGTTCATTGGTAGGATTTTGATGGTTTCTTCAATTCCATTACTAGAAATTGATTGGTTTAAATTTTCTATATTCTCCTGGTTCAATTTGGGTAGGTCATATGTCTCTAAGAATTTATCAATATCTTCAAGATTTTCTATTTTATTGAAAGATATTTTTCAAAGTAGTTTCTGATTATTGTATTGTATTTCAGTAGTGTCTGTGGTGATATTTTCGTTTTCATCACTTATTTTAACAATTTGAGTTTTTCTCTCTTTCTTTTAGTTAGCTTGGATAAGGGTTTATCAATTTTGCTTATTCTTTCAAAGAACCAACTTTTTATTGCAATGGTTTTTGAATAGTTTTTTTAATATCAATTTTATTAATTTCCAGTCTGATTTTGGTTATTTCCTTTTTTCTACTGATTTTGGAGTTGATTTGTTCTTCTTTTTCTAGGGGCTTGAGATGTCATATTAGATTAATTACTTGGTGTCATTCTATTCTTTTAATGAATATCAGGCCTTTCATCCTAATAGGAGCTACTGAATGAGAACTATTATTTGTGAGAACTATTGTTTGTTTGTATTATTAGATTAATAATGGAAAACAAGTCTATTTATTGGAGATAATGTGAATAAAACTTTTATATTAATGTGTCTTTGGAAAAGTTAGAATCATATATTTCAAGTAAGAATATATGTAAATATATGCTGTCATATTGAAGTGGAATATTGTTTTAAATCAAAACCTTTTCAAATCACAATCACCAACCACAATTGCTTATTATAAATTTTATATACAAATGAATCATTATTAGCTTAAAAATATGATGGAGAATTCACATTTATAATAACATTGCCTTGACTAGTCTATTCAAATATAAGTTTTCATCTTAGTGTTATAAAGTCATTTTATGCAGTTTGCATTTAAGTTTGCTCTGTTTGAGCATTTCTAACAGTAAGAATTAGCTAGTTTATTTTCATGGATGAATAAATAATAATAGGAATATTGATAATAAGAGCATCTACAGCACTCTTTCTATGTGCTTGTCAAAATTCCATTTACTGGGCCTCTGTTTACTTGTTTAATATTCACATCAGCCTTATGCTGTTGATATACTCATCAGGAGATAAAAGCACAGAAAATTTTTATGATCTAAATCCATAACCATAAGGAAACATGTCTCTAATAGTACATTTAAGTATACATTGTCAAAACAGAGGAAAGTGTGTTTAAATATTTGGTGCTTCTACAGGTAAAATATATACCTTTCTTTAATGTAGGAAATGTTACTACATTAATGAAGGAAGTGTTACTACACTGAAATGAAGATGGTGTAGACTTTTCAGTTGCAAGAGCAAGCTACCTGACAGGTATAGACTTATGTGGTTTTCTACTTTTTTGTTTAATATTATAAAGTTTTAATTAAACTTATTTCCAACTAGAACATAAAAATATTAAAAGTATACATATTACCTGTATAACATGATGCTTAAATACATGTGCACATTGTGTAATGTTTAAATCAAAATAATTAGCTTAATTATCCTTCCCTGATACATTAAGTTAATGTATTGGACTCCAGTTTACCACTGTCCACTGGCATTGCTACACCTTATGCTAATTAAAAAAATTGTTGGCATAAAGATTCAATATTCCTTTCTTGTATATGTTGAAAAGCAACAATTAACTGAAAATAGATATTTAAATCTATTTGCATTGGTAACTACACGTATTTTCTGAACAATTAAAAGGAGCTGGAGTTTTGTGTAGAACATACATTATAGCTTTCATTCTCTACATTATGTGAATTTTGCTAATGTAATTTTCCTCTACTCTTCTTTCCAAATGAAGAGTTATAAAAATGCCCATTTCAGTACAAAAAAGCATAGCATTAAACTAAAAGTAAATTGAAAATTGGATTGAAACTTGTAATCAAAAAATTTCCTGTTATAATATGTATCCATATACATTATTTAAACAATTTAGTTTTTTATATCATATTGATGTAAGATAAAGGCAAAGTCTTTTAAGTTATTTTTAACAAAGAGCAATTTATTTTGTTTTTCACTATTCACTCCAAATGTGACAACATAAAGAAACATAAAATACCCCAAGTAGAAAGCAAAGTGTGTCTGTGTAACTATTTAAGTGGAAAAAAATCATATTGAATGAAGAATTTTGATGGAATTAAATTTATCATCAACTGTGAGAAAAATTGTTGAGTATATTTATCAGTAGCCAGATTTTCTTCTTTCTATATAGTTCTTAAAACTGTATTTAGCAAAAAAAAAAAAAAAACACTTTATTTAGCAAAGAAGGACTTGGTTTGCTAATATAATGTAAAAACTATCTTTCCATTGATGTAGCCAGATATGTGCAGTTTCCATGAAATAAAATGTAAGTAGGCCAAGCAATATTCAAGAAACTTTATGTAGTGTGCACAAATATATGTGTGTGTGTACATTTAATTGAAAGTAATCTTATAAGAGAGGCATTATTCTATTATTTCCCAAAGACAGGCAAGTTAAATAATTCCCTGAGGGAAAATGACTGGAAAATGACTGATATCTAAAGTCTAACTTGTCAGGCTCCACAGCATATCTGTCTTTAAAGCCACTCACTGAACTGTATGGACATTTGACAAGTAAATTACATAACTATGAATCTTGAACACTGCCAAATAGATTGGCCTTCTCAATTTTGATTTTAAAATAATACTTCTCAGATGTACATAGATGATATCGAGCTACTTTTTTATTTATACTTTTTTTCAGTTCGTCACTGCTTCTCTGAATTTGGTAGTGTTGATGCACTCTCCAGAGCTGCATGATAAGTATGGGATAGTCAGTCATGTAGTTCTGCTGATATTCAGAACATTTGGGTATTACACATTCTATTGGTGTAAAGCATGGTAAATATTTTGTCTTGCTAAGTGGTGCTGAAAGAAAGCATTACATAATTCAAAAAAAGATTTGAACTCTTTTTCAAAATCTGGCCCCAGGCTAGGCCTTCTTTTACACAAAGACTGATATGCTGTTCTTTTTTTTTTTTTGGTACTGGAGCTTGAACTCGGGCACTCTACCACTGAGCCACATCCTCAGCCCTATTTTGTGTTTTATATAGAGACAGGGTCTCACTGAGTTGCTTAGTGCCTCGCCATTGCTGAGGCTGGCTTTGAACTCGCGATTTTCCTGTCTCAGTCTCCCTAAGTGCTGGGATTACAGGCTTGCGCCACCGCGCCCAGCTTGATATGCTGCTCTTACAGAGCTAAAATTGATTGAACCCTAAAGAGCTGCAAATGGAAGATACAGGAAGCCAAAGAAAACTGATGGAACCCTAATTGGGGGTGCAATTTAATTCTGACACTATATACCCAGAGTCAGCATAAAACACAAATTTAAGGGCTTGATCTCAGAGGAGTGCCTTCACTTCAGACTCCAGGAGAAAATATTGCATCTCAGGATTACTCACACTTCTGCCTTCTTTGGCTACTGATCATAGTTCTAACAACCTATCTCATTTCATATTCATAACATAAAGTTATCAAGTTGCTGACTCTAGCAACTCAAGACAGAACTGTTCTTACTATCATTAGTTCATTATAAAAGACACAATTTAGGAACAGCAAATGAAAGAAATGTATGAAAAAGGTAGTGGGGACTGCAGTGGGGGAGATGTGTGTATCTTCTGTGGCCTCTTTGGCAGTTCCACCTTCCCAGTACCTTGATGTGTTCTTCCACTCAGAAGTTCTCAAATCTCCATTATTTAATTTTTTTCTTTTTTTAATAAAGTTTTACTGTACAGACATGATTGATTGATTATACCATTGGTTGCTGGTGCTTAAATTCAATCTCCAGCTCCTTTCCTCTCCAGAGTTTGAGGAGGGTACCACTGAAAGTGCTCAGATTCTACTGAAATTCTGTTCATTAAGGGGATTGACCAGCCCCCATCCTCAAGCTATGATGAATGCTATCCAGAGAATGAACAAGAGTCACCTTATTAGAACAAATGAGGCTCCTAACACTTTTAAATACTCAAGAAATTCCCAGGGTTTTAGGAGTACCATGTTAGATATCAGGAGAAAGACTTATATATTTATGTTATACAAAATTGTAAAAATTAATTTTATCCTGTTATTTGTATTTTAATGTGTCTATTAGATGACTTAAAATTATATATGTATACATTTGTGTATAAATTATATGTAATATAAATAAAATTACACATATATACACATGTGTATACATGTACATATATTAATATATATGAATAACATTATATTTTTACTGGACACCACTATCTTAGTCCCAAAAGGACTTTTTTGTTGGACATAACTTCTTATTAAATTCTGTGGTTCCTTGCATTCTTTGAAAGTGATAACCATACATATGTTATCTTAGAAAAGAGAAAAATTATTTTATTTAAAATATGCAAGTGTGTTTGAAATGCCTTTGAAAACCCCTGGAATTAATTTCCATTTTGAAAAATAATATTGTGAAATATACTAGTCATACTACATTTTCTAAAATGTAAAGAAAATGCATTCATACATCGAAAGATAAAATACATAGATGTTTAGTACTACATGTGAATTCTGTAACCTCTTGATGAACTAAAAAGTATATAAATTAGTACTGTTAATTATACTCCAAAGGGCAATGTCAAAATGATTGATGGGTAGAGCTGATTATTGAATGTTCTCTGTCAAGCATAGAAGAATGAATTAGATCAATACAGCCAGAGTGATTTTTTGAAGTACCTAATGTTTTCATCAATATTTTTCTCTGGGTCCTTCCTTCTCTTACTTTACTCCTTATGATAATCATTAAAGTAAATAGCTTACTGTGTATGATTGCTTTGCTAAATTTTAGAATAATCATTATTTAAAGGGAATGAAAAAGTAATAATATTATTAGTTAGCATCTTATTTATTCTATAATCATTGTACAGTCTTTTGCTTCTTTTCATTCATATTTATCTTTTAAGCACAGAAAAATACAAATAAAATATCCATATCAATTGTGTCTTAGTCTCTGTTAGATAGCTATCAATAAATATCTTCTATCAATATTTTCTGAATGTTGTTTATCTGCCTACAAAAAATATATTTACTTTTGAACAAAATTAGAATACCAATTAATTTATAACAAGTAAATTTCAGAGTTTTTAAATCCCCATTAGACAGGAAGAGGCTGATATGTCCTCAGTGACTGAAGAGGAAGCAAAATAATGTCCTCTTATTCTTGACTATGGCATCTCTTGAAACCCATTTCTTGAACTAAGCAATAGAATCCAGAAGTTAAACCCAACATGTGACATATTTAAAAAAAAAACAGAAACTCAGTCCAGAAGCTAAACTGGTAAATACAAGTGATCCATCTTGAAAAAAATCAATTATAAAAAAATTGACCCATTGTAAAATAAGCAGGAGAGCAGATTGGTAGTATTCCATTAAATAGCGTAGAAATGGTAATTGGGTTACAGAATTCTCTTTGTATTATAACATTATATTTGGAGTGTCTTTTATTCTACAGGAGTTGAGCTTCTTTGAAATATTTCACTAGATGTTTTAAGAAACTTGGCTAAAATAGACAGGGTTTTAGTGACAGCATGCCAGAGATACAGAGATGAAAGTCAAGGAAGAAAAATGTGGGCGTACTAGGAGGACTGGATGGAGTGTGCAATGGACAAATGTTAATGTCCCCCTCTAATCCATGTGTTGAAATCCTAACACTCTAGGTAATGCTATCAGGAGGTGGGGCCTTTGGTGGGTAGTCCCTTCTTGTCTGGGGTTAGTGTCTTTATCATAAAAGCCACAGAACACTGCTTTTCTCTTTTCACCGCGGAGTATAGAGCAAGAATTTAACAGTCCCTAGAATTCACTAGAATCTGACCACACCAAGATCTTTAACTGATTTTCTTGCTTTCACAACTTTGTGAAACATGTTCTTATTGTATATAAACCACCCAGCACATGACAGTTTTGTAACTGTCTGAATAGATTAAGACCTGAGAGAAACTACAATAGAAGCAGCAATCTCTTTATGCTGTATTAGCATGTAAGAAAGAATAAACCATTACAAATACTGAAGAGTAAGAGAAAAAGTTCTCTATTAGTTCTATGGTTTTTACATAGTTCTTCTGTTTTGAATGCCCATTTATTCCTTCAAGTCATTCATATTGACCATCTACTTTCAATATCCCCCCCCACACACACTGTTCCTACTGTTATGGGGAAAAGTAATTTTGAGATAATCCATGATCTCTGGGAACATATGTGCTCAGTAGCTAATTATTCATTTTCCCTTAAGTAGGATTTTCTATTTCCATATGTGCTTAAATTAATGTCATGAAGTATTTTCTTGACAATAGTCAAGAAAACACTTAAGCAAATGATTACACCAAATGAGGCCACTTCTCCATGTGCCAGTCTTCATTTCTGACTTGGTACTAGGTGATACGTTTTCAATCACTGGTTTCAAAAGGACATCAACAATTCTTAGTTTTATTTCCTGAAAATTGTGAAGGTGTGTTTAGCGTTATAATGGGCTAAATCATGAATGAAGATGCTTTGTTACAGTTTGGATCAGGAATGTTCCTCAAAAGCCCATGTGTAAAAGGCTTAGTCCCGGTGGTATAGAACTATTGGGTAATGGTGTAAACTTCAAGAGGTTGTCCTAGTGGGAGGCTATAGGTAACAGTAGACATTACACAAGAAGGTGATGGTGGGACCTTTGCACCTTCTTTTGCACCTGGTCATGAGGTAAATGGGCCCACTGTTGTATACACCACAATCATCATGTACTGTGACACCACAGGCCCAAAGCATTGGAGCCAGTAAGTAATGAACTAGAAGATCCTAAACTGTGAAACCAAATAAACCTGTACTCTTTTTAAGTTTATTTTTATCTTAGGTATTTATTACAGCAATAGAAAGTTGATTAACAGATACTTGTTCCTTTTTTTTCCAAGTTAGGTCCTTCTATCTTTCCTTTCTTCCTTCCTCCATTCATTTCTTCCTTCTTTAGCTCCTTTTTCCTTTATTTATTTTTATTTCATCTTTAAGGACTTCTACCACTAACTTGGTAGAATTAATGTGTGTTTAATGATAAAAGGAATTACAGAAATAGCTTAGGTTAATAAGCAGATATAGCTTATTGATAGAGAAGCATAATTTATTTAGATAATGACAAATATGTTCTCAATTTGGACTGATTTTTTACATAAAGTGTTAGATATAAAAGCAATACAATTAGAAATGAGTTTTATTTATTTATAATTTTATGTATGAAAGGGTTCCAGATCCAGATGGGAAGGTAAAGGGAATGCTAAGAGAGGTGGGTAGAGAGGATCAAATCAAAGCATGATAAATGTATATATGGAAATGTCCTCATGAAACATATTAATTTGTACAACTAATATGTGTTAATAATTAACCTAATAAATAGGTATAAAGAACTCCTTATATAGTAATGAAAAGTTAAGTGATTAAAAAATTACTTCTGAAATCAGAAGACAATGTTATCTTGAACTTTAGACATACAATACTCTGCTAAAACTCTCTCTCTCTCATGCACGCGCACGCATACACACACACACACACTCTCTCAGACACAGACTCTTAGAATGCCTTCAGGAAATTCTATTCCATTCTCCGAGTACTGAAAAACCAAATGATTTATGAACTCACTTTTTGAGGAGTGTACTTTTCCTCTGGGCACCTACTGTGATGAAAACCATTTTCAAAATGATTTTTTTGGTGGGGGATTAAAGTTCCAGATTGCTAACAAAATGTTGGATATTTTAAAGTCATTTCTACAAATATTAAGCACAACTTTTTGATGTGAAATTACAGTGTGAATGAATTCATTTGAGTATTTGAAAGAATATTTCCTCCAAATATTGCAATATTGCATGCTGCTTAAGAAGATAAAAATACTTGATTTCTATTTGATATTTTGGAGAATAATCTCTGTGGTCCAATTGATTTATTGAGATCCTTTCTTTTTTATGTCAACTCTCAAGTGTCCAGTAGTTCGTTTTATCTGATGTGGCCTCTTTAAAACCTGCAAGCATGTCTGGGTTATCAGATTTGCTTTAAAACGCTGTCATTCATCTGTTCAACTTAATGCTCACTCAGAAGGGAGTTGCTGTATTGACTAAAGCCTATGCCACACTGCAGCTTGGAAAATGAGAAAAGAAAGAAAGGCAGGCCCAAGCTAAATATACTATTAACTCTGCCTGAGACTGTGATACATCAATAGCACATTAGACCTAATCATGTTTTATATAGTCAGTCAACCACAGAAAAGAATAATCTGTGATATTTATTCAAAATGGAACATCATTTAGTCTTTAGACCATCTGCTCTTCTTTTTTCTCTTAAAAATGGTGTGTAGTGGGGCTGGGATTGTGGCGCAGTGGTAGTGTGCTCAGCACCACATAAAAAAAAAATGGTGTGTAGTGATAGTTTTTTTTTTATCAGAACAGGCATTTTCCCTAGTCTTAAAAATTAAAACACTCTACTATGAAGAGTAAAATTTGAAAAGAAAGATAAAGGTTTTAGCCTGTTTAATGTTAAGTGGATGCTTATTAGAATATAAATAGACTAAAATCATTCTTGTTGGCAGATGATACTTTTGTGTTATATGTATTGATTGAAGAGGAATGAAAATGTGGTCCCTTTTCAATGTTCTATTAAATAGACCTACTTTGTGCTCATTAATACCTATTTGTGTTTTGGGGTAGTAAAGCTGGATTTTAATTTAAGTCAGCTCAGTAGACTACTAGTGTTATTCTGTTTGTGTTATAAAGTCCTTCAAAATTATTTAAAGGAGAGTAATCCAAATTAAATATTTTTTTTCAATAAAAGAGAAAGAAAGATACTAAAGGAGGAAAGGAAGGAAGGAAGGGAATGTGGAATGGAGAGACAGAGAAGCCTGAAATGTGCTTTTGCTGGGAAACTGGTTTAGTAGACACAACATGAAATCTGTCTGCCAGGTCTGAGCGCTTGCTTTACTTCTTTTAGGAAAGACAGTCTGGGCTAAGACATTTTCTACTGTGTGACATTCTATAATAGCAGGAATTTAAAGTCATAATAATTATTTTTATCAGATTATCTTGAAGACTATGAGATTTTATATATGTATGTATGTTTGCATATATGATGCCTATATTATGTACAGATGCAATATAGTTCATAGTCCGTGAGAAATAAACTGCTGTGCAGCATTTCTCAATCACTGCTTCTAAAAAAAAAAAAGAGCAAGCATAAAATGAACTGAGCTGAGTTGTCATCTCACAAAAATAGCTGAAGTGGAACATTTTCCCAATTCTCAAAAATAATCAATTGATATGTAATGTTTTCCATTTTAAGCTTGAAAGTTACTTTTTCTTACATAGTTGGTAACTGCTACCTCTACACTAATAAATGCACAAAAACTAATAGTGAAGCCAGAATTAGACAGGCAGATAGGAAAGGGTCTAATCCAGAGAATGGAGGGATTGAAATGTTCATTCCTTCAGAGCCCTTCCTCCACTCCTATCAGGGTAACCTGCCCCTGCTCCAACCTGTTGCTAAGGTAACCTGTCCCAGGGATTGTCTCTCTCTGTATAGGGAGTTATTAATTATACCCCCTTCTTTCCCAGAACATTCCACCCTGGCCCCTCCAGCCCATCTGCTTCTCATCTTTTGGCTGTCTCACCTGAATATCTCCTGGGCCTACTCACTATGCAGAAAGGAGAGAGATAAGGTAAAGAGAGCAGAACAAAGGAAGTGTAGGACACATAAAAAATGCAGAACACTCTTACTTCTTGGGATACCAGGATACCAGCTGTGGCTCCCTTCTCCCACCAGGAAGAAGTCTATGTTACCTCTTTTTAAATAAACCCTGATTTATATGCTTGCCTTGGCGTGCTTCTCTAATGTTATACTTCAACATGTGAGGAAGCAGAACTCGTCACCAGTAATCAGTGGTATCAACAGAATGTTTTGAAATTGACAGTCTGAGAATACACTTATATCCCTCCTTTCCTTTGCCAATTAAAAACTATAGAAAAAATACAGAAAACTTTTCAACACATACTTGATTTATTATAAATGTGATGCTGATGCAGAAATACCCCCATCTGCTTAATGCACAGACACAATCAACATGCATATTCATGTATACATTTGTACTCATTTTAAGGTAAATATAAAGTCAAACTTTTATTCTTTTTCTAATATAAACTATCCAAAAAATTAAAATCATTTAATTTGTTCTTCATTTTCTTGAGAAATATGTAGAATGATTAAACTGATGTCAGGCTAAAGGATTCTTTCTTTAGAACTTTGTGGAAATAGTTTTTGGGGTTTGCCACATAGAATAAATTCTTCTTCAGAGAAGAAGTAAACTTCTACTTATAATTTTTATGAAAAGTGGCTACTAAATTATGTCAAATATCTTTTTAGTATTAATATGTACAATCATTTGATTTCTCACTTCATTTCCATATATTTTAGAATAGTAATAAAATGTATTGTTGCTAAACAACCCTCATCTTTTAGGCAAAATCCTGCTTGCTCAAGTGAATAAATTTGAGATGTCAAGTGATGGTTAGGTTTTACTTCTCACTATTTTATATAGAATTTTTAAAATAAGTGTTCATATATAAGATTTGTCAGTATGTTCATTTTTTATAGTAATATTGTTCCATTAGAGATCAGGAACAGGTTCTTGTTCCCTGGTATTGAAGATTGAACACCCAAGAGACACTGAGGCATGAATAGAGAGGAAGTTTTACTTAAGAGTGTGATAGAAACAGACTTCTCTCAAGAGAAGAGTTTCTCAAGAGGAAGAAGTTCTCTTCCTTACCTACACTGACTACCTGACATATGCCTCTTCCTAGGTAAGGAAGAAGTTCTCTTCCTTACCTACACTGACTACCTGACATATGCCTCTTCCTAGGTAAGGAAGAAGTTCTCTTCCTTACCTACACTGACTACCTGACATATGCCTCTTCCTCAGTTTGCTGAGGACTGTGACATATCCTGCTTACCTAAGCTAGGCTGGGTGCAGGAAGATTGTATTTTGGCAAATAAAGCTCATGGGGGTCAGCACAATGGGCCCATTTTATAGAATTCTTCTTTAACCTCATATTCCCGCCATTCTCATCTATGTGTTCCTTCACAGTAGTATCTCATAGGCTAAGTTGTACTTTTTCCAACAGAAGACAGGTTGAAGGAGAAAAATTGCAGCCTTTAGTTATTATTTTAATGGGGTTGCCAACATTTTTGACAATTGTGCCTGGAAGAATGGAGTAGCATTTACTGAGATGGCAAAAGAAAAAGTGGGTAAGGAACAAGTTTGAATAGAAAGATAAAGAGTTTGATTTAAAAATTTATAGTGCTAAATCTTGTACTATCTGTTTCTATACCTGGTAGTTATCTTCATTTTTTCTCATCTTTTTCATCATCTTTGATTATGTCTAAATAAAGGATTAGTAAACATTGACTTCTTGGTAGACAAGCAAATTTAACATCTGACTTCTTGATATGAAGACTATTAGGATTGAAGATCCTTCTATATTTTGAATAGCCTGTCTCTTTTAGACCACATTGGCAACATTCAGATAATATAACAACAGATTATGTGTACACTCATCTATATATCTCTATTTTTGAGTTCAATCCACTCCATGTACAATGCCAAATTTACAACACTTAACAATCCTTAATATTTGAAGGTCATAATTTTCTGTGCTAACAGAATTTCAGCAAGGTAATATCTTTAAATCAAATGAAAGGCGCACTGACACACACACACACACACACACACACACACACACAGGCATGCTTTAGGAGGCGGTGGTACCCAATTTTATCTTGACAAAAGTTTAGCAGATTACCTCAAAATATCTCTCATATTTTTAAAACAAGGAGATTTCTGATTAGAAAATAATTGCACAATGTGATCATCTGTTTGTGTTCAAATAGCATAATTTTCAATGTATGTGTCATTACACATTTTCAATAGGAATGGAGTCAATGCCATCTCACAGGTTGCTTATATCTCTTCTGACAGAGAAAGATAGTAGAAGATATTGATTAGAAGAAGAGCTTGGGGGAATGACATTTACAGTACAATGGAATAGGTTTAATAAGGGGGCTTACTACGTGTCAATAGAAAGCTTAACCTATTCCCACATCAGTAAGGCATTATTGTCCAAAATAATTTAAAGTAGATTAAATTATTTATTGACTATATGTAAAAGTCTGGAAGAAGATAAACATTAGTTTCCTCCTGATACAGAATTGTTTTCAGGGTCCTGAACACATTCCTCTGTGTTCTTATTTTTCATATAACAAAGGTAATAAACTCAATTTTACTATTGAAATAAAATTAAATTTTAATTTTAGAATGTCATCATAAACTACAAATTCATTTATTCAATTTAATTATAAAATTTATTCCACAAGCAGTTTGCAACACAATTTTGAAAAATTTTACATTCAATAAACATGTAGTTCATAAAAGTATTTGAATATTGAGATATGAAATAAAAATAAAATATCATATAAGGTTATTATTTCTCTATAATGATAATAGTTGCAAACCGTTAAGCAAAGACTAAGCTTTGTAAAATCTCAGTATTAAATAAAAACAATTGGGAGAAATTAATTTAAATTTTAAGTAAAATTAATATGCAAGTATCATGAATGTCTATTTTCTTCTAACACATTATTTCTTCTTAGCAAGCAAAATTTATATTGATTCAGAGTACATCTTTCAAAATCAACTACTTATTTTCCATTCATTTAAGATTTTCTGACTCTTCTCCAGGCTTTAGAATGAGAACATTATTAGCCTTAGTTCTCAGTTTTAAATATTAGGGAAATTTATCTGAAATTTAGAATAAAGGTCTCTGTTCTAGAACTAACTCCATTATTTTCACATTATTTTCAACTCTATTTCTTCAAAATTTCATTTCCTCTTATAGCAAATCTTTCTTATTTATTTTGGTTGAAATAAAATTTATATACAAAAAATGCATACAATATAATTATGAACAATTTTTGGCAAATGTATATACATTATAACTGTTACCCTGATAAAAGTATAAATTTTATCTCCCTAGAGATTTCCTCAAGGATTCTTCTAGTTAATTCCCATTCCCTGACTTATACTACCTCTGTTCTTATTTCTAACATAAGTTAGTTTCATCAGTTTTTTTAATCCCATCAACTGGGATCATACAATGTATTCCCTTTGGTGCCTCATTTCCTTCATTCAATATAGTATTTTTGATATTCATTCACACTGCTGATGGAGTCATAGTTTATATTTTTATTACCAATCTCTTCTCAAGTCTACAGATACAAAATTTGTTCAGTGAATCTGCTGATAAACATGTTTGATTTTTTAAATATTTTTCTATTATAAATAAAGGTGCTACTAGAATGTCTATAGAATTATTTGAAATATATGATTTATTTACTTTTGGAGAAAAATTTCTGGGTCACAAAGTAGTTAAAAATTTTATTTTGAAAACAACTGCAAAACCTTTTTCCAATGTGGCTGCATGACAACATTTCCACAAGTAGTATGTAACAGCTTCATTGTTCCTTATTTGGGCCAACTGTTCATATTGTGAAACCTCAGAATTACAGCCATTCTAGTAAGTGTGTATCTTATGGTATCTTTTTTTTTTTAATTTTTTTTAGTTGTTGTTAGATCTTTATTTTATTCATTTATTATTTATATGTGGTGCTGAGGATCGAACCCAGTGCCCCACGCATGCTAGGCAAGCACTCCACCACTGAGCCACAGCCCCAGCCCCTTATGGTATCTTATTGTATTTTTTAACTTGCATTTTTGTGATAGCTAATAATGCTATGATTCTGTTTTATATTTTGATTTTACTTTTATATTTGTTTGTAGAACATTTGTTCAATTATTTTACCTATTTTTTCTCCCACCACAGCCTTATTGTTTTTATTTTTTATTTTTTTAACACAACAGAATGCATTTTTACAGTACATACATGGAACACAATTTTTTATTTCTCTAGTTGTACACAAGGTAGAGTTACACCATTCTCTCTTCATACATGTACATAGGCTAACGATGTCCATCTCATTCCACCATTTTTCCCACTCCCATGTCTCCTCTCATCCCTTCCTTCCCTTTTGCCCTATCCACAGTTCCTCCATTTCTCCCATACTCCCCATCCCCAACCCCATTATGGATCAGCATCCACTAATCAGAGAAAACATTTGGCCTTTGGTTCTTTGGGATTGGCTTACTTCACTTAGCATGATGTTATCCAACTCCATTCATTTACCTGCAAATGCCATGATTTTATTCTCTTTTAATGCTGAGTAATATTCCATTGTGTATATATACCACAGTTTCTTTATCCATTCATCTATTGAAGGGCATCTAGGTTGCTTCCATAATTTAGCAATTGTGAATTGTGCTGCTATAAACATTGAAGTAGCTGTGTTACTGTAGTGTTACCTATTTTTTTAAATTTGGATTCTTTATATTTTTATTATTGAGGCACAGCTCAATTTTTTAATAGATTTTGGATAGAAGTTCTTTTTTAGGTAGATGTTTTGTGGATATCTTCTTCTAGTCTATGACTTAACAATTCTCTCTTTCCCTTCTTTTTTTTTTTTTTTTTTTTTTGGTACCAGGGATTGAACCCAGGTGTACCCAAACATACAGCCAACTCCCAAGCCAAATTTTATTTTAATTTCATTTTTTTAAAGATTTTATTGTTTCTTTTTTATTTATTTATTTATTTATTTGTTTATTTATTTAGTACTGTGGATTGAACTCAGGGGCACTCGACCACTGAGCCACATCCCCAGCCCTATTTTTGTGTTTCATGTAGAGACAAGGCCTCACTGAGTTGCTTAGTGCCTCGCCATTGCTGAGGTCGGCTTTGAACTCATGATTCTCCTGTCTCAGCCTCCCAAAGTGCTGGGATTACAAGTGTGAGCCACCATGCCCGGCTTTTTAATTTCATTTTTTCTAAATTTTGAGACAGAATATCACTAAGTTGCTTACAGACTCACTAAGTTGCTGAAGTTGTTTTCAAACTTGCAGTACTCCTGCCTCAGCCTCTTGAGCCACTGGGATTACAAGCATGCACCATCATGCCTGTCTAAATATTTTTAAGTTGGAAGAACTTCAATTTAGAAATAGTAATTTTAGGCTTATTGCTTTTTGTTCATTCTCTAAGAAAGCTTTTTAACATCAAAATGTTGAAGACATCTTAATTTTTTTTAGTCATTTATATTTAGCTTTTAATGTTTAATTCTATCATCTAGCTTGATTTTATTATATAAGATAAAGGTCTAAGCCATTATGTGTGTTTATATACATATAAAAATTTATTACATCATGTATTTTATATTACACACTCAAATATACATCAAATGTATGGAATTATTACATGTGTTTCCAAATGTTTCATTAACTTTTGTTCAAAAGACTTTTTATTATTTATTAAATTAAATTAGTTGAAGAGGGAATCTGACTATAAAAATTAGTATCAATCTCTGGACCCTCTTTCAAAATTTTTTCCATATATATTTATATATTAAATATACATTATATATACATATATATATATAAATTCAGGTTTTCCTGATCCTTTTATAATTTTTATTAACAGCACTGTCTCATCATTTTGTTAAAGCTATTCAAAGAATTCCTTACTTTTGTTTCTTTCCTAATTTTATATTTCACTTATTCTTTGCGTATATATAGGAAAAACATTGATTTTTGATAGTGTTAACTTTGTAAACATATGTCTTGCTTTCTTTTTATAGAATTCATCTAATAATTGTCCTTCACTTTCTTGCATGATGTTGCAAATGGCAGGATTTCCATTTTTATGCCTGAATCGTGTTTTCCTTTTTCTTAATGTATTTACCTATCAACATGTAGATTGTTCCCATATTTTGGCTATATTAATAATGGTTCAGTTAACTTAGGGTTGCAATATTTATATGTATAGATATACATATAGATATACATATACATATACATACACACACACACATACAAAGCAATCTGGATTTCTGTGTTTGACTCTATATTTCCATCAATAAAATTATTAGAAAATAAAATGCATTAAATGATTACTAAGAGTAATGAGATATTAAGGATTATAAGTAATAGAATTATTTGTGTCATTGCTAAAAGTATGATAACTGACACAAGCATTCTGAAGAACAATTTCACAAAATCTGAGAAAGTACAATATCTTCTAGCACTGTCTCAACATTTCTAGATGAACTCTAGAAAAATTTTTATTTAATCTCCTAGTATACATATAATATTTTAATGAAAACTATGCCCCAGAAACAATGTAAAATTTTATGAACTGAAATTGTCCACATAAATTATAACTTTTTGAGTATTGCAATATCAAACTCATATGAAAGTAAATGAACTAGACTCCAAGTGTAAATATTAAAGGCACAGTTTTCAGAAAAATAAAGTTGTCAAAGAATTCACATTATATATCAGGTACACAGCATAAAAAATTAAGCTATATCACATGATTTAAAGGCAAACATTAAAAGCATGCATGTAACAAAAATCATAAACTTATTCAATTGTGAAGAAAAAATCAGATTGCTTCAACTGTGTTGTTTATATTTGATTTATAAGTAGGATAAATGTGGAACAAAAGCTTTAATATATACATATATGCTATAACACATAAACATTAGAGTAAATGATATTGACAACATGTTTAAGGCAACTTTAATTAAATAATAAACAATAATGAAGTATAAAGAATGGATTTTATATAAAGTCTAAAATTAACAATCTTTTAAAAATATTTAAAATAACAAATGATTGCATGTATTTATTTGAATGTGTCAGGAAAATTATCATGATCGTTAATGTTCAGTTGACAGTGGAGAAATTTCACAGTTTAAAAAATTTCACAGAGGTAATTTTTTTTTTAAATTACACTTATATACTGTAATGTGGTTTCATGCTGATGCCTTTGCTCCTACTAACTGTAGTTACAATGGCCGTAGAGAGTATGAGTGATGTTGCTCTAATTATGCTGTTAAATGCATATTATATGTGAAAGGGAGCAGAATGCTCATTTTCTAGATATTAATCCTGTTCAACTAAGAAAAGTGAAGAATAAAGAACTCTTGTACTTCTTTTACAAGTTGAAATTGATGAGCTATGCATATGGAGAAGCAAGAATTTTGTGGCATCTCTATTTAATGGTTGTGTCCAGCTTATTTATAAGACTAAGGAACAAAGTCAATTTAAAGAAAAGCAATTGCTACAGGCTGAATAAATTGAGACTTTTTTTAAAAAAGAAATCAAGCTGTTAAATAAAAACTTTGACATATGCATCCACAAATTACAGAAAAAAAATGTTCTTATAAATGTATCAGTCAGTAACTTAGCATATCAGAGGAAACTTTTTTAGTTTCCTTAGGACACAGGTGTTTTTATCTGCTCCTTATTCTTCAAAAAGTAAGTTGCCTGCTGATTAAATGTTCCTCATTCCCTGGCTGTATTCCTATGAGCTCTTTCTTATTCCTTTCTACATCATAGTGTTTCAGAATGCTTTAATTTCATAGTACTTATTTCCAATCAGTCTGCTTTAAAATATCTAACAAAAGTTGGTCATGGAGTACAGCATAATTACTTTTATATTTTCCCTCCTGTAAACCTTATGGTAAATACCAAAGTTCTCTGCTTTTTAATGAGAAAAACTAATTGCAATGTAAATATTACCAGTAAAAATGGAAGTGTACAAATTATGGAAATATTAAAGTACCATTACACTCATTCCTCTTCTGGGTCCCTTTTTACCAAGGTCTGGAAAACTCTTCACAAATATTCTATAAACTAAAGTAAGGAATAAAATTTTCCTTATTGGCCTCAATTTCTATTTGCTTTTCTTGCAGTAAATATGAATTTATTGACATATGCTGTGGGTCAATGATAGTACTAAGTGTCAACTAAATAATTCTAATTAAATATTCATTATGCAGTGTCAGGAAGGAGAAGGGCAAACAATCATTTGTCTAAAACATATTGTGCAATCATTACTAATCATTTTTAAAATAACTTCTTTCATCTTAGCTTTTTCAAAAGCCTTCATTCAAAACCTATTTTGCCTGATAAAAAATCCTTAAGACTATTGTATTTCTATTTTAAGAGAAACCTCTAGTTAATATATTATTTGAATATCTAAACTATTGGCAAATACAGAGGCTAGTGGATGTGTATTTTCTTTTTTAGTTTACCAAAAACAAAATTAAAAAAACTCGGAGATAAGACAATCATGTATTCTGTTTCATCATAGGATTTTACTTATGTGAAAATTAAAACTATATTTTTGAAAAGTTAACTCATTAAAAAATAAAGGATACTATTTGTGATAAACACACATCAGGAATAAGTGAAAAATTCTACCAAAATAGAAAGCCCTTAGAATTCTATAATAAAATATTAATTTTATAACTCATATAATTCTTTTAATCATTAAAATAGCTTTACATTTTTCTTAGTGCAATAAAAATCAGAAAACATTATAAGCTGTTAACATTTTCTCAATTATTATTTTCTAAACCATAGGTCAAGTTGTAGTGTATGCCTTATAATTGTAAAGCAGTGGATAACATAATAATTAAACATAACATTCCTCGGTATGTATCCAAAGGAGTTAAAATCAGCATACTACAGTGATACAATCACATCAATGTTTATAGCAACACAATTCACAATAGCTAAGCTCTGGAACAAAGCTCTAGGTGCCCATCAACAGATGAATGTATAAAGAAAATGTGGTTTATATACACAATAGAACATTACTTAGCCATAAAGAAGAATGACTTTATGACACTCTCTGGTAAATGGATGGATCTGGAGACTATCATTCTAAGTGAAATAAGCCAATCCTAAAAAAAAAAAAAAAAGTTTGAATATTCCTTCTCCCTGATGTGTGAATGCTAACCCACAAAAAGGGGCAGGGGGAGAGGAAGAATAGAAGTTCTGTTTATTAGACAAAGGGGAATGAAGGAGAAGGAAGGGGGCTAGTTATGGAAAGACAGTAAAATAAATCTGAGATAATTTTCCTGTGTACATACGAATACTCCACAGTGAATCTCTACATTGTGTGTATCCACAAGACTGTGACCCTAATTTTAATAAGATTTATTCCATGTTTGTGTAAATATATCAAATAAATTCTACAGTCATGTATAACTAAAAAGAACAAATGAAAATTTAAAAAATAAAACATAAACTCTTACTGTTCTACATTAAATGATTAAATATGTTAATAAATGATTAAATAATTAATAAATGATTAAATATTTAAAAACCCAACATTGTTAACAGAACAAAAATAGTCATTTAAAATTATGTTTACTGATGTTCTGTTTACTGTAAATGTTGTCGTTGGATATGAAGTGTCCCCCAAAAGCTCATGTGTGAGACAATGCAGAAGGTTCGGAGGAGAAATGACTGGGTTGTGATAGTCTTAACTCAATCAGTGAATTATTCCCCTGATAGGGATTAATTAAGTAGTAACTGAGGTGGGTAGGGTGTGGACGGAGAAGGGTATTAGGGGTGTGGCTTTGGGGTATATATTTTGTATACAGTGGGCAGAGTTTCTCTCTGCTCCCCGATCATCATGTCACCTGCTTCCCTTGCCACACTCTTCTATCATTGATGTCCTGCTCACTTTGAGCCCCTAGGAATGGAACCAGCCTTCTATAGACTGAGACCTCTAACTTAACTTTTCCTCTTCCACTATTGTTTCCCCCAAATAAACCTTTCCTCTTCTACAATTCTTCTGGTCAGGTCTTTTAGTTGCAGCAGCAAAAAAGCTGACTAAAACAATAAATTTGGGCAATTTGGAGGCATAAAGGAATTACTATATCAGAAAAGAGTCACAGTTCTTTGACCTAGTAGAACACAGGCAGACAGAGATGAAACACAAATTTGCTTTATCCCTTTTTCCAGTAAGCATGGACTTGTTGCAGAATGTTTGCATTTTCTGGAACCCACTCTGTGTTAGTCACCTTTTTGCCACTATGACCAAAATACCTGACAAGAACAACTTAAAGGAGGAAAGATTTATTTTGGCTCATAGTTTCAGAGGATTCCATCCATCCCCTGCCAGCTCCGCTGCTGTAAGCCTGAGGTGGGGCAAAACATCATAGTGGAAGCACATGGCAGAGGAAAGTTGCTTACCTCATGGCAGCCAGGAAGCAGAGAGAGAAAGAGAAGGGGAGACCAGGGGAAGAACATAAACCATAACAGAGCATGCCTCCAGTGATCTTCTTCCTTCAACTAGGTTCTGCTTCCCAGTAGTCTATCCATCTATCAATGGATTAATCCAGAAATGAATGGAAGGAAAAAAAAAAGTTCACTGTCAACAAAATTATGACATAGGAATCCTCCTGAAGAACAAAAATGAAGATGAAATTTGGCATTCATGGCTGAAAATAAACTGCTTTTGATGGCCTCTGCTAACAGATACAAAGAAAAAAAAGCATTTGTCAGATCAGACACTTGTTAATTCACTTAAGCAGTGAGATCACATTTGTGACAACATCTTCAATTTGATTTACCACGTGGTTAACACATTATCTTTTCCAAGACTCATCTGCCCTCTGCATAGGCCAAACGAATAGCAAGTTGAATGAAGATCTAGTGGGTTCCCCTAACTTTCAGTATTCAAGTTCTTGATGGTGGCATTATCACTATAATTACTCCCCTAACAGTTGATTGATTTGGGTTTACTATTTTTCTAGGTATAGGCAGTTCTCCTAGCTTTCAGATCAGGAAACCAGTCTAAGAATTCTGTCAGGTGCCGAGTATATCTAAACCAATTACACATTCCACAACTGGAGAAATAGTCATAAGTTAAGGTCAGGATATGACTGGACCAATTGAGAAAATGCATCGAAGTTAACATTCCATTCATCATCTGACTTCTGTTAGATCTACTCCATTATAATCTTTGAGGTCTCTCAGACATTATTTCTGTTCATATCCAGTGTTTTCTCCCTCAAAAGTGTAATCATTACCTTACCTCCAGCATAAAGCCACCTAGTAAAAGATTGTAGGATTTGTACTAAAAAATGTGAGCTGTGTAGTAGAGTCCTTCCTAAGGGCTTTAAGCCTCTTTTATTCAAGAAGTTCTGAATCAGTAAATTAGCTCCAGTCTGGAAACTGATAGAGGTGTACTCTATCAAGTACTCATTCAAGTTAGACTTCTCCTTCCAGAGGTTCTCTGCTAATGAAAATCCAGAAGGAATTTAGTAGACTGTCAATATATTCCACCTTTAAGGACATGAACCTCCTAGGCCTCTGTGGGTCAAACAACTTCTGTAACTTCAATACTATTGAACATTATTGTATCATTTTCCATTTTGACTGTTGATTATATGTCACCAACGAGCCTAGAAATCCCAAGGACTCAATTATCCCCATTGCATTTAGATTTCCGTATTCAGTGAAAGACATTGTTGTATATTCTGACCTCTAGAAAAGAGTCCACAAGAATAATGGGACTCTCTAACAAATTTATTATCTATACCTATGAAAAAAATTGTATAAAACGAACTCTCTAAGACAGATTAGTATATTTTACATAGTAAATCCATTCCAATATTCCAACTTCCCTAAGAGCTTGCATCCCTTTCTGTGCAGTATACCAAGGCAGTTCTAGATTTCAACATCATATATTAATGTAGACTACCTTTTGATGTGTTTCAGCCAACCAGCTAACTCAACTGTTAGATCCATTTTTACCTTTCATGTTGCAACATTACATGAACAATCCCTATTTAGCATACATACATACAACCACATGAAATATTCAACATTTCATTATAAGCTTTATGTTAGATGCTTCTGCCCAGTTGTTGGCTGATCATATGCATTTAAAATAGGATAAGTTAAACTATGGTGTCCAATAGGTTCAGTATATTACATGGGTTTCAAGTTATCAGATCTTCAAATTTGGATGGATTTATTGGGACATAACTACATCCTAAGCCAAAGAATATTTGAAGTTATAAGTCTAGAATAAATAGAGAGGTGGCAAGGATGGGCCCTGTAGAGACTCCACAGAGTCTCACAAGGCAACTACCTCAGGGAGGACATGACATTTTCATCAGACAATGCATATTTAATCTTCATATGGAAGTGAAAGAGATGCTTCTATTGGCAAGAAAACTCAGTAGAATTTAGGAGTTCAGTGTCCCTTTCTTCAACAGAATCTTTCCAGATGACTCGTTAAAATATCCATTTCTTCATGAATCTTTTTTCTTAAGGCCTTCCATATACTGGATGAGGCCCATTCACATTATGGAAGATTTTTTTACTCTACTTAAATTTGCTGATCATTAGTATTAATCTCATCAGTCAGCAACATCTAGAAGAATGTTTGACCAAATATCTGAATACTATAGACAAGAGAAGTTGACACAGAGAAAAAAAAATCACAATGTCTGAAGGATTCACCATGGCTGTTTGTTTTATTTCCTTTTATTATATTTTTAATATTTATAGAAGTTTGTAATTTTGCTCTATAAATTACTTAAGTGATCTTATATTTAGGAAATACTCATTAATCAGTTTCTTATTTTAAACACCATTAAAATAAAATTACAAAGTTTTCCTTCCTCCGTCCAATATAACTTCATCAACATTTAATAAATATTAATATACTTTATGTATTTATCTTTATTTCCTACATAGTCTTGCTATTTCACTTTTTTGATTTGTTAGCTTTAAATAATATTCTTTGACACCGAGTCATTACAATGAGGTAATAAGGAAACTAATTTTACTTTTTATCTTCTTACCAAAGCCATCTGCTCCAGTTTAGTGTTAGATGAATGATTTCCTCATTGTCAGTACATACACAATTTACAATCCATTCTGTCAACTCTATTTTTCATTTTGTTTTATTTGTTAAATTAGCAATTGCTGTTTACATCTGTAGTTCATCTTCCCATAATGTTCTTAAGAAGACTCTTTGAAGCAATATTCACAAAGTTTGTTGCATGTTCAAAACATATTTTTGTTTTTAAACTTCAAAGGCATATGCTTTGTATCACTCTTTCCTTCCTAAATTGTCTTATAGATTTGTCCCTCTTGTTTCTTTCTGGGTGGAATGTAGTTGTGGTTCTAACTACTTTTTGTTATGAACTGGTTATCAAATAAGTTACCATACAGACTTGAACCATTTTGATATTGAAATGTGGAATACAAGGGTGTAATAATTATACCTGGAGAACAGATCTAAAATCTATCCTATACAAATCTGAATGAGTGAGGTTTTTTCCTGAATCAGTTTTATTTATTATAACATAATCCTGATAAAAGTTGGTGGTATAAGGGAAAGTGTAACAGGAAATGAGAGGAGTCCAAAGAGTTATTGGAAAAGACCAACAGAGAGTAGCTTCAGGACCATGCCTCAGAGCTGATCTATAGATAATGCGGTCAAAACCACAGAGTTTTCCTGATTAGAGGGAGACCAGGAACTAGGAATATTCATCTTTCCAGACACATCTCTTACTGTCTAAAAGATATTGACAGGGAGGCAATAATACTGAGATAATCGTTCTTCACTTTTGTAAACAAATCTGGTTTTGGCAATCTGATCATAATTATCCAATAGAGAGTAAAGTGTGCACTACTGGGAATGGAAACATTTATCAAGGCTTTATGCAAAGAATTGTTAAAGGAACCTAATGGGATATAAGTGCAGTACTGAGAGCACAACTTCAATTTATGAGACTTACTGTCAGTATCTATTCTTCAGAGTTTGGCTAGTTACATTTCTTATCAGGAAAATAGATTTATAAGAACAGAGCTAGTAGTAGGAAATATAGCTTCCATTGCTGAAGCTAGGCTCTAGTCCTCAGTTGATACTTTTATCTTCCTTCAATTCCATCTATTATCATGTGCCTCTCTATAAGCATATACATGCATGCTGGAAGGTAAATATTCTTTTTCAACTCCAAATGTGTTTACATTTGCTCCAGGACAAAATTATTTAAAAGACTATTATTCCCTTCATGGAATTACCATGGAAGCACTGTCAAAAAATAATTTCAGCATAAAAGTAAGAGCCTATTTGTGGATTTTCTTTTTCTTTCTCTTACTTACTTAACATCTTACTTACATCCACTTGCATGCCTCTGTTCCTGGTACCTAAAAACACCATATAGTGAGACTTTAAATAAAAAGTTGTTACTTGTCTGGCTTTTTCTTCTTTCTAATAACAAGTCCTTTGAATTTCTGTGTAAAATTCAGTATCTGCTTAGCAATTTCTATGAAGACTCTGATGTAGGACATATGAGGCTGGATACCTGAGGAATTTTCAGGAAGCAGATTTATTTTAGCTGTAGCCATTCAGAGAGGCTAGTGCCTGAAAACCCATGGACCCCTAGTCTGGAAATTCTTTAACGTTAAACCTGGTGGGTGGGAACATTAACAGTTAACTCTTTTCCCCATATTTTTAGGCTAGACAGAGGTTTTACAAGTTTTTAACAAGAAAACGGGAAGAGTATCTTTAGCATAGCAACAATCTTTCTTTGAGACAAACTCTATCATAGCTTTTGTGTGCAAACCTGGCATTTACAAGAAAGAGGAAACCTCAAACCACACTGAGCTCTCTGAAGAACTCCTGTAAAATACTGTGACAAGAAGTGTAATTATGGGGAGGGTCTTTGGAGAAACTTAATTATGGTAAGGGTCTTTTAGATGGGGATACCTGGTCTGCCTCAATTCTGATAGGATTTTCATTGAGCTTGCATGGAATCTATAGATCACTTTGGGAAATTAGTTCAATAACAACATTTTAAGTCTTCTGATCTATAATCATGCTACATGTCTCAATTTATTGAAATCTCATTTATTCAATTAGGCTTTCAGTGAACAGCTCTCATATATATTAAGTTAAATGTATTATTCTGTTCATGTTTTAATGTTCTCAATAATGACGTTATAATGTGCATAATTTTCTTATTGTTTTCATATTACACTTTCAATATTGTTTTGCAGTGGTTACAATGAACATTATTAACAAATGAAGTACTAGTAATACCTTACATTTAGTTTTAGAACTCTAGAAGGAAGTAATTGTTTTTTTTCTAGGTGCAGCATCCTGGGCTATAACTTGTACAGTCATACAAGACCCTGTTTTTTGGCTTACTGATCTTCTACCAAAGCCTTGAATTTTCTATAATTTACCTTTGTATTTGTAGCTTATAAATGCAATCTGATAAGACAATTGAGCATGAGCATGAACAGAGAGAGTATAATCTGTGTGCTCACAGTTTCTTAATATTTTGTTCACATATTGTGTGTGTGACACCCCATGAGCACAGAATTCTGGTGGACCACCAATTCACAAGCATTCAGCAAGACTCCAAATGTGAATAAGATAAGGGCCTTATGTCTATAAATGAGCGAACCGAGATTGACCACCCCCAGAGGCTGTGCTTCCCATTAAAACCAGAACAAGCTCAACTAAAAGAAAGCAATGGCTTCCCAAAAAACACAAACAACTAGGACACCTTATTAAAACAGTACTTTTTTTTCTTTGTCACTTTCTCATCTTAGGTACTATGCTGAAAATAATGATATAGAAATTAATCAAAGAAAGGATGATCCATGGTTCCCTCTTCTTCCAGTCTTCCTAAGTACTAATTACACCTATTTTTGTTATTGTTTACTTTCTCTTTGTCAGTCTGTTTTGTTTATTATTTTTGTATTCTGTTTTATGTCTGTTAATTAATAAGCTATGTCTAGCATTATCATTGTTTTAGTGTTCATAATATGCAGCCTACAAACTAGTTTAATTTTGCATAATATTGTATTATGTAAACAACACTTCATCATGTCCTAAAAACAGTTTTAAAAAATTAAAGGAAACTTCAGTATTGGTGACTGTTGCATGTAGCTTGGTTTTCCATCTAATGTCAGTTCCCTTTTAAAAATAACTTTAATATTTCATCTGTTCCGATTTTTATTTATTGGAAAACTATTATTCATTCTTTGATTTTGATGGAAAGTTTACTGGATGTAAAATTCTACGTTGACTGCCTTTTCCTTCTATAGTTTGATATTCTATTGACGACTATCTAATATAGTTTCTAATGAGAAATCTGTGAACATAGTTACCTTTGATCTTCTGTACTCTGCTACTGGATCTTCATCAGAGGCGTGTATGGTTTATATTTTACAACAGGATGAAGCAAATGCAAACTTACAGTCTGTGCATCATACTTTCTGCTGTGCAATTGTTTATTCAAATCTATTTCACTAAACAATTACCATTATCTTCTCTCACCTATGAGACTGTTGTGCTGTGCTTTGGGTACCCCCTTCTACCTCAACTTCAAGAAAGACCTTTCAGATAATAATCATTAATTTTATATCAATTCTCTTTTCTAAAGATTGCACTTGTGTGTATGAGTGTGTGTGTATGCAATGTCTGAGAACTCATAATAGCAATGTTTTATCCAATTTGTAATTATTTATGGCAAAATCCTGCATTGTGGCTCAAGACTAACTAGAGGAAATTAAAAATATGGAACCTACTCAAATATATTAAATAGAAAATAGCCATTATCTAGGACCATTCTTACTGGTTACAGAGCTTGATATGTCAGTGTGTGAATAGGAAGCCGAATATCAGGCCTCCTCAAGAAAGGACTTGAGAAGTTGGGTTGTCTGTTTTGCTACTAATGATATTAGCGAATCAAATGTCCGTTTATGTAATGAGAGTTTTGTAAAAGTTATTTTGCTTATAATTTTAAGTATGCTATGTATACCCACAATTAATATATATTATAAATATAAAAATACTTATTTTATACTGGAAGTAGTATCTAATAACAAGTGTGTCTTAACTTTCAAATATCATTATGTTTATGTAATTACATCATTCAGATCTTGAAATCTGAAGTTGTGAAATGTGTATCTCACAGGAAAAACAAAACAACTTGAATTCATAAATTAAAATATATTATACTTGAAATAAGCTCACAAGTGAAGCTTCCTGAGCCAAACATAGTAATTTTGGTTCCATCAAAATTACTATTACAAAAAGCATAATACATAGCTTTGTCTATTATGTTAAAGAATTTTAGGTGTCTTAGTTGTGGAAGGTTTGGCCAACCCATACTTGTTTTATACATAGTGAAAAACAGTGGTACCTTGATAAAATTAGCAGCATTATTCTGAAAGACTAGAAACTGATTTATCACTTACAACTTGGAATGAGATACTGTCTACATCAATCTTTTCTTTTGGTCCTAGAAACATACCCAAAATATAACAGTGAATTGATGTATAAAATTCATTTTTCTTTATCTAGCACAAAATAATTTTCTATGTCATTCCTGGAATTCTAAGAAAATTTGACTTTCCAGCGTTACATTTTTATAACATGACAGGTTATTTCAAAGGAACTAGAACAAAATTAGGAAAAAAATGTTTTCTATTTTAATAGAAGAAATTACTCTTCTGCACCACAAATGTATGCTTGGTCAATGATGTACCATATATGTGATGGTGTCCTCATAAGATTGTATTGGTTAGAGACATCAGTCAAGTCGTCTTACTTAGTGTAAGTACACTCCGTAATGTTCACAGTACAGCAAAGTCAACTGAGAACACATTTCATTAAAACATGTCCCCATCACTAAATGGCACATTCTGTACATTGAAAATTGTAACTTTCTTAAATCTATTGGGTATTGCATAAATAGTTCACTTATTAGTTTTAAACGGTGTGTTCAAATGAATAGCTGTGTTACTCCTATATATTAACAGTTGTCTCTTGAAATAATTACTATTTAGGTTTGTAAAGTATTCATTAAATACCTTCCAAATTACTTAAAAATCATAATAGACATTTAATGGGTGATTTAAATCCGAAATAGAAATTACATTTGATTATAAGTAACTGTAGGTTTATAAAGCTATCATTATATGTCTATTAAGACCATTTAACTTAAGTGTTACATAATTAGAGAAGAGCCAGGATTTTAATTGCACATTTGCAAACTGCTAGCTTGCTTTGCTAAATATTCATTTTATCCTCTGCAGAAAAGTGGGAGTGAGGTATGAAGATTGCATCATTTCTTTCTTAAGCAATTGCCACATTTCATTCTGTGACATTAAGTGATCCAACAAATGTATGTCATGTGTGATAATAATACCATATGCAAAGTGTAAGAAAAGATTTATTTGGATTATATAGATTCAAAACTATAATTCTTATCACTAATATCTGCTCTTCCATGTGTCCCTCACACACACACAACAAAAAAAAAAAAAGAAGAGAAAAGAAAACTCTTCATAGGCCAAGAAGCATTTTCTTGCCCATCTTTCAGGTTACTGATCAATATAGGTGCTACAACCAAACAACTGAGATAGAAAATATTTGGTATTGAATTATGATTCACTGATTACTGCCTCATTCATTGAAAGTACATCCCAAGTTGCCAATAAAAAAGCACATTTTCCCATTAATTACGTTGCTAAGCAGTTGCTTGTTATCACAGAAGTTAAGTGGGGATTAAAAAGAGAGTCTAAATTACACTTTTATGCCTTGAAGTGTCAACTCATCTTGAAGTCAAGTCTGGTATACGGATTTCAAAGGAAAGAAAGATTGTAATTTGATTGCGTGTTCGGTTCTGTAGCTAAATAAAGTGCCTCAGACAGCCGGCTTTTAGAGGCACTAAAACTTCTTTCACAAAGGTATCCAGTTTTAGTTCTTCAGTATATCTCCATTAAGACACCTGAGGTTGCCTCTTGAAAACATGAAGAAGAAAACATTCTGCTGAGAGGAAATTTATTTATATATCATTTCTTCTCTGAATGTTTCTTCTTCCTGGGAACATTTGCATTTAAACAAGCTTTTGAATTCTTTGGAATCCATCTGCCTACACTTACCCTATTTTTAACCCCTGAATAAACATCACCTGTTAGGTATATTGTATACCCTGTTATTCCTCCACTTTCTTAATTTTGTACATATCCATTTTAAGTCATGATAGAGGCATAGCTTGACCCAGTTCACTCGGGACACAGCACCAGCATTTTTGTTTTATTCATGTGTTGTTCTTCATCATTCCCAGTCATCTTTTGACTGAGACATCAGCATTCGAAACCCACGTAGTATCCTTGGATGCATTTGGAAAAAAAACAAAAAAACAACAAAAAAACCCCAGCAAGATGAGGAAAACTCAGATAACATAATGCCACACACACAAATTTTCATAGCCATTCACTCAATATTTCCTATCTGATCAGAATTCCTTAAATCTAAGATATTTAAGGGCTCAGGAGGCCCCTTACCATTTCTTTTTCCCCTCTTTATGTGCATTCTAATTTAAATCATTACAATATAAAATATATAGCATCAACTTACTACTCACATTTAGCCTCTGTTTTTAGGTGGGGTTAAGCATGGGATCATGGTGAGTGAGTTCTATTTACTTTTATGTGTGTCAGACTTGGTAAAATTCCTATGTCCTATATTCAAAAGGAGGTAATCTTTTGATTTGAATTAGTTTCTAATTTTTTAAAATAGGGATTTTTAAAATAAAACCCCAATTTCTTTTGATTTCTGCAACAAAGGAAGATTAAGCAACAGTTATCACTGCATAAGAAATTGTGTAGATTTGAATTTTGGCTGTTCTCCTTATTGGAAGTTGATTGTTAGTTCCATGGTCCCTGGCTATTATCTCTTTTTCAACAATGAGGATATATGTGGCAATAACTGTTTTTTATACATATACACCTATTTAATTTCTCTTATGGCTGTGTGATAATGATATACCAAACAATCACTAACGGAAAGGAGTAAAAGTTTCTACAGCACCTTTTTTGTGTGTTTGATTTAAATACCTCAGGAGACGGTCTTTGCTACCTCTGATAACTGAAGGACATGCTATTTTCATAGAAGAATCTGAAGAAAAACAAATATCTGCCATTGGCCTATATATAGAACATGTTATTTCTTGCCGTAGGCATATAGATGTTAGCTTTGACCTCTTTGTCACTATCAGAAGTATGTTTTCATAGAAATCAAGCATTAGATTTTCACATGGAAGTGCAATTCAAATGAATCTTGAATGGGAACACTCTGTTTCCATTTTTATTTGACTCTCATTAAAATTAGTTTTTGTATATACAGTTTCTGTATATACAGTTTGTATCTCATTAGTTTTTGTATATATGGTTTGATGCACAAGTGTATTGAAAGAAGATATAGACTAGCATTATCTTTCAAGCGATAAGAGGAAATGAAAGAAAACGATATATCCATATAAAGCCAAATACAATCTTTTGCCCAATAATTTAAAAAATAATTTCTAGAAATTCCTGATATTTACTCATATAATCATTCAATGAGACCCATTCTTTTGGAACTGTACATTGATGTTCTTGGGTATGAAAAAAAGTCAAGAAAGAACTGAAGGGTCTTTCCCTCGCTCTCTTTTTCTCCTGTATTCATTTCTATGAACACTAGGCACTCTAGTCTCCTTGCTTTCTCAATTCTGTGTTCAAAATTTAAAACATCTAAGTTCTATCTTAATTCCCCCTTCTTCACAAGAACTTGAAGTCTCTATCAAGGCAGTAACAGAAAAGTTTTAGAGTTCTCCTCATTCGTTTCCTGTCTCTCAGGATCTCTATGCTAGGTGTACAAATGCCCACTATCTTGAAAACTGTTGTAGCACATATTTTGTAATAGATTCAGGACAGAAATGTAAAACCATTCCCTGCTTTTCTATCTTGGCTAGAAGCAAAATACCATTATGCCTTTACTGAGATTTAATTTATTATAGTAATAGTCAACTATATAATTATTTTAGAAATATCAAACATCATTTTTTCCTGAAAAATGACAATTGAAATAAGTAGTAGTTCTTATTCTGAATAAATTAAGACAATGAAGAAGATCTACAAATAGAATACTGATTGTCATCTAGTTAGTCCTTTTTATATGTTAAGCACAAGTTTC
>CM053409.1:98924786-98941161 GCA_028644305.1 Xerus rutilus | reverse complement strand
AATCTTTAATTCATTCAATTTGTTGAATTTCCCTCATGCTTTACTTTTCTGGGAAAGAATTCAAAGAAAAATTGTTGTTTACTGTATTTGAAATTGAGGCTCTTAACTTTGTTTTGTAGTAAGTGATATAAATTTTTAAAAAGCAATTAAAATATTCTGGAAAAAATCATGTTTAAAGGTATGATCTAAAGTATAAGAAATATAAAAACGGTAGACTGAATGTATTTGTATTTTGATATCAAATATTTTTGAACTATCATTAATTTCCTGAGTATCTTCTTTGTAATCTCATAAATTGTACACAGAAGCCTAAACTCAGAATTTTATTTACATATCTGGAAATCCGTAAAGCAACAAAAGACACAGTATTTAAGTGTTTATTTTTAATATAACTAAGTTCTTAAATAGTTTACTTTATTTATATAAGAGGTGAAAGCTTGTTGGAAGACCCTTGATTTTGGTGCCCACATGCATTGCTTCTATGATGTGGTGGGTGTAGGTCTGACAAACTTTCAACAAACAGATGGCCAGCCCTCTGAATGACATTATTTATGTTGAACAAAATGGCTTTCTGATAGTCATTATGTAGTTCTTCTAAGGGAAGAGGAAAAATGGGAATTGAGTTCGTCAACTGCACTATAAGTCTTGTTTTGTTGACAGCCTTTAAGAAAGACAATTGCTGATCAATTAGCAACTCCTCATTTTATAATGCTTATTATAAAAATGAATAAAATTTAACTTGTCAAATTATGCATATATATTTGTTCATATCAACAACCAGAAGGAATTTGGATACATGTTGGTAGATGTAAGGGGATAATTTTCCCCCTTACATCTACCTGTATACTAAATAGCTAAATGGAATCAATTACTACTAATATTTTAAGTGAAAATATATATACAATGATGGTTATCCTTTTATGCTTATTACTAATTTTCCAATATTATTTCAAATATCTCTTATAATACTTCACAACTTACACTGGATGATTTTATGAATCAAAATTTCTTACAAAATAAACTTCAGATTAAATTACTTTTCCATCTGTTTCTTAGATAACTAGATTTCTTCTGAGTCATTTCAATAAACAATAACCTTCCCCAATGAAATATAAGAATTTGTTATCCTAAGAATTTGTTATCAGTAGTCATGAAATAGAGTTACTGTCCCCACAGTTCACTTCTCTCCACTAACTGGTGTTTCTTATGCTATCATATTTTCCCAGTTAAATTTCTGAATTAGAAAAGTCTGTTCCCTGGCTACTTGACCACTCCTTACCATTTCTCAGATTTATGGTTGCACCATTACCACCAATAAGACATACGAAGGAAGAATCATGCCTAAGGATTTGGTTAGCAAAGGCATATATTGTTATATTGTCAATCCGTTTCAATGCTCACTGGAATTATTTCCAACTTTGTTATTTGTTAATGATTTTCACAAGTAGCAGTACTGCTAAATTAATTTTAACCTTTGCTTTCTCTCAGTATATTGTTATGTTTGAATATGAAGTGTCCTCGCCAAAACTCCTGTGTTAATGCAGGGAGTAAAATGATTAGATTTTGAGTGATATAACCCGATCAATGGATTAATCTATTTGATAAATTAATAATTAAGTGGATTAATGAGTGCTAACTATAGGCAGATGGGCCGTGGCTGGAGGAAATGGGTCACCAAGAGAATTCTTTGGGGATTGTTTATTTTGTCCCTGGCTTCTTGAGGTATCTCTGCTTCCTGGTTGCTATGAGCTAAGCAACTTTTCTCCACCAGGCCCTTGTGTCATGATACTCTGCATCACCTCCAGCCTAGAATAATAAAGCAGACCATGGACTGAATTTTTGAAACCATGAGTCCAAAATGAACTTTTCCTCTTCTAAGTAGTTCCTGTTAGGTGTCTTAGTCACAGCAATGAAAAGCTGACTGACACAGATATTGACTTTGTATTTAATGTTCGGGCTTACTTCATTAAACCAAAGATCATCAATAGCACAAATAAATTGTTTATTTACTGTACTTGGTTATTAATGCAAAGCTTACTTACTGGTGTATTTTCCAGAAGTAAATGAATCCACTTAATTTAAAAAGGTATTTTATTATGTGAACATTTATAGTTTTTTAACTATAATTCATAGTGATATTTTAAACTATACTTTTATGTATTATATATAGATGTGAAATATTAAAATGAGAAACACACTTTCAGTAAAAGTAGAAACTGCCCACTTCAATACTACTTAGACATCCTTTAAACTTAAAGTCTACTTAAACAAAACAAAGCAAAGCTTAATTATATATTGGGTTTACCATAGTGGTTATATACCAATTTACTCTCACATTCTGAAAACCTAAGAAAGTAGAGAGTGAGTCATCCATAGCCCAGCCAAGCAGATGGTAGGCATATTTGTGATTGAATGACAAATTGTTCTCATCAATCTTACTGTTTCTAAGTTTTTACTGTTTGGAAAGATTCTCAATACATTTCCATACTCATTCGAATTGTTTCCACCTTTATGTCATTCGCTAATGTTTTTTACAAGTAGCAATGCTTCTAAATTAATTTTAATCTTTGCCTTCTCTCAGAAACCAAGCCTACTCATGTACCTAAAACAGCTGATTTCCATATATTACTTGCTGCTTTTCAAGTTTTAAGCTCAGTGATGAGAATATTCCAAATTTGGATTGGATTATATCTCCTTTAGTTGTTGTTGTTAATTATTAGTTTAGTTGAGATGTCAAATACTCTCAGACCTAAAGCTAACAAATATAGTCTTTATCAGATAGCCGACTTGGCTATGTTATCTTTATCTAAATTTAGGGGTTGCAGTTTTATTTTTTTCAAGAATTGATTATTTTTCAGTCAGCTAATGCCAAAACAAAATACCATAGATCAGGTAGTTTAAACAAAGGAGCTTTATTTTCTCACATTTCTAGAGATTGGAAGTCTGAGATCAAGTTGACTTGATGGTTGGTTCTTGCTGGCCTCTTTTCCTGTCTTACAGACAACTGCCTTTTCACTGTGTCCTTATATCAGAGAGGGCTATAGCATCTCTTCTTTGCCTTATAAGGACACTGATTCCTTATAACCATAAGTACCCCATCCTCATGACCTCATCTAAATCTAATATTTTCCCAAAAGCTTCATGTGCAAATACCATCTCATTGGAGATTAGAACTTCAACATATGAATTTTAGGAGGATATATTTCATTCTATAGCAATAATTACACAAGTAAAAATTTAGAAAGAAGTAGAAGATACTTTCCCAATGTACAAATACATGACAATTTTTTTATTTTTTCCCTCACTATTGTTTTTTGTATATATGAATCTTCCAAATGAATCTGCAATAATTATTTAATTTTTACATTAATTACATTGATATTAATATTTGAACATTAATTTTAATACATACATAGCTTTCTAATAAGAGAAAGAACTTATGAAAATATATTTTTTATTATTTACCCTAATCTATCTGTTTATGATTCTTTCACTATTATGTCATTGATTCTTTATTTCTCAGGAAGGGGTTAAGATGATTCACCTCAATTATTGGATTAGTCAGCTATCATGTTTCAAATTTCAATTAATAAGAGTTATTAGTCCATTTGCTTAAAATCAAGAATATTTAATGTTCATAACTGAATTAAAGTTTAATTTTAATATATCTATACCAGTTATAATAAAGATCTCCCACATATCCCCCCCACATTATCTTCTCCATATGTACTATATTCTTTTCAGCTTTCTACATTTCTGCTATTGCAGCCATAGTCCAGATCATGAGCACATTTTTTTCCTAGCCCACAGAAGTTAGTCCTGAGCAGTTAAAACTCTGTTGCTTCTTCATTCCAATTATTTTTTAAAATAACATTCAAAATGAGTAAGCAAAGCAAAGCAAACAGAATAAACATAGATTGAATTAGGTCAATGGCCTGCTAAAACTGCTTTCATGGTTTTCCTTTGACTTTAGTGCCACAAAAGATCTATCTTAATACATCTTAAGATCTATCTAAGTACATCTCTGGGACCTCCACTGCACTCCAGCTGTGTTCCAAGTGATTGTCATTTTGTGTGCTTTTCCTTCTTTTTGCAGGATACTGGCCAGATTCTTAGTATTTTTCATGCCTAAGCAGAATATTGGCTCAAGTCAGTTTGACCAGTGGTGTAATATTATGGTTGAAGTGTAAAAACAGACCACCTACACTCTAACCCCATCTAAAATGTTCAGTGCCAGTGTGGCCTTAAGCAAGTTACCCAACTTTGTATTGCATTTTTTTCACCTATAAAATGGAGCTTCCTTTTTCCACCTCATAGAATTAAATATGTTAATATATGGAAGGCATCTAAAGTGTATAGTGTGTTTGAAATCTTCAATAAAGGCTTTTCTATGAAATGTCCTTGTTAATATATTAGTAATTATTATAATAAAACAATAACATATAGCTAAAACTTCAATAGCTCTGAATAAGTTTCAGTGATTGTTCTAATTAGATTTTCTTCTCTTAATATGTGCCATAAAATTCTGATTGTTAACTTTTTATCATATTAAAATCTTAGTTGTATATGTATTTATCTATGTATAAAATCTATAAAGTTTACTAAGCTATGTTGTCCAGGCAAGTAAGTACTACATCTGTTCTTATAACTCCATCTTAACTGACTAAAAAATAATAGATGAATATTTTTAAATGAATGAACATCATTTACAGAAGTGAGTTTCACTAAGCAACTCAGTGAGGCAAGGGCAAAAATTAATAATTAGTGTAGATATCTGATCACTTCAGCTCTTTGGTACTGGATTAGGTTCAGCACTTACAAGAAGGAATGAGGCACCAGGAAACAGGAATGAATATATGAAGTGAATATTTTGTCTAAAAAGGTGAAATAAAAGCCCATAGTCCCAAATATATTGTGATGGTGTTGTAATGCTGACTAATACAATGAAAGGACTATGTATGATTCCTTAAATAGGAAATTAGAAAAGATTACCTTTAATTTTCTTATATCCTCAATGAGAGATTTTTAAGAATTTAAAAAATAAATAAATAAACCATGCTAGACACACTGAAAAGCAAATTAGGCAAACTTTCTTTCTGAAATGAGTGAAGTTACATTAATGTGTATTTTGCATGATGATTTCACTGTGTTTGACTTTGTCTTTGATTTCTCCACTTCACTTAAATCATTGTAGCAATTTTTCTTTGCTCTGCCAAACAGCTGATCTTATTTGAATTAAAAATGCAGCTGCCTTCATCAATCTTTTATGTTATATATGGATTTAAGAAATAAATTTTCAAGTACAAAAACTTATGACATTATTCAGCTCATGAGCTAATTCAAGATGTTTGTCATGATGTAGCTGTTTCCATTCCTATGCAAATTCTGCTTCCTTCTTAGTATTGAAATTTTCCTCCTTTTCACTGTCGGCAGAAATGAAAAATAAAACTAAACATTACAAGCAAACTCCCATTATATTAATGCAGAAGCTCAAATTACCCTAATTATAACCATTAATAAAATTAATCCACAAACAAATGTTTTGCTAGTTTGTATGGCATGTTGATCAATTCAATTTATATATCTTCCCTTTTTTTCCCTTAGATTTCAGATTCCTGAAATGGGAAAAGTAATGCAGAAATATTCCAAAGCCTCTTGGAATATTTCTTTATTCTTGCAAAGAATAAAGTTATGAAGATATGATTTAAAGTAATTTAAAGATATGGTTTTAAGCTAATATTTAACATTAGTACTTCATGCATTTAGCAGTTATTTTGGAAGATAGAATACCTCTCTTATGCTTTTGATTAAAATAAAATGTTTATTCTTTTTCTATATACATAGAAAAAGCTATATATATAGCTAGATATATAGTTAGAGAGAAATTAAACTATTTTGTAGTCTCAGGTAATTATATTTTATATGACTGAAAATCTGTCAAAATAATGCATTTCTGAGTAGGAAATAATCTTAATACCTATTTTCAACTTGTCAATGCTACTGGATCTGTGAAGAAAACCACTCTTCAGACATGTTCTTATTTTCAAACTTTTAAACAAATCAGAATGTCACTTTATAAAATCACAGCTCTCTTATCTCTTGCACTCAATCATAGTATTAGTGAATATGAAATTAATATTAACCTTGTCCCTACCATATATAATTTTATGAAGAATGATATTCCTACCTATCAACCAATTACATCAATAGATTTCACCAATGTAACATAATTAAGAGACTATCATATTTACAAAGGTGACACTTCTCAATTGTTTTGAACTCTTAGAATTTGAAAAGGAGAATAAATTACTGATACCAGGATTTTAATCTAGAATAGTATCTAGTTGGCAGTTAACTGAAACAGCTTTCTTTCCCTTAACAGCAATAAAATAGAAAGGAGTAATTGCCCCTTTTTATAGGTGCAATTGGAACGTAAAACTCCAGAGACAGTGTGAGCAATAAACCACTGTTAGAGTCTATTACACCATCTGCACCTTAAAATTATAACTAGCAAATCAACAAACACAAGAATCAGTCCTGCTAAGTATCTTGGTCTATGTTTTTAAATTATTTATTAATATTCTCTAGTGAGTCTGAGTAGTTGAAACAAATTTTTTTTAATAATAGTCAGATTTTCAAGTAATTTGTCCTTTTAAATAATTAGAACCTTGTAAACTAAATGCCAAAGAAATTCATAAATATGTATTAGAATTTTAAAGAAATATTAAAATTTTTCTTTCACTGCCTTTTCTAAGAATATTAACTTATAATTTTCCAAATCTGACATTTAGAGTATTTTTTCAGTAATTATAGTGCAGTGGCCTCTTCAAAATATTTGTCAAACAGGAGGGTCAAAAATGCACTTATGTTGGTGACATTCTTACTGTTTTAAAGATATTCATCCACACCAGAATAAATTTCAAAAAATGCGTTTTTACATGAAACAATTTTTATAGAAAAAATAACATAGAAACCATAGATTTGGGATAAAAATACATGTGCAATTGTGTTGTTTGAAATAAAAGTAAATCTATGTATGCATGGTATAGATTATCAAAAAAAGGCAAATTAAATAATGCAATGTGCTATTTAATGATTACATACATTATATATAAAATTACATTCAATATGAAGTTCAACATATTTTTAAAACCTAACCTTTGAAAAAACTGAGTTGAGTTTAAAATACAGCTTTTTTTTTCTGCTTAGCAGAGTCTGAAATTTAGGCATGAAGATAGATTCTGTGAAGCTAAACAAATATCTTAAGTAATTTATTTTAAATTTCAAATAGATGTGATATGCTTTTCAAAATTTCAATGAAAATGTCCTTTTAAATTCTGAAGCTATAATTCTCTAGAACTTCTTCATAATTTTGAAAATTACCATAGCTTAACCACTTAAAAAGCTAACCATGCTATAAAATTCCCAGAAAGTTCCTTTTCTGGACCCATTCAAATACAAAAATGCATTCATTATTCAGAAGCAATAGTCTGGCCTATATTTCTTGATGTGAAATTAGATGTGAGTCATTTATTGGAAGTTATGATATCAGTGTGCTATGCATATTAAAATAATTACCACCTAGAGGCTGGGGTTGTAGCTCGGTGGTAGAGTGCTTTCTAGCACTTGTGAGGCACTGGGTTTGATCCTCAGCACCACATAAAAATAAATAAGTAAAATAAAAGTATTGTGTCCATCTATAACTAAAAAAATTTCAAAAAGAAATTACCACCTTATATATGTGCTTTATTCTCCCTGAGTAAATGAATGACCTGTCTTTCTCCAAATCACACCATCCTGTCAACAAAGGAGAAGGTCAAAATACTATTTAGGGTCTCTCTGATTTGCTGAAGATTTAACTCAGATAATCTGGGCTTCCTATTTGACCAAGTTTTCCATTAGGAATTGTTGTTCTCTTCTCACTGAGAAGAAATTAAATCCCCTACTTCTTCTTCTGTGCCCATTAAATATTAGAGATGGAATATGATGGAATATTCATAAGGTGTAGAAAATAGAAAAGAAGTAAAGAGAAGGATGGGGAGTCCGAAGAGAAGATGTAAGCCTGTTTGTATCTCAGTAATATAAACCAGGTCACACATTACATTGCATTGAAAGATAATATATAGAGCTAAACTGAGGGCACATTTGCATTAAGCAGGAATGAAATTATTTTCAAAGGATGTTATGAAAAGAACACAGAACTGTTTGATGTTTGGTTGGTTTGTTTGTTGATTGGTTACCTTTGGATTAGCTTTTGAGAACATACTATTTTGAGAGCAGGTGAGGTTTTTGCAATCTCCAATATATTTTGAATGTCTACAGATGTTTTTGTGTTTGCTTAGCAATCTCTTAAGTCTGTCATTATAACTAAGCTTTTAAAAGCAGAAGCAATTTTTTTGCATTTGGAAGGAACATAGAAGTAAATTTGCCAAAACATGAATCTAGAGTGAGTTTTCAATTTTTACATGCAGAAACCAAAGCCTTACTAGTTACCTTGTTCACTGGGTCATTCAGGTAAGAACTCTAGAAGCAACATGAGTATCTATTCAGGTATTCCAGAAAGGCTTGATTTGAGGTCCTCCCATGTATTTTTTTCTTGGTATAAAACATCTGAATAACTTATACAACATTTTATTTCATTAAAAATTTCTATGCTCAATTCTATACATATAATTTGTTGATTAATTTCCTTCTGTTAAAATTACCTTATGGCTTATAGTAATTTGCTCTTTACTTGACTACTCCAAACTCAGTACCACATAACCAGCAAGAGATTTTAAACCATGCTAGAAATTAGGAGACAGTAGAATAATATATTTTAAAATTATTTTTAATCTATAGAAGTTTATACATCCAAAATATTAAGTCAGAAAGAGTATAAACATTTTCAGACATATAAGTCCTTAAAATATTTATCTTCTAAGCAACCTTTCTCAAAAACCTTCTGAAGGCTATACTCCAGCAAGTAAAGGAGAATATTAAGAAAATTAAATATAAGATAGTCACTGATGGTGATCCAACACAGCAAAGGTGCCAAAGAAATTTTCAAGTGAGTAGTGAAGAGAATTTCCAGAATAATAGCAGCAGGACCAACCTAGATGTTAGCCAGCTGAATCTGGGACATGGAGATGACAGACGTCAGAAGGAAAGTCCTCAAGGACAGAAGAAAATGGGAACCTTGAGACCTTATAGACTTATATACTGCTTGAAGAGTATTATAGTCCATTAAAAATTTTGAAAGTGATTTAGTAATAAGAAAATAGAAATTTAACCAAATGAATAATTCTAAGAAAATAAAATCAGTAAATATGAATAGAGTGACCCTAGTGATTTGGTCACAAAAATTTTTAGGTAGTCAAAATTATTAAACAATAAATATTGATTGACATAGTTTATATATCAGCTGAAGTTTCTATAATCTTTCAGTCTCGAAAATCTTGAATTAATTCCCTTGTCAGACTCAGATCAACAAGATTTATCTTTGCCTTATGCTGCTACTTTCTCCAGAGCTTGAGATATCGATTTTTAAAAATTAACAAATTACTTAGTCATGTCATTTAAAACAGCAGAGATCTTCAAATTAGGTAAAAATAATTTTTTTACCTCAGTCATCATTTGACTGAGGAAAGGTGCCTGGGCATGCACAATTTTTCTTTTATCTAAACTTTACCGTAATTGCAATTTCCTTTCTCACATCCTGAGCAAATCTTATGTTGTAAATCAGCCAGACAGTTCAACTCACATGGAGTCTTAGTGCTTACGGAGTATATTCTGTGGGTCTCATAAATAGTCCCTTCCTGGGATACTTAGATTTTAACTACTCCTTCTGTTGTTTTATCTTTCAAAACTCTAGATTAGTTTACTTCTCTTCCCCACCTTTCTTTATCTTTTGATCAGATATTTTTAAAAATGTGTTTATAATCATTATTGTAGAGCCCAGAAAACTATGTAAATAGGCCATATATTTAATGATACATTCTTACAAATTGTCTCCCTTGGAAAAGATTCATGTGATTATACTTTTGGTTTGACTCAAATCAAATTTATCCTATAAAAATCATCTTCCTTCTGAACATATTTAACATCTAGAAAATTGAATTAACATCATGTGAGTTTTCTATATAAATGAAACTACATAATTCAACTATATCAACATTTAATATAGTGAAATGGATAGGTGTCATATATTTGGATTAAAAGGATATTAGAAATTATCTACTAAACTTCATGTTCGTCCCCTGCTTTGTAATTGTCTTTCAGTATTTATGCTACATTTTCTTTTATAAACTAAAGAATTCACAACTTCTTGTGAATTATTTTATTTTGCTTATTATTATTTTTGTATTTATTATTATATTTTGTTTTCATATAGTCCAAATTCTGAGATATAGTTTTTTCATATGGGTTGGAATTTTCTTCTTTTCTATTATTTAAATGTATCATTTTTATCTTAATATGATTAAAATTAAGCAAACATAATTATAATTTTTCCATATGGTGTCTTTATTGTTTGTTTTGGAATATGTCCGTGAAGTTTCTACTTTCCACCCTTGTTTATACCATAATTCTTCAAAATAACCAGCCTTAATTTCAACTGTTGGTACTAAGCTTGCATATTTTCTATGAATTCATGAATTGGACTATTCTCTAGATGTGCTCTACTTTTTTGGTCTACTGTTTAATTTCTGTTCTGATTATGACATTATTCTAGGCATCACATTTTTATTAACACTACTAAATACCACATTAGCATTTCCAGTGACCTTATCTTATTGCTGAACTAGGGGAGCTTAACTTTATTCAAAATAATTAGTACATTTTTGCATATTCTGCTGTTTAGATCTATTTTCCTCTACTCATTACTTGTCTTTGGTATTTTTTATCTTAATTAAAGGATTTTAAATTATTTTTGAAAAATTTTAATGTAATGTTCAGTACACTATCTCTTTTTTTCCAAATTACTTATTCTGCCAATTTATTTTTCTTTTCCTCCCACTCACATTGTTGTTCTGTTTGATTTTGATAAGCATTTTACCAATACCTTCATTCCAGTTATTAATTTTAAAATGTTCAGAAGCACAAAGTTGAGGGTGAAACTCTATGATATAGGGTTGTTGATAGGCTGAAAATTATCAAAAAATTAACACAATTAACTGGCAATTTACTAACTGCCACAGAAACAGTGAGAACATGCTTCTCTGATTTTAATCATCTCCTATTCTACTATTGCTATAAAAAATATTATGACACATTTTATCAAATGCTTTTGTTGAAACACAATTTAATGCCATTCTATCAGTTTCATACATCATAGCTTTATTGGCACCCAATGAACTGTCCAATGATTAGTTTTATTTTTCGTTAAACCAGAGAAAACTAATTAAAATTTAAATAAAACTAAATAGATTTATTAAAAAGATAGCGGAACTGTTTATGGAATACCACTAGGGAACTCAGGAATAAAACTGGAGACTAAGGTCTTATGGGAGGGGCTGGATATCAGGGATTGAGGTGTTTAACCACTGAGCCACATCCTGGCCTGTTTTGTTTTGAGACGGTGTCTGGCTAAGCTTATGAGGCTGATTTGGAACTTGCAATCCTCCTGCCTCAGCCTCTCAAGCTGCTAGGGTTACAGGCATATGCCACCTCACCAGACAAACACAGTTCATCTTTTCCTTTTGTTAACTTGTCTCTGTATATTTGTCCCATTCTTCTCAACCTGGCCCTCTGTTTGGATGCTAAAAAGAGGCAGCCCAAAGGACAAAAACATAGATCTTTCAGCTGTTATCTCCCAAAATAATTTTCTCTTACTAATTCCAACTTTTGAGTTTCCAGGAAAGTATCTCCAAGTTAGGATGGGAGCCAATCATTAATCTATTCATCATTGACTAGAGGAATAGACTTTCTAAAAGGAAACAATGATTAACTCAAATTTATTCTCCCTAAACCAGTCAGAAAAATATGTACAAGTACTATTTCTCACAACAACAAACTAAGAATGGCAGAAACTCTAATAATTTAGGAGAAAGAAATTTTCCAAAATTGTAAGGTGAGCAGTTGAGGGGGCAAAAGGTTACATGGTTTAGTAAAGTCAGTTATTTAGTGTTCATGTAGATACTTACTTCTTTCTGGTAGTAAATACCCAAACATTGCCATCTATAAAATCCAACTATTCAATATGTAACTGCAAATCCTGCAGAACCACAATTCTTGACCAGGTGTAGCAGACAAAGACAACACCGTGTATCTTTTGCTTCAGCTTACTGGGGAAATGTCCACTGCTCCTGTATTTTATCTTCATATCTGTATTAGTCACAATTCCTTCTTCTGTGCCAGAACCCTAATTCAAGCTTGAATCCAGATGGAACAAATAAATGAAAACTCAGGGAAGAACGACTAAGAAAGAGCTGAACCTAGTTGCTCAATCAATGTCCTCAGGAGTGTGTCTTTCATTACATTTTTTTAGATTTACTTGACTTGATTAGAAGACATTCTTTCATATGTAATAGTAAAAAGTAGCCACCAGAAACTCCCCAGTTATATTCCACTACCTTTTCATCATTAGAAGAAAAGTGGCCCTCTCTTTAGAATACAACAGTCCAAATTATGATATTGGGTTTTTTTTGCCATGTCATAAATCATATGCTTTCCTATAATCACTTCTCCAGTAAGCACAATCCAGAAAATATGGGCTGACATAAAGGACTTGAGGGACACCAACATAAATAGTTATTTTCAGTATCAGAAGAAAAGATAGTAGAAGGAAAAGTACAGATGCATCCCTTATAACCACAAAGTTTGTCATGCTCCTATGAAAGAAAAGAAAACCACACTTGTACCCTTTTGATACATATCTGGGCCTCTAACCCAAGTAGTTTTGGTTAATATTCAAACCTCTTCTAAATTAACAGTAATTCATCATAATATGCACTATATGATAGACTTAAACATGTCCAAAGAATCTAAAAATGAAATCTCAAAGTTACATAAAGTTCTCATAAGTCTATAACTGAACTTATTAGACAATGTTAACAGTAGGCATCAATTGGTTACTTTCCTTCTTACTTAGAAAGAAGAAAAAATATTGGAATATCCCATTGGGTATATACTTCTTGGACACGGAAATGGTAAGAGAGAGCAGGAGGTAGAAAGGGAGAAAAAGAGAATGTATTTCAAAGATGCTGTCCTTGAGAAAATGGGAAAAAAAGAATTCAGTCCCAAATAGATTAAAGGTTGATCTTATATAAGCTAAAATATTTTATTTAGAAAATTCAGAAGGTGGAAAAATATAATACAAAGGTCCATTTTTTTGGAGTAGATATATGTCAGCTTTTGTGTCCCTGTGACCAAAAGAACTGACAAGAACAACATAGAGTATTAAAAGTTTATTTTTGGCTGATGGTTTCAGAGGTAGACTGGTGGTCAGCCAACTCCATATAGCCCAAGTGAGGCAGAACATCATGGCAGAAAGGTGTGTCGGAGGAAAGCAGCTCAGAACATCAAACAAGGGGCAAAATATAAACTCCAAAAGCATACCCCAATGGTCTACTTCCTCCAGATACACCTGCTTACAGTTACCACCCATTTAACACATATCAGTGGATTAATCTGTTAATACCTCATGTCTAAACAGGACCAGTGTGGAAGGGAAGTTTATGAAAGTAGGCCGTATTTTTCTTATCTCAGTGTAAAAGGAAGCAAAGACACTAGACATGAGGATTTTGAGTACGGCTGGAGGTTGGAAAATAATGAGCAATAAAATGAAGTAGGTTTTTATGAAAACAAATAATTACTGGGTCAGTGAGAAGCAGGGTTATAGTTGGGAGCTTCTTTGATGAAGGTAAACTAAGTCCAGATTATTTTTTGAGTGTTCTTCTCCAGTCACACAGAAATAAATGAAGTGTTTAATTTTTATCCAACCAGTGAAATAAAAGGAGTAATAGAAATTCAGTTATATGTTCTACTTATGGAGTTTAAAAATAAGCTGTGGGGTTTACCACATGTGAGATTACATTGGGGTGGGGGATGTCTCAATGAAAATGTAGCAAGATCATTGAATTGTAGGTGCTAATGAGGTCTATAAAACTGGATATTATAAAAAATTTCTGGAAAACTAAAAGCTGGTGTTCAGGGTATAAATAAATAATTTATTCTGGAGTGGGTAAAGAATTGTAGTTATTGTTGATAACAACATAGGTAAGTGTAAAAAAATGAGGATGGACCAATAGACTGACCTAGATTGGAGAATAAGTTCAGTGGAGGTGAAAAAAAAAAAAGGCAAAACACTTCCAATTGATTTGGAGAATCATCAATATTGATAATAAGACCAGTATGGTAATAGCAGTGATACTGAGATGACAGTAACCTGGGAATAAAAATCTTCACAAAAATCAAGGAGAGGAAAGGTGGTGACAGGCAGTGAATAGTGACCGGAAAAAGAAGGGTATTAACTGAAATAGCAGATGTCCTGAAATTCAAAGCAATCAGAAATAAGAAAGGTCAGAATGTAGAATAAGAGGCAATAAGAATTTCTTCTTCTGCAGGACCTACGGAATTGAGCATAAATAGCTCGGTGGAGGAATAAAAAGAGATCCCAAAGAGAACTGGTATTCACTTAGAACAAAATGATCTAAGTGCATATAATGTAGGTACATTATCTAACATATGCGCAATTATTATTTACGCTTTTGAAACACTGAGCTTTGAAAATGCTATCATTATTTGAGCTGGCTTGGGTGCATTTTATAAAGAAAGGAAAACTATTTTAACAGAGTAGATGCCAAGTTTATCAGAAAGGGAAATGTAGGCATCCATATTTAAGCTTATAAAAACATGTCTTTGCAATGATGTGTTTTGACATTTTTGAAATATAAATTGCTTATGAGTCATTAATCAACTGTTCTTTAATTAAGAAATTTAAAAAGTAATTGAATATAAGAGGGAACAGAAATGAAACTTCACATAGATCTATCCATAGTCGTTTATGAATAGTAAGGATAGAACTAAAATTCAAATGTTTATGAAATATAGCATCTGAATTTATGATAAACTTTTATGCTGGGGGATATAAAACCTACTTTAATTATTCAATTGCTCCTTTTTGATTTCACCACTGAACGTAGCTTCCTGAAAATTTATGGTAATCACTATTATTTTCCTTTTTGTCTAGTTTTAAATGTATACATTCACTTTTTTAAAATAAGCATCTTTAATATGCTGCTCTTCATCACATCAATAAATTGTACTAAATGGAAAAATAATATATTTAGTAAATACCAATATTCAGTGAACTATATTCCTTAATAAATTATTTTTAATAAAATTACCATGCTTGTGTTTTCTTCTTCTAAAACTAAATTCCTTTTACAGGTTAAATAAAATAATACTGTAGGACACTGACACACAACTCTCTTTCCTTTAGACTAAGCACTTAGTGACCCACATAACCATCTCAAAATTTCTTAAACAACTTGCTATAACAAATAGATAAATAATGGACTTGTGCATTAGCCTTGCAATGAGGTTACATTAGAGATAAAGCAAATTACAAATTGGAAAAATACAGAACATAATAGCTTCTGCATACTGTAAATGGAGGGCAGTATGCAGCTGTCTAGGAAGCTGAACCAATCAATCTGAAACTATGAAATTATGAATGTTGTGCCTTTCAGCATGCACCTCAGCACATTTTCAGCTTTTGGTACTGACATTTCTGCATCATACTTATTCAGTTACAATTCTTATTCTCAGTAATAAAAATCCCCTGGGATAAAATGACTCCCTGGGCATTCAAATTAATTTGTAGTTATTCTAAATCATTGTGTAAGGGAGACTCTGTTGAATCTTTCTTGTGAATTTTTTTCTTCCAGAACAATCCAACATGGGATCAATTCAGCAATTATACACCAAGTGTCATTTTTGTTCAAGTCACTGGATATAGCAGGGCAGCAAAAATTCTATTAAAAAAAACATACTCATGCTTTAAAGGAGCTGAAAATTCCTTTGTGGAGACAGAAAACAGTTTCTGTCTCAGAGCCCCCATGTCTCTTATCTGTGTATGTCCTAATCAGTTGTTGTTTTTTATAAATATATTTAACTAATCTCTCACTTCAGGTCTTTGGTGTAATTTTATTTCTTCTTCTTTTTCTTGAAACACACTTAGAACTATGTCTCGCACATAAAGAAGTTAAAATTTGCATCATGAATAGTTCCATGTTCTAAATAAATTAATGAATGACAACACAGTTCATATTCCCCAAGAAGCCCATTAGGAGATAAAGAAAACACATAGAATATTTGTAGGAAAAATTTTTAGGATTGATACCTGTTCATGTATGACTGCACATATGGTGCTACTCTATATCATGTATAACCA
>CM053409.1:98885214-98924286 GCA_028644305.1 Xerus rutilus | reverse complement strand
AACTAGACAAAAATAACAAGTCTCTTTATGTAAACTCACATCTCATTTCAAACTAAAATGTAAAATGTTAATTCTGTTTTGGTTTTGATCCAGCACATTTCTGACATGAATTAGAATTTTATGGGTTCTCAAATCAAACATTCTGGTTTTGAATTCTACATATGAAGCTTCCTGGCTATGAGATCACTGCAAAAGTTTCTATAATGTCTGTATTTCAATTTAATTGTTTTAAATTGAGACTATCAGGAAGAATTGAATGATGGGATGGGGTGAGCATGAAATGAAATTATTAATAGCAAGTTTTTAGCATAAGAATTATTAAATCCTAAGTACTCAAGATATATTGGTAAACATTCTGTTAGAAGGTTGCTCAGAAGCATTTAACTTTTTTTTTTTTTTTTGTCAAAACCACAAGTAGGAGACACTGGCATGGTAGATGAGACTAGGAAAGGGCCTAGTAAAAATGAAGGCAGTATCTTAACCAGAGATAGAGAAGTTAATCTGCACTTTCTACAGGCCCTCTGCCCCAAAGAACAAAGTGAAGATGAATGATTCAGTGAAACACAGTGAGAATACAGTAGCAGAGTGTCTAGGATCAATTGTATGCTCAGACCTTTATCATGGGCTTAATTGCCGTTAATATCACTATTTTTTTTCTATTTTCTTGCACTGCTCTCTTGCCTTTCTATACATAATTCTTTTCTTCATGTCTAAATGGTTACCATCATATGTGTTTATATTTCTCACTATCATTTCCTCTCCTTCTAGGATGCTAAGATATTAAATGAAACAAACGTGTAGAAAAAATAAATGTCTTAATACAGTATGCCTGGAATTAGATCAGGATAGGAAGAAGGAAGTTTAAAAAAAAAAAAAACAGAATGGACAGATAACCATGGGAACATCAGTGAATGAGAACTGAGAGGAGAGAAGAGGGCTTTAACTGAGGAGTCGTTAGTAAGTAAGGGAGCAGCCTTACTGCACTGGTGAGAGGTGGGTCACAGCAATGAGGCAGAGTTAAGCTATTCTTGGACTAAAGATTTGCAGCAACTGTGCTTTTGTACTGACCATTCTGTGCAACTAAATTAAGGTTTTCTAAATTTGTCCAGACTGGAAGCATGTTTGATCCTGAACAGTGGGCAGAACTGAGCCTGTGGACAAAGGTCAAGAAACAAAAGCGGACATACCAGGAGCTAAAGCCAAATAATTTAATTTGGAGTCCTGATCTTCCAGGAATTCAGTTTTCTTTTCTATGCATAGCAAACTGACTGTTACCTTCCTTCTAAGAGAGCAATCTTCATACACAATGTAAATGCGACAAATCCATCGAAAATATAACTCAAAGAATGTGTTCTCTTGATGTAGGGTTGGCTATGTGACCTCAAAGTCCTTCCTGTCAATATTCTTACAGAAAAACATATTATGGAAAGCTGATATTTCTGTATTCATTTAAAATGCTCATTTTCCTTATTAAGGTTCTTATTTTTGTCAGTTCATGACCTTAATGGTTTCACCTCTTTCATGAATCTGGCTTTGATAATCATTTTGCAGTCATATGAGTATTTTGGGTTTTTTTCTTGTTTTTTTCTTCATTGAGTCTTTATGCCTTGTATCTTTAATTCTGGATAAATTTTCTTTTCTTATAGAGAATATAACTTATTCAACAAAATATATTTCTATTATTCAGACTCTGGCAGAAAACCAGTCCAGTAAGAAATTATGGGATAATGGTGTCTTAAATTGTGTTCCCCAAAAAGGAGTTCCTAAAACCAGTGATCTTTTTTGATTTTTCTTTTTCTAAGAGTTCATTGGGAAGTAATGTGGAAGCATGGTAGGAATAGAAAAGTGAGACAGGTAAAGGATGATAAGCAATAAAGGGGACATTAAAGAGCCAGTAACCACTGCAGGTAACCGAGGTTTAATGCCAGTGAGTGACTGTATTTAAAGTATCTCAAATTTTGCCCCTGAGGAATGAGTGAGTTGGTTATTCACTAATATTCATCTTCATTGGTTGAGGGTTGCTACTGCTGTCATTAACCCCTTGACACTTCTGAACTGCCCTGTGGGTACATTGATCTTCCTCACATATCCAGACAGAGCCATTAGACAGAGAGATATGAATGCATAGTATAGAATACCACTAGCACATAGGAAAACTCCAGCAAACTTTCAGTTATAATCTGGAGTAGGCTAAGGGGATTTGGATGGAACACTGAGTACATCACCTTGCAGCACTGAGATCTCATGGATAGAATTAAATCAACGCTGCTCTTCACTGATTCTTCAAGGTAGTGGATGATCATGATTCCTAAGAAAATAAGAATTATAGCATAAAAATAATCAGGGATTGTACCCAGGGGCACTGAACCACTGAGCCACATGCTAGCCCATTTTTGTTTGTTTTAATTATTATTATTATTATTTTGAGACAGAATTTCACTAAGTTTCTTAGGTCTCACTAAGTCCTAAGGCTGGTTTAAACTTGCGGTTTTCCTGCCTCAGCCTTCCAAGCCACTGGGATTACAGTCATGTGACATTGTGTCTGGCTCAAACAAATAAAATTTCAAGTACATAATGTTATTCATTTCCTCTTTCTTTTACCACTTCTTTCAGAGTCCTTTCACATTCCCCCAATGGCTTTTGCTGCTCTAAATTAGTTCCCTACTGGGTTGACATAGATCTTCAATGTAGGATGCAGGTGAAAGGCCTGAGTTCTAGTAGGTAATCGTGCCTTTATCAGGCTGTGGTTGCAGTAATCTCCTGTCCATTGTTTCCCTGTGCATGAAAACATCACAAAGTATCCAAGGGAAAGCTTTGAGTTGCAGACGCACTATTTGTACCTCTAGTTCTCCATAATAATCAGCATGAAAATCCTATGCATGATAGTAGTAACTCTCATGTAAACCATTTATGTAAAACTCCAGTTTAGAAACATACAAAGGACAAAATGACCAGGGGCCAGCCAGTAATTGTTATTGTTAATGGAAACATTGCTGTATTCATTTATAGAAGCACCATGTTCTTTCAAGAACCAGGGTCTCAAATCCAAATGTACCTCCAGTTGCAGATTGAAACATACAAATTCCCCAAGTGCAATGGGCTATTTTTTTTTAACTCTATAGTTCCATGAGACTTGTAATCTAGATTTTGGAGACAAAGAACTATATAATGACTATACATTTTATGTACAAACTGAATTTTGAGGAATAACACAAAAATCCCATAGGGTCTTTTCTCTAAGCTCTGTCTTTAGAAAGTTCTTACAACTTTCTATTTGTCTAGTGGCTTCTGGGTTACAATGTAGAACGACTCATGAACTTTCTGAACAAGTGCTTATTTTTATCTCCTTTGCCTAGGGACACATTTGAGGGCAAAGGAGGTAAAAATCAGATTCTCTGAGCCTGCAGAGTATGAACAGAAGCACAGAGGTTAAGAAAAGGTGTACATACCCTTATCAATTCTAGTAAGAACAAATTGCTCTCATGGTAGAACAAGTTTGATGTAATCATCCCAGCACAACACAGCTATTTGTTCTTCTTAAGGGAAGCGTATCAGAAATTTTCTCAACTATTGAAAGTTTGGTTACACTTTCCTGGAAACAGTCAAATCAGGATATAGTCGAAAGGCCTGGGTCCCACTAGGAACCCCCGCATATCAGCGGTGGGAGGAGCATATCAACAGCTTCCATTCATGGCATCATAAGTTTTCACTAGTGGCTCCATTATAAAAATAATGGAATGAGCCATTATAATTATTATAACTCTGGTTTACAGTTTTTTCCATCATTGAACATTGAAAATGAATCACAAATATCTACACATCTAATCTTAGTGTCCATCTATCGGTCTCTTGTCTCTTGTTCCAATTTTTCTTCTTTTAGGCCTCTAAATTTCCAGCCAAGAAAGACATGTGTAACTTTCCACACATCATCCATATCTCTATTTCATTAAAATTGTGCTATTCCAATCACTTGCCACTTGGAAGACTTTACCTCATCTCTTATTAATTATAAACAGTGATGATTCTCTGATGCACACATCATGAATACTCTACCAAATCCCAAAGCAAACTTTCCCATTGTTGTTTGCCAGAGATTCCACGTTGCATTTATATCTCTAGCAAACCAAATCATATGGAATGAAAGCCTTGATAGTTTTCCTGAATCTCCTGGAGTGCCTCTCCTGCTCCCAGTTCTACTCAGACAGGGTGGCCTTCCAAGTAAACCAATAAATGAGTTGTTTATTCCATACTAAACATATTATGAAATCTTTCAGAAACTTATTCTGAGAATTTACTTCCTAAGATTAGTGCCAAATTTCCTAGCAGAGTTTTACCTCAAAATAGAACTTACTCACAAGAACACTAGTGAATTAAATGGAAAATTATGAGAGTAACTATCCTGCCCCTGATAAAACTTTGAAATAGTTTGAGAGGTAATCCCAGGAAGGATATGAAACCAGTGGGGATAACATATTACAGAAAGATATCCAGTAGTTAATTAATTAATTAAAATTAACAGAAAATAGAGCTTAAGGCTTAACCTCACTAGAGACCCTCTAAAAGATTATGTAGAACACATACAAGAATCGTCACTCTGAAAGTTCAGGAGGCTAAAATATAATTTTCCATAAACCTGCACTGGTACATTAACTTCTCCTTACTTCTGCTCTGTACTGTGTACAATTGATCATGCTCTTGCTACAAGAGAAAGCCCTCAAGTAGAGAAATTTTCAGGAAAGAAGAAGTCATTGCCATGTATAGTAACTGTTTCCCCAAGCTGCAGGAAAGGGAACAGAGAAGATCACTGATTGCAACACATCTGTAGCTTAAATATTAAGAGTATACCTGATGTACAAGTTTTATGTTTCTCCTGGAGATAAAGTATCTTATATTATTATGAGTGATAACTACAGTAGTTTTAAGATGGTAACCAGTTATACAAGGAGAATAGTAAACCGAGTTGTGATGTTCAGTGACTAGAACTTTATAGATCTCAGGATATCGAGAGAAGGGGCACTAGGGAGGCAAGAGGTCTGTGAGGGTAGAGTGTTGGTGCTAGGAGAATATTCCACTCTATTCGCATCCAGACAAGCTGCAAGTTGCAAGTTACAGATTCCCTTCTGAGGCAAGGATGCTTGTGTAGGGGCTTTAGTAAAAGAAGTTTTTGTTTGCTCCTTGAAGACATGATTCAAAAGAAGTTCTTCTTTAGAATTAGATTCTAGGTCAATGCTTTGGTACAGGAAATTTAAACAATTTCCAATGAATTCTGCTTGACTTTTCATTACCCCCTACTTCTTCATCTCATAAAGTCACTAAAGTCAGATCATTTGTAAATTTTCTATGATCCTGGATAACTATATTCCTAACAATTTCAAACATTTGAAGTTCCTTCATATGCTCAAATATATTGCACTTTCAGAAAGCAAGAGAAATATTAAATACTCTCTTGAGTAGCCTAGTGGAACCTTATTTCTCAATGTTAATTATCCAGTCTCTATTACACTTGGGATGTATGAAATTCTTTTTCTATATATAACTCGAACATTATCATTATGAGATATTGAGCTTGATAAAGAAAACTAAATTCTAATTATTTAAATCCATAATTCATTGGAAACTTTTAACAGGAAGCAAAAGCAAAGTTTATATTTAATGTGTAAAAATAGACTAAGAAATTACATTTTCATGATTGTCACTTTCTGTATTATCTTTTCCCACATATATCCAGCATAATCACAGTGATTTTTTTCTTCTCTTGCTTCCTGCCCTTTCTTCCCATCCCTTCTTACCTCCTCCTCTTCCTTTCCTCCTTCTCTTCCTCCTCCTTGGTGCTAGGTAGACATCCCACACTATCCCTGTGTTCAGACATGTTACAAATAGTTACAGATTCCCTTGTAAGGAATCTCTCTTCCTCTTCCCCTCCCCTTACTTCCTTCTCTCTTTCTCCTCCTTCTTTTCTTACTTCTCATCATCCTCCACCTCCCTTTCTGAGCTCTTTATTTATATCTTCAACTTTGGACCTATAATTTCCTGGACTTCTTCTAACCCCATAATAATAGTCTAGCTTAAATTCATGATTCCAAGATGACAGATATATTTAGAGGGAAATTTTGATACTTTAACTAAGAGATGAAGACTTCTGTATACAGTAACTAGAAATATAACAATAAATTGTCCATCATCATGAAACATTATTTTAATCATTTGTTTGGGCATTTTAGTGATTGATTTGGTCATAAAGGGAGAAAATTCATTCTAATATATGTATTTTCTGAAGCTTTCCAATGTAATTACAAGAAAGTAATTTTTTAATCACTGATTATTGCAATTATATTTTTATCTTTCTAATTCTTAATTCATGTTATCTCTTTACTAGGAAATACATTATTTGATATTAGTTGTACAGTACTAGATAACAAAATGTGCTCTTGAGGTTGTTATCAACACAGCAGTTGATGAACAATTCAACCCTCTAAGAAAGTTACCTTTGTATTTTTATTGCCCAGTGCAGTTTAATTACCATCTAATCTACATTTTGAGATATAACAGATAATACCTTTTTTATGTTCCTTCTTAAAATTGTGTATATATTTTAAAAACATTGATACATCCATTCCTCTTTAAATAATTATATTTATTATTATTGCAATTATTTTATAATTTTTCAGATTGCAAATTTCATTGCGTTTTGTGTATGGAGCATTTATTACCTTATCCTAAATTTGCTTATAAAATTTGTAGTATTTATAATGATCTGTCCATTTTCAGTCTAAGAAAGTTCTCACATCCCTTGAGGTCTACCTGGTTCACATGGCAGTGACTGAATTATCCAACCCTAATTATGCAGGAGAACTGAGATCATAAGAAAATACTAAACATGAAAGTAGAATTCCAAAAAGCTTAGTTCAAATCTTAGTTTTCCATTAGCCTCTTCATTGTGAAAATATAATAATATGAAAAAGAAAATGTAAAATGCCTGGCACCATGCAATTTTACTTTAGCAGTCCCATCTATGTATTTATATGTATGATTTTTTGTGTCTGTTCTTTTCATAAAAACAATTACCTACTTTTCTATTCACAGAACTTTTCAAATCTATAAGACTAGCACTCAGGAAGGAAGGGAGGAAGGAGAGGATAATATATAGGAGAAAAAAGATGGTTAAAGGAAGGAAACAAGGAAGAAAGAAATGAAGGAAGGAAAGTAGAAAGAAAAACTGGCAGGAAAAATAAATGACGGAAACTGTAAAAGGAGACCAGAAGTGGCCATTTATTAAGCTATTTTCTTTGGCTTCTCATCGGCTCTGCTTTCTAATGAGAAGTGAAACCTGACAAAACTTATTTCTGCTCTGCCAAGAGGCAAAGGGACTTGGAGACTAGGAGGCTATACAAGTAAATGACACTCTCTTTCCTGGGTACTTCCTGTGGACTTCCTTTCCCCCAGGGCCTCCTTGAGTTTGGCCCTAATAGGGCTTCTTCATCTCAGCAGTAGCAGTTCTTCCTTGGATCAACAACTGAATCGTTTGTGTTTTTTCCAGCATTTGCAGAACCAGCCTCCTTGTGCATCCCAACCACACTGCCCCTCAATCCTCACAGGCCCCTCTCCCAAGCTTTGGAACTTCAATTCCAACATCTTTCTTTTGTTCTTCTGGCCATGCGACAATGGTGGATTCTTGCAATTGATGCCTCTTTAATACCCGTATACTTTTAGTGTAGACTTTTTGTAACCTATTTATCAAGTTTGTACATGACTAATATTTGTTTACATTAAAATATATTGGTCAAATAACCAGTGTAGGTTTTGTGTCATAATTTGACTATGATACATAGAGAAATAAAGAGAATATGGTATTTACCTAAGGCCTACTATATACCAAGATTATTGAAAAGTACTTCAGATGTGTATCATATATTAAATCACCCGTGACTTACATAAAAAATAACATCCATAATAGCAGTGGAATTAATTGCCATTTCACATAGCCTGTTGGTGGGAAACCATCACTTCTTTTTTTTTTAAATATTTTTTTAGTTGTAGTTGGACACAATATCTTTATTTATTTGTATGTGGTGCTGAGGATCGAACCCGGTGCCTCATGCATGCGAGGCAAGCACTCTACCACTGAGCTACAATCCCAGCCCCCATCACTTCTTTTAAAATAAAATGTCCATTTGTTTTCACTTAATATAACTTTATTATTAAAAAACTGATGTGCAAGTAATGCATGTTCAATAAACACTTGTTAATACTAATATGCCAGAAATTGTTTGAAATTTCCTGACACCCATTTTTAATACTTTATGTATATAAATTCATTTACTCCTCACAACAATTCCATGAGGTTACAACCTTAATGGATCTTGATTGATGCCACATTCTTTTGTTTTCATTTATATTTAGTTATTTCTTGTATAGTAAAGACTTTGCTAATGAGAAAGATTCAAATAAAAAATTGTAAATAAATTCTTAACTTAAAGGTGATAGAAATGGTTTTAGATGTAGCTCAGTAGTAGAGTGCTTGCTTAGCATGTGTATGGTCCTAGGTTTGATTGCCAGCTCCTATTTCTCTCCAGCTTCTGCCTATGAAAAAATTTTAAAAATTTTACTTTTATCTTTATGAGTCTGGTTTATTTCATTTAGTATGATGCTCTCCAGTCCCACCCATTTACTGGCAAATGCCGTCATTTTATTCTTTATGCTTAATACCCCATTGTGTATATATACCACATTTTATTTATCAATTTATCTGTTGATGAGCATCTAGGCTGTTTCCATAACTTGGCTATTGTGAATTGAACTGCTATGAACATTGGCTTCCATGTATCTATAGTATGCTAATTTTAGATTTTGTGGACAAATACCAACAAGTAGGATACCTAGACTTTTGAGAAATCTCCATACTGCCTTTCAAAGTACTTGCACCAATTTGCAGTCCTACCAATAATGTATATTTCCTACATCCTCATCAGCAATCATTGCTCTTTGTATTCTTGATGACTGCCATTCTAACAGAAGTGAGATGAAATCTCAGTGTAGTTTTCATTTGCATTTCCCCATAAATATGTTAAAATTCTTTTCATATATTTTTGGGCATTTGTTTTTCCTTTGGGGAATGTCTTTTTATATCATTTTTGCATTTATTAATTGGGCTGTTTTTATGGAGCTAATATTTATAAATTCTTTATATAAACTAGATATTAATCCCCTCTCAAAAGAGTAGCTGGCAAAGATTTTTCTCCCATTCCAGAGGCTCTGTCTTTACACTCTTAATTGAAATGCATTTCTTTCTTAGTTCGTATAATTTCCATTCAGTGAGGTCAGCTGTGGCATGCCCTAAAATTGGTCCTGAAGATTTATACTATAGTAGGTTGAATGACCAACCTCAGTTCTTCACCTTTCCCTATATCCTTGCTCCTTTCCATATAATTTTATAATTTCTCTTATAAAGAAATACATTTCCCTGACTTTTGACTTTGAACTCTGTAATTTAGTTTGTCTAGTGGGATGGTAATGAATATGGACCAACCAAGGCTTAGTGAATCAGGATTGTTCCCTTTGGACAGACACTGGAAGAAAACTCAACTTGCAAAGTTTAGACCACATAAATCAACAGGTAGATGATTATGACAACCCAGACAAGGTCAGAAGAGCTGTTTTAGTCATTCTCAGATGCTTGAAAGGGAAAAATATGTATTTATATATGCCACTGAGATTTTGTAGCTGTTTGTCATATAACAACAGCTGACTGATGCAGATGCATAAAATACAGTTATGGCCTCCAGTGAATAAAGTTGAAGTGGTTACAATTACATAAATATAATACTATTTGATTATGGTACTAAAACAGATGTTTTAAAGTACTATTGAAGCACAATGTGGAAATGCAAATGGATTGATTCAAGCTTTGACACTGCATACTTTTATCACGAGCATTCATTTATAAATTTGAGGATGACTGTTCCTAACTGATAATTTCCCTTTCAGTACAGAGATGTAATCTAAAAATTTGGTGTGACTACTAGTCATGCAGAGATTGCTAGTTGCTTACCCATTATCCATCCTCTTCTCTTTCTCATTTATCAGGGAATTTGAGATAATAGATATCATTCAGCTACTCTTGCCCTTTGATATGACCATATAATGTAGATTCTGAGTAATGATACATAAAGTGGAAAGCCATATTTGACTTTAAAAAAGGCTACATAAATCCTCATTAAGTTGAGAATATGCCTTTTTTGCCTTTTCCTAACATGTGACTTGAAGTAGATATGACACCCTAGTACCCGCCTTTGAGCATGACTTGATTCCATGATACATATGGCAACTGAAGATGCTGAAATAGAAAAGAGAATATTAAATCATTCCAGAGGTAAGTCTTTCTACAACTTCTCTCTCTGGATTTTCACCTTATGTGTGTTTAAATCTTTTGATATTTTTAAAATATTTTCTGAGTTGCCATAGAGGTATACCCTAAAAAATAATAATACAGGAAAAATTCAACCTAAAAATAAATGTAAAGAAAAAAATAATGTTTACTACTTATTTTAACTCCAAAGAGCTTGCAATTCTTTCCTAAGGTGGTAGTTATAACATGAAGTTCCCCAGCTTCCTTCCCTCTCTATACCTTCTATAGCACTTTTCAATGTGCTAATATTAATGTTCCTCTTCCATTCTTACTGCTAATACTATTTGTTAGGAGTGACCAAAAGTATTCTCTGATACAAGGCATACTTGTTATTAACTACATATTTCAGGTCTGTATCATATTGACAAAGTTGAAACCATAATGAATATTAAGTATTGAAAACATTCAAATGATTGACTTGATATTCAGACTATCATTCTATCTAAACTTTGACATGTTCTGGCATGATTTTCATCCTTATTACTATTATTATCTATTTTTAAGAAATAATCATTTATTAAAAATAAAATCTATGTCATTGACTTGATAGTTTTGATAAGGGTCAAGACTGGAGAAAATCTCCAACTCCATCACTTTTAAAGGCAATCCTGTGTATTTATGTGATAATCAAAACAGAATAAGTATTACTTAGGTTTGGTTGGAAATTCATCTCCTTTACACACAAATGGGGTGATCTCCATCATTGACTAAAACCTAAGCTGTTTGTCCATTGGCATTTTTGCTCATCCCCTATCCTCTCTCATTGATTGTGATCTGTGGGTCTCAGCGGAGAAATAAATCTTTGTTCTATAGAGTGTCTGCCTCACTTACTGTTGTTGAAGAGATGAACACTTCTCATTATTTCATTCCATGTATACATACATATATATATATATATATATATATATATATGAATGTGAGATAATACACACACACACACACACACATACATATATACATACATACATACATACACACACATTTCTGGGTTTTCTATTATTTTCCATTTATCTTATCTACTTTAATATAAAACAGTCTTGATTATTGTTGCTTTATAATATGTCCTGAAATTACATAATTGTTAGTCTTCTAACTTGTTTATTCTTTTTCAACATTATTTTTGCATTTCAATATGCACTTTAAAATCAATTTGTTAATAATACTAGACAAAAGCTTGATGGAAGATTGATTGGGATTTCATTCAATCTATACAGCAAATTAGAATGAATTTATATCTCAAAAATATTGATCACCTTTTCCTCTCTCCTCCTTCTTCCTCTAACCTCTTGTCTGCTCCACTAATTTTATGTTTTAGATATGAAGTAGCCCCCACAAAACTATGTGTCAGGCAATACAAGAAAGTTGAGAGGTGGGATAATTGAGTTATAAAGGCCTTAAACTAATCAGTACAGTGATTTCCTGATAGGGATTAACAGTGTGAATTGTAAAGAGATAGGATGTGGCTAGAGGAGGTGGTCATTGGGAATGTGCTTTTGGAGTATAAATTTTGTTCTTGGCAAGCAAAGCCCTTTCTATCTGCTTCCTGGTGCCATGTCCCTAGCTGCTTCCCTCTGCCACACACTTCTGCTATGATGTTCTACCTCACCTCAGTCCCCGAAGAATGGAATAGCCTTCTATAGAATGAGAATTTTGAAACCTTGTGCTGACAAATAAATTTTTCCTTCCCTAAATGTTTTCTCAGATGTTTTGGTCACAATGGTGAAAAAGCTGACTAAAACAACTGATTTCCTGTCTGTTTTCATGAGATTTACAACCCTTTTTTTACATTTATTTTGGTCTAACTTTCACATATGAAATTTGACTTTCTGAGTTTGACTTATTTCATTTAGCATTATGTTCTCCAGTTCCATTCATTTGCCTACAAAGCCATAATTTCATTCTTCTTTATGCCTCAGTAAAATTCATTGTGTAGATATACCACATATTCTTTTCCAGTCATCTGTTGATGGGCACCAGGTGGGGTATGGCTGGAGGAAGTTGGACTATTTCTGTCCCTGGCTTCTTCCTCTTTGTTTATCTACTTCCTGATGCCATGAGCTGAGAAACTTTCCTCTTCCATGTCCTTCCACTATGATGTTCTACCTCAGCACAGGCCCAGATCAGGGGAGTTAGCTGACTATACACTGAACCTGTAAAACTGTGAGTCAAAATAAATATTTCCTCCTGTAAGTTGTTCTTGTCAGGTATTTTAGTCTCAGAGGAAAAAAGCAGTTGACTGACACAGTAAGATACTAATAATGAGACATCTTATAGTTAACACAGATTTGTTGACCAAGTTTCTATTTTGATGTAGCTTGGTGTAGTGTTTTAAACAAAATTTTGTAAAATTTCCATTAAGAAAAATGCAAAGTTCAACAAATATTTCTTGTCTATATGCTTGGAAGAGAACACACTTCGTTGTTGGGTGGGTGAATAAGCATGGTTTTAGCAGGGACAACAAATATTTCTAATTAAACAGTACACTAAACAGGATGAGAAATATCACCATGCTACTCTCAATTACCAACACAGGATGGATATTCATTTGCCATTCTAGTTGACAAGGAACTAGATATAATGTTTTATAGTGCTCTTATAAATACCATATCTTAAAACATATTTTTAAAATTATAATAAATCACACCATTACTTGAAGTGGTTTTAAAGGATTGTCATATTTATTATATAGAACACTAATGACAGTTTATTTAAGGCAACCTTTAAATAAATCATAAAAATGTAGAACAATAAAGAACAAGCAAATAAATAATTTTTAATAGGACTTCTGAATTATTCTTTATCCCTGTCTTTGTCAATCTGAGCTGGTATAACACATTACAACACACTGGATGATTTTAGCAACAGACCTTTATTTCTCTCCATTGTGAAGATATAACAGATGGAAAGTCCAATAGCAAGATGCAGGCAGGTCTGGTATCTGTCGAAAACTCAGTTTGTGGTTAACAAAAAGCCAACTTTTTGTATCATCACATTGCAGAAATAGAACTATGTAGCTTTCTGGCTTCTTTTTATTAGGACACTAACTCATTCATGAGCAGTTCATCCTCATGACTTTATCACTGGTTAGAGGGACCACCTTTTAATACCATCATACCGATATCAGGGTTTCAACATGCAAATTTGGGAGGAGCATATATTCTGTCTATTGCAGTATGTTTTTCTATCTATCAGATTATCAGCTAAAGTATATTTTATTTTCCTTTCAAATTTAATGTTAATAACCTCATTGTGATATGTCCTTTTCAATAAACTGACATTAAAAATATTCAAGTTCACAAGTTTTGATGCATGTATACAACTGCGAAAGCCTTATCACTGTCAAGCTATCCATCACCTCAGTTTCTATAGACCTGTTCCTAATCATCTCCCACTGCTATTCTTTACTCATCCTGACACAACTTCCAGGAAACCACCAATATAATTTTGTTCACTATATATTAGTTTGTATTTTTAAAAATTCCCATAAATGAAATCACATATAGCATATATTCTTTGATTTTACTCCTTTAACTTAGGACAATTGTTTGAGATTCATTCATGTTGTATGTATGAGCAGTTCATTCCACTGATTGTTCAGGCAAATCCTAATGCATACATATACCATAATGTTTGTCTCTTGACCTGTTGACAAATATTGTTGCCTATGGTTTTATATGTTAGAAATAAAGCTGCTAGCAATATCGGTTTATAAATCAAAATATGAACATATGCTTTTATTGAGCAAAAATATGGTAACAGAAGGGCTCATTCATCAGTGCAGGTACTCCACAATTTTGAGTACTCCACAATTTCTGAAACTGACATTATTATTTTAGTATTTCTATAGCAGTTTATGAGACTTCCACTTTCTCTAATTCTCATAAACACTTGATATGATTGGCCTTTTCTGATTTAAGCCACTTTCATATGTATGTAATAGTTTTTCACAGGAGTTGTAATTTAACTTTCCAAATGGACAATGGTGTTGAACAGCAGCTTTTCTTGTGTTCACTTATCAACTCCATTTATTTATTGGTGAGGTTATTATTAAAACTCTTTTTCTTATTTTTAATTGACAAAACCCAACATCCATTTTTGCTAAGCAAAATTCAGCAAATCAGGAATAAGAAGAAATTTTTCCTCAACCTGATAAAGCACCTTGGAAAGTTTATAGCCTATACCAAACATAAAGAAAAACTACTAGAACTAATAAATGAGTTTAGTAAATAAAGATCTACGTACTAGCAATATTTTGGAAATTCAAAAATGTTTTTTCTAAAAGTACAACAGTATGAAATATTTAGGAATCTGATAAAACATGTGAAATATCTATATTCTACATTCTGAGAGCTGATGAGAACTTCAAAATATTGTCAAAACCAATTAAAGAAGACTCAAATAAATAAAGACATAAACCATGTCCATGGGTCTCGGAGATCAATTTTTAAATTTTCTTTTGAGTGTTTTTATCAGTGCATTATATTTAGACATAATAATACAAACATGGAATATAATTTTCTGTATTTCAGTCCCCAGTACTTCCTCTTTCCCTCCCCACCTCCCTCCTATTGTTTACTTTTCTTTACTCAACTGGTCTATTTATTTATAACTTAATTAGTGCTTTATAGATATACATAAAGGTGAAATTCACCGTGGTATATTCATATATGTGGATAACATAGTTTGGTCAATTTCCTTCCACTGTTCTTCTCTTCAGTAATACAAGCACATCAATGTTCATAGCAATAAAACTTGTAATAGCCAGATTATGGAACCAAATCAGGTGCCAAATTCAAGTAATGGATTGATATAGCAGATAGATGAATCCACTGATCATTACCTGAAAGTTCCATCTTTGAACTTTGCTGTATTGGGGCTCATGCTTTCAGCATATGAATTTATGGGAGATCATATCCAAATGACAACCTATTAAAATATATATGTAGGTGGAAAATGTAGAGGATGCTCCTGAGTTCTTTCTTTGTTCATTTGGGAAGATAATTGAGTTAATTAAGCCCTCTATTAAAAACAGAGATTGGTGATCTCTAAAGAAAAAAGTAGAAATTTTGGGGGGGCTCCTGTGACCTTTCCAAACACACGTATCTGATTAAGTGCATTACCTTCTATGCTTTTCCTTAACTCCTATCTTAAAAGGAACTACAAGTTGAAGGAGTAAAATTTTTAAATTATGAAGAAATAAATTTGTAATATGTTATGGTCACTTTGTATCAATTTGACTGAGTCACAAGGTGCCCAAATATTTTGGTCAAATATTATTTTGGCTGTATGGATTAGGATGTTTCTGAATGAAATTAAAATGTGAATTGATAAATTGGATAAAGTAATTGCCCTCCCTAATGTGGGTAGGCTTCATATAATCCGTTAAATGTCACAGCAGAGCTGAAAGTATACTGCTGGCTCTTCTGATTTTTATGACTTTGGACTTGGACTGAACTACATCATCAGCTCTCTTGGGTTTCCAGCTTGCCAGCTGTATAGATCTTGGCTCTTTTCAGCATCTAAAATTGCATGAACCAATTTATTATGATAAATTCTATTGATTCTGAGTGATATTCTATTGGTTGAATTTCTTCTGAGAACCCTAATACAGAAGAACTAAGTTAACAATTTTAAAGTGTTTTTCTTGAAATTTTTCAAGTTTTTTCACCAATGTCTGTGAACTTCAGGCAAGAACTACAGTCAGATTTCCAACATTCTAAGATATCAATCAGGATCCAAAAGCTATATCCTGTATTTGAGTAATACTAATGTTTCAAAATGTAGTCTTTAAACTGTAGAAGTCTCATATACTTCCTTAAGAATAACCCTAGTTAATTTTGCAAACACAAGAAATTACTCTATTTTACTAGAAATGTGAATTGTGCAAGTGACTACTAGAATAAATTCTTCAAAGTCTTTTTGCTCTTAGAAATCTTTAAGCCTTACAGGGTTTTATTAAGCAGAAACCAAGACCTTGCTAAGGTTTGTAAGTACAAATGTTGTGTCAAGGTAGCCTAGAATAGCAAGGCTGTCTCATATACACCTATTTATTTTGCCCAGCCCCCACTACTACTCTGTGGTTTTTCTGAATAATGCACAGTTACACTCAGTCTCTTTATTGTCCTGGTCCATGGATTAAGTAACTCCTAGAAAGAACTCATTTGATCTTTTGTTAAAGACTAAGTGCTGCTGTGATTGGTATTACATAAGTACTTGTGGGAATGGCACATTATCTCTCGTATTGTGAAGATTTGCCATCCTTCACCCTATTAACTGTTGTAAAAGTCTGATAAAATCCTGAACGTATTATCACTAAAAAATGTCTTCTAGCTTTCAGATTCCTTTCTATGCTTTTCCTAGGTGATGTATAGGTTTAAATGACGCTATTTCCTATTCATCACATTTTTAAGGACTGAAAATGTAACCCAGTTGACTGGGAGTGGAAATAAGAAAGAACAATTTTAAGAGGACATTTTTTTTCACTTCAACTTGAAATTATGTGATTATACTACAGTGCTTTAAGAAGAAAGTAAAGCTGGAATTATAAATTTGGTTAAAAGAAAAGTTTAGGCAGAAAATATACTCTCTATAAAGTGTCTCTTAAAGAACCAAAGTTTTAGAAATCTGTCATTTTCTTTTATACATTCCTTCATGACCACGTCCATCCATAATTTCAAAAAGGTGACATTTCATATGAGTATGACTTTATATGTATATACATATTTTTGAAACCTTAAGTAGTAAAAGCATTAATAAAGATGGATGTTTTGATACTACTTTTATAAATTCACTGAAATTTAAGATGCTAAAATAAACCTTATTTTAAGGTAATGCTATGATAAATCTTTGACAAAATCCGTTATCAACTATAGTTTGTTTAATACATTCCAGTTGACCTAGTATTTTTAATTTATATGGTAAAATTTTTCAATGACCTTTCAATTATATTAGGATATTGTTTTGTTTGTTTTCATCAGGGATTTCTCATCAGTCTTGATGTGTTTAGAACATAGGAACCATGTCATCCTGTTTGAAATATAGCACTAGATGTGACAATATATAGTGTTCCACTCTCAACAATGCTATTTGGTGGTGAGAATTCAAATTATCACAATGAAAATTGTCATGCAAAAGTACTAGGTGTTCCAAGAGCAGTTGACAAAGTACTGCCTGTCAGCATTTGCTAAAATAATATATGGTTAACTTCATTAATAGAACTTTTAAAAATCTTTTCAGTATTGACCTCTGGCAGCGACTGTCACTGTTTTTCATCATTTTGTTACAAAGTATATTCTGCACTAGGACAAACAGTGGTACACATAGTTGTGGATCAAAGCAACTGAAGGGGAATAACATAGTGTTTTAAATTAGTTTGACCTTTCAAAAATATTTTTAAATGCCCAGCTCACAGAGGATTTGACCTTTGTCATTATCCAAGGACTTTGTGTTATTTGAAGATTGAACTCATTAATAAAATTAATGGTAGGTTATGCAGTGAGGGAAAAGAATAATTTTATGTCGGGTTCGCATTGGGTGGATTAGGGCTAACTATAAATTCTTTGAATATCACACTTACACAGATGTTTTAGAAAACAAATTGAAACTGCATACATAATTCCCAGACAATAAACCTGCACATCTTTGTAGTAAGGTAATATTAATACAACAACTTCTTACGTCAAGGATAGGCAAAACAAGAAAATAAGAAAGCAATCATTTCTAGAAAGGTAATCGATTTTTGTTTATATTTATTCAATAATAATCTAAAACAGGATGTGTTCGAGATCTATTAGTTGCTGGCACCATTGTGTAGCAGTCTGTTTCTCAAGTAGAAGAGTTTTACAAAATATCTATCTTTCATAGTAGCTACACACAGAAAATTTGAGTGCTGAAACTGACTCAGCTGAGGAATCCATTCACTGTCCCCAACAGCATATGAGGGATGATAGATTTCTAATTTTAATTTGTCTCAGGCTGCAATTCTTTTTATAAAAAACCAGACATGTTATTTTTAATACAGTTTAAGTCCTCCCCAAATTCAAAATCTAACAAATTCAAAACCAAGCATTTTATTTTTGAAGCAGAGAAAAGTTGTGTAGCTAACAGAAATTACTTAAGTGTCTACTGTTTTTGTAAACAAATTGTGGCATTAACACAAAGGTTAATTAGATAGAAGCTGCTTTGAAATGATGTATATTCATAATCATGTCACAGGCTACAAATGATTGTTCTTTGGATGCAATCACATAGTGGAATATTAAGTGGCTATTGTGAATAAATCTCAATTGTACTTTTGAGCTTAAAGTTTATGAAAATGAAAATGTTCACCTGTATATACAAGTCTTCCAAGATGAACTTTACAAAATGGAAGACAAAACAGAAACAGATGGATTTTCCCCTGAAGACATTCCTTCACTAAAAATTTAAGGTTTAATGATATTAAAACCCTTTACAATGATACTTACTAATTTGTTTCAATTTTTCATAAGCACATATACATTTCCCATATGCATATTTTAGTTTTCGAGAAATCTGTTTCCCCTATATTTGCACATATATGTGTGTGTAAGATATAAAATGTACATATTTTCCCATGTGGTAAAATATAATATTTATGGGGAAAATATACCCAATATTTTAGATGCTGTGCATTTAAATATATTGACTAGAGACTGGGGATATAGGTCAGTTGGTAGAGTGCTTGCCTCACATACACTGGGTTCTGGGCCCTGGGTTCAATCTCCAGCACCAAAAAATAAAAATAAATAAATATATTAACTATAGATGAGTAGAAATAGTCTTACAAGTGAACATTTAAATCTTAATTGTTTGCAATGAAAATTGTGCCATCTCATACTTAAAAAGGTAATTGGCCTACCACTGAGAATTTTCTGTATCTATTATTAGGATCCTGATAGAACAAATTTGGCACTGACAGTACTAAAAGGATCCCCATTTGCTCATTCTAATCGACTAATTCATAAGCCTTCTTGATTATCTACACCTCAAAATGCATGAAGTAGGCTTTTGTTTGTTTTTATACACTGATACTTCATATTCCCATGATATTTCATTGAATAGGCTTAATTTTAATAAATTTAAATGTAATGAACTTTAAATTTAATTTGATTTTAATAGATTTAAAGTTTAAAATATTTCAAATTTAATTTATTTTAATAAAAAGTTTACTACTTTAAAAATAAATTGACTTAAATTTTATATTTAATTAATAAATAAAGCAAGAAAAATTCAATAGCATCCACCTAAAATTATTTATAATTATTCAAAAGAAATAACATTAAAGATGATGAGTAGTAATCTAAACAACATGTGAACATTCAAGGATTTCAGATAAGAAACAGATTATATGGCATAGAAAGCTTTTCAATATCTGCCAATGATTAGAAATTAAAATTCCAATATTAAAAAGTACTGATTTAAGTATTGAAAAAAACAGAAATTTTCAGCTTGGTAAATGGAAAACATAATATGCTATTTAGAACCACAGAGTAAAAAATTTAACCAAATTGTTTAATTTTTATAAATAACATGATGAAAATCCCATTTCTTTATGATTTTGTTAGCAAATATTTAACAAATTTTAATAGTATGACTGTTTCATTGAATTGAAGATTTTAATACAGTTGACATTCCTGTCAGAATTTTACAAAATTGCCTTGCTCAATTTGAAAAAAGCATTGTTTGGAGAGTTTTGTTAGCATAATACTGGATGCAGAAAAACAAACAAAAATAACCTAAAAGTTTTATCAAAGAAAACTGTAATTTTTATAAAAATTACTTTCTCAAAATACTTTTTGTTAAATTAAAACCTCTTATGGTCAAAGTGTGGCACATGCCCCAAGTTCCAGCTACTTGGGAAACTGACGCAAGAGAATCACAAGTTTAAAGACTAGCCTGAGCAATTTAGTCAAATCCTAACTTAAAGGCTGAGGATGTAGTCCAGTGGTAGAGCACTAGCATTCCTGAAGCCCTGAGTTGAGCTTCAGTACCACACTAAATAAATAAACAAATAAATAGCATTTAAATATAAATAAAACCACCTGGGAGGTCAATGAGTTTAGAAAGTTTGTGTATGCTTTCTCTTGCATGCCTGGTAATTTGCACTGAACATACTCATCATCTATGCTGCTGAAATTTAAAAAATAACTTCAGTTACTAGGTATAGGTGATAACCAGTAGTAAATTGGAACCTCCCATGTGGTAGAGGATTATTGATGATTTCTGAAACAAATTTATAGGAGGATATTATATGGCTCAGAGGTTGATTAGTGAATCATCATTGGAACATCCTGGATTACATGTGATCTAAATTCTTTTAAATGTACTTATGTTAAAAAGACCTGTGATAGACACACTGAAAATTATTGAAGGTGAATAACTCTTCCAGACAACAGTTGAGTACAATCTCTAATGATCATAATAACATTAATAATAATGTTTGTCCTTTCATGCATCAAAGACTCCAGAGAGACCTTCATTGTTGGGGTAATGTGATAGTATGCTCTAATAATAACCATTATGTTCTGATACACCCACATGCCCCTCTTAGGAACAAGGGCACACAGTTGAAATTAAGGTTACAATAAAGTATAAGGAACTTCCAATGAATTTATACCCTCTGTCTGTTCAAAAAACCACAGATTTGAATAAGGCTGGTTTCAAGAAAGGCCTGCTGTTAGATACAGAGATCAGATTCTGAACTTGGTTTTAGAAAATTCTGTAAAACAAATACAACGTAATTTGATGGACTAACAGAAGGATCAGTGCAATAAAGTAATAGACAAGATCCTATTTTGGTACATACGTAAATGAAAGGAGTTGTTTTTAATTCTGTAATATATTTTTCCTTTTAAAAAACCCCATTCAGACTGGCATGTCTACTGGGAATCAATGAGGCTTAGCTAAATTTTTAGATTCTCAGGGAGAGAGATGGTTTGGGTAATGAACTATAAAAGTATATATAATTGAGCTATTGGCAGTATGCAATGTTTTAGCATAGGATAGAAATCCTCATTGTGCTGCAGGTAAATGGGAAAAATCTTTTCAGTATATAGGCAATAAAAAATTGGCTAGCCAAATTTGTAGACAATAATACAGGAAGGTTTTTCTTTCTCTTACTTTCTCTCCTTCTTAGTTCAATATGCTAGATGAAAGAATGAGAAGGAAATTTGTTGAAGACAAACAAAACAAAACAAAACAAGAGTAGTAAAAATTACAGATGACCATCCCAGCAAACCCCCTGATAATAGAAAGAACTCAGTCATAAACAATTAAAAACAGAAGAGAAAAAGTTACTGTCTACTTAGTTCAGGAAAACTCAGTTATTCTGTAAATTTGTCAGATTGGGAGTGAAAAATGGTTCAGCCAGTTGTACTGAGACTTGGGCATTGTATAAATAATTCTGAGCAAAATAGTAGGCACCCTAAATTCAGATTAAACACAAGGCTGCGGATAAGACATTTTATTTGTATTTTACATCTGCAATGCATAATCTGCTATTGGTATCTACATGTGAAGCAACTCATGTACTAAATTCAAGAGAATATGGCAATTGGTTAAATTCTACTTTTTTTTTTCCCTAACACATTACCACAGCCTGTAGAAATGCAGATGTAGGATGGCTTTAGTCAACAAGGTTCAGTTCAATGTTAAAATTGTCTTCTTCTAAAAACAACCATTTTTACTAGGAGAAATAGAGCATGGGTGGGCATGATGATTTGGTTTGAAAATATTAGAATAAATGCAAGTAAAAATATTCTCCCACTTTAAATAAAAGTATAGGCTGTCCCAGAACTCGTCTGTACTTTGAAATAATTGTTACATGGCACAAAACAATTTTCTCATAGATTCACATTGCTCCTGGAACCACTGTCCCTTGGTCTCTAACTGTGGATTGTTTCACAGACCTCCTGTCTCCTTCTGAATACTTAATATTCAAGCATCCTTGTTTTCTTTCCTGTAGAGTTGGTTCTACTATAACTTCTCCCCTAAATAGGATGCTTCTGAGGATGTCTTCAATTCAATATGAAAACAAGTTCAAAATCCTTTTCTGGAATTTTCTAAGTCTCATTCAATTTGGGACATTGGCAAAATAGGTATTCAAGTGCATCACATAATCATCATTAGTTAATGAGGACTATGGCTTTCAAGAGCACACACAGAATCTTTTAGTTAGAGAAATGTAGGTTCAGAAGTCAGTAAAAAGGGTATACTGATTTGAACAAAATCCGCATCTATTAGTGATTATTTTGTTACGTTTATAACTTTAGTAAGTCTTAACTGAGAAAGTAAAGTTAGTCAGTTACAAAACATTTCCAGAAGTATCCTTAAATAGATACACCTGGAAAGTATATATACCTGATAATTCTTTTTTTTTCTTTTTCACCTATTGCAACTTTTTTTTAATGTTTTTATTTTTATTTTTTTATTTTTTATTTTTTATTATTTTATTTTTTTCCCAAAAGTTGCATTTTAATACATGTTAGCAAACATAACAGAAAAAAACAAATTATCAGAAGCTGTACACACTATTCACTGAAAACATTTGTTGAGGCAAATAGAAAAAAATTGTTACAATCATAATTTTTCTAATTTTGCACAAAACTATAAGCAGATTACATTCTTCATATTGAACATCTCTGAATGTTACCATCCAGAACAGAACTGATAAAGTTGCAATAGGTGGGAATGGGAAACACCTATTGCAACTTTATCAATTCTGTTCTGGATGGTAACATTCAGATAAAATATTATTAGCAATGTATGACACTTCCTTAGGTTATTTTTTTTTTCTAATTTACAAGAGATGTGGCTAGTAAAAATCTGGAAGTTCTTTACACTGAAAGGTTTTTTGGCTAAGGAGTGAAGGCAGAATCAATAAACCTGAGCTGTTGTAGACCCCTAATTTTTTTTTCATCTTATTTCACCGTTCTGTGGCATTGACATTATTAACTGTCTCCAATTATTTAAAATACTCTTCCTTGGTTTCCATGTCATAGTGGATCTTAATTTTTCTCCTTGTAAAGAATTTGCTTCTTCCTTTGCTCATTCTCCTTTAACTGCTTTATAAAATTTTTATGTTATTCAATATTTTATACTTGCCCTTTTAATTAATCTTAATACTCAATTAATCTCAGCAGTCTCAACACAACATTCTACCAGCTCTACGTATTGTATTTAGGAGCAAACCTTTATGTAGGATCATTTTTTAATGGCTTCTGAAAAAACATCCATAGCCTCTTTACCTCTCAGAGATGTCCAAAATCCTTCTCAAAACATAAGTATTCAAATAATCAACTCATCACATTTCTTCCATATTTTACAATATATGCTCCAAATTTAGAGGAACAAGTCTAAGCTTAATTTTTGACTGTATTATTTGAATATTTTTGATCACTAATTTCTCTGTACTTCCTGTTTTTATCTATAACCCCAGGAAAATAATGCCAATATCATAGAACATTTGAATAGGAGAACATACTTTGAATGAATCAAAATCAGGATTTAATAAATGTTGGTTATTATTATTATAGTAGCATTCATATTGCTATTTTTATTCACATACTTTCAAATCCACTCAGATATATTAATAGAAATATTGTATCCTTATGGAGTTATCCAATATACTAGCATAGCCAATCTCTCATGAAGTAGTATTGACCCTCTCCAATGACATAGTGCTTATTTAGAGATCAATAGAAATCTAAACAGAGGTATATATTTGGTTGTTATAAACATATAAATGATATTTAAAACCATTTGGAAGAAAACATAAATATAGAAGAAAATATTATCCAGTGTGTCATAGGAGATTCTATTGTGATCTCAACACATACCTTCAACCTCATTTCTTTCTACAAATGCCAAAATTTTTACTGATGAGCAGTCAGAATACTTAGAATCTACTATTTGATATAAAGATACCCCATGTGGCATTCAATACTTTAGCAAGAATTTTTTTATAGTACTTAAAAAAAGTATCTTTTATTGTACTTAAAATTCTATATTTCATGTTTGTTTATATGGGCTTAAATGTGAGAAAGTAAATGCCTTGCTTATATGAACCATATATTTTTCAACAGTATAATTTCAAAGCTTTAATATGATTTCTAGCAAAAAGACTCAGCTAACATCTATTGAATTTTTTTCTCTGCATCATGAATTTATGGTCAAATATTTCTGTACAAGTTCAATAGATCTTGTCTCCAAAACAACTCACTAAGTATGTAATGACTTAGACGATACATTTCAGAAAATAAAAGTCTGAATTTTTTAATAGAACAGGTTTTTGAACTTTGATTTCTTATCTTTCTTTTTTGGAGGGAAGGGGACAAGAGATTGAACTCGGGGATACTTGACCACTGAGCCACATCCCCAGCCCTATTCTGTATTTTATTATGAGACAGGGTCTCACTGAGTTGCTTAGCACCTTGCTTTGCTGAGGCTCCCTTTGAACTCAGGATCCTACTGCCTCAGCCTCCGGAGCCCCTGGGATTACAGGCATGGGCCACCATGCCCAGCTGGTTTATTTTCTTGAAATAAAAAGAAACATATTCTTTGGGACTTTATTCCAAAGCATTATCAAAAAACATGGAGGATATATTTGTATAATCATCTACTAACTGTTATAGAAAAATAGACAAATGGGAGAAAAAATAATCATTTTTACATAGGATTTTAAATTTTAAAAATACAAAAAGTTGAAAACTATAATATGAGCTGGGCACAGTGGTGCACACATGCAATTCCATTCCAGCAGCTGGGGAGGAAGAGCCAAGAGGATCACAAGTTCAAAGCCAGCCTCAGCAAAAGCAAGGCACTAAGCAACTCAGTGAGATGCTGTCTCTAAATAAAATACAAAATGGGAATGGGGATGTGGCTCAGTGGTAGAGTGCGCCTGAGTTCAATCCCTAGTGCCCCTCCCAAAAATAATGGTGATGAAAACCATAAATATGAATGAAAATAGTATATAAATAACATTAAGTAAAATATTTTAAAAATTCATATTTTTGTTCACAGAAGATTGCCTACTAAATGATTTACCTTGAAAACTATGCAAAATCAATACTTAACACATTAATGAAATAAAATTTATGTGAGTAGCAATAAAAATCAATAATAAGTTATTATGCCAAGATCAGTGACCAAGAAATAGATAGATATATTAGGTAAAGTTCTTCCTAATGCTGTGCATAATTCTAGTAATTGTTTCGAATGTCTAATTTTAAATTGTTAATGGATAGTATAAATAAAATACATCCTAATCAGAATCAATCTACTACAGTATACTACTGTTCTTTCCTGCTGTTAATTCTATTTGAAAAAAATAGTGTTTCTTATTTTGTTTTGTTTTGTTATTTTGTTGTTTTTATTTCATTTAAAAGTTTTTCATGTCTTAGGAAATTGTACAAAAAATCGTGCAGTTCTCTTTCAAAAACCACCTGTCTTCTGTGAGAACTACGAAAGCTCAGTAAAAAGAAATAAGAAAGCTGTGTTTTAAAAATCTGTTTCAAAGCACAGAAGAGTTTGAAAGCTACAGGAGGAAGGAAGGTAAGTTCCCTGATGTCAGCTCAATGTCCTTCTTAGTTCTCCAGATTAGGTTATTTGCCAATGCCAAAGCAATGGGTGATAGGATCATGAGCTTACCTACCATATTAGAAAAATTATGGTGTTGGCATGAATAAAATTGGAGCTAAGGACTATCGAGGATGAAAGTCCCTAGTAACATAGGTTTCAATGGTGCAAGAAGGTATGAACACTGGGAGTAAATAAATATGATATAGATCAGTAAGTATAAAAAGTAATGTCCAGATAACTATCTGGTTATATATCCTCAGTCTAACTGGTATTCTAAAGTAAAACATTCTTTTATGAAAGAAAATATCATATGGTACAAAAAATTACATGTATTTCATACATTTTCATTCAATTAAAAAATCATCAAGAAAATAAACGGTAAGAATTGAGTGAAAACAGGAACAAAGTAAACAGATCCATATACTGAAGTCGGTTTCATAGATATTAAAATTAACTGCAGGTGTTTAGTGTAAATGATTAACAGGACATGGTTAATATTGAAAAATAAGTGGAAATTTCAAGGAAAATGTATTAGAAGTTTCCTGCTGAAAAACAAAATGAGTGAACATGAAAAACCTGTCAACAGTTTTAAAAAATTTGAGAGGGTTACAAAGAATAATTTACTTGAAACAGAGTGAATAAAAATATCTACATAAAACAATGCAATTGAGAAACAAAACCACAGGAGATACGTCAAAATAATGAAGGGGTCTTATACATGAGTAACTGAAATTACAAAAAGAGAGAAAAAAATGAAAACAGCAGAAGCAATAGTGAATAGAAAATGGGAAAGACTCTTGAAACTGATAAAAAAAACCATCAAGCCACAATTGTTTAAAGCATTTAAAGTTCCAAGTAAATAAAATATCAACTGGCGATAACATAAAAAACATATTAAAAGCTAAGTTATAGTTGAATTAACAGGTGACTTCTCCAAAAATAACAGTAACAACAACAACAACAAAAACTAGGTAAAGGGAAGAAAGAGAGAGAAAAAAAAGGATTTTAAAAGGAAAAATAAAATTAAAAAAAAAAAACAGAAAACCATTGAGAAAGATCATCTAAGTACTTAAATGAAAAAAAAGTTTGACATCCCAAAGTTATATATCTAGTTAAAATAAACTTTCAAAAGCAGATCAAAAACAGGAAAAGAAAAAAGTGAAATAAACAGTCTGCAGTAGAATCACACTAAAGGAAATACAAATGTAACTCTTGATGCAGAAGGAGTAGTGTCCAATGAGGAGCACAACAGTCCCACCTCGTCTAAGGCCTCTGCTTGAACACACGAAGAGGCACACAATCAGGAACATATGACTTAAAAACATAATTGGGTACCATATGCACACAGAAGAAAAGATATTAAAGACTTAAAATTTGTATAACATAATGCTTGCTTATATTTACCAAACACATGTGCAAAACATTTTATTCATGATGACTTCAATTGGAAAAGAAGCTAAATGTTCATCAACAGCTAATGTAGTAATCGTAGTGAACCGATTTACTGTTCTATGCAAAGACATATGCAGGTTTCACAAAAAAGTATCCCTAAACAATGTAGAGATAGATAATAGTATTATTTCATCTCATTTATATAAAGCTCGCAAGAAACAAAACTAGTCTGTGGTAATAATTCAAGATAGCAACATGGCTACTGGGGTTGGAATGTTCATATGGAACTTTTGGTCTGAGGAGTGATTACAAGGTTGTTTTTTTAAAAATGTACTTCAATGAGTTCAAAAAAAATGTACTTCAATGTATGCATGTTTTATTTGTGAACTTTTTTGCATGTATTTCATTCTTCGCAAAAAGATTTAAGTCAAGCTTATATGGTTCTGACATTTTCAAATGATGTGTGTGTGTGTGTGCGTGCACGCATGCAAAAGGACAATACATAATTCATCTCTTTAGATATTACCCAATAGATTAAGCACTTAAATAAGTGATTAAATCTTAAATAGATTCAAGATTCCTAAAAAAGAAGTGCCAGTATTTGGTTCTAGGAAATTAACATTTACTTAATAATTTGAACTCACTATTGACTATCATGTCAAGTTTACAGAAGAGTAATTGAATCATCAAATATTCTTTGATGAATAATGGATATTCTAAACTTATTCATTTCAGTTTTTAACACTAAAAATTATTTGAAACTACTGCAGAGATAATTTAAATGTTATATATTTTTAAATGATATAGTGCTTGAAGTGTGGTACCTAGTATACCTATTATATTCACTCTAAGATTATACACTTTTATGGTTTTGAAAATCATTCATTTTTAAAATTATTACCACATGCATTTAAAAATTATTTACACCCTATAGATGCAAAAAGATTGAAACAGATCAAATTTTTCTATGAAATACAGCAAAATGTTATATAACAAGATATGTTTCTAGTCTTACCTTGAATATAAAATTTTACTAAATAGAAAAGAAAAAATGTCTGACAAAGAAATTAAGTTTTTAAATCTTCCCATTTCTAAATATTAAATTTACTATTCACATGAAAACTATCTTTGCTTGTTCTAATGTTTTTATATTATATTTTTGGTTATGTTTTGAATTTTTTCACCTCAATGGTACATGTGTTAGAAGCTTGGTCTTCACTGTAGTGAAGTTAAGAAGTGGTGGGAACCTCTAAGAGGTAAGTCCTCATGGGAAGTCATTTTGTCACTGGAAGCATAACCTTAGAAAGGATTAACATGATTTTTATGGTATCCCAGATGATTCCCCTAAAAGTATTGTTATAAACCAGCATGACTAGCTTTCTCCAGTCTCTCTCCCTTTCTATCTTTCCTTTGATTTCCTCCTCTGACATTGCTTGCTACTATGATGCCATATACCAGAGACTGATCAGAGACTGAGTACAGAGAACAACCCAATCTGGGACTTTCAGCTCTAAAACTTAGCTAAATAATCTCTTTTTTTCCCTTTATAAATACCTAAACTTAAGCATTTTGCTTTAGCAATGGGAAATTCACTAATACAAAAAACTTGTACCAAGAGTGAGGTTGTTGCTATAGCTATTCCATTATAACTGGATAATGGGCAGAGATGAAGAGAGTTTAGAGCAAGAAAGAAAAACCTGAATGCTTTACGCTTAGCCTTGTGGGCAATTCTGATGAATGCATGGAACACAAAGAGACTAGGGAACTAGTCTCAGATGAAATGAGGATTCAGTTAGATATTTGAATAAAGGCCACTCTGTTACAAGAAATTACACCTAAGCCCTGTAGTTTTGTGGAAACTGATTGTAAAAGCAATGACCAGGGTATTTGGCGAAAGAAATTTCTAAACAAAATAAAGAGAGACTACTGTGATATTGCCTATTTTCAGCTTTGGTCTGCCTTCCATTAAATTTTAGAGCAAAAAGTAACAGAGTGGAAAGATTAGGAAAATCCACAGCCTAACCAGGAAAAGAGAAAAAAAAAAAAGAATGTGTTCAGGAGAACAAAATGAGGGTGTGACAAACTAGAGAGTTTAGCCTGCATAAAAGAGAGCCAGTTGTTTGACATGAGAACTATGAGAAATAGGCCCAGAGGGCATCTTGGAAATCTGCAAGGCTGCCTCCTTCATTCACAGACCCAGAGGTTTAGAAAAACATATTTATTTCAGATACTGAGGCACAGGCACTTTTCACAGGCATGTTGCCTAGGATCACATGGGGCTCCCCTGCCTGCTTGTTCGCAAGTCACTCTTTGACCATTCCAGCTGTTGTGACATCAGGTCCAGCCTCTGTGCCGTTGGCATAACGTATGATATCCATGAGGTGCTAATTCTGCAGGTCAGAGATTCTCCACTGGGTACATGTCATCTGATAAAATTATGGGAGTAGAAACACAGCTGGGATCCCAGAAAAGTAGAATAAACAGCAGTCACCTAAGAAAACTGAAGATATCAGCATGAGCCTGAGAGAACAGTTACACAGACTGCAAAGCCCAAAGGGCAGGGCTGTGTGACTTCAGAGTCCCACTGCCCTCGGTGTAGAGGGTGTTAGATGGGAACTTTAAGAGCTAACGTCTGAACTGTGCTGTGTTTGTTTTTCTTTGCATCAGTTACTCCTTTCTGCTTCCCTATTTCTCTTTTGGAATAGGAATGTTTATCCTTTCCCTGTACCACCATTATATCATGCAAGGAGATAACTTGATGTTTGATTTTTACAGGATCACAACTGAAAGAATTTTCCCAGATCCTATATGACATTTTGGATTTGGACTTTTAAATAATGCTGGATAGATTTTGAGGGTATTAGGGATGGAATGAATGCATTTTACATTGTGGGATAGACATGAACCTTGGGGACCAAGGGATAGATGCTATAGTTTTGGTATTATTTGAGTGGGATATTCAAATGTTCATGTGTTGGAAAGTTGGCCACCAGTGTAGGAATGTTAAAGGGTTGCAGGATCTTCAAAAGGTGAGGCCTTATTGCAAGGTGACTGAGGGCTATTGAGGACATTAGCATTCAGAAGGAATTAAGTCGTTCTTGGGGGACCACTGTCAGTTCTATGAGAGTAAGTAGTTATAAAAAAGCAAGCTTCACCCCTCTCCCCACCTTCAGGCTTTCCGTCTATCCATGTAATGTCTCCCTCTTGTATTCTCTCCTGTCACTATGCCCTCAACCATGGAATGACTGAGCCAGAGGGTCCCTTGCCAGAGCTGGTGGCAACCTGTTTGTACTGTTAGCCTCCAAAATTTTGAGTGAAATTAACCTTTTCTCTCTACAAAATATCCAGCCTCAGGTATTTTGTTTCAGCGAGGGGGATCAATACGAATTCTGAAATTAATAGAATTAACATTGCAAATAGACACCAAAGAAAATTAAAATATAAGCACACATCACAAGAATTATAATTCTGAAATACTCATAAGTGTATAGAAACAAATCATAAGAACATTATTAAAGAATAAAATTCACTCTCTTGTATTAGTTTAAAAAATTTCCCAGGATTTGTTGTCAAGTGTTTTAAAAGTTGATGATATTCCTTTGATTGAGAATTTTTGTTTAAATAAAAATAGGAATGCATTAATGATTAAAGCTTTCCAAAGAAATGCTATTGTTAGCAATGTGTTTATCCTAGCCAAGAGGTGAATGGTATGAGTCATCTTGTGTAATGACTGATGTATTCCTTTGGCAATCAGATATCATCTGGACTAAGAGTGGGAGCAGAAGTCCTTGACAGTGACAGTGACAGTTCTGTGTAGAATACTTGAGGATGTGAGGAATGATCCAGACAAGAAGAAACAGACCTGATCAATGTTAGTTAGTGTCCTTTTTCTTGATGACATAAGCCTCACAGATTTTGAAGAATGAAGCTCAAGTCTTCAATTTTTGAAGTACTATCATCCTACCAGGTTAAACAAGTATTCATCAAAACTAGTCAAAGATATATTGGTACTATACAAAACTTAACATAATGCCACCAAATGTTTCCTTTGTAGAAATATAAAGCTCTTAAGAAGCCATTATATTTTTCTTTTGCAATTTAGCATGCCAAATAGAAGAAATAAAAATAACAGATAAAAGGACAAACTTGATGTTTTAGAATGTCAGTTTATCACATATATTTTTAAATTGTATTATAACTTCTGTGGCAAGTCAGAAATAGCTCTTATAGGTGGGGCAGGTGACACAAAAGTAAGATTATTCTCAGGATAGGGAAGAATATTAAGTTTTTTTCCTTTAAAATAATTATCACCATAAATGATTTCTGTCATCTCTATATTTTAATATTTTAAAATCTGAAAGATTATGAAGATACCAGTAAAATATTTTATATGAAAAATTAACTCAAAATGAAATACTATAAGTAATTGATGTAAATATTTAAAAAATCTAAGAATATGTAAGACTAGGAGTTTCACCTGACTTGGAATGCAAAATTTAACTCCAAGTTAGTATTCTCTTTCAACACTTATTACTAAACTGAATGCAACTCATTTTTCTTGTGATATTAATTTTCTTTGGTGAGAAACGCTACACACATATTATATACACATACTTATAAAACTACTAAGAAGTTTGGGATTAAGAAGGACAATAGTTTAATATTTTTTAGAGAGTTTATCTAGGTACTTTAGCTTCACTTTACTGAATTGTTCCCATAAATAATTGTATAAAAGATAAATAAGACCTCACAATATAAATATTTGAATGATACTCAAGATTTACAGAAAATAGAATTCAGAATAGTTATTATATAGGATGATATTTAAAGTTGAGAGAATTTAAAACTAACAGAAATGAATTTAAAACACTCTTTCTAAAAAATGCTACATGATGGTTAAATTGAGACTGTCCTGCAAAGAGAAACAGCTAGATTATTAATCATATAAATGGATTCAAACTAGAAATCAGCACATTTTATCTAGAATGTAACATTTGCTTAGTGCCTGTGAGTGAGTGATTTACTTATTTTATTCTTCCATTATCTGCTATGGAATGCAATAAATACATTCTTCTTTTTCATATCATTAAACCATAGGGCACTGGAACTCAAATTTTTCCACGCCTCAGAATGACCATCAGGGCTAACTAAAATATACACTGCTGGTTATCACACACAGAGATTCTAAATTCAGTTGGTAGGTCTGGGACAGAGCCCACATTTTAACAATTTTCCATATGCCAGTGATGTCCTTAGTCAAGGGATCAACCACATTTGAAGGTCACCATTCCATGGCAATGATTAGAAATTAAAGGAGGTATCAAGTAAGAAAGAAAACAGTGGGGCAGTGGGTAGTCAAAGCAAAACAAGAGTCAATCAAACCAGATCCCAGTTGCCAAAAGTAGAATAATGCTATCCAGGAAATAAACTAATACTGGATTATAACACAAAACACAAAATAGATAGTGATGGATCCCTATCCATATAAATGATTAAATAAGCAAATAATTGAAAAAAACAGATAAATCTCCCCAGAATTCCAAATAATTTATGTAGATACTTTTTGTGAACTGAAGCATAACTATTGATTCCTTAATTGTGAGTTGCATGTAGTAAATTTACAGTGGAGAATCCTGGCAGACACTACTTCTGCCAGATGATCATCTTTAACATCAAACATGGTGCTCTGTTGACAGTGCACACCATTAATATAAGATGACAAAATGGCACTTTGCCTCTGTAATCTTCCCCCAAGTACCATTAACCCCAGGCTCATCTAGAGAAAACAAAAACAGACAAGTGCCAATTATGAGGAATTCTAAAATCATTTGGCTCCTTAAAGCTGTCAAGTTTACCCCCACTCCAAAGTGTCAAGACTAAGAAACTATCAGAGCCAAGAGTAATTTAAGGAAACATTTGTTAAATGTTAATCTGGTATTCTGAAACTCTAAAAGTACATTACATAAAACTAAAGAAATCAAAATAGAATGTGGACTTTAATTGCAAGTAATGTATTAATAATGGTTACTTAATTATGACAAATGCCCCCAGTAGTGTAACATATAAACAATAGGGAAAACTGGATGTGAGATGTATGGAAATAGTGATGTCTTCACACCTTCTCTGTAAATCAAAAAAGCTTATTATAAAAAAGCACAGAAGATGGAAATAGTTAAGTATATTTGGGGTATTTGGTTCCCTTTACAGGAGAGTCTCTAGAAACACACACAGAGAAAGGAGAGTGAGTAAACTTCAGTCAGCTACTTTAGTGGGGGCTTTTTTGGCTGCTTCCCTCAAATCCATTACACTTTCACCAAGGAAATACCCCAGTTTTCACTTAGGTATTGAAACCTTCCCTATTGAATCAATAACTTTTTAAGAAAATGACCCCTTTTGTTTAAGGACTGGGGCATGTGGCTGAGACCTAAGATAATTAGCTAAATTTCATGAACAGAGTTATAGATATTGATGAGCATGGGATCTGATTCATCCAAGCAGTCTAAATAAGACCAGTGCTAGAAATTTCTGGAGAAAAAGATTTACTTAATTGTATGTTACTCAAGAAGGAAATCTGGAGTTCATGATGTCAACAAAGATGGAGTCCAGCCTTGAGGTAAATCTGACACAAATGTAGAAGGAAAGAAGAAAAAAGAGTTTGTAATTACCTAGATTAATAGATCCACCTAATTGGTTGAGTAAGTAGAAGTTAGAATTTCTATTACTTGTAACTAGAATCATAAAAACTGATGTATATATATCAACTTAAGATGCATACACACACATTTTACATATGTATACATACATATGTATACATATATAAAAATATGTGCGTATACATACCATAATTTGAAAATGTATTTTAAAAAATAAATGATATAGCATTTAACTAATCTTGATTAAAAAACACATCACATTTCAGCTATACTAATATGTGAAAACAAGCTTATTTTGATCATTTGATAACATTCTTAAATTATTGACAGAATTTATAAAATAGTGACCAAATTAGTGACTAAATTAATTTCTAAGTATATCTAAGTAATATTCTAAGATGGAAGGTACATTATTGGAAAATGTCAGGGGAACATTAAAGCACATTTGTAGTGTGCCATCAAATATTTCTGTTGTGAAAAAATATATATATTCATTTGACAAGTATCATTAACTGAGGTCCTTTGAGGTGGTCTAATATGACCTGAGGACTTTGGGGAAAGGAACACTGATGCAAACCAGTCCCTGCTGACAATGGATTTAATTAAGCTTCACTTAAAAATGAATGTGTAGGCAGGACTAAGTAAAAAGAATCTTAAAATGTTCCTGAGATAAAGACTCAGGTAAAATATTGCCAAGTAGCTTTCTTTGAAAATTTTAAGAAAATATGAAATGATGAGTCCCTAAGATTGTTTGAAAATAGTTGTTTTGCATACACCTTCACTCGGAGAAAAGCAGAACAGAGCAAAAGAGTCAGATGCACCTGCCTCTTTTGGGCAGTATTTGGCATTTGGAGAGGTGGCTGTGACTTTTTGTCTTTGTGTTTTGGAGACTTATCTGTTACTTTCATCCTGAGAATGAGGCAGTTTATCAGTGGGTTGCACAGACATACTGTCGTGATTTACAGGGTGTTCATGCACTAAAATATTCTCTGTCTCTCTACATTGAATTCATGTTTGGAACTGTAAGGAAGCAAAGTTTTTCATTCCATTTTCCTATGTGTATTTATATTCTAGCATCTCGATAAGTAGAATCTGACAAGTATGACAAGCATTTCTTAGTAATGTAGAAAACAGTGCAACACAGTGTCCCATAAGAATAGCGTTAGGCTTTGATATCACCTTTTTAACTTAGACTGAAACACTAATGGTAGAAGATAAAGTCTTAACACTTTATCCCATTTTACAATTCCATACAATTTTTAAAAATCACAGCAAAACTTCTTGTGGTTATTTTTGTGATGACAATTTAAGCAACCAACAAATTTAGTGTACTTCAGTTTAATCTTATCATCAAAAATATAACAAAAAGCAATCACTTACCATTTGACCTTGAAGTCTACTTTTTCTACGCAGTTAAATGTGTTTTTATCATGAAATGGAAAATACCAAGAATATTTAAAATTCTCAATTTTATTTTAAACAACTTTTGCCAGTTTTGAGTCTGCCAGCTGCCAGATAAGCTGGAGGAGCCACGTGGCCAGGTGTCCATTATCTGCCTTGGCAGAATCAGCAGTAGCACTTGTACCCACAGCCTGAGAAGGAGATAGTAACAGAGCACATCTTTGGAAGGAACCCTTAAGACTTCTCTTTCTGTGCACTTGTGTTCCCTCAGATCAGAAAGGTCCTAACTCCATGATTCAATGTACACAGTGATATTTACAAACATGGGCTTTTTTTAGATCAAAAAATGAAGGTAAAATTAAATATATAAACATGCCTATGTCCCAGTGATAAATCATATCAATATAAAAGTCAAATCTCTTCTATTGGAACCATTTTTGAGGCTCTTCCTTCAGTTAAATTATCAAATGTTACCATGAATTCTTCAACTTTGTCATCTGAATTATCTATTAAGATCATGAAGTCATATCTCATTATTTGCTAATGGTTTCCACAAAAACATTATAATAATATGGATAAGTGAAAAAAAAAAGCTCCAAAATGCATCATCAAATTAGAATTCCATCCAATGTGTTTGGCATTTTGCAATTCCAAATACCTTAGTTGCCCACCAATAACCACTGTAGAAGCCAGGACAGCAAAGATCAGAACATATGCAAGGGGCCTATATAATGACAATTTCACTGTTTTGTTTTGTTTTTTAGTCTTCATAGTTTGAGCCAAAGGTATAAAAACAAATCATAGTTAGTGGAATCAAACTGCTAAAATAACTAAAATAACATCACCCAAACAACAGCTAGATGGTTAGAACCACCAATGATTCATATCACTCCTTAATATCTGCAAAGACAAAGTAAAATAGTCCCAATCCAACTCCCAGTACATGATGGTTTTCTCATGGGACTTCACAATGGCATGACCCAAGCTCCCCATGATCACAAGGAGGCAAGCCAATGTCCTCTTATTCACATCGAAACCTTGGAATGACCACTGCTGTTGATATTTAGATATTTGGTATAACAACTGCCTTTTGAAGCATTCTTAGGAAAATTATATCTGCAATCCAGAATTGAATTTTTAATGTAACTTTCTAGTGCCTAGATCACAATACTTCACAATACCTTATACACAAACACACACACCCACACACACACAATCACCTTGCAAAAAGTCAAAAAGGCCAATCGGATGCACAGATATATCCATGAGGCCCCATAATAGAAAGAGAACCATTCAAATTCCAGCATGCATCTATTAATTCCATTTTGATAGAAACAATAATAATATGAAACCCATCTCTCTGCATTCTGGCTATAACATCCATTGATACTTATTATTTCTTTATTATTCAATGAGGGAAACACTTGTAAAACATTATTGCAATCTAAGATTTCATTTTTTTGTCATCTAACAGTCAATGTTCTTCTTGAAATAACAACACAAGTCTCAATCAGCAAGATGCTCATGTTTTGAGGGTATGTCTTTTTTGAATATCCAGCCCAGGATATTCATTATGACAGGTATGATTTTTCACATGTCACTCTGTGATTAACTTCACAGGCCTGGAACAACTGAACAACTTAACAGGAACGTCGAACTTAGTAGCATTAAACACAGTTTTCCTAAATATCAAATACCCTGATTTGTGCCATGACACAGCATAAGAAGCAGAAGGAGACTCAGCCGCCTGAACTTGAAGTCTTAATTATCAACTTCTTCAGTGTCACACCTAAGAGTAATGGGTTTTTCCCATGCATTTCTCAACAAATCTTATTACTGTAATATTTTTAATGAAACAAATTTCAATTTAGATTATTGGTTATTTTATTAATCCACATATCCTTTTATATAAGTAGATTATATACTATGTTTTGGATATTAAATACATAAGCAGTAAGTAAAAGAGAATGGCCATAAGCAATTACATTTATCACAGTTAGGTTTGGACTCTGCTGGTTTGATAGAATCTCTAAATACACTTTCCTTTACCATTTTTAAAAATACTAACTTTTTGTTTAATTTTTTAGAACTAGGAGAATGTGGAAATAGAAAGTACAAAAATAATCTCCTTAATATTCTCTTAAGATCTAGGACCCAGCAAATTACACTGTCCTCTATGAATTTAATTGAAGAGAACCTCATTGACTTTTGAAGTTTTCAAGTATTTGTAGAAGAAAAAAGTCCTCAGCTTTGGATGGTTTACAGTCTTCTGTTTTTTATTTTGTCAGCTTGGTAACATTTTAGTGAGTAGCCATGTCATTTTTATTCATTCTTCACATAATATGAAAGTACTTTTTTAAATATCAATTTCCTTTACTCATGACTCTCCTACTACCTTGATAACCTCAATTTCCTCTTAATTCTCACAGATAAAAGTCTCCTTAAGCTTACACACATATGTGTGTATGTGCTAATATGCTGTACCCCAGCAATGTGTTTTCCTTTGTCTTTAGAATCATGATCTAAAAGGAAAAGAACCTTGGTCTCCCCAGTTGTTTTTCTTTCTCGAAAAAAATGTACCTCTTCCCTTTGTTGATCATATTATGTCTAAGGAGTGGGAGTTTCTTAGAGGAAGGATTTAATTATGGGCAGTTTGAAAATGGAGGGCACACATTCTGTTGAGTATCTTAAATTTGTTTTTACTGGTATGCACTTTGATTTTTTTTATTTGGATCATATATTTACTTAAATAGCCTAAAATAATATATTTAGTGTTTCATTTTAATACTAATAGAGACTTATTGCTTTTTTAGGGAGTAGATTCAAACCTTTCCAGAAAACATTCCTTGGTATCTCTACTACTTAGTTATAAAAGGACTCAGACTTTGGGCTGGCTGTGATCGTGTTGACCTGTGAGTTCTATTCACTTCCTTCTCGTGGACAAGAAATGACCTTTTTGCCCTGGCCTTAAAGAAAAAGATCTGACAGTTTTCTGACCTCACTAACTCCAGGGACAGCCCATCTTTGGCTGCTGTGATAGATACTGCATTGTCCTAAATCCTTTTTGTCTCTGTCACATGCAATATGACCCATGTTAAAATGTGACCATTTCAATATTGACTTTCTCCTTGTTTATTTATTTCTGCTCATGCCAGATGTAGATTGAAAATTATATTATGAACTTATCTAATAACTAAGCATGTGATGGGATTCTATGTAGAAAGAAGGGTTTCTACGACCTTAAGAAAGAGTGGTTATCTCCATTGTAGTCTTAGCTCTGCCATTTGAGTCTTTTTTTCATGAACACATTGTGCACATATAGCAAGTAAGTTGGAATTTGCCTTGGAAATAATACTGAGAGATCTGACTGTAAAACTCTCAGCCTGTGTTTGATGGTCCATGAGTGCCCTCCACAGGGTGCAATGAAGAATTTTTAAAATTGTTGTCTCTGTTTAATTTTCTTGAGTGTTCTGTCTCAGGATCATTTTTGTGTTAGAGAAAATTCACAAAGGCTTGAAAAGAAATTAAATTCCTTGATCTAATTTAGCAAAGGTTTAATCATTTAAGTGAGGAAGCAAAATGTCAGTGCCAGCCCAAGACTTACCCCCACTGTCCATCATCCTG
>CM053409.1:98850716-98884714 GCA_028644305.1 Xerus rutilus | reverse complement strand
AAGAATTTTTAAAATTGTTGTCTCTGTTTAATTTTCTTGAGTGTTCTGTCTCAGGATCATTTTTGTGTTAGAGAAAATTCACAAAGGCTTGAAAAGAAATTAAATTCCTTGATCTAATTTAGCAAAGGTTTAATCATTTAAGTGAGGAAGCAAAATGTCAGTGCCAGCCCAAGACTTACCCCCACTGTCCATCATCCTGATGCATCCAACTGCTTGATAAGGAGCTTCTGAAAAATGTTGTTTTGGTTCTTAAACAACAGGTAATGGATTTTTAATAGTTTTTAGTTTTTCCTCTCAGTTCTTTCTCTAGGAAATTGAGTTAAGAGCACAAATGTTGGCAATTACTCTTGTATTCCATGGCATTTATTTGGAACTTGTACTTAATAAATCCACAGCAACATTTATACTTTCAAGACCGTTCATTCTGAGCCCCTTGCTTAAATTCCTCATGAAATAGAGAAATCTTCTCCTGATTCCATCAAAGGAAAAATTGAGGTTAGAATTTCACCAAGAAATTAGCAAAGATCCAACTATTCCTATATTTGTTCATTTTGGAAATGAATAAATTGAGATGGACAAAAAATCATTACTAAACTATATATCAAAGAATAAACAACTTCCACATGAGAAGGAATTCATTTCAGAACAAACAGTTATTGTTCTATCAATTCCTTAGTGTCCAACTTGGAGAAAATAAATGGAGACAACAAACAAAACCAAAGTAAGCAGAGCTCAAAGTTTTGATCAAAATGACTCTGTCAAAATAATCACCAAGACTATGTTGTTGTTTTAAGAACACATATAGAGCAATAATAGTCAATTTTTCTAAACATTAAAGAAAAGAAAGACTTACTGCAAAACAAGTAGTGGGAGGACCTGTCCTGTTAGACATGAAGAAGCCCAGTAGAGTTTCACTCTCCATCAAGCCTGGTCAGACCTGAGGATCAGCAATACAAAAGCTCCTGAGGCCCAGGGTTGTTCCCTGAATCCTTCATGAGGGCCACTCTGTCACAACAAAAAAAACAAATGTTCTAGGACAAATACCAAAGAATAATATGAGTGCATTGCTTTCCCTTTAAGCTACTTTCCTACTGTTAAATAAAATCAACATTGCTTTCTTGGAAACACTTCTTAAAATATTTTCAATGTCTTACAATGCCAGGGTTTAGATTTAACAAATTACTACTCTCTTTCTTCATCTTATTCCAACACCTTTATATAATAAAGGCCATATTTTTGAAGTTGTTTCTAAAGAAATAGAGCTTTGGGACCATATATTACAATTCAATTCAGGATACTTCACTTATTTAGGTAGGAGAGTTAAGAAGAAGCCCTTAGGGCACTAACAGGAATTGCACACCAAGACATTTACCCCAATTTTACAATAATGAGATAAAGCAAAAGAAATCCTTGTCAATTTAATAGAAAAATCATCACTATAGAGAATTCTATTGGCTTTGAACTTCACAGCAAGTCATGTTTATTACTTAATTAAATATTAATATGATTAGAGGCCATGCTCTTTGGTAAAATCCCATTAGTAACAGAGTGGTATAAAAACATTAACCTTCAGCATATTATTTGCAATACATTTAGAACTATATGACCAGCAGCTAAAAAGTGAAGATTTGGTCTTGCATAAAGAATCCATAGTCTAGATTCTACTATTATCCAGTAATACCAGAGACAAAGGGACATTTGATAGGCAAGAGAAAAAAAAAAAAAGAGCTTCATTCTTGGGACAGTCTAGACTGTGAAAAACCATATTTCAAACCTAAATAGATCAAATTGCGGTTAAGTAATACATGTGTCTGTATTAACTACTCAACCATTATGATTATAAAGACTAATTAGGTAGAGTTGAGTTGTCCTATCATAAACCAGTGATTAAATGATAAGATGGGATATTTGAAGACCTGACTCTATTAACAGTTCACCATATGAATGCAGATGAATCACTGAGATTCTTGATATCTTCTGTTTTTCTTTATGTAACTTCTGGATAATAACTCCCTGGACTCAATAGTATCCGAACATTTTTAATAAAGACTATGTCACTCAAAATGAGTGAAGGTTCAAGTAGGAAATATGAAAAAGATTAATAAAAACTATAAAACAGTGGAAAGACTGCCTATCTGTGGTGTCACTGACACTTTTTATAAATACCAAAATATTGATTTAGCGACATTGAATTATTAGATAAAACATGTGAAGCAATTAAAGACTAAGCTGTCACATTAACCAATATCTAGCTCAGTGTCAGTACTATGAGACAACAAGACATCCATTTAAACTGCTATTGTTAAAGTTTCTCTATATTATGAGTAGACAACTTATTTTTTATGAACTTTTCTACTTGAGCAATCATCCTTTGTATTCCTTTATGAGGAATGTGGTGGCATTGATTGAATGCATCATCTAATGAAATAGCCGTAACCCAGAATGTAGACTACCAACTCTTAAAATTTATATTTTATTTATTAGAATCTAAGTTTAGGTGTCCAAAATATTAAAATCACATATAAATTAAAACCAACACTTTTTAAAATAGGATTTTATATTTTTGCCTTCATATTACAGTAGTCCCAAATAGGGCTTAGTCTAGAACCACCTATGAACCCCCAAATCTATGAATGTTCAAGTCTCTTATATGAATGGGTATAGTATTTGCATATAACCCACGTATATCCCACTGTATACTATTAATTATCTCTGGAGTATTTATAACATCTAATGTCATATAAATGCCATGTGGATAGTTGCTATACTACACTGTTCAGGTAATAAGAACAAGAAGAAAAAGTCCATATGTCTTCAATACAGATGTGTTTTTTTCCATCTGCAATTGGTTTAATGTGCAGATGTTGAGCCCACACATATGGAGAGCCAAAATGTGTAAATAAAAACCATTGTGAAAAATGGTTCACTCATATTTTGAATCAAATGAATATGGATGAAATTGAACTATTAATAAGATAAAATTTCACTACTGGTCTTCCTACAAGTCAGGATCTGGGGATTTGAATTAATGAGATAGGCCTCAATGTTAAAACAAGATCTAATTCAATTAAAATTGATGCCTCTTTCTAAATTGCAGAGGAGAATGTTGTATTTCACATAGGAACTCTGTATCACACATACATCATACAGGAATAAATTATGTCAGACGTTTTAACTCACTGCTCTTTCAAAGGAGGTTCAAGTCTCCATAAAGCTGATTGACGGTCCCGAAGACTTCTCTCTTACATGTATCTATAACACAGGCATTCACTGTGCAAATTTCTCCACAAACCCGGCATTTATGTGTGAACTATACGCATCCTGAACTGATGACAACAGAGTATTTGTTGCACTTGGTTTCCAGGGAAACGACACTTTACAGAATCCCCACTTATGCTGCTCCATGCGAAGCTGCCTCAGAATCGCCTTCAAAGAGCCCTTGTCTCCATCTGTGAGCTGAGGGTAAAGTGCTGTGATGGCAGCTGCTAATGAGCTGACTCGCCTCCATCAGGGCAGGTCTAAATTTACTTCAGCTGTCCCCCTAGGGAACTGTCAACCAGGAATATGAGTGAGAGGAGGAGAAATCATTGCCCCTTCCCAGGAGCATGGCACTCACATGAACACACTTGCTAATTTGATAGTTACAATAAAGATTGGATAGTTAAGGGGGAAAAAATCCATGTACATTTACTGGTACTGCAATGTCAGGTAAGTGTTTTTTTTCCTAACTTTTTCAGTGGCAGCTTCTCACTGACATGCTCTCTAGATGTGCCTGTGACTCTCGTTTTGTCAGCCACACATGCTCCTAATTGCAGATCTCATGTACTGTACCCTTTTCTGAGGCCTGTGTTGCCTTGCTCCTAAGCTGCGGTTGACAATGAAGAATTTGAACACAAGATACTGGAAATATAAAGACATATATTCAAAATCTATTGTGGAAGACTGTTTTTGTTCTGGGAATACTCATTAGACACTGTCATGAGAGAATTAAAGGCATCTGAGCTTAGATGGCATTACTGTGAAGCAGAGCCATGAACAAGTTAACTGAGAATTTCTGATTCTGGGGGACAACTTAGTGTCTCTGCTGAGATTGGAGCAAATAAATGAATAGTACGCTTTTGGCTTCATAATTTGGGTATTGTTGTACTCCATTTGGAGGTATATTTCAAAATGCTCTTAAGTACGGGGGATCATGAACTGAAATAGAATTCCATGAACGTATAAATTTGTTGGGATGACCCCAACTGCTATGTCTAACTATAAAGCTCTAATTAAAAAAGTAACAAAAAATGGGAAAAAATGTTATAAGTAAAGGCAATATACACCCTAATAAGGGAGGCGCTGTGTACCTCCGACCCAACCTATAGTAGGTGAGACAATCGGTGTTACTTGAATTGTACCCTCATTTATACATCAGCTACAACTCATCTGACTTCTTGTTCCTTAACAATATTATGAAAATGCATAATATAACTGGTTATGGTTTATATTATTCAATGAAGAGAAAACGGTGATGAAGTTCAGATTTTTTAGGATCAACAGAATCAATTCAGTTCTTGAAGAGAACTTGAAGGAGACAGCAGAGTACATGACATGACATAAGATCATGAAGAGTAAGTGGAGATAATGTAGAGGCTGTGCATGTCTATGTGAGTGTGTATATGTGCCCAGGTACAATGAAATACAAAATTTTTAGGTTCAGAATTATGTTATAATAAAATAATAGAAAAGAAGTGTATTTATTTACCATATAACTGATAGTAACTTTGACAACTGCATAGGTAGAAACTGTAACAAGGAGAAATACAAGCTAGCATTAGAATACATCTGAAAGACAGGTTGAAAGGTGAATGGAAAAAAAAGTTCCTAAAAATTAATCGAAGTGTTTAAAAGGGTAGAAAAGAAAGCCATTTAAGGAGAGAAAGAGAAAAACATGTTCCAACAAGGGCCATCCCTCCTTTTCTATCTTTAAACTTTATGCTTTCTCCAATTGCCAGAGTTGCATTGAGAGAAGAAATTAGAGGTTCTCAATAAAAAAGGATGTAAAGATGTCCAGTGAGGCATACAACTGAGGACCTTCCCAACTAGGTGTCACTGATGACTTCCAGTAGCATTAAAGTTAATGCTCTGAAGTAAGGAAGACCATATACAAACTCTCTGCTCACTCCCCTAAGTGAAGAAAAGAATGCACACAAAGATCATTGTGAAGACATGGAGAATGCTGACCTCCACAAGAACTGTCATATAAGTACTTGTCATGCATATTCAATCAACAGATATCATCTTTACCTTTCTCTGAATGTGCTCTTTCCTTGTTTATTCACCTAAAGTGCTTACTTTTCTATACAGAAAGTGACTTCTGCCCTTTCCACCCCTTTGGCATTTGATCCCTGCTTCTTGTCTGAATCCTTTCCTTCTATTTAGTTTCAATCCCTCCCAATAGTGCACAATCCAGGAGGAAATGTATCATGTGCTATTGATCCAAATGTCCAAATGGAAAGTAGATAAACAAATAATGCATTTTTAATGCATACTTTAATAGAATTAGAAATGATATTTCTTAGTCAAATCTCTCTAAGGAAGATCACTCAAAAATATTTTATTGCTCTGCTAACATGAGGTGAATATGGTCAAATGCATACACAGATGTTACTTGAGTGCCAAGGGAAATTTTAACTTCCATATTAATTACTAAGTGTTTACCATTAACCATATTTCTACTGAGATGATTTTAACATAAGCGTATCTGTCCCATGTATCTATTATTCTTTGAAATTCTAAGAGAATTTAATTGTACAATAGTAGAATATACTTCATGGAGGATATGAGTAGGAAATTTAGGAAAGAAGTATCCTTGCTGTTACTTAAATATGTTATTTGTCTGAAATATAGATAAATGTGTCAGTGATAACCTTTTATCCATGGTTGGGTTGGCATCTGAAGAAATAGGAGCCAAAGAAAGCTTGATAATCAGAGTCTAAAGAGAAAATCAAGAGTGATATGTCACTAGATCAAGAGTAATATGGCACCCGATAATTACATATATTTACATAAATTATTTCTCTGAAAGTGTCTACATTCAAGAATGTCTAAGTTTCTAAGCATGGGGGGAGGTTTTGGATTGTTGAAACCTTCTGGAATGAGTCCAGAAACATAACTTATTGCACTATAGTAAAAATATCTTCTAAGACCAAAAGTTTCTGACACTTGTGAAAGTCTTCTCTGCAGCCTTTCAGGATGCTTAGCATGGCCATGCTTCTGTCTGGAAGACTTCCCTTCACTCTGGAGCTTACTAGGAGCTCTAGTAAGCTGGTCCCTTTTTATCCTCAAATCCAGGGACTTCAGTGTTTGTGTCCCTCCCCACTTCAATTATCTCAACAGTTTCTAAGTGGTAGCTCCAAGGGCTAAACTAATCTGCAGTTTTACTTCTGTACTCTTCAATTCAGCAAACCAAATGGTTTTTAAAAATTGAAAAGCTTTATATAAAGGCCCAGTTTCCAGTTATTTTTGAAAAAAAAATCACAAGAAGATATAACAACGAGACTGTCTGGAGTTGAGAATAAGCAAAAGTCTGGACTTTTATTTACTTAATCAACAAAATCCCCGTCACTACTTGTTGTCCAATATCTGTCCCAGTTTGTAACTTAAGTAATTGATTCTGACTGAGCTATTGAGGAAGTTCAATTTTGTGCTCTTGACTTCTTAATCATTGGGTTTTTGAAACTTTTAGATAAACAATTTCTACTTTAAAAAAATTTCCCATATCTGGGTTATTGCACATACTCTTTAATCAACTAAAATTTGATTTAGCTCTGTCTTACCAGGTAGTTTTTTAAGCAATTACACTTCTCAGAGAATTTTTTTATGGGGGAAAAAAAACTATTTTTTTCAAATTGGACTAAAACATATCCTTAAAGTAAAAGAGAAAGACTAAATGTTTGTAGTTTCTGTTGTTACTTGCTGTGGTAAGTTATCCATTTTATGGATGCTTACATTTTTATAATTGTTAGGCAAGGTATATCAAAAATGCATAAAGGTAACATAACATAAAACAAGTGCACTGTAAAGGATTGTGTAACAAAAAGTAAGGTGCTCATACATATAAGGTATGGAATTTTGCTGTGGCAAAACATTTATGGTACAGTTATTGGAATAACAGTGATGTCATTTGCATACTAATGATCTATGGTGTTTAGATTCCAACATCAATACCTGCTATGTAAGTGCTTGTTATGGGATAGGTGGGTGAAAATGAAGAAATATATTATGATCTTGCTAAAAGCTTAGTATAATATTGCACACTCTGGAATTCACAAAGATGATGAATTCAAAAGATGTTAATATCCACAAATTTACAATTATTTTTAGTGGCAACAAAACATAAAGAAATGGAGATGCTTATAAATTGTTTCCTTTTAATATATTTGGAGCTGAAAACTGATAAAGAACTCAGTGGTAAAATTGCATTTTAGGTTCTAAATCAACTAGTTTTCAGAGCCATTTTTGTCTAGCAAGTGTAACAACATGACTTCTGCTTCTTGAACTAAATGATTTCTCTCATTTAAATACCATTTATTCTTAGGGAGACTGAGACAGGAGAATCGCGAGGTCAAAACCAGCCTCAGCAACGGTGAGGTGCTAAGCAACTCAGTGAGACCCTGTTTCTACATAAAACACAACATAGGGCTGAGGATATGGCTCAGTGGTCGAGGGCCCCTGAGTTCAATCTCCAGTACCAAAAAACAAACAAACAAACAAACACACAACCAAATAAATAAATAAATAAATACCACTTATTTACCTGTTTAACATATGCTCATTAACAAAGATTCAACAACATGAATAGCCAATTTTTATTCTACCTTAATCAAATTTAAGCCCAAATCATAAACGAGCACAGGAGAATTTCTAGGATTTGGAGGATTTTTGGTCATATCATTAATATTAATGTAGGAAGCTAGTAATTTTAAAACTTACCTGTGTTCATTGCTTTGTTCCAAGCTATGGAAATTTATTCCTAAAAAAGAATAATGTATAATCTTTCCGTTCAGCTGCTTTAGCTGTGTTAAGAATCTCTAAGAGATCTCAACGTATGATAGCACTCTTTCTTGACCAGGTACTGAAATAAATTCAAAAAATGAGCAAACAAAATAGCAATGAAAGAAGTAAAAATATTACCTTTGTAACTGATAATGACAGTTTTAAGTATTAACATTCTGTAACAGCCAAATGGAACATAGGACTGAGTAAATGTAGCACCTCATTTTAGGAAGTGGTAGCTATCCTCGTAAACAACCTGGACCTGCAGGAACAATTTGAGAATACCAGTTTCCCTTCATAAAAGGCACATGTTTTGAACCAAGCCCAAATGTTTTTTGTGAGATTTTCTTACCTGAAAATCTTATCTTCCAAAGACAGAATGAGGCTGGAAGTATTTTTGTACCTAAGCATTTGCCCGTACCTGGATGAAGAATAAGAATTAACTATCCCTTATATAATAGGCTAGATTATGTGGCTATACCCAAACAGAATGGAATTTCATAAATACAAGCCCAAATACACCTTATTCACTGAAATCAGAAAGCAATTGTAGCACACTGTTTGGCAGAAAATACGAAGTCCAAAATCACTTTCATTAAATGCAAAGCTAGTTTTCATGCAAATAATACTCCCTACTTCCATTAAATTAATGCTAAAAGAGCAGAAATCATGTTGAACTCTTCAGGGTAGTCATAGTGGACACTCTTAAACCAAGGGTTATTTTTCAGTGATACACAGATTGGTTAGAGATGTAAATAATCTTTTGTGTAATACTCCTTCTAAAACAAGTTAGCTAATCCATGGGTGAAAGAAGTAGTGGTGGGAGAAATCAAACTGGAGATAGCAGGAGGAGAAATGTTTGGAAATATCAGGAGTAATGTATCTCATTCGGAACCAGCTAGGTCAGGCACGGGATGTCTGAACTTTTGATGTCAAGCAATTCAACTCAAAGATGAGTCTGTCTTTGAACTAGGGAAAGCTTCTAAATAAAGCTGATGCATGATTCTGAACCTTAAATGTTGAAGTAGATTAAACAACTTTTCTTTATCTTTTCATTTTTGTAAATAATATTTACATAGTCCATTTTATCAATGGTCTCTAGTATGAAAATAATTATATTTATATTGCACAACTGTTGAATTCCTATTGACTTTCAACTGATTCAGAAAATCTTCTTCACTGAAGAAATTTTTTAAAAATTTCAAGAAAAGTTATGAGACTCTCTCTGCCACTACAAAAAGAAAAATTGACCTAGTCTATCAGTCAACAAGTCAAGAATTGATTGTATTGGTGGTTACTTGGATAGAGGGCCTTTTGGATTGTCAACTGTTAAAACTTCCACAATTTGACCCGTTCTTCTTTTAAGGAGTTAATGTACATTAACAACAAAAGAGTTCATATAAATGCAAACTAATATACAGGTATATTTCTGTAGTTTTATGCTGGTTATTTCAAACCATAAACACCAATATTGGCCTAAAAAATTAGAGAATCTCACTCACACCTTTGGTTTCTTTATAGGACTTGATATGCATTTTACATAGAGTTTTGGTTTGCTTTTACTGGGTGCAATGGAAATAATGGCAAGACTGCATATATCAGTATCACATCATGTACATTATGTTTGTTCACTGAACAATTTTTCAGGAATATTCTCTCCTCTCAAAAACTATCAGTCTTTCTTTGATGCCAATCCATCATTCAAATTGTCTTAGCTGTTTCATTGCTGTGACCAAAAGACCTCACTAAGACAATTTTAGGGGAGCAAAAGTTTATTTGAGCATTAACAGTTTCAGAGGTCTCAGTCCACAGACAATTGGCTCCATTGCTTTGGACCTGAGGTGAGGCAGAACATCATGGTGGAAGAATATGGTGGAGGAAGGCAGTTCAGGACATTGCACTAGGAAGCAGAGAGAATTCACTCACCAGGGCCAAAATATAAACCCCTGAAACATACTCCCAGTGACTCATTGCCTCCAGTGCCACCCTATGTGCCTAAAATTACCATACGGTTAATCCCTATCAGTGGATTAATGCACTCATAACCCAATAATTTTGCCTCTAAACATTTTTGCATTGGGGAAATCTCACATCTAACCTGTAATATGGGGACACAACCTGGATTAATACCAATCCTTAGCGCAGATCACACTCTTCTAATTGTTTGTGTTTTACCTTGGATCTTGTTTTACTTTGGTGTTCCCTTAAAGCAGATCCTGAAAAAAAATGAGAATAAAAATCTTGGGGTGCAGATAATTTGACAAGTGACACCAGCATCTGGAGAGAGAGAGAGAAGGGGAAGTGTGACAGGAAATAATGGCAAGACTGCATATATCAGAGTACTAGTTACTGTTTGGGCAACTGGAGAACCGCCTGCTGGGGACCCTCTGAGAAACAGTGCATGAAGAGATTCAAATAGTTCATTAGAAGGAAGGCGGGCATGTTCCCCTTTGTTCAGTCTCGTTCCCATTAGAGTTAACTCTCCTCCATCTCTGAGATGCCTCATATTCATAGGCTAAGCTAGTTCCTACAGCTTTAGAAAAAGTTCTGGAATTCGAAAGCAGAGGGATTAAGTGGGTAATTTAGGGTTAACATAATCAGCACACAAAAGACTGTCAACCATGAATGAGCTAAAATCAGAATCAGGCAAGAAACTAACACAGGGTACCAAAAGCATCTGCTACAGTTCTTATATCTATGAATATTTTTTATTTCTCCTATAAAACATAATCTTCACTTTTAATCTTGGATTCATTCTTTCAACTTGTTAAAAAATATTAAGAATAAATAAATTCGCAAACACATCAGTTAAGCAGCACAATTCACATAGCCCAGCACAATTCACATAGCCCAGTTATGGAACTAGCCCAGGTGTCTGTCCATCCACAGAGAAATGATAAAATAAAATGTACACTCACACACACATACACACACACACACACACACACACACACACACACAATGAAATTTTTACTCAGCCATAAAGAAAACTGAAATTACTGCATTTGCTGGTAAATAAACGGAGCTGAAGAACATCATTCCAAGTGAAATAAGTCAGACTCAGAATGTCAATAATTGAATGTTTTCTACTATAGGCAGAAGTTAGAAATAAGGAGAAAAGAGAGAGGAATCTCATGGAAATAAAAGGGAGATCAATTGAGTAGAGAAAGGGGACAGAGGGAGAGAGAGGAGAGACGTGAAAAGGAAGGGACTGCAGAAAGAAACTGACCAAATTATGCTATCATTATCCACATATATGAATATACCAGAGTAGATTTCACTTTTATGTATATCTTCAAGGCACCAGTTAAAAAAAAACAATAAATAAATAGAATGAAGAACAACAGAATAAAGAAAGAAGAACAGGGCAAGCGAGAAGGGAAAGGAAAGAAAGTACTGGGGACTGATATGGAGCAAATTACATTCCATGCATGTATGTAAAAGTGAGAATTTATTTATTAAGAATAAATAAATTTGCAAACACATCAGTGTTTAGCAGCACAATTCTCATAGCCCAGTTATGGAACCAGCCCATAACATGCATGTTAAAGTGAGAAAAAAGTCATATTTATCAAACTAAAACTATTGAAGCAGTAGATAACAATGATCCCACAAAGAAAACCCAAAGACTGTCAAATTTTATATATTTTAACAATTTTCAATCGTATACTAATTTATTATAAGAATTGAAAATTAATTAATAATCTCCAAATACCCCACAAAGGCAACAAAACTCCGATATGGTGGAAAAAACAGGATAGACATTATAAGGGAATAGATATTTGCAATTTCACACATTAACATAAAATCAAATTCTTAAATGAAAGATGATTATATTAGCAGGGTGCAGTGGTGCACATTTATAATCCCAGCATTGAGGAGGCTGAGACAGGAGGATCATGACTTCAAAGATAGCCTTAGCAATTTAGCAAGACCTTATCTCTAAATAAAAAATATAAAAAGGGCTAGGGATGTAGCTCAGTAGTTAAGTGCCCTGGGTTCAATCCATGGTATCCAAAAAAAAAAAAAAAAAAGATAATATATTAAGTCCGACATTATACCAAAATATCAAAAGATAATACACCATTACTTTTTATGACAAATGACATGGAAGGAACAAAATTTTTAAATTTTCTCACTTATAGACTTTATTAAATTGTTAAAAGTAATGGTGTCAAGGAAACAACGTAGTACGTACATCCTCATGTATCAGTTCAAAGATATTTTTAGTCAAATGCCCAGGAAATTAGTTTTCTGGATGTGCTAGTCATTTTGGGCTACTATTACTTTCTATGAGTCAAAGGATATTTGCAATATATAGTTTGATAGTTAATGGCAAACTACCGCCTTAAATATTATTTATTTTTCCTCATCTGTTGTGGTTTGGATGTGAGGTATCTGCCAAAAGCTCACATGTGAGACAATGCAAAAAGGTTCAGAAGAGAAATGATTGGGTTTTGAGAGTCTTAACCCAATCAGTGAATTAATCCCCGGATTGGGATTAACTGAGTGGTAACTGAAAAGGTAGGCTGTGGCTGGAGGAGGTGGATCTTTGGGGGCATGGCTTTGGGGATATATTTGTATCTGATGAGTGGTGACTCTCTTTGTTTTCTGACCAACATGTGAGCTATTTCCTTCTGCCACCCTTTTCCGCCATAGTGTTCTATCTCACCTGGAGCCCTGAGGAATGGAGCTGGCCTTCTTTGGATTAAGACCTCTGAAACTATGAGCCTTGAAATTTTTCTGGTCAGATCTTTTAGTCACAACAGCGAAAAAGCTGACTAAAACATCATTCAACAACAATGAAAGAAGGAATACATATTTACAATATTGCATTAATTAATAAGATGTCTACTCAGTTTTCATCTTAACCAAACTAATACTTCTCATCAGTTATATCATCAGAGAAAAACATATCTTCTCAGGAGTTACCATAGTTGCAATTACACAGTTATTTTTAAGATCATTAAATATTGTGTTTCCTCATCTGGATCCTGCAGAAATTTTGGAAAGTACACAAGACATATATTAAGCACATAATGAATGAGTAAGATAATTGACTTGGCAAATTCCAATACTCACACAGAAGAGAGAATAATTATCTGTCTGAACGAAGAGAATATGGTGTCAATGAAATACCATATGTATGAAACTTTTAGAAAGTAAGTCAACATTGATTAGTATTGGACTTAGAATTAAAATTATTCTAAGTATTTTTTATACATTCTTTGATTTTTGTAGTCAATTATACAAGGATTTCCATTTCTCACTATTAAATTCTGCCTTATTAGATTTATCTTATGAATTCAACATTTAAATTATGTTTTGAAACATGATAAACTCATGGTTTAGGTTCAGAATGTGCTGGTCTCAAGACAGAAACTCATTCTGCATTAATTTTCAGACTTTGCCAATTAGAGTCAACAGGAAGTAAATTAAGTCACAAATATATTCCTGACCTTTATTGTACTACTTATGTCTATTCCCATAATGTTCATCAATTTTTTCCTTGTGTGATACACATCACACCCATTGCCTTCACATCCCCTCTTATATTGTACTGAATAAATGTGTCATACTCATACCTGTATACAGCATATTGATAGTCATCAAACATTTATTAAGCCTCTGATACATTTTTATTACTATAACAAATAATAACAAAAAATGCAAAGAAAATAGAGTAGGAAGACAAATTCATAAATTAATTATTTAACAAGCATTTATTGAGTGCCTCCTATATATTAAACATCAAGCTGAGTTCTGGAGAATCATTGTTATATGTTCTTTCTACTAAATTATTTCTGAATATAATGAGGGAAATAGTTCCAAAAGTCTGACTATGACTCTGTGTTTCACAGTCAGAGACAGCAATATGTAAAAAGTTATATAGAAAACATGCACAGAGTCTATGTGCAGTGTAAGTTAATGTGGGGATCTAAATAATCAAGAAAGTCATTGTGAGGTGACACCTGAGATATTTTTCCCAAATTGGGATCTTTAATCTAACAGCTGTAAAAAGAATTCTAACAAAATATGTTACCTGAACTAGAACAAGAGATAGAGGTATGAAATGGAAGGAAAATATTCAAAATAACTCTAGATGTTTTGGGTAAGTATGAGAGTGAGAGAGGTGGAGAGAGGGGGCACAATTCCTAGCCAGGTACTATGTCCCATAACAACTCAGAAAACTGAGACAGGAGGATCTCATGTTTGAAACCCATCTGAGCAACTTGGCAAAACTATTTCAAGATGACAAATAAAAAAAGAGATAGATATGCAACTCAGTAGTAGAGCATCCCTGAGATCAATCCCCAGTACAGCAAAGGAAGAAAGAAGGACAGAAGAGGTAGGGACTGTAGGGGAGCGCTGAGGAGACCCAGAGGAAGGAAGGGCAATTCCTATGTCTCCAGCTTGATTGGGGGTTGGTAATGGTAATTCTCAAGCAGAACTTCAAAACTAGTTTGAAGATCAATTAAATTTTGGCAGATACCATGTCACTCAAGCTCTCAGGATGACAGTGGGTCTTAGGATAGAATCACTTCTCAGTAGCTCACCACTGGCATTGAGAAGCCTTTTATATATTAATTCTGAATTGCCTCACATTTTCATTTTCTTTGGTGTGACATGGGAAAAGGAAAAAAAGAAACATCATGGAGAATTTAGAAACAAATAAGAATAATTACTCCTCCTTCCAAATATCTATCATGCTATAATAAATATTCAATTAAAAAAACATTGATGGTACATTAATGAACCCATACTGGTAAAATATACATATTTATAGTTAGTAAAAATTTAGATTTTTTTAAAATCATATTTATGTCTAAAATGATTTTGTTTTAAGAAAGATGCATTGTTTTACTACTAGAAAAGTCTATGATAGTATTCCATAATTGAGAATTAAAATTAAAATATATTATATTAGAAATATAATAAAATGGCATGTAAATTTAAAATGTATTACATAAAATATATTATTAAAATATACAAAATATATTAAAATGTAATACAGAATTCTCATACATCTACACCTGGATAATAGTTAATACATTACCATAAAATTAGGAGATCATTTTTCTCCATGAATGGTGATATAATAGTGAATATGTTTCAATTCTTTTGAGTATTAAACTGGATAATACAATACAGTTATAAGCCACACAATGAAATTTTGGTCAACAACAGCCTACATATAGGAAGGTAATTGCATAAGCATATATCATCCAATGACAGAACCATTTGTCATAACATATATCATAACATAGTTTGTCTCAGTGTACTATATGATGTTCAAACAACAAAATCACCAACTGACACATTTCTCAGAACATATTCCTATCAGTAAGTGAAATGTGACTGTAAATTTATTATAAATTACACAGGTCCACAATCAGAGCTTATTATCTGCTTCATGGTTTCCTAAGTTTCTAATACCATCACTAAAAAGCTAGGATTGAAAACCTTAGCACCATCATTAACTGCTGTTCTGCTAGGACTTCAGTAAAGATTTTTTTTCGGAAGGATGGTGGTGAGTCAAGATTAGGAAAGCAGGCATCGAGGAGGAAGATCAGATACAAGCGTTTTGACAGGCAGACTATACATGTCGACATGTCCCACACCAAGTTAGAGGAAGCAATTCAGGGTGGCAATTCAGCACAAAAGTGAGCAATATTTGATCAACAACCTTGTTGGTACAGGAGATCAGAGCATAGAAGTGAATCAGCTAGGCAGTTACCACACAGGTAAGCAGTTATGAGAAGAGATGACTGAAAGGTCAAGCAGGTAGCCAGGAATCAGAAAAGTAAAGGAGGTGAGTAGCAGAGCAAGGTCATACATAAGCTCTGCATCTGGATCAGAGGCAAGATGAGAAGATTTGTCAGGCAGCAAATCTCACTGACAGCTCTTTGTCCAGTGGTAGTTAGACACAACCAGGCACTTTTTTGCTCTGTTATTTGTGAATTACAAAATAATCCAGAATTGCATTGTATTGTTTGTCTTTTGATGATGGAGATATCCATTTAAAAATAGAGACCCTTTAGACTAAAATGGCAAAACTGGGTGGGTTTAGAACACTGGTCAATATGCTTTAATATTCCTACTCATTTCTGAAGTTGAAAATGGCTGAGTTTCTTTCTCATTTGTTATCTGATATAAATATGAACATCAATAAGAGTTTCATGGCAAACAAGCATCTCACTGTTTATTCAACATAGTAGTTGGGATTCTTATTTGCAATAAATATCAGAACAAATGTGAGACAAGCAAGATTACCCTCTGTACACTACATGCATGTGTTGTTTCATATGTGTGTCTCTGTGAGTGTGTCTCTGTGTGGGATATCTTATCCCTATAACACAATGAGGATCGAAGGCATCCTGGGTTTTATTGATTGGCTTGTCCCATATATAATTTCAAAATAGATTTGAGATAGCTGAGAATATCCACTTCTAAACCCATGGCCTAACATATCTCTTCAGGCTTATCAGCGCTGTATTATCACAGCTTTCCACAGCTATTGCTTTAGCTGTGTCCTTAGTCCCCTCTGTCTCTTCTGACACTTTGTCCTTCAATGGTTCTCTCTTTATCTTGGATTTTTCATTTCTGTCTCTTCTTTCTTTCTCCTGTTTGGCTGCATGCATGCTATCTTCTTTCCTAAATATTATGACATAACAGCTAAATGTAATGGTTAACTCTTTGATCTTAATTTTCTACTTGATTTCATTTCTCTGTCAATATTTTTAAACATTTATTTACACTAGCTTCTATCCCCTTCTTCTTTGAAATTCACAACATCTTATCTTCTATGTCCAAGACCTTGATGTGGAATTGACCTTGATTTCTGATGTGGAATTGACCTTGCAGCTACATAATTCTATGATGTTCTCACCAACCATTAAAATTGTTTTTAGAGTTTCACTTGAATGCTTCCCTTGTTCTTTTGCACTTGTGAATGATCTCACTTCTCCTGTACACATATACAGGAGATAATTATTTTGAATATCTCAGTGGTAACTATTCATTCCTTTCATAATAAAAGGTGGATTAATCCATATTTTAGCTTTTAATCTCCATTCCTTTTTTTTCTCTTTCACTCAGAAATTTACCCCTCCTTCTGATTTAATTAGCATTTCTAAATATAACTATTTAAATTTATACTGACAATCTAACTTCTTTTTGCAGCTCTGCCCCATATCTCTCAGGAGAATCATTATATTTAATCAAATGAAAGACATTTTACCATAGTTAAAGCTGAACTAATTTCCATGTGTTTTTTCTTTTTGGTACAAGTATAGTTCCTCTTCCTTTGGTTTTATGTCCTCTGGGTTTAAATTCCCATGATCCCTCCTAGCTTCTTTCCCTTCTGAGAACGTCATATGCAATCAATCACAATCCATATAGTTTCACATTTCTAAATCATTGAGTCCTTTCTTTTCCATATCCAACACTACTTTTCTAATTTGGCTCATGCCAGCTCCTCTGCTCTATGAAACAGCTGTTCTCACTATATTTCTCCTCATGCACATCTACCTTGCAAACAGGTTGATCTTTTTAAATACTGCTTTGATTATGTCATGTATCTCTTTTAAATATTTTGAATCAAATCTCAGCCAGGATTCAAAAGCACATGTAGCTTATCCCTTTAAATTCCTCCAACTATTTCTCTGCTGCTAGTCACCAAAACAGCCAGATCTATATACTGTAATCAGATAATTGAGTCTCTTCATAGGCTGTGAATTTTTGTCACATTTTAAGACCAAGTTCAAATTCTATTTCCTCCATAAGCACTTTAGTTTACTGCAACCTACAATCATCTCCAAAGTTCCATACCTACAACATTCAGCATATTATTCACGTTAGTTATGCAATGCATACTAATTGGGCATATGCATATATCCCTTTAATTCTGTTTACATTGTATTACACCAGAAAATGTACCTTATATTTCAATAATAGTTACTTATTTTTAGATTATAGTAAGCACAGTAAGTTGTTTAAATTGATTTCCAGTTGAAGATCATAATACTTACTATTCATGAAAATTTCCACAAACTTTCATTTGTCCCTCTCCATAATTTGTATGCTGGTGTTTGCATATAATACAATATTTAATTGTGAATAATTCTTTCTATTAAATTTGCAGGAACACTTCTTCATTCTCAGTTTTGTTCTTATATGTGTATATGTAGACTTGCATATTTACATCCTAACTCCTTTGTGACTGAGATAAGCAATGACATGCTGCACCTCACTTTCTTTCCTTTTAAAATTAGTCATTGTGCCACCTGTCTTTCCCGTCTCACTGTGAATGTGTAAGCATGAATGTATACTGTGCTATGAACATAAACTCTGAATGCGTAAATATATCATAGCCACTCAAAGGGATGCTATCTATGTAGCTGAGTTATTGTCACCATTAATGTTTTACAATTATGAGAATTAAAAACATTACAATGAATATATAAGAGGATTTATTTGAGAAAAGATACAGTGGAGTGCCATAAATGTATTTACTTTATGTGCATTTTCTTTTTCCAAATAGACATTTCAAAGACCAGTAAAATTTGTTTGATGGCAATGACAACTTAAGTGCTCAGAGTTTTTAAATTGTCTGATAAGTAATATTAACTGCCATGAATTTGTTTTCTTCTTTTTTACCATTTTATAGCAAAATCCAAATTTCCCAAATTTGAACCCCCTGATTTTAAATACTGAGTATTTATTATGGCTACAAGTTGGTTTTATAAAGAGCAGCAGTGTCCTCTAGTGGCTGCTTTCTTTTCAAGTGTTGTATACTACTCATGTCCTTAAATATTTCAACCACTTTTTGACTCTTACTTATTTCTTTGTGAACATCTTCTAGCAGAATTTCCCCAAATCATTGTTGTATATAAATTTTTGCATTTTCTACTCCTGGTGAGATATATCAAAACATATACAACCATTAACTTAATTATTTTCAGGGAATCAACACTCAGCTTTTTAAATGAAGAAATGAAATCTCTAGAATATTTCTGACAACTTTAAACCAAAACCAGCTTAACCTCCTTGACAAATATGATCATTAAAAATGCATATGAATGTATGAGATAGTTTGTAGAAAACTTAGCTCAATTTATTTTATCTGTGAAACACTTTAATAAAATTATAACTAAGGAGTCTATGAGGATAAAGAACAGACTTGTAATAAATCCAAATATTTACCACCAATTACTTCATCTCCCAGAATACATAAAGATGTTCAAATAGTAATTATCTTCTAGTGGTTTATTTATATACCTAGGAAGACAAGTCTATATCTATTTGCAGTTTAATCCAGTTAAACAAATATTTATCAAATATCAACTAATACTGGGTGGTAAAGATACAGTAAGAAATATGCTACACTCACTAAAGCCATTTCTTCAGCAATTGCTCTATTAAAATGATATCCCATAATTTCATTAGGTTTTTGTATGTGAATTATCTTTCTTTTTAATAAGGCAATAAGAATATAGAATGTTTAAAATATGTTTAAGTGCATTTTGAATATCAGGAGCACATTGCTAAGAATTCAGCACTTAAATCCTAAAATACCTGTCAATCTTTATACATAGTGTTCATTAAGATATATGCATTTTAATTGAAAATATGTAAAATAATTCCATAAAATCAGGTTTTTAAAACTGCCACCAGTATTTGACTTTAATTTTGAGAATATATTATACAAACTTGCATTAACTCCTCAATTATAATTAAAAAGTTAATAAATACTTTGGTATTCTAGTCCAGTTTTGCAAATGCATTCAAGTTGCAGAATTGGCTACAAGTGACCTCTGTGAAATAGTTTTCAGTAGTGCTAGGTGTCTACCACAGGCCCCTCAAGAATCCCTTTGTATCCTATTCGACATTGTTCTGTTCTTTAGAAGATTGATGTCCATATACTGCAGAAGTGGTCTTTCTCCCTCTCCTATTCTTTCAGAAGAACAAAGGAAGAGAAGTCACTCCTCAGCCCACTTCCTCTAGAGCTTTGCTCCCTCCCTCCAACAAGGCTCACAGTTCTCTTAGACATCCCTCTTAACAAACTCTCTCTGGCTCTGGATTCTTAGAATTCTATCCTCTTCTCACCCTTTAAGCCCATCCTTGCTAGGAGCACTATTTATGGAGTGACTTGCATCCTCCTAAAATTCATACCTTGAATCCCTAGCACCCCTCCCCCATAACTTGTGACTATATTTGGAGGTAATCAATTTAAATTGAGATTGTTAGCATGGGAGCTAATCCAATTTGACTGTTGTCCTTATAAAAAGGCTTGGAGACACACTGGAGACCAGGGATGTGCGCACAACAACAACAAAAACAAAAAGGCCACGAGAGGACTCAGAAAGGAGATGGCCATCTGTAAACCCAGGAGAGCAGCCACAAGAAAAGTCAACTCTACTAGGACCTACATCTTGAACTTCTGGTCTTCAGAACTTTGAGAAAATAAGTTTCTGTTGTTTAAGTCACTCAGTCTGTGCTATTTTGGTATGGCGGTCCTGGCAAACTAACCAAGTACCCTCCCCATACTATACTCTAGCTCCCTTATACACTGACCACACCTCCATAGTCAAAGTTATATTCTTTGAATTATTCAATTTGAGGGTGCCATGTAGTTCCCAATTCATTTAACTCTCAATGTTTGTGCTAGCCCTAGGTTCATAAGTGAATAACATGATAGTGTGTTAATTTCCTAGGGCCACTATGACAAATTACCATAAACTAGATGACTTAAAACAACATAAAAATATTCCCTCATAGTCCTGCTGACCAGCAGTCTGAAATCTAAATGTCAATGGCATCTTACCCTTTCTAGGAGCTGTAGGGTAGAATCCTTCCTTTTCTCTTCCAACTTCTGACTGTTTCAGATGTTTCTTGGGCTGCACAACTCCAGTCTCTCCTTCTACTGTCACATGGCTTTTTTTGCAGGTCTTCTGCCTTTCTCTTTTATAAAGAAGCTTGTCATTGGACTGACAAGTAATTCAAAGTAGTCTTATCTCAAGATGCTTATTTAATTCCATTGTAAAGACTCTTTTTCCAGAAAAAAAAATGTATTCACAACATCTGAATAGAAATACCTTTTGGTGGACCACTCAATACATGACATATAGAAAAATAAACCTCAAAAGTGGCTTACTCTTCTTTCCTGACATCCTCAGGTCAGTGTGGCCTGCCTCTCCCACCCCCCCTCCCCTGGCACATGCTCTCTCTTTCTCTCAAGATTAATATTAAAGAATAACCATCATTATTAGAAAGCACAGAATTCCATAGAATTGATTCAGAAGTAGAGACAGGTACTATGTCCCTCCAAAACCTGACTTCCTAACTCTATACAGGCCACATGAGCATGCAGGATGAGATTCAGGGCATAGAAAAATGTTAACTGAAAAAATCCAAGTACATAGAATATGTATTTAGCACATTTTTTACAAGTTTATAAGAAATCATAATTACTTAAGAATGTTCTGTTAACTCATTCAAAGAATGGTTTATTTAAATACTTACTATTTCCAAGGCATTTTTTGTGGGGGGAAAAAAGAGTAATACTAAAAGAGTAATGTTCTTCAGAATCAATATTATAAATCATAAAGCAAAAAGAATTAAATTTAGAAAGTCATTTATTGTAATCCTTTATTTTACACCTGAAAAAACCAAGTCTATATTCATCAAGCTTTTTAATCTAGGCATGGATTTCCTACTCAAATTCATACCACACATTAACTCTCACACAAATGTATTATTTATTTTTGACAGGCAGAAAAAGAGAACATTCCTACTCCCTTTCTATAATAATCAGCAATGACTAAAGGAGCAGATATAAACACATAAGAAATTGATCTCCTAAAACTGTGGCTGCTCAATTTGGCCAGAGAACTATGTCCCTAAGTAGTTTTTATATATTTTTCTTTTGAAAGAAACATTTCTCGTCAACAACTTATGGTCTAAAGGAATTTTACCAAGTTTCAAACAATATTGCAAAGAGAGTGTTTTAAAACTTGACTATAGTATTTAATAAATCCATTGTGCACCAATTTGCAGTTAATAAAGGTTCTGGAGCTACATTTTCCATGATGGGAAAATTGTAACAGTATTGCTTTCTTTTATTTCCTTGTTTCCTACTTTACTTTGCCCAACTTATTTCCTCAAATAGTGAAAATAATGTTATTATCTAAACTCTGAAGTGCTCAATTTATATAATATTTGATGATTCTTTAACATTGCATTTCAATCAATTATTTTGACAAATTATTTTGAAGAAAACAATAGGTACATAAGAGGAAGGTTCAATATTACTTCATGAATTCCTGACTAGGCATAATTATAACATAAGTCCTTCAAATAAAACTACACTTTATTGCTTTTAAGACTTCTTTTGAAGATAGTAAACTTTATATTGGTATTTCCAAAAAGTAACAGATTGAAGACATTTTTATTTTTATTTTATTCTTATGTGTCCCTTGAACTTGTCCTTCCTCCCCAGGAGAATTTGACTCTGACTCTGTCTCAAGAAATGACTAGGCAGAAAGAAAAAAAAAAAAATAAGTACAAAGAAATCAAAGTATTTTCTCTAGGGAGGCAGTTAATGTTTGGTTTATATTTGATTCAGACATTTCTATTACATTCATATTCATCAAAATGCCTGCTGAAAGCCGACAACAATATTGAATGCTTCTTGAGTTTTGCAGCAGGAGGTTGCAATCCACATCTGAAACTATAGTGCAGTGATTTTTTATGCTTAGTGTGACTTGCACACTAGGAAGATGCCATATGGTGCTAGAGTCATTAAATTCTTCCCAACTGGACATGTAAGTTAACTTTATGCTCAATGCCTTATTTACAAAGAAATATGTCTTCTTAAGGATTTATTCATAAAGATTCAAAAATACAAGTACTTTTCTATGCAATCATCTATCTAGCAACAGTGATTGATGCCATCTTTAGCCTCAAAATCAAGTATGTGTGGACAGTCATGGTACTTAATAATTAACTGGCAAGCCAGGGGTAGGAAGGCATGAATCAGACAATATACCTTTCTTCTTTTGCTACTTAGTACGTGAAATTGGCCATGACAAGAGCATAGGACATATTTATTTCTGGATGTATGAATATAAGGTGTGCTTAAAAATCTAAAGATTCCACTTTATAAAAGCTACCTATAATTTGCCCCCAAAATATGATTCCATGAGGCCAATACAAATCCAACAGGCTTTACATATTTGTGAAACTCGTGGCATAAATACATTCACCAAATGCCATCGTCCCCCTCAAGAACTCTACAACTCTGCTTTTTCTCCTAATGTCTGCTCCTGATTTATGGATTTCATGGTCCTCTAATTTTCAATCAAAATTAATTTCTTCCTTTTTACTTCCATAAACAGCACTTTGATTATGTTGTTGATAAATAATATATAACTTGAAATAATTTTTGTGTTTTTTTTTGTTCCAAGTGATTGTTAATTAGATGAAGCTTTACATTTCTCTTCCTACCCCCACCCCTAGCTTTATGACTAGCACACTATAAGCACTAAATATATTTTACTGAATTGCTGATCAACCTAACTATGATAGACTTCATTCTTTGTTTTTATTCAAGGAATGCCTATATGTCATTTTTAGATCTTGGGCAACTTATTCCTTCTCTCTAGACCAAGCTTCTAATTAGCCAAACTAAATTTTTTCATCTGAGTTATAATTGTATAGTTTCAAGTTTGGGGTACTCAATTAAAATTATAAAGGTATAATATAAAGGTCATAATTTCAAATTGAATAGAATGCTGGTCTTTGAAAAAAAATGTTTAAGAGAAAAATATTTCATCTTCATATCACCCCAAAATCTATATCTTTAACATGAATGATTAAAATAAAAGGCCCTCATCATTCTAACCAACAACTACATATGCATTAGTTAGCACCACATTGAAGCCTAATTGGTTTGGGAAAGCACCATTTGATCATAACCGCCAAGTACAAATGATATATAATGATTGGTGAAACAAACCTGGTGCATGCTTTCTTCCCACTGTTTAGCTGTAGTTATTAGTGGCTGCCTACCTCCCGCCTCCAGCAACATCCATGTCTCTAGAGCTCCTGAACCCATTTACTTTCCATTCATTGCTTGCCTCACTGCCTGCAGCTGTATTAATACATCCCAGAAGAATTTGTTCCATCAATTATGATAGAAGTTGTAGTCACAATTCTGTGACACATCAGCACTACTGCAAGCAGAAAAAACAGACTCAGCTCATGAGTCACTATAATTAAGATACTGAGCTATAAAGAAAGGAAAAAAAATAAAAGGAACTTTTACTTCACAAAATGAATCACTCGATACCTGAGATATTGCTACAAGATACAATCATGAATTTGAAATGACAATGTATTTAGTATTAAATTTCCAGGGTGAGACTAAACGGTAAGAAGGAAAGGAGAACAACACTAAAGAACTAGACTAATTACTTCAAGTCTGTAATTGTGACTCCCTTGAGCTTTCATCTTGGAAGGTTAGTTTTCCTCTCAGGAATCTCTTGTAAAATGTTTATTTGAGCTACTAGAAATTATTTGTAAAATAAAAAATGCCAGGTGCTAACAAATAGTATAGTGCTGGTAATTTTGAGTAGCAGTGTTAGAAATAAAATATAATATTTTTCTACATTTTTATTATGATAATTACTTATAACTTCTACAGATTCACAGAATTTTAAAGACGAATAAAGCCCTAAAATTACATAACCATATCATTCCACCACTAAGATAACTGAAATTCCTTACAGGGGAACAAGGAAAAAATTTGTGGAAAAGCAGGAATAGAATATATACCTCCTAACTCCCATGAAGCTCCTCTTTCCATTATGAATTTGTGTAGATGGAGATTTTCCCATTGCCAGAGAATTTATATTCCAACAAATCCATAGTTAATATACCTAAGACACTTATGAGAAAAAAAAAACTAAGTTTTCAATAGCTAAACTACATTGTGTGTTAAGTACAAAGACATGGAGAGAGATCAGAGTGTGAGATACAAGAGACCAGAGTAGTTAATAAAGGTATCAGTCAAATATCATTAGGTTAGGCAACGTTCCATGTTACACTCTCTGTTGGGTTTTCCCTGGTCACTCAATTCAAAGTAACTCCCTGATCACTCTGCATACCATCACTCAGTTTAAAGTCTTTAATAGCATAGAAACATCATATAATACTTTCTTGCTAGGTATTTACAATATAAACTCTATGAGAAGATGAACATTGCTTAGTTTACTTAAAACTGTATGTTCAGCCCTGAGTAGGTACCTGGTACTACTTAGCAGGTGCTCAATAATATTCATACAATGAATAAATAAATAAGATCAAAGAAAAAGAGGGACTGCAATACATTTCTAGCAAAAGAAATAAAAGAGAACTTCAAGTTATGAAATGGGCAGTATAGATCAAGTATGTAACTGCAGACAGGGAGCTGAATGTCCAATGGTAATAGTTGTTTTCATCCATTAGAATACATTATTCTGTGTTAGTCACTGATTAGTTCTTTTACATAGATATGATGATTAAGATTTTGAGTAAACTATAAGAAGAGAGATAGACAAATCAATATGTAGAATGAGCCTTATACGAATTTTCACTTATTTGGCAGAACAAAAAGGTGGGTTTTCAGGTGGAAAATAAAGTGATTACTGGAAGGCACATAGACTGAGAATTGGAAGACAGGAAACTCTTGGCCTTTGATGGAGACCAATAGAGGACTGTCACTCAGATTTGTCTTGTATTTATCATGAGAGAAGATGGGGGGAAGCAATTTGCAAAAATTGAGAAAATCACTAAAAATGCTATAAGACATTGAAGTGCAGTGCAGCAAATATTTTTATGTACTGGGTTCCAGGATATTAGTGGGAGCCTATGAGGAAAACAGCATTGATCACAAACATTTCAGTATGGGACAGAAAAACAGACAACTGTATTATTCGTAATCAGCTCTCTGGTGATTCTACTCTGGCCATCCTTGAGCCCACAAGAGTCTTCAGTTCACTGACCCTTTTTTTCCTGATTGTGCATTCCCACAAGGTCCTCTCTAACATTAAATTCAATATACAATCATCAGCAGAACCTTCTCTTGTAAGCACCATTGACTCTTCTATGTTCTTGCTCCATTTTGCTCATCTGAGAAACCATAAACATGATTTAAGCCAACACTATGCTAACTCTGTGTCTACGTCATGTCTGTGCCTTTACAGAAAAATAAAGATTTTGGATTAGGATGTTGGATAAAACAATAACCGTACCGACTGTTCTTTCTATAAATTAATGTTCATGAACTTTAAACCCTTAATGATGGCAGTCAGTCATATGACATATTATAGATATATTCATGACTCTAAATTCTTAATACTTGCATAATATAACAATGTCCCATATCACTTCCTCCATCTTTGTTCAATTGTTGACTTTGCTTGATATTTTATTAAGAAAACCAAAACAATCTCAAAAGATCTTTCATGTCACTATCTCACTATCTATTCAACTGCAGCAACTGTATTTACTTCCTTTTTGTCTCACTTCATTTTTTTTTATGATACTGGGGATTGAACCCAAGGGTACTTTATCACTGAGCTATATCCCCAGTCATTTTTATTTTTTATTTTGAGACAGAATAACACTAAATTGCTGAAGTTCTCATTAAGTTGCTGAGGCTGATCTCAAACTTCTATTGCTCCTGCCTCAACCTTGTGAGTCACGAGATTACAGGCCTGAGACACATGCCCAGAAGCTGCCCCACTTCTTAGAGTAAGAGCTCATCTTTTCTTGCCAATGTAGGGATATAAAGCCTAAATTTTCCCTTTTTTCCTACTTAATCAATATTTCACATTCTATTTTCTGATCCATATACAGATATGCTGACTATATGGCTCTGATCTTAAGCTTTCCTAAATCCCAGCTGACATTTTTGCTCAGTTTTGCAGCAAGACTCATAAAATGTCTATACTCACTGTTTATAGGTCCCCTTCTAATTCTTTTATTAAAATTTGAACTGATTGTGCTAGTCAGCTTTCTGTAACAAGGTCAAAATACCTAACAAAAACCACTTAAAGGGAGGAATGATGAAACCTCATGGTTTCAAAGGTTTCCATCCATAGTCACTTGACCCTGGTGCCTTTGGGCCTGTGGCAAAGCAGCACAGCATGGCAGAGAATATGGTGGAGGAAACAGCTCAATTTGTGGTAGCTAGAAAGCAAAGAGATAGAGGAGCTTAGATATGCATTTACTGATATCACCTCCAAGAACACTCACCTAGTCACCAAACTTCTTTCCACTACATTCCACCTCCTAAAGATCCCATCACCTTCCAGTACTGTCATAAATGGACAAAAAAGTCTTTAACATGTGAGGTTTTGAGGACATTTAAAATCCAAAGCATAATGCTAATACATAAATGCACAAAAATGGTATATGTTAATGGAGTGCCACATGTTTCAATGTATATATAAATGTCTTATGAGTTTTAAATAAGTGTAAACATACTTATTTCCTCTAATGCTTATCATTTCTTCATAGTGAAAACTTTCAAAACCCTTTCTTCTAGCTTTTTGAAACATAAAGTGCATAATTCATAATTGCTGTCTATAGTCACCCTACCATGCAGTGATACACCAAAACTTCTCACACTTATTAACTGTGAGAGTATATACTAATTAAGCTTTCCCCCATCTCTCTCACCTTCCCACTATCCCCAGTCTCTGATAAATATCTTTTCTATATGAAATAAATGTGTTTTTTATATTTCACATGTGAGTGAGATTATGCAGTACTTGTCTTTCTGTACCTGGATTATATACTTACATAATAATGTCCAGTTCCACCTATGCATCAAAAATGACAGGATTTCTTTCTTTATCATGGCTAAATAATAATTGTACATTTATGCCATATTTACTTCATTCATTCATCAGTTGATTGACACTGAGGTTGCTTCCATATCTTGGTTATTGGAAATTGTGCTCAAATATATATGCAAATACCGATGTGCCTTTGAAGTATTGACTTTATTTTTTTTTTGGATATGCATGTAGAAGCAGGTTTGCTTATTATATGGCAGTTTTATTTTTAATTATTGACAAACCTGCATGTCATTTTCATAATATTCTATACCATCATTCCTATTATCTGCATTTGCTGGCCCACTCCATCAACTCCAGTACTGTTGCTATTTCTTAAATCCCCTACGTGTACTCTTAACTTGTTGTCTTTTCTCTATCTATTACTTTTCCAGGATTAAGTAAATCCCTTATGCTTGTAGTAATTTACAACACCACCAACACTGTGCAAGCTTCCTTTTAGTTCCACATTCTTTTTTGTCCTTTTGATAATACTATCACTATCTATCTTAAATTTAATTCCCACTGAATTTGTCAATTCAATTTCCACTGAAATTGTCCTTGATAATCTCCTTAATGATTTTTACATTGACAAATCCAATTCTTAATTCTTGTTTCCTATTTTATTTGAGTAAATCAGGAGATTTTACATAGTTGATCATTAGATCATTCTGAATATGGTTTCTTCTCTTGGCTGTTAACATACCACATTCTTCTGGGTTTTCTCCTGTCTCACTGATTGCTTCTTGGTATAACTATGTATACATATATATATATATATATATACACATACACACAATATATATATATACCTATATATACACACACATATATATACATATATATATATATATATATATATATTACTATGTCTTAGTCTATCAATTTTTCTTTGTTTTAGTCTATCAATTTTGAACGTCTCAGTTTATTATAGTGGATTTTAAGATTATATATAATCTGTAAAGCTAATATTTTCTGCCATAATGTCCTATTTTTCCCTCCTTCACTGGCCAACTCTAACAACTACAGTCCTCTTGCAATTCCTGAAACCCATCAAACATGTGATAAGCCGGGCGCGGTGGCTCAAGCCTGTAATCCCAGCACTTAGGGAGGCTGAGACAGGAGAATCACGAGTTCAAAGCCAGCCTCAGTAACGGCGAGGCACTAAGCAACTCACTGAGACCCTGTCTCTACATAAAACACAAAATAGGGCTGGGGATATGGCTCAGTGGTCGAGTGCCCCTGAGTTCAATCCCCAGTACCAAAAAAAAAAAATGTGATAAATTTAGGCTTTTCTCCACATGTTACAACTGCCATGAATTACTCTCCCTGCCACACATCAATTTGTAAATTCCTTATCAAGTTCCCTTTTTCTCAGATCTTACACTCTCAATGGAGCCAGTCATAACACTCTGTTCACTTCTGTAACCTGCTTATCTCTCCCCAAATACTCCTTATTTCCTTTGCTTTGATTTAATCTTTCTTTTTTCCATGCTTTCCAACTTTCAATATTTTAATTCTATTTTATATTGTTCATTGTTTGGTATTTGTCCCCTCCACATCATTATAATTTATCTACCAAGAAAATAGTTTCTTGAATATATATAAAGCATATAGTGAAGTGTTAATACATGGTAAGAACTGAATAAATATATGCCAAATCATAATAAGGAAAGAGAATAATGGTGCCAAAAGGAAATAAAGTAAGAGGGGAAATATTTTCTGGTGTGAAAGTAGAAAGACTTTTGTCAATAACAAAGGAAGAACCCATATAAGTATAATTATGGATAGGGAGGGTAGACTTCAGATTCTAATGTGTGAAATTGATAGGTCTTTCAAACCGAATATTGTTTTATACAAATGAAGAGACTGGGCAAAAACATAAGTTAAAAGTGAAAATTTAAAAAATCATTCTCTATGGCCTTTAAAATAGATGTGAAAAAATACATAACCGCTGAGAAAATAGCAAAGAAAGTTCATCAGGTAACAAATCCCTTCCAAGAAGCACGGAGAAAATTGCAGAAGATGAATCTAGAGTTGTATCAGTTCACAGGGCTCTTCAGCATTTTCCTCACTGAGCAACCACCGTGGCGTAGGAGGGGAAAAGGCAGACAATCCAGCTCAACAGAAATTCACAGCTCTGAGTTTCACCTGTTGTGGAAATGATAGGATGCAGACACTCTAATGAAAGAGTTGATGTGGACTTGGCCCTGAAGGTCACAGTGTTTTCAAAGGAAATCTACACTGGATTAAGGGACAAATGAGACCTGCAAAGTCAGGAGGTTGTATTCAAAAAGCAGGTTGTTGAAATGTGAGATAAGAAATGTAAGAGCCCTAGATAAAATAGCACAGCCCAACCTGAGACCATACTAAAATATGAATGAAATTGAAGCAAAATTTGATAACATCAAAGATTTGTAGTAATAAAATTTTAAAACATCCTATTTCAGTGTATTGAAGTAATCTGACATGAATTTAGGACAAAAAGAAATAGCAGGAGACTCTTACTCACTATGACAATCCTCACTGTTTTTGGAAAAATGATACTCTACCATGATTGCAAATACCAGCAGAGGTTGATATAATCATGGAACATGACTTTCAGGGAAAACTTTTGTGCAAGGTACTGTACAGAAGTGGTTTAGAGTGAAGATGGGAGGCTAGAGGGAAAATGCAGATCCCAAGTCAACCTCTTCATGGAAGATAGTAAAATGAGTAGAATTGACTTAAGGAAAATGGTATTCTTAGGAGACAATTTGGGTTTAGTTAACACAAGATTCAAAAAATATACTCTAGGAAAATGTGAATGGCATATGAGTATTTAACTTTAAGCTGACATTTGTTTTGCTTTTATAAGACAATGTTTCGGACTGGGGCAGTGGCTCAGTGGTGGAGCGCTTGCCTACCATGCGTGAGGCACTGGGTTCGATCCTCAGCACCACATATAAATAATAAAATAAAGATCCGTCAACAACTAAAAAAATATTAAAAAAAAAAAAAGACAATGTTTCTCCAGTAGTATTCTACAATTTATGGGGAAGGATACTAGCACTGGGAGAATGAGGGTGGGAGAAAAAGAAGTCTATTATGAATTCAAATTCAGTAAGGGGTTTGGTGACTTGCTTGCATTTTCTTTGTCAGCAGAGGGAAAGACAAATGAAATGATGTGGTTCTTTTAATAACTACCCGTGAAACTCTGGGCAAGTTCCTTGTCCTCTATAAACTTCAATTCCCTATTTTTTAAAATATCTCAGAGATTTTCTGTAGAGATGAAATAAGAATCCATCTAGTGCTTTTTCTAATTAAAAAAATAAAAGCTCATTGTATATCAGCCTGTAACAATTACTATTATTAGTAATAGTACTTTAAAATTTTGGTCCAAACCTAGCATTCAGTGGCTTTTGGGGGTGGGGGTGCTCTTTAAGATATTTAAACAGAAAATAACACAGCACAAATATACAACATATCCAAGTAGTTTTGAAAGAATTTTTAGATGTTTGAATGATTATGAAATTAGCATGATCTTGCTCTTAGTGTCTGAAAAAGATGTAATAGGAAAAGAAAGCTACAGAACTTCCTCATAAACATACATTCTAAACGAAATATTTTCAACTAAAGCAAAACAGTATATACAATGCATAACAATATATTATGACAAAATTTGTCTTGTTCTATAAATTCTAGGTAAGTAAATATTCATGTCAATTAACATTATTTACTATGTTAGTAGAAAAAAGGAAAGAAAATACATAATCTGTTAGATGCTGAAAAATCTTTTGACAAAATTCTGTACCAATTCATCACTAGAAAGAAATAACCAAAACAGTCACTTAGCAAAGTACAGATTCTGGCATTTCTTTAATCAGATAGGACTTATAAAAATTCTGATAGAAAATATTATACTTGATGTTAAATATTAATATTTTTCCTGCTAACATCAAGAATGAAAAAAAATCCATTGTCACCCCTTCTATCCTACATTATACTAAGGGTTCTAGCCAGTATAATGAGGTCAAGTAATATAAGAGGGAATAAAACTCTCATTATTGAAATGATTTGTGTGTATAGAAGATCCATCAGTTTAGTAAATGTACTGAATACAAGATGACAAGTGAAAAGCAATTGTGCTGATTTTGTTTACTCTCTAAAAACACATGAAAATGACATTTTTAAGGTAGTATTTAAAATAACAACAAAAACACCAAAAAATTAAAAATAGTATTAGCGATATATATGCTTTATATTAAATCTGAAAAATCCATAAATATCAAAATTAAGACCTAAGTAACTCAACAAATTGAAACAATATCATAAAAATGTTAACTCTCCCCAAACTGATTAAAATATATTATTCATAAAGAAAATAATTCTAAAATTTATGAATTAATAAAAATGGCTAAGAACAAAGAAATCCTGAGGAAGAAAAACAAAAATATGTACACTAGCAGATATTTGATAAACCTATAGTGATTAAGACTGTGTGGTAGTTATGCTAAGCAATAGTGGAAAGAGAATTTAGAGTGCAGAAATGAATCCATTCATATATGATCACCTTATTTATAAGAAAAGAGAAAATGGTGTTAAGCTATTTGGAAATTTAATTGGAAAAGCTATGTCTTGATATATAAAATTTGCATATATTTAAATGTGATATATAAAATATATGCATAATTTCATGATATATAAAATATACTCTATTTACATCTAAATGTAGAATGTATAAAAACTAGCAAGTGAATGAATGAATGAATGAATGAATGAATACAACCTTCTGAGTAAGAAGACAAGCATTCTTCTCTTTAATGGGGAAAGTTGAGAAATTTAAAAAATAGTTTAAATAAATCCCTATGTCATGAAGGTATTAAATGTGTACTGGCAAATTCATTATTTAAGCCTCTCTTGATAATTTCAAATCAACATTTACTAATGCAAAGGATGAAAATCATTTGGAGATTAGCAACAGCAGTCTTGGACCTTTCCAAACAATAGGAATTGTTTTATTCTGTTCTCTCTGAATTTTTACTAAATTTGGTATAGGACAAGATTAATAGAGAAAGTTTATTACATCTGATTCTTCATTTCTTGTAGACAGATTCTTAGTTCATCAGATAGCAAATCCCTTCTGAGAATAGCCTGAAATATTATCCAGGTCTTTCCCTACTCTTCATTATGTATACACGTAGGAAATAGACACACACGAACACATAACCCTCCAAACAAATCTTACACAAATCTCTAAAGAAGGTTTGATTTGCAACTTCCTCATAATTTTTATGGGTTTAAAAACTAACACACACCACATAAAAAGCCTTAAACAGAAAAAGAAGTTACATGGAACATCTTCAAAGGTTTGCCCTAGGTCTAAAATATATCAAGATGTACAGCAAGTGTTCAAATCAAAGCTCTAATGTAGAACAAAAGTACTGAATCACAAGTAGTTGCTAAACATCAGAGAACAATCTATTTTATTTGAAAAATAGCCCAAGGAATAGAGAACCTAACTGCTGTTTGGAAAAATAATAAATAACAAAGGCAAGGAACGGCTGCCCATGATTTTTCCCTGCCTAAAAACCCCATGCTTTTATGAAATCCAGTGTATTTTGATTGAAATTAAAAGAGTTAAAGAAAAATATATATGATATTACTTTAAATAAGTTCAAAGGAAATTAAATATTATAAGTAAAATATTAATATATTTGATGGGGAATGTAGAAATTGTATTTGCACTCTACTGATATAAAATTGAGTTTTCTATGGTTAAAGCATATCTGGGAAATATGGATTCTAATAATACTAATCCCAGTATTTGAAAAGAACTTGGTTTTCTAGAACCCAAAACTTTGGTATTAATCCGCAAGAATGGAGAAATAAAAGAGGTATTTTTTAGTCATGTTGTTCTGACTCCCAATAAAAGAACTGGTCTATAGACTCAAAGGCACTAGAATAAAGTAAACTGAAAATGAGAAAGAGGTATTTAAATTGAATTTAGAAAAAAAATGCCTTCCTAATAAATACTGAGTTACAGCATACCAAACTGGAATTGAAGGGTAAATATTCATTCTTCAAAAAACCCCA
>CM053409.1:98795441-98850216 GCA_028644305.1 Xerus rutilus | reverse complement strand
CATTATGCTATCTTCTTGATAAGTGTCAATCTCATTTCACAAGTATTGCTCATGGACAACCTCTTCTTACCATTAGCAATATAACAAGAGCACTTGCAAATGGGGCAAGAGTTAAAATCCTTTATCTTATTCACTTGCTTAGCATTTAGTATTAATGAAGTAGTATCATAAATTTAAATCCCACTAGAATCACAGAAATTTTCTGTATTTGATCTGCATTGTCAGATTCAAGGTAGCTATTTTCTCTGAAAAATAAATGATTTTGATCATAAAGGAGGCAAGGTGAAACCATATAGATGAGTCTGCGTCATCACTATCACTCTGGCAAAACAATTCAAAGTCCATTGAGTTGTTGTCAGCCACTGGAGTACTTTGATGATGTCAGCCATTTAATCTTTACTTACAAACTAAGTCTGCAGGTTTTTTGTTGTTGTTATTGTCGTTGTTCTTCTTCTTCTTGTTACTCTTTTTTATCAAAGGAAAGGAAAAAAAAGCAACAAAATGCTGAAATAATCATGTTACTGTTTTTTAGACAAATATGTTGACAAGTTGAAATTGGTAGCAGCTGGCAAGCCATGCTGCCACATGTGGGAAAATCAGTTTGTCTTCTTTTGATGGATGTTATTTTTACATGAACATAAAATTTTTTCACTATTTAAGAGCAAAATGTCATTACCTCACATATATTAATCATAGTAAAGCACAGAGAGTTGAATTTTTAGTAATAATATATCCCCCCAAACCAAGATAATTATATACATAAATATGATTATCACTACAAAAGAAGTAAAAGTGAGGATACCCAAAGGTTCACTTGTCAAAAACATAACTTTTTATTTTTATTCTGTGCATAATACCAATGATCTTACATATCGAAGGTATTAATGTCATTAAATTTTAAGCACCCAAATTATATAATTTATATTCCATTTAACAGCTATTTATTCAATAAGTGGCATATAGGAGTTGGGCTCAAAATAATTCTCACTCTTCATTTTAAAAGAAATTTCAAAGCAGTGATGGATACAATTAAGTGCCAGAGTTATGTATGCTTAGCCACAGGAATAAATGGAGCAATTTCTCAGAGTCTGGAATGAAAAAAGGCAAAGGTTTTCAGAGAGACTTACTTATCAATCATATTTATTTAACTAATCTAAAATATGAAAATATTATAAATTCACTTCTCACAAATAGTATATGAGACTGACCATTTCCCCACACAATTATATGTTGACAAATGATTTTCTATTTGGGGAAACTTCCCAAGACATTAAATATTTATTAAGCACCTCTTAGATAATTGAAAATAGATTTATGAAGACAAATAGGTCTGAGTATTTGCTCCCCAAGAACTTAGATTACATTAAGAAATAATAGATAACTAATCCCAAATTAAATAATTATACAAAAGGTATGTAACACAACAAAAGAAATGACAAGAATTATAGCAGCTTATATTTGCCAAAATTTTTATAGCAGCTTATATTTGCCAAAATGAACCCCTTATGCACAAATAGATTGGGTAAAATTAAGAAAGAAGGGCCACAGCTGGAAGAAAATGATAGGTGGGATTTTTTTAATTAAAATTTTAACTAATATATAAGAACATAAAATATTTAGCTATTTTATGGTACCATAAGATATTTCAATACATGTAAACATTGTATCACATTTACATCAGATTAAACATACCTATTTCCTCAAACATTTATCACTTCTGTATGACTGAAGCATTCAAAATCTTTTCCGTTAGCTTTTTGAAATACACAGTGCATCATCACTATAGTCACCATGCTGTATGATAGCACACTGGAACTTCTTGATCCTGACTGCAACTTAATACCCATTGATGAACCTTTCTCCAACCCTCCCTCCTCTTTCCTAGCCCCAGCCTCTGGTAATTGCCATTCTACCTTCAATTTCTTTGAGATCAACTTTAATTGTAGATTCCACATGAGTGAAATAATGCAGCACTTGTCTTTCTGTGTATGATTTATTTTACTTACTATCTCCTGACCCATCCATGTTGTAAAAAAGCACAAAACATCATTTTGTATGGCTGAGTAGTATTTCATTGTGTACATTTGTCACATAAATTATTTATCCATTTATCCACTGACAAGCACTTATAATGCTTCCATTTACTGGCTATTGTGAATAGTGCTATAATAAACATGCAAGTGCAGATATGTCTTTCAAATATTGATTTCATTTTCTTTGCATATATACCCATGGGAATGCTAAATCATATAGTATGAACTTCTATAGCTTTCCATAATGGCTGTATTTGTTTACATTCCCGATGTGTAAAGTTTCCTTTTCTCCACATCCATGCCAGCACTTGTTATATTTTGTCTTTTTAAAACAACCATTCTTACTGGGAAAAAAATTTTCAGGTTTGGGATAATTTAATCCTAGTTTAAGATTAGAATTTGTTATATACCCCATCGAATTGTTATACCTGTAGAACTCACTTGATATAATTGAATGAAACCCATGTCTAGTTAAATTATAAAAATCCTACTAAGACCTATTGGAGACCATATGTATGAAGGCAATCATTAGGCTAGATTACTATTTAAAAGGCAGTGACAGAAGTATTTAACCATGCACACATAAACAGAACTGAGACTTTTCCAAGGATATAGAAATTCTGGTGATAAAACAAGCATATGCTTACAAAAATGATTATTATCATAACAAGTAGTTTTTTTAAAAAATGGAAAACTGAAATGTGAGGTTCTTTCTAAATGATCTACCCTTGGCTTTCAGATGGATATCTTCTTGCTCTATCGTTCTATGAGTATCTCTCTGTGCATACATGTGTGTAGTGTTTCCATGTATACCCAAATTTCCTCTATTGGATTAGTGCCATCTCTAAAATTCTTAGTACAATTTAGTCATCTCCTTGAACACTCCATCTACAAATATAGTCACATTCTGAGATACTGGGGATTAGGATTTCACCATAGGAATCCGGAATATACAATTGAGCCCATTACAGAATCCTTCCAGTAATTGACAAACTGCTTCTTTGAACACGTTTTGAAGATGATTGCATTCTCCAAAAGCAAAATTCATCCTGAGAAAAAAAACACATGAATTTATTTGTGACCACAAACTATCCACTCAATATCCACCCAGTTTGTAGTCAACAAATTTTAATCAGTCATTTCACAAATGTTCACAAAGATATCTTCCATGAGAGGGAGGTTTGACTTGATTATCAATATTATCACTGCCTAATATCTGGTGATTTGTGAATAGACCACATCTGACATTAAAATCAATGTATATTCTTTTGTGTGTGAATGCATATGTGTGGGTATGTTTCAGATCTATAGGAACTTCTCATTTCAGGGTCATTGATGAATGAGAGCTTATACAGAGAAAAATAAACCACACCTAACATTAAAGCCTATTTATGTATTTATATATCTGCGTGTGATGTATAAATGCATATATATGTGTGTAGATATATACATACATATTTATATCCCTTATGATTTTAAAGAAGAGTGTATCAAAATGGAAAATGTAATTTTTACATCATAGAACTGGAGAACCTGATGAAATCACTATAATTAAATGATGAATATTATTATCACCAGTAATTTTGTTTTTATATTAGATATTTCATGAGATAATATGATAGGATCACTATACCTCTGAGTTTTCTATCTAAGAACTCAAAACTGAGTCTAATCATGAGGAAAATTCAAGGCAAATTCAAACCAGATCATGATACTCAGCGCAGTCTTTGCCCAATATTTCTTAAATATGGTAAGGAAAAAAGGAAACAGAAAAACTCTCAGACTGGAAGTGACTGGAGAGAAATAACAGTCAAATGCAATGTGGTATTGTGGGTTGGATTCTGACACAGAGAGACCGTATTAGGAGAAGTGGAAACGCAAGGGAAGACTTGAGTTTACATCAAGTAATCAACAATGTTGATGTCTTAGGTTTGACAAATAAAGCATGGTAATATAAGATGACAAAGGGAAAAACTGGGATAGAGGTACACCAGGACTTTGCTTTTACTAATTAGCCTTTTCACAATCATAATTAAAAGAGTTCAATACCTTGTATCTGCATAGTTGCATTTGTATGCCCAAGATAGGATAAATACTTGCCCTTGCAAATTCCATTTCTCATGGGCAAAATTTATATTTATATGGATATTATTTACTTCTGCTACTGAAATCTATTCACCCTTGTACTGAAAGTATAATCTCTTCCCAATTGTGAGTGGTAACCACATTCTTAAACATAGAATTGGAGGCTAAATTCATTCCCAAATCTAAGAATGGCCATATAATCTAGATGTGGGCTAATCAATCTAAAACATTACCATGCAAAAAGAGAGTGAACTCAGGATGGATAAATGACACAGAAATGGCATATACTCTTCAATCTTACTCATAGGGAAAGGAAAGTAAACTTATATTTTCTCTTGAATTTCACTTTAATAAATGTAGTCTTAGAGCTCCTAGAAACCAAATACTATGGTTAATGTCAGCCTGGAAGGGATCAAATCTAAGAGAGACCATCTACAACTATTCCCTGGGTTTCTTAATCACACCCTACATGACCTGAATGACATGAATACTTTGCCTACTCCTTTCCTGCTCAGGCTGGTTAAAGTTAAGTGTTCATATTTGTCACTTGCAACCAAAAGCCCTTAAGGATAAAGAATGTATAAAATAATAAGTGCTATCATTTATGTACTGTGTATCTACAAAGTTGATGGCCTTTGACAACTTCTGATCTTTAATTCAAATTTCAGGGAAAACCTAGAACAGCATAAGGTTTAGTGAAAATTCTGAAATACATCATTAGAAACCTAAAATTATAATTCATATTCAGCTTCGGAGAGTTGATCATGATTGGTCTAAGGTACTGATTTCCAAATATTAGAGCACATTAACATTATCTGAATAGCAATTTCGTAACCTTAGCTCCACTGCCAGAGTTGTTAATTCGATAGGATTGGTTTGGACCTAAGAATTTGGATTTCTAACAAATTCTCAATGATAACACTAATAAATTCTCATTAGAACCACTTGTCTAAACATACTGTGCTCACTTTTTGCTCACATTACTCTGTGACTCAACTAAGAGCTTTCCAAATCTTTTTTTAATTATTTTTTTTTTACTGTTTTAAGAAAGGCAAAATGTAAGAGAATCCTCTTTTTCTATTCTTTCTCTTCCAGGATTGGACATTATAATGAAAAGAATGAAAGAATGCAGTGTTTGAAGTTCACACAGACATGTTTGAATCAAGAGGAAAAAAAAAGGAATCACACAATTAAAGAATATCAATGCCCACCAGCCCCACTGGTGCTGACTTCCTCAGAGTTCTTGATATAAGAAATGGGACAACATTGTTACTATTATCTAACCATTAGTCAGGCACTCTGCTACCTTTAGTTAAATATTCAGTTTGAAATACTTACAGTGCACTGTAACTGACATGGGAAAACATTCTTTAGGTTGTAAGTTATTTAATGCAATATATTTTAATTTAGGTAATACAACCCTAAAGCAAAGAGCAGTGGTGACAGGGATATATAAAAACTTATACTATATGGAGACATATACACGCATGAATATAAGCATTTCTTAAGCACAATAAATGCTTAATAGTTACTAACTGCATGATAAATGATAGTCGTTATTTTATAATTCTTCAATAGAAAATAATTTGATTAATGTAAACATGAAAAGTATCTTCAATTTTTTTCTCTCCATTAATTATACAGATGGCAAAAAAGAAAACAAAACTCTCTCATTTTGATATTATACTTTGCTTTTGAGAAATATTGCTTTCCCACAAAGATTTGACATATATTTTTCTTCCACACATCTAAAAATAATTCAATAAGGAGAGAAATTTGAGGTTGCAGTTTGAAAACATGATACGATGCATGTTAAAAGTATGGAGTAAATGTGCCTTTTCTTGTCATGAGATATTTATTATTTCACATAGAAGGACATCATTCCAAAGCCCTGAGTCAGCTATCTAACAAAGTAAAATAATAATAAATGAGTCTTAGAATAGGTTTATGATATTTAATTTATTTTTTCATATGATTCCTTATACTGTCTGAATGTTCCTATAATTCTGAGTTGCACATGTTACATGAAACTTTTTTTGCTTCTTGGATCACAATAAAATACAATTCTCATTAATAGTTATTTAACCATAATCTGTATCACCAAGCCCTTGGCAATTAATGTAGTATTTCTACATTTCTGTCAATAAAATTAAGTTTTACAGTTAATAGATATAGATAAGGAATATAATTTTATTTGAGCAAATAAAATCTGTACATAGTCCAAAATTGATCTTGCAAAGAAGAAAAAAAGCCAAAGTTCAAACTGCTATAAACTTTAAGTTACAGTAATTACTCCCTTGCTTGCTGTACATGGGCATTATCTCTAATTCATAACACTTGCTAGAAGTGACTAATAAAGTCAGTTTAAAGAGCAGTGTTCAGCCAAAAAAACTATAACCATTTATTCAAGATTAAGTGAAGAAAATCATTATTTTTAATGAAATCTCCTTAATCTCCCTCATTTTGAAATGACTACTAGGAAAATAAGTATTTTAAACTGAAGAAAATACTGACTCTAATTCATATTTTTAGTTCTTTTTGCTTTACAACATCAAACATTCTTAAAAATTGATTTTTTATAGTTCATGCCTTATGTAATTTTGGGGAATTTTTAACATTTGGCTGAATAGAAAGTAATTTAGAATTGGCATTTTTATATAATTCCAATGGGAAAAAACCACTTATATTTTTATTGGATTATTACAAGAGACCATAATTTCAGTCTCTATTAGAATAAACAAAGCAAAGAATACCCTTAGGTTCCAGCTCTCTTAGAAATAATTACAATCGTAAAGGTCAGGATGAGAGTGAATGATCAGTTGGAGATACTTGTGTCATCATCTCACCTTTTCCTGGATAAGCAGCATGATTTTATGTAACTCATACAAAGTAGGAGTCTCCAGAGAAGCTGCTAAATTCATCATCATTCCAAATCTCCAGGATCCACAACCCTTGCCCCTGATACAAAAGATGAAGATTCACTTAAGGAGCCAAAGTGAAACTAGGCTAATCTGACCTCTACCCCCATGAAGTAGAAGCTGGAGTGAGGAAAAGTGCAAAAATCCAATCACATCTGTTGTCAACACCACGAAAACAGTACAGGGAAGCTTAGTTTGGGTACCTGTAAACCCAGAGCTCTACTTGCGTAACTTTTCCAAGATTCTTCACAAAATTCCCGTTCTTGATCATGATAGCCAGTTCATATATTATAAGTTATAGCCATACATAAACAGCAAAATTTATATATTTGTGTCTCTCCTACTTACCTATCCATTTATTTTTCTGCATATTGACTATATAGATAGATACAAGTATATATAATATATATCTAAGATATAAGTATATATAAGATATATAAGCTATATATTATATATAATATGTCATTATATCCTTTATATAGGTACATACAATTATATCAAATATATTATAATATATTTTATATATAATAATTATATATATGAAGACAGAAAGAGCTGGATATATAATATATATAAAGAGAGAAAGGCATAGATATCCAGATATCCATATACTCATATCATATGTATGGATTTACATGAAAGTTTACATTATATATCTTACATAAAGGCTACAGTATACTGAAGAATTACTCCAGTGAAAGAAAAATGTCCCTGACCACATTCAATAACTTAATGATCACTGGCTTATGATCTCTGCTTAATATCATCCATGTGCTTAATAACAACTGTATTCAATAACAACCAACGAGGAGTTGACCAAGAAAGCACAAATCCTTGGTGGCAACCTGTTAGGATTAATTGAGACAAAAGTAGATAGTAAATTATATCAATAAAGTCAACTTTCCTGTTCATTAATAAAAATAGTAAAACCTACATTAATAAGGATGCTATCATAATTCATAAAAATTGCTATACTCAATAATTAATTATAATACCCAGACACTAAGATGGAGAAGAAAAATTAGGAATGGACAGTGTCAGGATATGAATGGGTAATATCATTGCTATTACAAACAATTTCATTTTGTTTTTTAGAAAGATCAGTTGTCCAGTACTATTCTCTGGAGCTGCTATAAAAATCCTTCCTAAAGATTGTTTCATTCAAAATATTTTTGGAAAATACAGATAACTTTGATAAGGATTAACATGCACACACACATACATACACACAACACATAAATTAAAAATGAAGATAGTGAAAAAAATATGAGACTATTGTTAGTAAGGACAAAGTTGGGCTGCTTGCCTACTTCTTCATATAATTTTTAGGTCCTGTTTGATCTATCTAGAATGATTTTTCTGATTATAATCAATAAAACTGACTGGTCTTTGTCATGGTTATGGATTCAGCCTGCAAAATTTATTAATAAATGTAAAGACAAATTTCAGGATCATAATCAAAAAATGCACATTTTATAAAATAATGTTCTACTAACTAACCTGAACTGAATTTTAAAATAAACCATACTATTTTCCCCATGGCTGGTGACCTCCCTTGTCTTTTATACAGGCAGTTACTCAAAGGCAAGGAAAAATTTGTGCTTTGATAAATCCACCCCAACACAAAGAGCTTCTGATTTTTATGCTGGACCAGAAACACAGCTTTAGATAAGACTGCTTTGTTATTCTGTTTAAGTCATTTATTAACTCTTTCCCTGGGAACTTCAAAAATTAAGCTAGGTCTCCAATTCAAACAGATTCCTTATCCTACTCTTTTAAAATGATTGTAATAGCATTTTATTTGAATGAAAATCATATGCATCTTATAGCAGGTAGCACTGTAATCATAGTCTTTATTAAATGAAACTTATCAATCTTACATGCTAAATGAGTACCTAGAGATCATATTGATACTCTAACATAGTTATACTGCAATTTTTTTATAGCCCCCACCTCATACATCCGCACTTTCTAATTCTGACATTTATGCAATTCCTTTTTCCTTTCCCACTGAGTTACTGTGATTAAAATTTTAATGTAGTATTCCAACTGCTACTGATATCATTTCCTCTTCCTAATTTCACTCTCTCTCATGTACTACTTTACTATTGGACTCATCTCTTGCTTTCCATGTACTTGTGCCATTAGATTCATCTAACACTTTATTTTCTATGGCAATTTGTGGAATTATTTTAAGCTAGTGTACTTGAAGATCATGAAGCTACAAAACTAGCCAATAAAATGATTACATATGTATCATTCCTTTAGCATTATTGATTTATTGATTGAGTGAGATGGGACCTATGTTGCCAATACTGCCCTGGACCTTATGATCCTCTGACTTCAGCCTCCAGATGAGCTCGGGTTACAGGAAGCCACCACATTTGGCCCATTTTGGCTTTAAATTATTCCCAGTGCTCTATATTTATTCTTAGAAATATCACTCAATTAATTGGCTACATCTTAACAGAGATAAATTCCCATATATTAAAACAAGCAACTTTATTCCTGGAAAACATTTAATTTTGATTTGATTTGGGGCTAGTTTCTATTAGGGTATGGTATACAAACAATGAAACTAATTCATTACTTCTATCTCCAATCTCTCTTTTTCTTGGCAGAAAACATTTGGTGATGAGCAAATAAAATTGCAGATAATCACTCATAAAGAGATACACGTTCTTGTGAAACAACTATTTTTTAATATTTACGTAATCTAAACTTTCCATCTTGATTCTGTTATGTATCAACTGAATGATTTCTACTCCAACACCACTCTGACTAAAACAACTTTATTTTCAAGAGAGACGGATGATTCTGTTTCTCCTTAGGATTTTCATTTTTCTTCCTGCATTATCAGTTCTGCTTCATTCCACTCTCACACAAAAGGATAATGTCCATACTTCCTTGACCTTTGCTCTTAGCCCGGCAGACAGGCCACAGTGATTGTATTCACTTGCTGATTTTCTTCACTGTTCATTTGGCTGTGTTTAATTCCCGTTCTCTTTTTGTTTTTCACACACAACCAAGTTACTAAATGTTTCTTGGATTCCACCTTATAGAAAGATTCAGCAAAGATCTACTATGGTAGACAAACTTGCATTGATATCTCCAGCATACAAACATACAGAATTTTCACACTCCAAGTGATTTTGCCATTAAAGTGAATGGTTGCAAAAGTCTTGGTAAAGAGTATCATTAAGTTTTCAAATATATGTACTTTTTTGTACAATGTGTTCAAGACACTTATTTACTTGTACTTAGCCTATGTGCCTATTCATTGAAATGTGGTTATTTCTACATTATGTATTTGTCAGCTTGAGAAATCATAACTTAGCCCTAAACAACCATGAAAGTAAAATCACATTATGCTGTTGTTGTTGTTGTTGTTTTCAAAATCTAAAGTCTGAGAAGACTGCAAACATTGCAAAATTACAGTGCTAAGTAGTCAGAGATTTAGATAATTTCCCTTGATTTATTTGCGAACAGCTAAAATAGTCAAGAGAGTGGTGGCTAAGGGAGGGAACAACAGTGAATCTAACACAAAGCAACATAGAATTTTGTAGGAAAAAAAAGTATAAGTAATTCATAGGCTTTCATAGGCTTGAGATTACATATTCATAAAACATACCCTCTTTTTCAAAATTGGCCTAATTTATTTTAGAAGACAGCTTGGAACCTTGAAAAATTCTGTTTCACTCCAACATTTCTGATTTTGAAAGCAAGAAAAAAGAGCTCTCTGCTAGATCTGTTATGGAATTTGTTTTACTGTAGAAATGGTGGACAATTCCTTCTTTCATGTTAATAATCATTCATGAGTAATATAAATTTAAGAGGCCTTAAACAAAAGATCCAGAAGTTTACAGATATATAAGCCATCTAATTCTAGACTAATATTTTTAAAGATACACAGATTGTTTTGTTTTCTTTTTTGTTTTATTTTTTCTATTGATACCAGGTATTGCACCCAGGGGTGCTTAATCACTTAGTCACATTCTCATCTTTTTTTTGTTTTTTATTTTGAGACAGAGTCTTGCAAAGTTGCATAGGGCCTCACTAAGTTGTTGAGGCTAGCTTTGAACTTGAAATCCTCCTGCCTCAGGTTCCCGAGCCACTGTGATTACAGGAATATGCCACTGTATGAGGCACACTATTTGGTATGTGGCACACAGATACAATCTGTATTTGACACACAGACTGGTTTTTTGGAGAATAATCATATGTGTTCTCAGAATGAAAATCTCCCACTATTAAAAAACCTAAGATACATACATCAAGTTTTTATACTGTGTTTTGAGTATCTATGACACTGCTTCTTTTTAGGTTGGATATTTAAATAAAATAATATGACTTCTCTATCTCCTGTTGTTTCATATTCCCTTTCCTCTCTTCCTAATATCAAAATACAATAAAGATTATCATTATTGATAAATGCACTCACAGGAAGGAAGGAGAGAGAAGCAGCCTGTGCAACTCATGTGAGATGAATGTACAATTTATCAGAAGACATTGTTGATGTGATTTTTGCATTAAAACCAAATGGTGACACTTTAACATATTCTTGCACCACTTATTTTATTCACATTGATTATCTTTCAGAATATCAGAGTGGGGAGTAGTTCAGCATATGCTCAAAATGCATTTGTTTTCTATTGGAATATGCATTCTTTGTATAGTTTCAATCTAAGAAGACAGTATCATATTACAGAAATGTGTAGTCCTCAGTCACTTTCTATGATATTCTTGGAATTTTGCAAGGACAAAAAAGCTCATGAAATAGCATCCTAATTTTTTCCTTCTACATTGGTAGAAATATAGTAGACCAAATACTGGGAACTTGAGCTGTATACAAGGGGAAAAAAAGGAAAGGATGATTTGGAGTCCCAAAAACAAGCTGGAGAAAGATGGGAGAAATGGAAATCAGCTGATGGGGTTGCTTCAGTGTCACCCCAGTTGGGAGACATAAGGTAATGGCTATTCCTCAACTTCTAACTTGCTCCAGAAAGTAAAATCAGGACAATAGTAGACATGCTAACCTAAAAATTTGCTAAAATATCTATCTACCCACTCAGGTAGAATTATATCGTGTTTACTACATAGATTCTAAAGTTTTCCCAAAAGGTTTCAGAACCTAATATAAAGTTAAATATTTTTATATCTTAATATTATAGAGTGAGGGGCCTGCCCCGGAGCCTAGGCAGCTGTGGAGGTCCTTGGTAACCAGTTCTTGTAATTGCTGGAAGAATTTCAAGCAAAGCAGAGCAAAAGTTTAATACAAAGAGTGAGAAACGAGAATGACACACAGCACAGGAACTGCATGGACCACCTCAAAAAGAACAGAGCAGTGCTTAGAGAAGGAGTTCTTAGGAAATTCATTCCCGTTGTCTAAGCCTCAATTGTTCATACCCCATTATTCAGTTTATTACCCTTTGGATACCTCTGAGAAAACTTTCTTTGTGAGGATCTTTATGTCCTGGTCCAAGAATGATTGGGCAGTTGTGACATAGCTTCAGTGATAAAGGAGTGTCCTGGAGACCTGGTTATAAGAGATAGTGATGTCCTGGTTTGGAAACAGTAGTTTCCCTTTAGGAGTTATAATTAACTATCACTGTGGGAAATTGTGGCCTACTAGGCCCTAGTGGTATTGTCTGTTTTGGTAAGATTCCCCATGATTTAAATAATAATTCCCACAAGGAGTATAATTACCTACAGCTTGGGGAATGCTGGGCATTCCAGCTCTTATAATCCAAATACTTGCCTATTATATCAATAAGCTTCCCTGCAACTTTAGTTTTATTATTAGTGGATTTTTCTTAATGCATGTGCCCATGTCTGCCATTCATTGTACATTCCCAACCCACTTATTCATAGCTAACTAACCTACTAACACTGACAAACAATAAGTACTGACATTGCCTTTATTACAAAAATGCTCCTTGAAGTTAAAGAGGATAATTTCAAGAAATTCTGATCTCCAAGGAATATCAGAACTTAAAATATCAACTCGTATAATTAAATTTAGTTACGAAAGTATCAACATCAATTTCTAAAAATCTGAGTGTTGAATTTATTCAAACATTTCAGAAGGAAGTGAATTTCTTCTTTCATTACACACATTCATTTACATTCAGAGGAATTCTATAAACATACATGCCCTCCTCCTTCCTCCAAAACCGTAATTGAAAAATAAAAGGAAACTGCTGGAAGTACAGCTGTAGATAGGACTGTGTTCATCAGCCAGGTGGACATAAGAGCTGAAGCTTTCGGCAGCCAGCTGCAATTGCTTTTTCCTCTGGAATTTACATTAAAGCATGTGATTTTTCGACTTCATATACATGCAAATTTTATTAGCACCAGAATGATTTATCTTTCGTTTAGAGGAAGTCCTGACTTATGACCGCACCTGAATATTCTGCATTTTGTTTTGCTTTTTCAAACTGAAAATTATTATCAGGAAACATTTATTGAAACCTCACAGGGTGCAGCTTGGCCTCTGAAAGGTGCAATTACATATGGTACCACCTGGAGGTCTTACAGAAAATAAATTAGAAAGCAGGGGACAAATTATATAGATGAAGTACAATTACGTTTTATTAAATGAAATAAAATGAAACATTAGGTGTGGGTAAAAGAAGTAATTATTCTCTTTTGAAGCAGCTTTTATATTCTATATTTTCTCTTTTGTCTCATTTTTCCATTTGTAAATCTATTATAAGATTTATAAATGTAGATAATGGCAAAGTTCATAGAAACAATTGATAGAGTAGATTATAAAAAATAGACAAAACTCACTGATTACCATTTTTATTGAAGGTCTAGCTGTTTCCCAGGGTTATTCTGTTTTGTATATGCAACAACAATTAGTTACCAGAGAAGCTGAAGAAGGTTAAGCCAATAAGAGACGCTATGAACAATAAATGAACAAGAGAAATATCTTCTTAGCAACCAATTGCATATCAATTGTACATAAGCCTGAACCACCTGACATGTTTTCATAATAGAAATGAAGCCACTCTTAACTTGCCGGTGTGATGTCCCGGCAGAAGCATAGAGGGAAAACTTGCAGCATGAGGCTAAATCACTTCCACAGAGCCCCTGCTCTGTGTCAGAAAATGAGTGAGTTGGAAAAGGGGAAATGAATTGTCCATATAAGCTTTCTAAGTCTCTCAGGAGATGAAAATGGAATAAGATTTCAATGTGATAACTCTTCTGAAATAAGAAATTTATAGAATATATGTAATCAAGTTTGTATTATGTAATTTTTATTTCGTATGTATATGTAATATGGGCTTACTGAACTTTCTCTCTTCTCTATTTTCCACTCCTCAACCTATCATCTCTTTCTCTTCTGGCTACAAAAAACAAGAAGAAGACTGAGATTGGATGATTAAAGAAATTCTGAGATATTTTTAGTTTTTCTTGAATCATCCAACCCCAATCTCCCTTTCCTTTTTGCTTCATTATCTTCTGAGCTTCATTTGTTGGTAACATCCACAGGGCAATGTTGTAAAATAATAACTTCATCATCTTGTCATTCTTGGTACAAAATCTTAGGCCTCTGATTCCCATTCCTGATTGACTCTACTTCTTTATTCCAGGGCACACAAAAATCCATCATGATTTGACCCTGTGCTTTTACATCCCAAAGGTCAGCAGTTTCACTTCATTTCATCACTCTAAAATATTTTTCAAGTAAAAGAATTTTTTAAATCCTTATTCATTTTGTCTGAAAATAATAAAAATGAATACACTATCTGGAATCTTCAACTTAATATAAGATTCATTGAAATGTATTACAGAAAGTCTATAAGCAAAATGACCTTTTTTTTTTTTTTTTTGGTACTGAGGATTGAACTCAGGGGCACTCCACCACTGAACCACATCCTCAATCCTATTTTTTGTGTTATGTAGAGACAGGGTCTCACTGAGTTGCTTAGCTCCTCGCCATTGCTGAGGCTGGCTTTGAACTCGCGATTCTCCTGTCTCAGCCTCCCTAAGTGCTGGGATTACAGGCTTGCGCCACTGCTCTCAGCTAAAATGAACTTATTTTTTAATATCAAATCCTCTCAATGCCTGATAAATCAAGTTATCTTATTTTTTACTTAACCAAAAGCTATTCATGCACACTCATTTTCTTTTTCACATCTCATTTTTTTTCCATTTTCCAAATTCTAGTTCTCAGAATATTAAATAATATACTTAGTATAGTCTGCCTAAAAGCTTCAAAATAGTTTTATTTATTTCAATCATGTGTGATTTTATATTCAAACACTATTGTGATTTTTATTCAGATATATTCATGTACAAACAGTAATTGTTTGATTATAATTTACCTCACTATTGAGATTCTTTTCCAGATATACTATAGTTTCCTCAGGCAAGAGATCTGCATTAAAGATGGGACCAAAAAAAGAGTACAAATTAAAACAATATATCACATTTTTTTATATACAACAAAGGTTCTAGAAACAAATTATTTTAATTTATTATATCTTACCATATTGTGTTGAGTATTGCTAGTGTACAGAATCATGAATAATGCTTAAGTGCAATTTTTAATCTTCTTTCAATATTTCATTTCTCAAAAGCCAATTCACTGTCAATATTCTGGATCTTGAGAGCTAAGAGTCTGGTTCTTTTCAGAATGGAAATATATTTTCTTTGTGTTATCAGTGCTATCTAATGATCTTATTTTTAACCCCTTGTCCATACATTTATAGCCATTAAGAAAAGTAAATTAAAGTCACATCAAAATTACCATCAAAAGAAGAATATGATAAAATCACTCTCCCATGTGTTGAAAAGCTTAACTTTTAAAATTTAATATATGCTGATCAGAGCAGTTTTATATGGAAGATTTATAATGTTTCTATACACTAATAAATGAAAATAAAAGAACCTCCCCTTTTAGAAAGGAAAACTATGTTTATTTTTTTCTCACATGAAATTGAATTCAGGACAATCACAGTATCTAAAGATAATCTGTAACTTTAAAAAGACCCTAAAAAATAAATACTGTATAAGTCATGACAAAAATTATTTACTGAATAGTTAAAGGAATAAGGGAGTGTATTTGAATGAATGATGCATTGTTATGAAAAAATAAATTAAAATCTGTGAGACTTATTTTATTTGCTACTTATGTTATAGAATTTTACTTACATTAGAAAATGTGTTATTTTTTTGAAATGGAAACTACACTAATGCAATACTTATTTCCCTCCTGGGTAGAGGAAGTAGGTAGAGATTTTGGTTCTTCCTAATTTCTTGAAATTATTAATAATACAGATGCATAAAGTATATTAATATTTTTAAAAAATTGTTTCAAGGTTTATTGAGGTATAATAAAAACTGTATGTAATTAAAGAGTGTCATGTGATAAGACACTACCGAGGAAATAAGAATAGTGTGTGATAGTGAATTTTGTAGGCAACTTGGCTGGGCCACAGTGCCTAGATATGGGATCAAAGTTATATAGGGTGTTCCTGTGAGTACTTTTGGATGAGATTAACACTATAAAATGGTAGCTTTTGAGTAAATAGACACAGGGATGAATCTCATCCAAACACTAGAGGCCTGGCAAAACAACACCAAGCTAAACTTGTAAGAGAGAATTCCGTAGATCTTTCTGGCTTGACCTGGAGCATTGACCACCATGGATCTCCAGCCTTTCAGCCTATCATCATAATCGTGTGAGCCTATTTTTAAAAACAAACATTCCTCTTATACATTCACATCCTACTGGTTCTTTTTCTCTAGGCAACCCTGGCTACTACACAATATAAATAAATACTGTATAATAAGTAAAATAGTATAAGTGCTATCACATGTAAAGAACCATTGAACTTATTATCTAACTAGAACAAAAGGAAAATTATGATCCTCTCAATTGAAAAATAATATCAAAAGTCAAGTAAGTAATGATAAAAACGCTATAGCAAACTGAACATAGAAGAACACTTCCTCAATTGGAGAAATAATACGTAGGCCACACTGCTAACACCACATTTAATTGTGAAATATTAAACATATTAGCATGGAGAACAAAGGATCTCATCTCTTCTCTGACAATTATTTTCAATATTGCCCTAAAATTCCAAGCTAATGAGACAAAAAAAATAAATCTACAATCCATAAATACTGAAGAGTAGAAAAATTATCCTATTTCAAACAACATAATTCTCTCTCTCTCCATATATATCCTTTTAATTACCTGTCAATTATACATATACACACTATATATATATGTGGGTAAAATGATAAAACATAAAAATTGTATTTTATAAACAATCATTAAATTACAAAATTTTTAAAAACCCCATACCTAACAACATTGGACAAAATTATTAGAAATGTGTTACTAATTATGAGTATGGTTTCTACATGGAAATTACAAAACATTTCTGAGCTAAAGTAAGATAACCAAAATAAATGGAGAATTGCATCATGTTTATAGACATGTATCATGTTAAAAGAATGACTATTAGGATGTTCTCTGTAAATACTTAAGCTTGTCACCACCAAAATTTCAACATGCTTTTTATATAGAAAATGGCAAGCTGATTTTAAAGTTTATACATAAATTAAAAGATCTAGCATGGGAATGATATTTTTAAAAGGTCAACACATTCACATAATTTAACTATTAGACACATATATTTGATTTAAAGCTATAACAACTAAGAGATGGAATCTTGGCTTAAAGGTAAACATATAGAAAGTGAACAGATTGCTAAGTGAAAAAGAAAGATGACTCTTCTATGATGAATTGGTTTTTGAATTGGGCAAAAATTCACTTTAACAAATCATACTGGGAAGAGTATGTTCTTTTCAAGAAACACCATCCTACCCAGTGTGCCACTTCATAGGATGCCAGAAACCAAAGGGGCCCACTCACACCCATGCAGATAAGACTAGCTACACTGCGGCTCCCTGTCTACCAACATGTGGCTCTCCCCAGACTGCCTCCACCTTGAGACACTGCAGCCTCTACCATAGTCCTCCCTACATGGAAGCCTCCACCATGGGAGAATGGACAGGGCCTGGAGGAAGCTGCCCACTGGAGCACCACATGCCACAGTGCTGCATCACCAAACAGGCTGCTCAACTCCATTGCACTGCCTACCCTTCCAGCTCCATCTCTGAAAGTGGTCACCTCCATCTTGGGACACCTTTGCTGCCATCTTTGGTTTCCTCTACTGCTGCCTCTGTCATTTTTAGCTGGGGCAGCTTCCATCTTGGAACACCAACTGGGGCCTGGAAGACCAAAATCAAGGTACCTACAGATTTGGCACTACTACTTCCACCAACTAGGGAAATGGCCACTTCCATCTAGGAACAACAACCAGGATCTGAAAGACCATCACTAAGGCCCCTGCTGGCCTGGTCACACCAGAGGTATCTCTACTCGGTGTGCTAATAGGCACCATCTAGTTGAAGTGGCAAAAGAGAGTCCTACATGGGAACACCTCTTTTTCTTTTTTCTCCTGCTAACAACCAATTTCTTTTGATTCCCCTTTCATACTTTCTATAATCTAATACCTCTATATTCACACATCCTACTTCATAAATATCACATTCTATACTCTCCCCATTCTCTCTCTGTTCTCCATTAGAAAATGTAAACCTTTATGGAAATCTATTGTCTATATGGTAGATGATAATAGAACAAATGTTGGTTTATAGCAACAAAACTGTAATTGTCCAAATAGGAGCTATTTGATTTATGGCTGCATATTTTTTGCATTGGAGCTATTTGATTTATGGCTGCATATTTTTTGCATTGGTTGCTGTAAATATTGATCTCCTCCTTAAAGGCAAGGTATTGATAACCTGCAGGGACACTACAATATTATAGGGTACAAACTGTAATAGCTCAGATAAGCACTGCAATAGAGGAAACACATGGACAAGATGAAAAAAACAAGGGAAGAAATTGCCCCAAACAAACCAAGACTGTGCCATAGAAAGTTTATTGCATTGATGTCATTCATGAAAAGAATAAAAAGTCAACCAATAAACGAAATGATATTACATCTCAAAGCCCTAGAAAAAGAAGAACAAATTAACACAAAAAGTAAGAGAAGACAGGAAATAATTAAAATCAGGAGTGAAATCAATGAAATTGAAACAAAAGAAACAGTTGGAAAAATTGACAAAACAAAAAGCTGGTTTTTGAAAAAATAAAATTTATAAACCCTTAGCCACTATAACAAAAAGAAGGAGAGAGAAAACTCAAAAAACTAAAATTTATGATGAAAAAGGAAATATCATGACAGACACTATTTAAGTATAGAAGAAAATCAGAAACTATTTTGAAAATTTATACTTCAGTAAAATAGAAAATCTAGAAGACATTGACAAATTTCTAGAGCCATATGATCTGCCAAAACTAAATAAGGAAGATGTACACAACTTAAACAGACCAATTTTAAGCAATGAAATAGAAAATGCCATCAAAAACCTACAAACTGAGACAAGCCTAGGTCAAGAGTTCCACAATATCTCAAAGAAGAATTAATACCAATACTCCTCAAATTATTCCACATAATAAAAAAGGAAGAAACCCTTCTAAACTCATTCTACAAAGCTAGTATCATCCTAATATCAAAATCAGATAAAGACACCTCAAGGAAATAAAACTTCAGACCAATATCCCTGATGAATGTAGATGGAAAAATTCTCAATAAAATTCTGGCAAATTGCATACAAAAACATACTTTAAAAAGTGCACCAGGATCAAGTGGTATTCATTCCAGAGATGCAAGTTTGGTTCAACATACAGAAATCAATTAATGTAAACCACCAATAGACTTAAAGATAAAAATCATACGATTATATTAATAGATGCAGAGAAAGCATTTAGCAAAATACAGCACCCTTTCATGTCAAAACACCATCAAAACTAGGGATAGTAGGAACATACCTCAACATTGTAAAAGCTCTCTCTTCTAAACCCAAGGCCAATGTTACTCCAAATGGAGAGAAAATGGAAGCATTCCCACTAAAAACTAGAACAAGACAGGGATGCTCTCTTTCACCACTTCTATTTAACATAGATCTTGAAACTCTAGCCAGAGCAATTAGACAGACAAAAGAAATTAAGGGGATATGAATAGGAAAAGAAGAACTCAAACTATCATTATTTGCAGATGACATGCCTCTATACATAGAGGATCCAAAAACATTCACCAGAAAACTTCTAAAATTAATAAGTGAATTCAGCAAAGTACCAAGATATAAAATCAATGCCCATAAATCAAATGCCTTTCAAATGTGAAGAATCCTCTGAAAGAGAAATCAGGAAAACTATCCCAATTATAATACTCTCAAAAAAAAGCAAAACACAATACTTGCAAATCAATTAAACAAAAGAGATGAAATACCTCTACAAGAAAAACTACAGAACATTAAAGAAAGTAATTGAAGAAGACTTTTAGAAGATGAAAATATTTCAATACTCTTTGATAGACAAAGTTAATATTGTCAAAATGACCATACTACCAAAAGCACTATAGAGATTCAATGCAATTTGAATTAAAATCCCAACATCATTCCTCATAGAAACAGAAAAAGCAATCATGAAATTCATTTGTAAAAATAAGAGACTCAGAATACCTGAAGCAATCCTCAGCAAGAAGAGTGAAGCGGGAGGCATCAGAATACCAGACCTTAAACTATACTACAGGGCAATAGTAACAAAAATGGCATGGTATTGGCACCAAAATAGACATGAAGACCAATGGTACAGAATAGAAGACACAGAGACAAACCCACATAAACATGGTTATCTCATACTAGAAACAGGCACCCAAAACATACATTAGAAAAAACATAACATCTTCAACAAATGATGCTGAAAAAATTGGAAATCCATATGCAGCAAAATGAAATTAAACCCCTATCTCTCACACAAAACTCAATTCAGAGTGGATCAAGGATCTAGGAATTAGACCAGAGACCCTGAGACTAATAGAAGAAAAAGTAGGCCTAAATCTTCATCATGTCAGATTAGGACCTGACTTCCTTAACAAGACACCTAAAGCTCAAGAGTAAAATCAAGAATCAATAAATGGGATAATTTAAACTAAAAAGCTTCTTCTCAGCAAAAAAACAATCAGTGAGGTCAAGAGAGAGCCTACAGAATGGGAGCAAATTTTTGCCACACACACATCAGATAGAGCATTAATCTCCAGGATATATAAAGAACTCAAAAAACTTAACACCAAAACAACAAACAACCCAATCAATAAATGGGCTAAGGAACTGAACAGATAATTCTCAGAAGAAGATATATAATCAATCAACAAATATATGAAAAAAGTGTTCAATTGCTCTAGTAATTAGGGAAATGCAAATCAAAACTGCTCTAAGATTTCATCTTGCTTCAGTCAGAATGGCAGTTATCAAGAACACAAGCAACAATAAATGTTGGTGAAGATGTGGGGAAAAAGACACACTCAAACATTACTGGTGGGACTGCAAATTGGTGCAACCAATCTGGAAAGCAGTATGGATGGAGATTCCTTAGAAAACTTGGAATGGAACCACCATTTGACCTAGTTATCCTACTCCTTGGTCTATACCCAAAGGACTTAAAAACAGCATACTATAGTAACATAGCTACATCAATGTTTATAGCAATATAATTCACAATAGCTAAACTGTAAAACCAAACTAGATACCCTTCAATAGATGAATGGACAAAGAAACTGTGGTATATGTAAACAATGGAACATTACTCAGGATTAAAAGAGAATAAAATTATGGTATTTGTAGGTAAATGGATGGAGTTAGAGAATATCATGTTAAGTGAAGTAAGGCAATCCCAAAACACAAAATCCGAATATTTTCTCTGATAAGTGGATGTTAATCCATAATGGGGGCGGGGGCAAGGGATGAGTGGACATACTCTGGATTGGGCAAAGGGGAAAGAGGGAAAGGGAGGGAGATGAGGGTAAGAAAGTTGGTAGAATGATACAGACATTATTACCCTAGGTACATGTATGATTGCACGAATGGTGGGACTCTACTTCATGTACAACCAGAGAAGTGACAAATTGCGCTCCATTTGTGTACAATGAATTGAAGAGCATTCTGCTGTATCGTACAATTGATTAGAACAAATTAAAAAAAAAAGTCATGCTGGAAAAAATGAACATCCATATGAAATGAAAGTGAACCCAACACTGCAGAAACTATATATATATATATATTACAACATATGCATATACAAAAACATAATCAAACATATCATTGATTTAAATCTAATTATAAAGGTACCGGAAGAAAACAATGTAAACAGGCTCACTTAGTTAGACAAAGAAATAAGACAAAAAATGTAGAACAACAACAAAAAAATGATTAATATGTTTTTATGTTTTTGTAAAAATTAAAATGTATAATTATTACATGTTTTGCATTCCATAAGACCCACATGATCAAAGGAAACAAATCATTACGTATTTTTAGCACCTCTGCTAGTCTGTGTGTTCCTCTACTATGAAATTTATTTTGAGAAAAGTGCAATGGGCCCATCAGGGTTGGAAATCCTTTCTATAGTTTTATGTGGACAACATTCAGATTTCACCCTTCATCCTTTCTGTGGCTATGAATGCAGACAATTTTCATTTAAATGTTAATTATGAGATTTCCTATTCTTAGAAATAGACTCAGATATCCCTCATTTAGCTGCTACCCCTGTCCGAAATATGCCAAATGGGGACACTTCATCCAATCACTTCATCACATAAGCCTCTCTCTTCTGGAGTCCTATCTCAGTCTTTGGTTTAAATAAAATAGACTTAATAAAAATTTAATACCAGCCGGGCGCGGTGGCTCAAGCCTGTAATCCCAGCACTTAGGGAGGCTGAGACAGGAGAATTGCGAGTTCAAAGCCAGCCTCAGCAACAGCGAGGCGCTAAGCAACTCAGTGAGACCCTGTCTCTACATAAAACACAAAAATAGGGCTGGGGATGTGGCTCAGTGGTCGAGTACCCCTGAGTTCAATCCCCAGTACCAAAAAAAAAACAAAAAAAAAAAAAAAAATTTAATACCTACAAAAATAATAACCAGCAAACATTTCTCAATTTAATCTACTCCAAAACCACCCAAGATTTTTATTTGAGACCTAAGTTCTTGCACAGTGTGCACTGGAAATTACTAAATCAACAGAACTGACTAATGGACTAAAATGACTAAAATTTTTCACACTGAGCATAGAAGCCAAAAGTGGGCTTTGTCCTGCTTTCCCTAATGCACCACTGTACTTAGAGGTTGCCAAAAACATTAATTATCTTTTTTTTCCCCCTCAAACATAAGATTTCAATGGCTAACTCCACAGGGTGTCCGACTGGGATACATGACAAAATAAGAAAGGGGAAAAACTGATTCCCAATTCTCTTATCCTATCATCCTCGCTGAAACACCTTAACCTAAAGCCATTAAACTTATTTATCTCTTAGTAGTAAGCACAGAAAGAGGTAGTATCAATGCTCATAATTCTACGAAAATTGATGGCCTTGATACCCACACAGAATGCATTCCTAGTCTGGATAGGATCCTTCCTTAATAAAGTCTATGATTGAAATTTTAAAGAAATAGTGTTCACTTCTTGACAGTTATGCTTGAGCATTTTTGAGCTCCAAAATGAAGTTAATCCAAGTCCTGAGGCCACATGATGTTAAACAAAATACTAGATTATATCAATTATGGCCCCAGCCATGCATATGGACTTAAATGTCACTACCTTCTCCTTAATGATCTGTGTCCCCCAAGTGTAGAAGGCTTGGTCTGATTGCTTATATAGTTCAGCCTTCTTATTAGAACTGGAAGCACTTTTCTTATTTGCCCAACTGAAATATCTTGCTTTCTGATATGAAGTCTACTACTTCGGGACTTGTAGTTTGTATCCCACACATTTTTTGCATTATTAAAATCTACTATAAAACGATTATTTTCAAAATTAAAAAAAAATACTTGTACATTATTTTGCATTCCTCAACTTTTGGGGTAAAATAAAAACAGAAAAAATAAATAATCTCCTGTATAGCAATACTACCTAGAGATTTTAAAACCCACATCAGTTCCTATTCCAAATTCAGTGGGGACATAATCCAGTTGTTTAAGCATGCATGCTCTGGGGCACAGCTTTATTTCTCCTAAGAAAGTTGGGGTGGAATAGAAAACTATGTGTCTCCAATATTCTTTCTTAACTGAGTAAGTAAAAAATCCTCAAATATTCTAAGGTTCATGTTATCTACATTCTCACTTTTCTATTTATCTAATACTATATGAGGAATTACAAGAGACAAAATATGTTTTTTAAAATTTGTTATTGGTACATGTTATACAGAACACTGGATTTTATTGCGGCATAGTACTATATCTACATAATTTGATCAATTTCTATCCTCAGTATCTTCCTTGCTTTCCCTCACTCCCTCTTCCTAATCCCCTTGCTCTACCCTAATGGTGTCCCTTCTATTTCATGGTATTTTTCTGTTTCCTTTTCTCTTCTAGATTCCACATATAAGAAAAACATGCCCCTTGTCTTTCTGAGTCTGGTATATTTCACTTAACATGATGCTCTCCAGTTTCATCCTTTTTCCTGAAAAAAAAAAGATATAATTTTGTTCTTTATGGATGATTAGAACTCCATTGTGTATATACACCACATTTTCTTTTTTATTCTTTGGTTGACAGGCACCCAGGTTGGTTCCATAACTTGGATATTTTCAATTGTGTTGCTATGAACATGGGAATACATATATCCCTAAAATATACTGGTTTTAATTTTTTGGAATAAACACTGAGGAATAGTATAGCTGCATCATGTGGCAATTTCGTTATGCGTTTTCTAATGAACCTTCATACTGATCTCCAAATGAGATAGCATCAGTTTAAAAAGATGCACAACAAAAGAAACAACAGCATGAAGAAAGCCTGCAGAATAACAGAAAATCTTTGCCAGCTACTCTTCCAAAATAGGATTAATATCCAGAATATGTGAAGAACTGGAAAACTCAACACCAAAAAAATGAATAACCTATTCAAAAAATGAGTAAAAAAACTAAACAGACACTTCTCAAAAGAATAAATGCAAGTGCTCAACAATTATATGACAAAATATTGAACGTCTTTAACCATCAGTAAAATGCAAGTAAAAACTACACTAAGCTTCCATATCATTTCAGTCAGAATGGCTATCCTCAAGAACAAAAATAACAATAAATGATGGCACGAAGGTAGGAAAAAGGAACACTGTTGGTGGGAATGTAAATCAGTATGGATCACATATGTTAAGACAAGTAGCAAATACTGTTCTCAGCAAGTTACATGTAATGATTGTGGTTGTTGTAACACTGTAAAAAATAATTTAAATGATTCCTCATATTTCACAATAATAAAACTGAAGCTTAAATAAGTCAAGAAATTTACCAAATACCACACAGGAAAGGGAAAAGAAACTGAAATTCACATCTATCTGATTCCAGAGCCCATTATTAAAATTTTATTTATTATTTATTTATTTTTGGTATCAGATATAATATTTAGATTGAACCTTAGAATATTTAAATTGAACTAGGGGTGCTTATCCCTTGAGCCTCATCTTCCTCCCTTTTTAAAAATATTTTATTTAGAGACAGAGTCTCAATGCCTTGTTTAGGGCCTTGCTATGTTGCTGAAGCTGGCTTTGAACTTGTGGTCCTTCTGCCTTAGCCACTGAGCCACTGAGATTATAGGCATGTCCCACCATGCCAAACCCAGAGCCCACTTTTTTAAAAAATAACACTATATTTGCTAAATGTAATAGGCTCCAACATAGAACATTTTAATTTGGTTATTAATAGCCTAATTTGGGCTACCTACATATCGCATTTGTAGAATATTTTATCTTACCTTAAAGAGAGCTACCTTTCTTTGGAGATAAATACCACCTTTTAATAGGGGAATATATAAATTTCTAAAAATCACTATTGATGTAAAGTGTATGTATCACAAATAATGCATTTATTGCAAGTATACATTTGATTTAATAAGCAGTTGTAGCATTACTTATGTACTAATTTATTCACCTGGGATTTAGATTCATGAATAATATCCAGCTCTAATTAATGATTTTTTACCAGCTCTGTAGTAAGACTCTTGCTAAGGATTTGTACTGTTTCCCCATGCTATTTTTTAAAAGATTATTTTAATTTAATGATTTGAGTATTATACTGGAATTTAGGAAATTAAGTAGTTCTCTTCAGTTCCATTATTAAATCCCCCCTTAAAAAATGAGGTAGATTATTTCAAATGTTTGGAACACTAAGAAATTTATGTCATAAACTAATTGAGCTTCATGCATATGTGTGTTAAATGAAAGTGAATTCTAAATAACATCATGTTGTTAATTTAGGAGCCTCTACAAAACTACTAATTTCTAAGATAAAACTAAAATTGCCTAAGTAGTTGTTTAGTGAAACTCTGATGTTAAATGATCATTGCATTTTAGGATTTACAAATGAATACCAAAGTTCTAAGGAATCTCCTAGAAGGGAAAACTAATCCCTGAATGCCCTGTAAATATTCCATTCACTTATTAAATGTCTTCCTGTGGACACCTTGAAATTATCTATTAAATAATTCCATACTATCTATTTAAAAATTAATTGCAAGTATTTCATTTCTTTGAAGAAAATAATGATTTGATTTTTTATAATTAAAGGATTTATTTCCCATGTTAATTACATTTATACAACTTTAAATAATTTACGAGAAAATTGATTTGTTCATTTCAGGAATCTACAAATAGCCAGAAGTTAATAATTCTGAGGAAACTAAAGTCAAATTTGTATACATTGTTACATAAGGCTATGCAATGAAAAACATTTTTACATTTATTTCTTCTGGACTTTTTTGTTTACTAAATTATTAAGGTTAGTTAACAATTGTTTTATCTCTTCCTTTCTGACATAATTTTATAATTTGAAATAATTATACTTCTTTCTCTCCAAGCTCATTGATTGTCACCATTGGTATCTAACACAAAACCAGAATCCCTTGCTGAGGAATATAAGATGTTCATTCCCTGAGCACAATACTAAATGTTGAGCAGACGTATTCCTTGTAAAAATAAATATTTAGAACCTCTGCAAAGAGCAAATATTCAAAAGAAAATTTGATAAATACTTCCAGTCTTGTGAGTTTAGTAGGAATTTAGAAAAGGAAATCCTGGTATTTCTGGCAAGGAGAGATTATGACTACACCAATACAGATATTTCCTAACTGATTACATATTTTTCATGTAACTCTAATATCATTGAAGAAATATGTAGAACTTATCTGATAGCTTTCAACAAAGGGCTGTGGTTATATGATTCAAAAGACAGAGCCTATTCTTTCATCCATCTCCTACGAGCCTGAGAACTATGGATTTTTATATGGTGATGGTTAATTTTGTATGTCAAATGGACTAGGCTAAGGGATGCCAGATAGCTGGTAAAGCATTATTTCTGAGTGTGTCTGTGAAGGAGTTTCTGAACTAGATTAGCATTTAAATCAATAGACCCACTAAAGGAGATCTGCCTTCATCTATGTGAGTGGACATCATCTAATCCATAAGAGCTCAAATAGAGTAAAAGACAGAGGAGGGGTGAATTCATTCTCTCTTCTTGAGCTGAAATGTTATCTTCTATCTGGGATTTCAGACCTTCAGTATTTCAGGACTTCAGACTCTGGGATTTATACCAGCACTCCCTTTAGTTATTAGGACTTCCTCCTGGACCTGAGAGTTATACCACTAGCCCCTCCATTTTTCAGGCCTTTGGACTTGGCCTGAATTATTCCACTTGGCTTTCCTGATTATCCAGCATGCTGATGGAAGATCACAAAACTTCTTATCCTTCATAATTACATGAGTCAATTTCACAATAAATTCTATATTATATATCTGTATATATGGTATTCATTCTGATTCTCTGGAATACCTTGATATATATGTATATATATATATATACACACATATATATACATATTTATATGTATATATATACACATATATAATCTATGTATTGAAATGAATTGGGGACAAAAGAAAATATTTCATACTAATTGAAGAGCTTAATTAATTGGGATCCTCATAAAAGACAAGATCACATAAGAGTCCAAAAGTATCTCATCAATAAGAGAAAAAGTAATGCATTTAATAGTCAGGCTATTTTTCTAGGAAACCATCCCCAGATTGTACAAATTTTAAATTAGGGGTAATATAACAATTATACATATACTTTTTCAAACTTTACAAATTAAATTGAGTTTCTTACATGATATTGTTACCAATGTAAAACTAAGGTTCCAACATTCTAGTATTAATGCTCAAACCCATACATTTAATACTTAGGCTTCAAAAATCTAAAGTCAAGACGAGATTAAAAATATTTTCTACCCACAGCCTGTTACAGACACCTCATGTAAGTGGAACCAGGCTGTTTGTCTTTCTATGATTCTCATATTTCATTTTCATAAAGCCCTCTGAATCATTCTATGTCACTTCAACTGAGAGTTCATTCTTTATTTATTTTTGAATAATATTCCATTATATAGAGATGTATATGTGTAATATATGTAATACATAATATATATAATAAATATATAGCATATAATAGGTATATATATAATTTTGAAACTTTTAAAATTGATGCATAAAATAGGTACATATTAGTAGTTTCATTTGACATATCAATATATTTGTACATTGGGTTATTTTCAAATAAGGATTGTGTACCTATCAACTGAAATGTTTATCATTTCTTCATGTAAAAACTTTTCAAAAGTCGTTCCTGCAGCAATTTTGAAACGTGCACTGCATTATCATTATCTACTGTCACCGTACTGGGCAGTAGCATATCAGAGCTTCTCATCCCTGTCTAAATATAACTTGGTGCACATTGATAGCTATTATATTCTCAACTTTCATGAGACCAATTTTATATACGTTTTTACTCTTCTTAAATTTTCCTTTTTAATTTTTTACTCTTTTTATTTTATACCCACTTTTATATTGACCACTATTATATACTCAATTTTCATGAGATCAATGTAATCTAATTTTTTAGATTACATTATGAGTGAGATTATGCATACTTCTCTTTCTGTGCCTAGCTTATTTCACTTAACATAAAGAGATACAGTTCTACCCATATTTTCACAAATGACAAAGATTTATTCTTTTTTATTGTACTTTTAATGTTTTAATAATATTCCAATGTATGTATGTAAATTTTCCTTAAATATTTAACCATTTAACTATTTAACTATTATTAACTATTATTTAACTACTTCCTTAACTATTTAAATTTTCCTTAACAATTTAAACACTTTACATGTTTATATTTCTTGGCTATTTTGAGCATTGCTCCAATAAACATATAAACTTCATGTCTCGCTTTAACTTATTGATTTCATTGCCCTGAAATATATACAGCAAGTTGTTGGATTTTTGGATGCTATGTCAAATCTATTTTTAATTTAGAGAAGAAGTGCCCATACTGTTTGCCAAAATAGCTAAACCAACATACGATCCCACATCCTGTGTGAAATTGTTACTTTTTCTCTATATTCTTGCCAGAACTTATCTTTTATCTCTTTTTATAATAACCATTTTTACTAGAGACAGGTAATATCTCATCATGGCTTTGATTTACATTTCCCTGATGATTAGTGATGTTGAGTATTTTTTCATATACCAGTTGGACACTTGTTTGTACTCTCTTGAAAAATGTCTATTTAATGTATTGTTCATTTTTCAACAGATTTTGTTTTCTGTTATTGTTGTTGCATAATTTGAGTTCCTTAAATATTTTATGTATTTACCACTTTTCAGATACATGGTTTGCAAATATTCTTTCCCGTTATTTCGGTTTTTCCTTCACTTTGTCTATTGTTACTTTTTGCTGTGCAAAAGTTTTTAAATTGATTTAATACTATTTTTCTGAGTAATATGGTGAATGAATTGGCATTTCTGTGGTAATTAGATTTCTTGAGATTATTCTTCTACTTCCATCTTGCTTTGCCTCCATATACCACATTTTCTTTATCTATTCATATGTTGTCAGACACTTTGGTTTTTTCCATATTTCTATTATTTTGAATAATACTGCAATGAACATAGAAGTGAAGATATCACTTAGAAATGTCAATTTCAACTTTTTTGAGAAATACCCATATATGGGATTTCTGGGAATCATTGTGAGGAAATGTCATGAGCTTGCAACATCATGATGTCCTTTTATCACCAACCTACTGGCCCACTCTGCAGATTTTAAAATTATTGCCTTCCACTACCATATGAGCCAATTTCTCAAAAAAAAGCGAACAAAATCTTTTCATGTGTGTGCATACAACTACACACAATACATACATACATACATACATACACATACACTCATTCACTTTATTGATTCTGTTTCTCTGGAGGACACTAGGAAAGCAGATATACTGGGTGGGGATCATATGACTATTACTCAATATCAGCAGAGCTTTCATGGTAATGTAACTGGTTTTATTTTAAGGCGTTTTTGAAAGATCTAGATCTTTAGACTAAAACTAAAGGCTGGCAGTATTTACCTTAGTAGGAGAAAGACAGTAAAAACTGATAGATCAGTACAAAATTTTTAAGTTGTTGATTGATTCCTCAGAGAGCAAAATTTAAAGCAGAGTTGTTTACAAAGTTAGTGTGAGGACTTTTCAATTTGTGCAGTATTTTAGTTGGGTTAAATGAATAATTTCTGGAGATCTGCTGTATCATGCAGTCGCTAAAATTAACAGTATGGTATCGTACACTTCAAGATTTAACACAGTGTACCTCATGTTGAGTTCCTAGCGCACGCACTAACACACACACACACACACCACAGAAAGCAAATATGATGCATAATTAAGATTCGGTAGGATTAGGGTTATAGTTAGTAATGCACCAATAAAAATATGAAAAAAAAAGTTTCAGTAGGATTGTTTTGGTTTTGAGTACTAAATTATTGAAGAATATGTTGAAGAGAAATAATTGATGCTAGTTTCACTAGAGTTAATGCTACAAACCAATAGAACACACTTCATTTACTTATAAATGTATTGAGATTAAAAAATAGAAATATTTAATGTGTTTAACTTGAGTTTAGACAAATGCATGATACTATCACTACAATCAAGGTAATAGAAAAACCACTCAAAAATTTTTTTGATCTTTTTTTTTTGGTACCAGAGATTGAACTCAGAGGTGCTCAACCACTGAGCCACATCCTCAGCCCTATTTTGCATTTTATGCAGAGACAGGGTCCCACTGAGTTGCTTAGCACCTCGCCATTGCTGAGGCTGGCTTTGAATTAGCGATTCTCCTGCCAGCCTCCCAAAGTGCTGGGATTACAGGCGTGTGCCACCGTTCCCAGCTTTGTGATCTTTTTTATATGTCCCTATTATGTGTCTGTGTGTGTGTTAGTAGAGAATAAATTTAAAAACGTATTCTTACTCCTTGTATCTCTGTATACAGATTTCTGTAAACTGTACCTATGAAATTTTAAACCCAAGGAAACTCTGTTTATCTTGCATGTGTTGATTAACCATTCAACCTCTATGTACTTCAAGATGTCATCACATCAATATCAGCTCCCCTAATGCTAACTGATGTCTCCTCAGGAGCACAGTCAGGGAGGTTGTCCTTTGATCTGGCAATGGCTTCCAGAAAATTGAGGTATTGGCCTCTAGGAAAACCATAATAAATCATTTTTTTAATTGAACCACATCAACTGGAAGCAAAAATTGCAATGAGAGGATACAATTATAACACAGAAGATAGTTGTACTCTGCATGCTGTGAATGTGAACTTTGGAATTGGATTTACAGCAGTTAGTGGCTCTAAGTTGACTTGATTTGAATTCAAACATATGCTTGAGTTAAAGCAGCCCATTATTCTGCTTCGTCTTGCACTGTCATATAAAAGCTGAATCTTTCCCTTCAGGGAAGTACAGAAAACAAACTAGAACAGAAGAACAAGAATGAATTTATAATAAGTAAAACATGTTACTAGTCTAAGGAAGCAAAATCTCTGTTCTAATTATTTTTTATAATTACAGAAACCTGTAGTGTGGGGAGCTAGCTCTATGCTACGCCCTTATGACTATCCATTGTGTGTAAATGGGAAAGGCACAAAGGAAGGAGGAACAGTATGATTGGTTTACTGTTGGTTCTGAGAACGTGCAGATCATGGACAGAATTGAGGGGGCTTACATGCTTTGCCACATAGACAGCTGTCGCCTACATGCATTGTCTCTGATTGGCCTAAGGGCCCTATAAATTGAATGCTTGTTCTGCAAATACACTGGTACCTGCTCTGACTGGACTCCCTAGCTTGTCTGATTGTCCTGCGGTGGCAGAGGGATGGGAACAGGCAGCTAGAGGGCTGGGAACAGGCAGCTAGTTGGCTCCAACTCTTCCCAACTTCCATGGCTAGGTGAATGTGGGGGTGTCCCTTCGACCTGCTGGCTCGGGACAGACTGCAACCCCTGCACTGTAGGAAAAAAATAAAACCGAAGGTTAGGTAAGCATCCAGTACTCTTTAATTGCACTATGCTCAAATCAAAGACCTCAGTGCAGCATATTACAGAAACCAAAAATTATCTCTCCTAAGAAGAATGTTGGCTTTAGCTTTTAAGGTTTCTACATTTTTTAAATGCATCTATTTGCAGTTTTTTACAAAATCATAACTTTTAAATATCTGATTAACATATCTTAAAAAAATTAAGTGGTATACAAATCTATAACCAATTTACTACAATATAAATGGACATTTAATTCAGTATTTTTTTGTGAATGGCTTACAGTTAAAATAATTCCATGTCAACTAATAAACTGAAAGTAGTATTTGAAACACTATATTGTTTTACCTTTTTCTATTGGTGATGGGTCTTTTATTAAGAAATGACTTTTTACATGGATATAAACTCCCAGGGAACTAAAGAACCACATCATAATAAAATTCTTAACAAAATAACTGTATCTGAAGTAAAAAAAAGGAACAGTCAGCATTAACAATAAAAGTAGGTCAATCCTTTGCATAATTTGATAGAACACTACATTATAATTTTATACTAATGAATAATTGTGGATTATCTTGAAACAGGTCAGATAAAAATAATGAGTATAGCTCAGAGGTAGTGTGCCTTAGCTTAGAATACACAAACAAGTCCCTGGTTCTGTGTTCACAATGCACACACATGCATACACACACAACAGCCATTTTTCCATGAATGTAACACATAATCATAGAACTTATAAAGCAGATCCAAATATTAAAAGACATCTTTAGTTTTGTTATTGTTTATAGAGTACACAGACAAACTTATTGTATTCCAAGCTCACATTTACCCCTGTTTCACCTGACAGATGTAATAACTTCTAGTATTTTATTTGAAAAGGCTGGAATTTATATACACACATGGTGATCAAACCCCTGAGGCTGACACCAGAGGATTCCAGGAGAACACTGACATTTAATGCTGCCTTGGAATTTTTCCCCAGCAGAAATAGTGTTTAAGTGGGTCATGGCCCAAAGGTATTGAACTTCTTCCCTTGCTGACAGCTATTTACCAGAGTACAGTCAAGTAAAGGAAGAAGAGGATTAAGAAGCTCCAATTGATCAGAAAATAGCATTCAAAGTTGAAACCTGCCTCTACTCCCAGAACTCAGCTTTTGAAAATCTTTTAGCAAAACCATTGTCAAGGATGGTATAATCACAGAATGAAATAAGAAGATTTAAAATTCTTAAACAGACAAAAATGCATTGCAATTCGAAGTTTTCAAGGCTCATAGGAAATAGCCATGTGAAACTGAATCACAGAGAATTGTCATTGATCCTTTCAATCTGTGACAAAAGATTTCAGAAAAAAATAGTTCTTTTCATTATGCAACCTCAGAATATGTATGTTACAAAAAGATGTAAAATAAGGGAATGTGCATTCTATCTAATTTCAAGTGATGATTCCCACAAGCAATAAAAATATGCAGCTAAGATTATTTTCATTAACCTGAAAACTAAAGCACATTGTATATAAGAGAATGCAAAAAAAAAAATGTGTACTGAATGAGTTATATTCTATGGCCATCCATTCATTTGGACTTTTCAATCAATTGCTTCTTCAAGTTTAAAATGAGACTTCTTATATTCAAGTGATGGAAACATGAGGAGTAGAGGAAAAATAAGGCTCCATTTTACAAATGATATGTATTTTCTACTTTTTAATTGAAAAGCTATTCCTCTTCTATGGATTTGTATTTTTGCACGTTTTTGTTTGTTTTTGAGAAGATTGTTGAGTTTACTGAATTGCCTCAGGGAGCAGAATTTTCCCATTAAATTGCACATGAAATGAGCTGAGAGTGTTTCAAGGGTACTATGAGGGGCTCAAAGTTTCTCACTGTTAAGATATGCACCTTTTTGAAAGACTTTTTTTAAAAAAATGACAATAGCAGGAAGTGATAGGTGTTGAGTGTTAAGAGTGCTGGAGTGGCTTCTAAACATTTTACACTACTTTATTCAATTAAAAATACAAATACTTCATTTTAAAAAGGAAGAAATTGTCCCAAATAAAAATTTAATAATTTGACCATAATCACATACTCAGGAAATGACAATGTCAGATATTAAACTCAAGGATGTTAAGTCTTGATTTACACAGTGAAGAACAGAACAGGAAGACACCTTCTCTCCCATACGTCAGTTGTGGAGAGCAGTGACTGAGATTGGGGGTCTCTGATGACCTCATGGCTGTGGTGTGCCTGGTGCCTGGGAATATTTCTGTGCCAGGGCACAAGATGCCTAGCTGCTATAGTAACACCCTGCCTGAGGAGGCTCTGTGCAAGAGTCTTATCAGCTTCAACCTTGATCTCAGGCACATAGGTCCAGGGATAGAGGAATTCTCATGCTAGACAACTGCAGTGTTTCACCAGCTCTGCTACTCCTGATCCTGTCCACTTATCAGTAACTTTAAACAATGGACCTCCTCGAGTGCTACATAAAGCTCTTAACGTTGCACATTGCCACTGTGGAAGAGCTGCATAGATGTTTCTAGTCCTGTAAATTTTCTGAGTACAAAGAATAGTCTTTAACCTGATAATGAGACATATATAAATAAAGATTACTCATGTAACTATTTAGATCTGCTTCTACATCAGAGAGCAGCACTTCACCCAATCCCAGGCTTATCTTCATATCTGCATGTGTGAGTTTTTACTTTTTAATCCCCCATTGCCCTTTGCTGCTACCACGACTCTCGCTGTGCAGAACACAGCAGTTGGTAGGACAGAGGGTAGTCAGAGGACACCTGTACATATACTGTCTTGACAAGGACCACATCTCTGGGCCACTCCCTACCTCTAAAATGGATTAACAACCCCATCTCATAAAATCACTATATGCATTAAGTAGCAATTACTGTGTGGAAGGTTGTTTTGTGAACTATTAAATTTGTACTTTATGTAAAACTTGTTTTATACAAAAATATATTTTCAAAACTTCCTGGAATAAAGACATTATCCATTTGAGAAATACTAATATCCTGTCTTTTTTTTTTCCACATGAAAGAAAAAAAAATTGTGTTAGCTGGATTTTCACTGCTGTGACGAAAATACTCAACAAGACCAACTTAGAGGAGGAAAAGTTTATTGGGGTTCACAGTTTTAGAGTTCTTGGTCTACAGACTCCATTGCTGTGGGCTCAAGGTGAGGCAAAACATTACAGAGCGAAAAGCTCAGCAAGTAAAACTGCTTAGCTCATGGCAGATATGGAAGCAGAGAAAGTGAGAGAGAGGTAGAGACCAAAAGAAAGACTCACATTTTTAGGGTATGTCCCCATGACCCACCTCCTCCAGGCATGCTCCACCTGCCAATAGTACAACCCCAACAGTCCATTCAAACTAGGATGGACTGACTAGGTTATAGCTCTCACAGTTCATTTAATCTGTGAATATTCCTGCAAAAACACAGGCGCTTTGGATGAACACCTCATATCAACAAGCAATAACTCTTCTCAGGTGCAGCCTTTAAGGTAGAAAAGAAAATTCTATATTTTGATTAGTGAAATATTTGTTTCTCATTCATAACTGGATTCATATAACTCCTTAATCATGAAGAGCATAATTATCAGATTTGCTTTGAAAGCTAGTTTTCTGTATCAAAAAAGGATAAGAATGGATAGACTATATCTTAAAATATCAGGAAACTTTAAAATCATTGAAAGAAATGGTTTCTCTATTTTGATATATGCTAGTTGACTATTATTACTTGGCTCAGTAGCATCAAAACAGTATAAAAAGCTCAATAAAACAAGGGTCTTTAAAATTTATAAATGAAAATGAGGATACAAATGTGAATATGATGGTTTCTGAGTTATGAATTTTAGAAATGGACCTCAGTACAATATGGTATTTAAAATTACATAAGTGTATGATAAGATTTCACTGTTGTTATTTTAAGTTATATAACATTAATTGAAGTTTGATCATAGTCTATCCTCACAATTTTGATATATTTTTTCAAAATCTAACCAAGCAAAAGAACCCAAACTTGCTGATTCTTCAAAATGAGGTATGTGTCTTCATGGTGTTTTTCATCTTTTAATCATAAAATATTTCCACTTAGAACTGATGGGAATGTGATGCCCATATTCCAGAGCTCTTGAGTATTACATAAATTAGGCTAAAAAGTCATGAAATCTGGCCCTAGAATCAGCATTTGTAGTCACTCACTTTTAGCATTTATTTATAAGATCAATTAAATACAATGTCATAATCTTTTTTTTTGATGCATAAGCCTGTATCTCAATGTATGCTCAGGGAACAATCAATGTATGCTCAGGGAACAAGATTTATATGGATTCTGTTTCATGTTTCTTGGATTACTCAGGGCCAATTAAATCAGAATCCATGGTGAGTCCAGAAATGTACATTCTTTAAGAAAACCTAAATAATTTAAAAATTTCCAGATGATTTATAAACACTTGAACTTTTAAAATCACTATATGCTTTTCAAATATGATTATGTCTGTGTTCTCAGTTTTTGAAACATACATACATACTAGACACATTCAGTAACAATTCAAGTGAAATAAAGTATATAAAAAATACTGTCTAGATGAAAAATTTTCTCAATAGTAACAAATAAAAGCAAAAATTATATTTCCAGTAGGCACTCTATGAATATATGTTAAATTCAACCAAGCTGCCCAGTTCTTCCCTCTCTCGCTTTGCTTTACCTGCTGTACCATAGTGATCATCACTTTGGCACAGGATCCCAGGATTTATGAAATGCAGGTGTGAAAGTCTTTGGTGTTTTTAAAAATAGATTTAACTCCTTTGGGAAAAAATACAGTGAGGGCTTATATCAAAAGCACTATACAACATTTTAAGAATTACACATAAAGAGAGGAAATTCTCTCTCTCGTGCTCTCTCTCTCTCTCTCTCTCTCTCTCTGGAATATTACACTCTACCACAAAGCCATACCCTGAATTCCTTCTCCTTTTTAAAGAAAAAAAATACTACAATTTTAACTGTTGACTTTCTCAAGGAACAATGTCTCTCATCTTTTTAATTTTGCCAATAATTCTCAAATTGTATCAAAATACAAAACTGAAAATTTCAATACGAAAGTGTCCAAATTTCACATTGCTATAGGTGGTATCTCCTCCTTGACAAAGGATGATGTACTTTCTCAGCATTTTATATTATGCTTTATTTATATACATGTTGAGTTACTATGTTTTGTTGAAATAATCATTAGGGAAGTCCACATATCTAAACTTATCTACAGTGTGCTTTAAAAGTAATTTAGGGATGGGGACTGGGGGTTGTGAATGCTGATGCAGGAGAATTGTAAATTCAAAACCAGCCTCAGTAATTTAATGAAGCCCTAAGCCACTCAGCAAGACTCTGTTTCTAAATAAAATATTCAAATAGGCTGAGGATATGGCTCAGTGGTTAAACATCATTGGGTTCAATCCTCTGTTTAAAAAAAAAATGTAATTTGGTTAATTGTTAGACATTGTGAGAGAACAAGGAAGGCCTTCTAGTAGGAGGGCCAACCATGGACAAACAATTTCTCCAGATGGTTTGAAGATCAAAGATAATTTTGTTGTGCCCAGATGGTATCTACTGATGGTTTCTTCCGATTAGGACAGACCACAGACTGGACATAAAATCATTTCTCTGATGGAGTATGAACTTAAAATAGTTTTTTCTTTATTGTTCTTTTTAGATATACATAACAGTGGAATTCATTTTAATATAATTGTACAAGCTTGAAATATATCTTATTCTAGTTAGGACCTCATTCTTATGGATGTACATGATGGTGAAATTCACTATGTTGTATTCATATAAGTACATGGAAATTATTTTGGATTCATTCCACTGTCTTTCCTTTATCTCCCCTCTCTTCCCTTCCTTCCCCTTTGTCTAATGTGTAGGTTCTTTACACCAGATGTTTCTTTTCTGATACTTTGTTAACCTGCCATCTGTTGGTGTCTACTTTCTGTTAACTGTTATGTAAATGTTCTAACCTTCAGTTGTAGAATACAATATTGAAAAGCAGCCCCTCTTATTGAGATTGGGGTGATCATAAGAATAGAAATTAACATTCTGGAGAAATTAACCAGGAGAGAAAGATACTGAGGACATGTTGAGATGCTTTCTCCATTTCCAACATAATCCTCCAAGTTAATTTTAAAAAGTTGGTAACAATTTCCTTACAGTCCTACTTTTGGTCTCCTCACTCTAGCTATTTCTTCTTCTTGTTCATTCTCTTCATTTTTGTTTCTCTACACATATACAATTGTGGTAAGATTCCAAATTTATTTGTAATTTAAAAACACAAAAAAAATGGTTTATGGATAGTGCTAGGTGTGAAGATCCACAAAGGCAGCATATTCAAACTTAATCCTCATTAATGTACATACAGTCACATGTTTTTCCTAATTTGTGCAATAAACTTTTTCATAATGCCTTGTGGTAACCAACTATATCTACAATCTCTAGAGATTATTTTTTCTCAGAATAAATATAATTTATAAGTCAGCATGTTAAACTGTACTCTATTTTTTGCTCTAATTTTATTCATTTTTTGCTAATTTTATTCATTCAAAAAACTGTGTAACTATAGAACAAAATAATCATGACATTTTTTAAAATAAATACCCTGATTTCAAGTTGGGTGGAATTACCATTCAATTCCTGAATAAGAATAAATTAAGTAAAAATAATATTTTGAACACTGACAAACCAGCTAAATGGCTAAGGAAGATAGGTAAACTGCCCCCTTTCACTGTGGCAGAAATGGTGATATTCAAGGTGCTAAGACTTTAGCCTTAAGTGATGAAAATGAATTTTGTCTTCCAGAACACCTAAGAAGTTATGTATCATAATGAAAACTTTTATTGATTACATTGCATAGTTTATTTAAAAATATAAATAGCTGTTTTAAAATCTTAATTTATATTGGGAGCAAAAGTTTGGAAAGAGTGTACAAAAATATATATAAGGAGTGAGAAGCACAGAAAATATTTATTTGATTTATGTAAGTAGCCATGGGGTGCCAGAATATTTCGCTGGTTATAGTAGACAACCTGTCAGCAAATACATTAAAGTCATCCAGGCCAAGAGCTAATGAGGAGCAAAGTAGCGTACATATCCTTCTTGGGAAACAGCCATATTTGATGAAGAGATTAGATAAAATATAGGAATAAAGTATTTTCAATAAAATTTATCAAAATAAGGATTAAGACAACTAAAAAAACAGTTCATTAATATTAAAATTCAAGTTAGTTCAGAGGAAAGTGAAAATTAAAAAGCAGAAAGAACAGTTACAATGAAATAAAAACACAGGAAGAAAAAGTAGAAATAAGTAGAAGATTGTGTTAACCTTAAAAAACTATACTCACCACAAAAGGGGACTTGTAACATTCATGTGTCCTAAAGTCAATAAATTTTAAAATCCTACAGGAATGCAGGGATGCCCTGACAGTTCATTTGTCAAATAGTTCATTTAAACTATTACTTATTCACAACCCTGCCCCCCTACAACTCTCTTGAAACGTTTGTTGACCTATACTCTATTTTCAAGTGATTCCTTGCTTTGATAAGAGTCTCAGAACTGCATTATACTGTTATCTACTCAGAATATTTTACATTCCAATAGTCTCCCTCTGTACTATAATTTTTTGTCCCTAGATGCAACTTACCTCTTCTTCTCCACCCATAAATCCAGTTTAACCCTTCCTTAAGTTGCCTTCCAGATATTGTTACCACTTTGGTCATGATATTTTTTTGTAAATTCGAGTGTCTAAAAATAATCTCTCTCCTTTCAAAATACTATATCTTTAAGGAAAAAAATGATGGATGTTATTTGAATTGAAAGTAATGGAGTAACTGGAAAAGTTCTGGGCTACGTATTTTATACTCAGATGACAATAACATTTGAAATGTTTTATATTAAAATTAAAAAAAAAACTCATTCACTAGTGTTATCTTGAAATACTTCCAAACCTGCATTATACATACTTAGAAAAAGCTACCCCAAGGGAAGAATGAAAGCTGCTTAAAAATAGGTTATTCTGCATTGTTATCAACTAAACTATTCCCTTGTTGACCACGTCTGGATATATTTTTTAAATTCTCTAAACTAGCTTTTTCATCAATAGTATGATCATAGGGATTACTGCTTCCTTTAAATTTGAGGTATTAGCAGAATTAATTAAAATTTTTAAATGTAATGAACTATTTGAATGTAAAACATTGTAACAAAAAAGGCCATGTGCTATGGATATTTTTGATAAGGCAAATACAGAGATGAATATGTGTAAACCTCAAATGGCCAGCAGTATTTCCTGAGTATCATATAAGAGATTTTTATCTGAAACAGTATATAAAGGGAGAATTGACTTTTAGAGCAGATTGTTTTCAACATTGTTTAACCATAAGAAAGAAGATTTATAAGAAAGAATGCAGAGCATAGATTAATTAAAAGATTTCAAAGAAAACCATATGGATTACCAGGCTTTGTGACTTCAAGAAAGAACAAATGAATGCTTTATAACATTCAGCATCAAAGCATTCCTTAACAATGATTTGAAGTCATTAATTAAATCTAGTTCAGTGTTCTCCTCAGTGAAGTTTCAACTTTCATTAAATGGGGGCTGCAAAAAAAAATAGGAATTGATAGGCAGTCATGTCTCCCACAAAGCTTTTCTACTTCGGATTTATTTTCTAGACCAGCACTCACAGGGTGTCAGTTTTTAACACCATACCACCAAAGTTTCCACAATAAATAAATACATGTGTACAAGCCTATACTCTGCATGTAATCAAGTCAAGTGTGATTTGTTATTAGATGTTTGGTTCTGCTGTTGCTTTTTCTACTCTAACCAGGTGCAGTGTACAGAGTTGGCAGTTATTAATAGTGTAATGTGGTGTGAAGGTCTTTGAGAAAAAAAAGCATAAAGAAACCCATGAATGTGAAACAATATTTATTATCATTACTGAACCATGTTTATGTGTCTATTTTATCATTTGCTGATGTAAAGAATGAACTAGAGAGGAATTTATAATATTTACTTCTTTTCTGTATGTTTTTAAAGTTTTTACCTGAGGAATGTAAAATAAAATGATGGGTTATGAAGACGAGGTAGGGGTTCTTGTTTCTTCCAAGGATTTCTTTCCTCAAGGAATGCTAAGGATGCCATCAATTTAGGAGAGGTATTTTCTTTGTTTAATTCCTTAGAAGCTGGGCACAATGCCGCATGCCTGTAATCCCAGTGGCTCAGGAGGCTGAGGCAGGAGGATTGCAAGTTGAAAGCCAGTCTCAGCAAAAGCTAGGTACTAAGCAACTCAGTGAGATCCTATATCTAAATAAAATACAGAATAGGGCTGAGGATGTGGCTCAGTGGTCGAGTGCCCCTGAGTTCAAACTCTGGTACCAAAAATAAAAATAAAAATAAATTCTTAGAAGTAAATTCTACTAAATATCCATGAGAGATTCCATTGGTAAAGTCATATTATAATTTGCCTAATGTTTAGTTTGTAGACAATAGGTAAATGAGCTTTGCAATATTCCTCCTGTGCAGCTATATTTTGGTATGTGCTATCTGTCCACTCACTACCCCTCACTCACCCTCTGTTGACCACTATTCTACTCTCTGCCTCCCTGAGACAGAGGTTTTAAACATAGACTCATATGTTTGAAAACCACAATTTAAGCTACCAATATCAGAATGGTCTAGGATCTAACAGAAACACAAGTCACTAATGGTAGCATATGGTCATATTCACTAGAACTGATACACATCTCACTATGGTTTCACTTGTGATATTAAAGTTTAATGTTCTGTTTAAAAAAATTAACAAGAAGTATAGCTTTCACAAAGACTGACGCTAATATTCTGAAAAGTTTTTGGGAACTACAACATGTTGCCTCTGATAATAAGCCCAGTGGGATGTTTCTTGAGCTGTACATGCCCAGGTACAGGAATATATACACTTTTAATTACTTGGCTGAATGCTCTAGTGAACTAAAACTATGTTGGTATTAAAAAATTACTTGATACAACCTATATCTCTCTTTTAATTTTGATATTCATAATTCACTGTCATATTCAAAGTGTTGAATAACAGTAGAACATGTATATTTGATCATTTGAGTAAGAAAATTAGACAAAGCTTAAAGTACAATACAAATGATCTCAATTTACAAAAACTAAACCATCTAAGTAGGACCTTAATAAGGGGCATGCCAGGCATTCAAATCCAAAACAAAAACTTGTTATAGCTGAAAAAACAACAGAAATTTCCCACAGTAAGATAAAGAGAAAATAATTTAAATGGATAAAAAGAATGAAATACCCACTTTCTTTAATGAGTAGCTTTCATCATAGGTTCATTGACTATAAGACTCATGGAGTACAATTAATGTCACCTAGTACCAAGCTTTCTTACCTATAAGAAAGGATACAGTAAGAGGTAACAGGGGACCTCTGATTCCCAGGCACAGAATACAACGTCTCTATATCTCTAGGCATTTGGGACATGAGAGTAGATAAAAGGCTTAGAGGATTAGACTGATCAAGATTCTTGGTCAAGAACCATACACTTTGCCAATGTGACCAAAATTGGGATCTGTTAGCAAAGAAGAAAAAGAGTGTGAATGTTTAATTATATAACTAATACTGTCTGCCACAGATGGCATTGAATCTGTTCTCAGCAGGCTGCTGTCTTGTACAACTTGCCTATTAAGGTAATGCCAAGAACTTACCACTCTTCCATGAGAACTAGTGTATTAGTCCATTTTTTGTTACTGTAACAAAATATCTTCAGCAGGCTATCATACAAAGAAAAGAGGTTTATTTTGGTTCACAGTTCTGGATGAAGGTTGAGCAACCTCATCTGTCAATGGCTTTCTTGTTGGCAGAATCCCTGCGACAGTACCAAGTATCACATAACAAGAAACATGGAGCATGTTTGTCCATGAATGTGTGTGTATGTGTGTGTTTGTGTGTGCGTGCGTGTGCAAGTGCACACATACGTGTGCTCTGTTCTCTCTTTCCTCATAAAGCTACCAGTATTTAACCATGTGGGCCTCCTCCAGATGATCTCCTCCAATCTTAAAGGCTTCTCAAAGGCCCTGCCTCTAAACACCATGATAGGATTAAGTTCCCAATCTCCTAATACCTCACAGTGAGGATTAAATTTCAACACATGAACCCTTGGAGATGCACTCAAACTATATACAAACCATAGCAACCAGCTAAACAACCTGCAACACTAAATTACAATGAAATGAAGTTCTGATAACATCATATTTTAGCAGTAACATAAACACCAAGAGATTAATCACTCTAAACCAGGTGTGGTAAAAGGTGCATAGGAAGTGGAACATCTCTTTTTCCTTTTACTTGTCCCCTTTAATAGAAGGAGGAGGAGGAGGAACAGGAGAGGGAGAAGGAGGAGGAAGAGGAGGAGGAGAAGAAGAGAAGGAGGAGGAGAGGAAGAGGGACGAGAAGGAGGAGGAAGAGGAAAGACAGGAGGAGGAGGAACAAGGGGAGGAAAAGGAGAGGAAGAGGGAGGAGAAAGAGGAGGAAGAAGAGGAGGAGGAGGAGAAAGAAGAATAAGGAGGAGGAGGACGAGAAGTGTAAGAAGAAGAAGAAAAAAGTGGCAGCAACAGAATATGACCTGTGAATGAGCTCGGAAGAATAATAATAAAATACATTGTAATTAAATTTTTAATTGGTGAACCACTTGATAATGCATTTTTCTACCTTTTTATTTTTCAAATTTATCAATGAAAATGATTTGTTTTATAATGAAAGACATTTTTGGCAATCCAGAAATAACATAGGCTGAGTTAGAATTTCATAATGGAACAGATTTTTGTTGGGATTGCTCATATATCAGAAAGAAGGTTTTTATAAAATCAAGACATACACAATTTTCTAATCAGAAATTGGATTAGTTCAGCTCCTCATGGATTTATTCTGCACATAATAACAGTGCATATTTTCTAACCAGATCATCAACCTGACCTTGAATTCTGAATCCACTTCTTACTGGCTATATGACAGTGGACAATCAATCTCTCTATTCCCTGGTATCCTCTTTCATAAAAAAGAACAGTAGGGGCAGGGATTGTGGCTCAGCAATAGAGCACTTGCCTCGCATGCGTGAGGCCCTGGGTTCGATCCTCAGCACCACATACAGAGCAATAAAATAAAGACATTGTGTCCATCTACAACTAAGAAAAAATTTAAAAAATAAAATAAAATAAAATAAAAAATAAAAAAGAACAGTATAAATTCCACCTCATATAGTTCATTTGAGAAATAACTGAGGTAGTATTATAGTGTCACTAATTAGGGTGTCTCTCCAGTGCAAGTTTATGCACATGTACAAATTCTGAACACAGCTGGTAAAATAAAGTAATCATGGTCCTTCAAGTGAAAATGAAAACAAAAGACATTATACAGAGAAAGAGATGCAAAGTAGAAAAGGGAGAAAATAAATATGTGAAAAAAGAGATATTTCATTAATATTAGTTAATATTCACAGCACAGAGCCTGGCACAGTCTTTTCACATGTATAAAAAAGACATAGGAGCAAAGATCAGTAAGGATGTGACCTGAGGATAAGAGGAAAGTCACTAAAGGAAGGAAAAAAAGTAAAATCTGTAGAAGGTTTTCGACTCTACACAGAGCATAAATAAGCAATCCCTGAAAATCAGCCGAGCAAGTAACTAAATAAAATCTGTACACAAAGCAGAGAAATAAAAAGATAAATAAAATACACAAGGATCAATGTAACCTCATGAGGATAAGCCATATCTGTCATTTGATTAAACTTTACTTTTATTTTTCTCTAGTCCCACCAAATAATATATTTTTCTTATTATGTTTCGTTCATGTTTTTAAAGGTTTTGACACCAAGGCTACTTGAAGACCAGAATACTGGTTCATGTGAATCATCAAAATATCTACAAGGAATGAATTCACATATGTTTAGGAGATAATTTTGTTAATGTTTTTGCATGAATTGATAATAAGGCAAAAGTGTTTTTCATGAAAATAATATTCACAACATTTTACACTTTAGTAAGTTCTTATTTCTACATATGCACTTAAGATTTTAAATTATTTTCTAAATACATGTCTAGTTGATACAGTGTAAGAATTAACTTAAGATTCCTATAGCATGGCAGACAATCAAAAAACTAGATGGAAAACATGAGAAAACTAAAGAATTACTACTTGTCCAGCAGTAACAGTGTATTTAATTAATTCACAATTTTTTTTTTGTTCAAGGTGATTTATAGTGTAAGGTTTTTTTTCACTAATTTCTCATGTCTTTGTTTTTGTTTTAAAGAGTAGAAAGGTACCACGTGCCCTACATCATTTCTTTAAGCAGCATTTGAAGGCAAAACAGCAGATAAGATTTGAACACCTGCTATCCATAATTTTAAATTCAGATTTTACTGTGGGAACCTTATAAGCAGGCAGGTTTGCTGATTGCAACAAAATATGAATGACTAATCAATACAAGTGAAAATTTCAATAAGAATAAGCAGCATTCAGCTACTTCTATTAGAGCTTTCTCCAGGAGCTTTTGGTGTTGACATTCTAAAGGATGCCTTCCTTTAAATCTTGGCTTCTTTGTGAACAGATACTATTCAGTATTGCATTTTTTCATCTGCTGATAGGGATTTCTTTTTAAAGTGTCTGGCATCATATTTTTACATGCTTTTAAGGCTCATTTACTTAATTTCTTTGTTCTTTCTACTGCTGTATTTATATGGAGGAAGCTCAACAAATGACATGTAACTTAATAGTCATTGTTTTTCTCTGCTTCCTGTGCCTGGCTCTTTTGGATCCCTAGCTCATTTTAAATCATCACCTTATAGCTTATAACTTTTCACAAAGCCTAATGCATTCATTTGAACAGTCCTTTTTATTTTTTTTTCCTTCTGCTTCTTTTGTCAGTTCTTTACATGAATCTGCAGAGTTGGCATTACTTTGCTCTGACTCTGAATTAAACCTATCAGGGACTTGCTTATTTTTTGCTTCTTATTTTAAGCAAAACAACATCATGAGTTTTATGAATCAAAAGACTAATGAGCCCATCTGTCATATTTTGCAAGAATGCCACAGTGAATCACTTTTTTTGACTTTAACTGGCACCGGGAAATTACTACATGTAAATAGACTCACTGAGATGTCAAAACAAGAGTGGTGCATAAAAAAATTGCTGTATAGTTTCTCCACAATGTGTGCCCGGGTTTAGAGATTTATTAGACAATGGGAACAGTCTGGACACTGGTGTTTAAGCAAAACGTTCAGATTTGAAGAGAGTGTAAAGGAATATTAAACGATGGAAAATAGAACCTTCTTTCAAGTCAGCAGAGATTATAATGTTGAAAATTATTATTGAGGTAAATGGAAGCCTAAAGAAAAAAATATAAGGCCTTAAATAGCACCAAGCATCTATTGGTTTGAAACATTTAAAACATTTGCCTTTAAGCTGAAAATATAATGGCCTACCTTTTGAAAATTTGTGAAGAAATTCTCTTTCCATTGAAATACTTAGGCAAGCCATCACTGTCAGGCTGAAAGTATTCCTTCACTAAAGTACACTTGAATATATCTTCTTTGTTTTTCTCTGTTTTGAAACTTTCATGAATTTTTCAAACAGGAAGTAGATGAAGATGAAGATGGTCACAAACATCACTAAGAGAGCACAAAGACCCTGGTATTATGCTAATCACACTGAACTACAATCTCTTAGTATCAGGAAAGATTGCATTTTATGGAGAATCAATATCTTTTCTGTTTTCTAGAGATATGTATCAGCAAATGCTCTGTTAGAGAAGCAGAACCACTAAGGAATAGGGAAAAGGAATTTATTCTGAAGACTAGAATTTTCACAGGTATAAAAAGACACAGGAGCAAAGATCAGTACGGATGTGACTAAAGGATAAGAGAAAAGTCACCAAAGGAAGGAAAAGACGTTAGCAAAATCTGTAGAAGGCTTTTGTCTCTACACATAGGGTGAATGAGCAGTCCCTGAAGATCAGCCAAACAAGCAACTATAAATGAGATCTGCACCCAAAGCAGGAAAAATAAAAAAAATAAATAAAACCCACAAATAAGCTCATGAGGATAAAGAGAAGCCATATCTTTCATTCATTGTTTTTCTCATCAATTATAACTGCACATCTCGCCTTGAGTGTTCTTCCTTGCGGTGGCCATACACCTACACACTACATATGAACCTGGCCTGCATAGGAACCTAAAGGAACACTGTGTTGGCTGCAGTTCTCTGTCCCTGAGGTAAGACACCACCAGACCAGCAGCACATCTGAGACCAAAGTGATGCCTAGAGCCCTAGCTTCCTGGTTAAAATTTCATATCTATCTTTTAAACCTCATAAACTGAAACCTGGTCCTTGTCCCTGATGCCAATCCAATAACAAGGACACAGTTTTAAGAAAACAGAAAAAGAAGGTTCATTGCTTTGCTAGCAAAGGAGAAGCACAGGGCACTCTTGTACCAAAGGCTATGATTCTGCCCATCAGGGAAAACAGAGCATTTAAAGAAGCTTTCAAAGCCGGTGTTCCAGGTGTGCCCTGACAGGGGGAACCAAGTGCGACCTGATGGTGTGTTGAAGTTCACTTTTAATTTGGAGATAGTCACTTCCTAGATCTTCCAGTGACATCCCCTTCCTGTGGTGGGTGTTAGCACAAGGACAGATAACTCAAGGTAATCTTGTTCCCTGCCACCCATTAGGGAAGGGGAGAGGGAGAAGAGGAAAAAAAAAACATGCCCTTTTAAAAATAAACTGCAAGGGCTATTTTTGAAAGGTAAGGTGGACCACTGTTACAATACCATTGAATTTAGTATCTAGACTACCTAAATATGTCTCCTGAATCAATACTGGGCTTGATACCTTAAGTTATTTACTTGAAATCTGTGCCTCAGTTTCCACATGTTTGAAGTGTGGATAACAGTAGTATTTGCCTTGTGGGTTTATTGTGAGAAATAAATAAATACATGCAATGTTCTTAGAATTACTTATAGAACATAGTAAATGACAACTACTGTTGTTATATGCTTTTCCTCATTTTATCCTATTTTTTTACAAAGGACCAGAGCTTGTAACCTAGTGGTAGAGCACTTGGCTAGCATGTGCAAAGCCCTGGGTTTGATCCTATCATGGAAAAGAAAAAGAAATAGACACAAAAAATGTAAATACATAATCTTATGAAATGATGTTTTGAGATCTACTCCCAAGTTGTATGTATGCTCCTTTACTCAGAGTTAGAGTATGTCATGATTTCTTTTTAAAATCACAATTAGGCAAAATATCAAGACAGCAAGAGTTTCACCTTCTGTTCTCTATTAAGGGCAATATGCTGCTTCCAGCTCTCTGTCTAAAGGCAGAAGTTCCAATCTGAGCAGTCCCATGCCCAAAGCTGGCACTGTAATTTTCAGTGGACACAACTGTAGTGATATGTTGACAATCATTTTTCTCAGAACAGTGAAGGCTGAAGTTAAAAAAAGATAAAATCTTAGACTCTCCATGAGGTTTAATCCATTATCTTCCTAGGAAAAGTTTCATATCAGAAAAATTCTTTTCAGACCTTAAACAAAGGAACAAAGTGTTCCATAAATAGATTAAGGAGAAAGGTATTCAAAGACTGAGAATACCGTCTCCAAACAAAGGCATGGAGATTGCATATGCCATCTATTTTTCTTTAACGAAACTGTAGTTATCTTTCAGAAACATACTGACCTCTAGCATGCCTAAATTAAAAACACTGCTTATAATTTTAGTAGTGAAACATAGAGTGGGAAACTTGTTAGCTGACCAGGAATAGGATCCTCTGTGCTTCAAAGGAGAACTTTTCTAAGGATGTCCCTTAATGGTTAGGCAATTATTATCTCTGCTGTATTGATGAAGAAATTGAAGTTCAAGGAAAGAAAGTAAAAGCAGTTTTACAGTCAGAAACAGGAGGCCAAGATTTGCATTCAGGAATTAGTATTCAAAATGCTTTCAAACTTTTATGCAAACTGCCTTTCCTTTGCAATCTGGATGAAGTCTGTGACCCAAATCTTGACACACCAAATGTCAGATTCTTGCATGATATTCAGACTGAGAGCACATTTGAAATGTTTATTACACTGCATCTTTTTGTACCATTGCAAGTCGCATTCACCCTGTATTCTTACTGTAGCATTTCTCACCTTCAGTGGTGTGATGTTCAGTGGTAGAATGTTCCCACGTCAAATATTTAAAATAATAGCTACAAAAAATAATTTCTGAGTTTCTCTCCAGGCTCACTCCTTGCAACCTTTATGTTTTTAGAACTTCAATGTGCATATAAGTCTGCTGGGATATTGTTAAAATGGTTATTCTTATTTAATAATTCTGGGGTGAGTCTACATTTCTAGCAAGCTTCTAGACAATGATCAGGGACCATGTTTTAAGAGGAACAGCCATAACCTCTTCACATCCTCTCTAGATCTTTCTCGGGGATGAAGTAGAGAAAACCCATGCACCAGGAAATTCTTTGATTACATATTGCTGGGGCTAACTGCAGTGACGTCTCTCACCTGACAAAGACCCAAAGTGACAATCTATATGGTGAACCCCACTGGCAATATCACCCTAACTTCCAAAGCCTAACCCTGCTATTTGTACTACTCCCTTCAAGGAACTTGACAGAAAGTTCAAGATCAAAAGCTTATTTCATACACCAGCAAGATCAAATGTTCCTGTAATCTGATACACATCTCAATCTAGTAGGATGGCATTAAAAATGACAGTATCACTAAATCAAATTATTAATTGCTTGAGGTAATATGTAGGTTTTACTACATGAAAAGTACTGTTAGTGATTAATGTGACCTACAAAACAACTTGAAAAGTTTTCTTATACCTTCCAATTTTGAAGGTCTATTTTCTCAGACCACATGCAAATAGCAAGTTCAATTTTATCTGTACCCTATCCAACCACAAAATACCTCCTAGCTAACTAATAAAGAAATACAGAAAGGAAGAAGTTTCCTACAAGATAGATAATACCGACATCAGCAATGTTGTTTGGGGTTACTCTTCTTATAGACTCAAAAGATGCTAAAGCTAGCTAACATTGTCTCACATGAACTTTTCCATATATAGATGCAAAAATAAATGCTTGAGGAATTCCATAAATTATTTGAGGTAATGATATTGCAAAATCAAGAAGATAACTGAAGATTTTTGTACTCCTAATCTAATGTGTAGGAGACAAATTTCCTCCTTTACATATATATACATGTTTTCAATACACTAGATCAGTCAAGATGAGTTAGGTGATGCTGCATTTTAAAAAAAAAAAAAGTATTTCAGGTCCCAGTGGCACACAACAAAAACCATCCATTCCTCACTCTTTGTCCACTGTTGAATATCTGTGACTGAGCTTCACATTATCATTACTATGCAACCCAGGTTGATGGAGATGCCTATCTGGGATATTGCTTTCCTCGTGGCAGAAGGTAAAAAAGCTTGATATCTGTGGAATAGAGAATGATATTTTTAAGTGATGTTATCTTCTTTGATTACAAGAAGTAGGAATTCTGTTGCTTTTGCATAGATCTAGCACTTACGGCACACCTTCAATTAAAATTCTATTATCACAAACAGGTGCCCATTTTACTTCCCTGGTGATTCCAATTTCAACAATTTTTTCTGGCCAAGATTGGTCAAGATTATTTTGAAGTACTTAAATCACTTAAATTCTATTTCCTATGAATAGAATTGGCTATGAGCTGTAGCTGTATATATTTTAACTGAGTCAATTATGGATCAAAAAGATACATAAATATATAGATCAAAGAAAAGCATGGCAGGAATGTGAGAGTAAGAAATGGTTGTAGGGGTGCCATATTTCTTGTGTTAGCAAGAGGACATGTGTAGAGCAACCCCCAAGGATAGGGAGATTGACGTGTTTAAGGTTTTACCCCATCCAGCTGATAAATAGTTGATAACACCATTCTCACAAAGTTGTGACCAGTGTCACTGCTATATATGTGACTATACAGCACAGGTTGCAGAATAAAGCTCTCAATCTACTTGCTCATTTCCACAATAGATATACATGATAAAAGTTACAGGAAAAAAGAAAAGAGCTCCTTAACTCCCTAGCCATAATCCTCAGAAGCAGAGTATTTTTTTTTTTTTTTTTTTGGTACTGGAGATTGAACTCAGGGGCACTCGACCACTGAGCCACATCCCCAGCCCTATTTTGTGTTTTATGTAGAGACAGGGTCTCACTGAGTTGCTTAGCACCTCGCCATTGCTGAGGCTGGCTTTGAACTCACGATTCTCCTGTCTCAGCCTCCCTAAGTGCTGGGATTACAGGCTTGAGCCACCGCGCCCGGCTAGCAGAGTATTTTTTAAAATCCATGTATAAGTATCTTCTGGCTAGTATTAAAAAAAATTAATAAGTGAGGTGAAGGCTGGGGGAAGAACATTTGGGGGAGAGATGTAATAAAGGTATCATTTATTTTGTATTTATTTGGTCATGACTGAAAGAACACATATGCAATATATTTGGTTATCTTGCAGTTGAAGAAAGAGACCAGACTGCAAAGTGGTTGTTTTTCTTGTTAAGCAAACTGAACTTCTCCTTATCCAATTCTGTTTAGAAAAGTCAGACTTCTTATATCTTTAAACAAAACATTGTAAAATGGACATAGCATTTTTGGCAATTATATTTCAATTGTCTGTGTGTGTATACACACACATACATATATATGTGTGTGTGCACGAATGTGTTTCTGGATATGTTTCTGTGCATATATGATTGTGCTAGTGTGCACTTTTTTGTAGCTATATGTGAAAGTACATGTCTGTACATTTGTTCTTACAGATGTGTGGACTGTAGGTCTGACTAAGACATAGAGCTGCTAATGATAATAGCATTCTCTTAATTGATCTTCTAATATGAATCAATTTTCAGTGATCACGATTAGCTTCTGGCCATGTATTTGGATCTTTTCACTGAAGAGTTAATTTTATTTCGTAGATCATAAACAACTGGAAGATACAGATATCTGAGATTTGAGGCTCTATTTTTATCACAAGGTTATTGAGAGCTTGAATTTAATTAAACTGTGAACACATCAAAACTTGTTCAGCATGGATAGCAGCTTATGTAGTCAGAATCTTAAAACATTTCAAAAAATAGTTTTTCTTTTTGTAGTTGCCTGCCATGGAAAGGAAATGGATTATCTGTTCTAATTACATATTTTAATTGCATAACTTGTGTTTTGGAACCTCTCCACAACATTTTTGTTTATTCTTTATCCAGAGATAAAGGCTGTCATTGCACCTGTTTGTTTGCTGTGGTGGAACTTCCTATACAAGGGAAGGAGACAATGGTTAGAATAGTGGATTGTTCCCTTATGATCCTCATAAAGTAAAGACTTTTGATGGAATTTTTAATAACATATTTTTGTGAAGAAAGAGTAAAATACAATTTAAAAGTAGAAGAGACAAATAAATGGTTATTAGACTTACATATGCTCCAAAATTTTAAAACTGACTTTTGGAAGATTTTCACATAAAAAGTAGCTGAAATATTACAATTAACACATTTTTTTCTGTGACACATTTTTGGTATTCATTCTCAGTTAAAATTGCTACTTTACGTATCAACATTAATCATATAATTGGTCAAATGTAAATTCATAGGTCTATTTACCATTATCTTTATAAAGATGGAAAGTTGATTGGCACAGTTTTTTTTTTCCAAATCAATGTGATACAAGTAGCTTTGCTTCTGTACTAACATCTTATAACCTTATTGTAAGCAACATGTCATAGAAAATGTGTCCCCAGCAGATAAGTGCATCTGAATTGTTAGCAGGACCTTAAATTCTTATGTGTTTTTGAATGAATGAGTTTATCATGATAAACAACAAGAGATAAAGAAAGTCAAAGCCCATCTATCTGGCTTTTTTAGCTCAAAACAGAGGAAGACTAATTTTTAAAATGCTTTGGGACATGCTACAAATAGTTTTTAAATCTACCAAAGGGTTTCATATTTTCACTACATAGTATAGCTTCAAATATTAAATAATATCATCTACACTACATTAAAGATAAATTTACTTTGCATAAATTTTTACTAAGTATTTCATTCTTTTTAATGCTTTTGTAAATGGAATTTTTCTTAATATCTTTTTGGATTATTCATTGTTATTTTAGGGAAACAAAATTGATTATTGCATATTGATTTTGCATTCTGAAGTTTTACTGAATTTGTTTATTAATAATAGCAGGACTTTTTTTTTTTTCTTTTCTGTTTAATGTTTTGGTTTGGTGAGTTTAAGTGTTCTCTAGGTATAGAATGATGTCATCTGCAAGCAGAGAAAAATTTGCTTCTTTTTCAATCTGGATTCTTTTTATTTCCTTTCTTTGCCTAATTGTTCCAGCTAGTATTTCTGGTACTATACTGAATAGAAGTAGTAAATACTACCGGAATTTTGTCATTGGAGTAAAAACAGATATATTGATAATTGGATCAGAATAGTGTCCAGAAGTAAACCCACACATATATGGTCAACTGATCTTCAATGAGCATACCAAGAATGCAAAATGGGAACTAGGGAGACTCTTTAATAAATTAAAATAAGAAAATTGGATGAACACATACAAAAGAATGAAATTGGACCTTTATCTTACACCAGACACAATATTCATGTCAAAATGAATTAAAGACTTATATACAAGATGTAAAAACATAACATTTATGGAAAAAAAGATAGGGGAAAAATATTTTGACACTAATTTTGGCAATTACTTTTTGGCCATGACACCAATAGTATAGGCAGTAAGAGCAAAACAGACAAATGGAACCACAACAAATTTAAAAGATTCTCACAGCAAAGGATGCAATCAATAGAGCAAAAAGGCAATACACAGAATGTTAAAAAATATTTACGAATCATAGATCTGAAAAAGGGTTAATTGCCAAAACATATAAGGAAATAATTCCTACAACTCAAAAGCAAAATACAAAACACCTATGAAAACTGACAAAGGAATTGAACAGGCATTTCTCCAAAGAAGACATTCAAATGGGCAACAGGTCTAAAAAACAATGCTCAATATCATTGTTATAAAAATGCAAAGC